>CM045769.1:27536232-28736232 GCA_025200525.1 Camellia lanceoleosa | reverse complement strand
ATGTTAGTGCATGGGTTACGAGGCTAGATGTCGCAACATATTTCGGTAGGAAATACTGTTACACGCAAAATATCATGATTGCATGCGATTTTGACATGTGTTTTATCTTCGTTTCGCTTGGATGGGAAGGAAGTATGCACGATAGTCGCATCTTCAATGAAATACTAACAAATGAGAATAACACATTGCATTGAAAATATTTAGGTACATAATATATAAGACAACATCGTTAATTAAAAATTAAACACAATTTTGTGGTTTGTTTGAAAATTTGGTACAGGCAAATATTATCTTGTCGATGCTAGCTATCCAAACCGAGTAGATTACCTAGCACCTTTCAAAGGCAACCGTTACCACTAACAACAATTCCGCATTAGTGAAGAGGGTAGGACAACAAACACCTCTAGGGAATTATTTAACAAAGTTCACTTGTCGTTACGCAGTGTGGTGGAACACACTTTCAAGGCCTGGAAAAATCAATGGGGGTTTCTTAGAGACATGCCTCGGTATGATTTTGCAAATGTGCAAGTTCAGTTAATAGGTGCGTCAATGGTGTTACATAATTATATATGTCAAAATACAGGCAATTCAACAATTATTAATCTTCGTTTCAACGAGGAAGAGGCAATAGCTTTTGTAAATGCCATACCAGAAGTTAAACATGACGAGGATGGTTTAATAGTTGGGGATGAGGACCCGCATATGGCATTGGTACGCCTTCACGTACATGACAAGTTAGTATATATCTATAATAATGGATTGTTAGGAAATATATAATAGTCCACTATGTATTCGTAGGCTTGTAACATTGGTAGGCCACATGGAAAAGGTTGTACATAAGTATATTATCATGTACAATATGTATGCATGTACAAGGTAAATAAAAGCAAAATTAGCATTGTCCACGTCATTTTAAAAAAATAACTGCAAAAAATCCTTTTCAGAAAATAGGAAAAAATGAAAAAAAATATAAAACAAATCGAAATTATCATAGTCCACGTCATTTGAGAAAAAAAATGAAGCATTTTCCAACAAAAATAAATAAATAAATAAATAAATAACAACCAAAAAAAAAAGACATTAATGAAACCAAAATTAACATTTTTTTGTGTAAAATAAAAAACATGAAAAAGCCATTTGGGGAAAAAAAAATCAAAAAATAAAAGAAAAACAAAAGACAATAAAATAAATCCGAAATTAGCATTTTACACGTCATTTACAAAAAAAAAATTAAAACAAAGCCTTTTACAAAACAAAAAACAAATTAATAAATAATAATAATAATAAAAAATAACAAAAAAAAGGCCATTGTTTTTCATTTTCCATGTAATTTTCAAAAAATCAAAAATAGAATGCCTTTTCCGAAAGAAAAAATAAAAATTGAAAACAATAAAAATAAATACATAAATAAAGCAAACACAAGGGCCACGTGGTTGTCAACCGCCCACACAGGTTGGTACTTTAACCTCAAGGGCATTTGGGTCATTTCATATGTGGCCACCTCACAAAAAAGTCAAAAAGATAAAAAAGTCAAAAAGTCGTTTCCAAACCAGACTTTTTAGTTTTCAAACTAGACTTTTTAGCCCAAGGCAAAAATAGTCAAAAAAAATTAAAAAGTCAAAAAGTCAACCCACTTCGGAAACGACATTCATGGTTAATTACACTCTACTTCTTCACTTATCACTAATATCACTTTATCTCATATATTAAAATTCTTCTTTTAAGAAGTGTAAATTATGAGATTTATTGAAAGTCCTTATTTATTGAAAGTCGATAGATGTTAACAAGTGTATTTATTTATATATTTATTTTTTTACATAAATTTAATTAAGTTTCTAAATGACTACCCTAATCAATATTTTTGAAGCGGCCATTAATTTGAACCAAGCTAGGGTAGGTAACCACCCTTTCCTTTGGGATGATCACCTTGTTCTAATCCTCATTTTAATAAGGACTTATAGTGATGCGTGTAAAGATAAATGAGTGTGCAAATGTATCTACACAACATTTTATTTTGAGAGAAAGGGATAGAGAAGGTTATCTAAAATTACTACCGTAAGTCACATAAGCCATAATTGTCTTGATGAAGTGGCAAATCAATGTAGCATATTAAGAACAAAAGTTCTCTTAATGTCACTACAACATAAATAAAATTTGAGTTGATGGACGGACTAATATTAACTTTAATTAAGAAACACATAAAGTGTTTCATCGAAATATGCTTTTATTGTGTTCTAGTCTGAAATCTATTGTTTAAAAGACCGGTTAAATTTTAACAAAATTCATGTCATTACCCTTCCAAGTTGGTTTAGGACCACATTTCATTTGATTGTGTTTTCTAATAATTCCAAGTAACCAACCCCACAAGCCACTTAGTGCTAATAATTGTAAAATTTGCCTCCTACCTAACCACCACAGTTGCTTTTAAAGTTTCTTTAATTAAGAAAAGGTTGGTATAAGTAATTTTCTTTTCATTTGTGCTTTGAAAAACATAATAGTGCTTATTGTTTGTTGCATTTCCTTTTCTCTGTCTTCCCTCCCTCTCTCTGATATCTATGTCTCTATCCACCTCTTGGGATTATTCTAAGAAATCCTTGTAAGTTGTAAATTTAGTAATTTTGTCTTCATTTCTCTTTTGATCAGAGTAATAGTGCTTATTGTTGGTTGAATTTTATTCCTTCTCTCTCTCAAATATATGAAAAACATATTTTATTTGTGCAAAACTTGTCACTGAAATGATGTGACAATGTAATTTTTATAATTAACGGTCATCTTTAGTGAATTATTTGTTTTGAAATGATGAGCTCACAATGCAATAACATCATTTTATATAATTTTTCTATTTTTATGTTTATATAATATTACTCTTCAATGATTTATGTCTCGATCCAATTCTTGAAATTATTCTGAGAAGTACTTATAAGTAGTGAAGCACTTAGAAATGAAGTCAAAAACTAGTGCTTGGTGAAATGTTTTACACAATCATAGAGAAGGCAAACATTCCTTTACATATTGGTTAGGATTATGATTTTTTTTACAAGGAAATTATAGTGAGATTGAAATTTTAATTAGGTCATTTGGAAAGAATAACCAAAAGTCAAATGCAATCTTATGAAGGCCAAGTTACTTGAGACGTCAAGAATACTATAAAATGGTTGGCAAGCATTTTCAGTTATGACACAGAAACCAATGCAATATTGATCAATTAAAGTAACCCAAACGTATAATAGTAATACTACCATATTAAAATATTTTGAAAATTGTAAAAGCCTTCGAGACATTGACTTGTAATTATAATTTAATTTTAAATAATGAATAATAATTTCTATTAAACAATTAATAACAAATCGACATAATGATTTAACGTGAAAAAAATATGATTGAAGCACCTTCAATTATGATTAAAAAAATCATGGGCCAAAATTACTAAACAATCCACTAAAAAAAAAAAAAAATTACACATGAAAACACTCAATTACCTAACGTATTTACGCTCGAATTGAACCAAACTCGGTGTGTCTCTTCCACCACTGTTTTCACTTTGAAATTGCTTTACCCAATGTTAAATCCACAACACCGATATTGAATCCATGATGATGAACTATTTTGAAATCCACTAAAGTTTTAGGCTCAAGTTTCACAAAATTCACCGATGAATACATCTCTCTTTTTGTGAATGAAAGAACAAAACAACCTTTGATGATAGTCAATATGAAACTCGTTGATCAATCGATCACCCTTAAATCATCAAGGACAATAATAAATAAACACCTTCTAATATAGAACACTTTATATTTTACTTATCTTTGAGAATCTAGATGGGTTCAATCCTAAAACTAGCAAACGACACACTTTATATTAAACACAGTCGCGAAAATCGCTCGAGCGCTCACTTTATTACTCGAGCAGTGTGACTAAAGGAGGTGCTGACATATAGACCAACCGTTTGAGTGCAACTTCTACCGCTCAAGCGATAAAACATGTTTTCTAAAAGTTCATAATACAAACAAAGATACTTGATTAACCACTTCACCGCTCGAGCGCACAAAAAACCGCTCGAGTGGTTAATCAACTTTGACTTTTTTTCTTAGCTTTGACCCCCATACTTAGTTAGCGAAATGACAAATAAGAAATGCTAAAGTCAATATACGGAATGTTAGCACAAACTCCTCTACACAGACACAACTCGAGTTGGATTCACATTTAAAACTCTCATAACTCACAAATACAATAGAGTGAATAAAAATACAACTAAATGGAATTTTGTCCAACGAGATTGTCAATTACAAAAATCTAACAATTTTATTTAGAAACATTAATGTACGATTCAAATTTATTTCATACTTAAATCTACATTACACTAATTCAGGGTGTGTTTGGTTTGTGTTTGTAGAGTAGTTTTTGAGATAAAAAGTACGAAAACTTGTTTGGTTTGCTTTTTTTCAGAAATGATTTTGAAAAATTGTTTTGGGGAGAGTTTTAAAAAAAAGTAATTGATTTGATGTGTATGAAAGAGAGAGTGATTTTGGAAAGTAGATAACCAAACAAAATTTTGAAATTTTTTTTGGAAAAATTTATTTGGTTTGATTACTCTTGAAAATTTGTTTAGTTTGATTACTCTTGAAAATTTGTTTGTAGAGAATTTTTTCCAAAAATTTTTCTGAAAAACAAACCAAACAAGGCCTCAATTTTCACCACACAATCACATTATCCGAAAAAAGCTCAGTGATTACTTTGGGATTGTAGCATTTTTGAAAATATAATCATATATAGGGTGAATTACACTCATCTCTCTTGAGATTTGAAAAAATATAATTAGTTTTATAATTTTGACATAATTATACTGATATCTCTCAATATTTTAATTTATGTAATCCTTAGACCTGTTTTCATTGGTAATTTGTTAGTTATATAAATAAAAAAAGAGGCTGCCAAACCTAACCTGAATTGTGCTAAGAGTGGCCCAAGTCTGCCTAAGCCTGAATTATAACTAGAGCTTGTTTGCTCAATCTTAGCCCGAGTTAGGCCTAAAAAAATCATCAATAATATCAAAACAAATAATTTATATAATGTGAGAGAGATAAGAATTGAAAATCCAATCTAATTCATTTTAGCATCATCCAATAACTAATAATTTATATGTATATTTAACACACACACACACACACATATATGTATATATATATATTCGGACTTCAGGTTGTTCGGATTGTTTAGTATCTTTACCCAAGTCGGCCCAAATTTAATTTGGATTTTTGAAATTTTTTCCAAGCCTACACCGAATTCAAAAATATTTTGTTCAAATTCTAAAAAAAATTGAGCTGGGCTCGAGTTGAGCTTGCTCACGTTACATCCCTAACTAAAAATGAGTCTATCCATTTGAGTAATTTTTCGAAAAAGGTTGCAATCCCCCTCAATGTTTGAAAACTAGGACCAGACTGACTAGTGACCAGACCTAGTTCTGATTCAAATGGCCCTTCAAACTCAGACTATGCTCAAAATTAGTTTAGAATTTGAAAACCAAAAGAACTGCTAGTTCAATCGGAATAATCGGCGAATTGGTCGCGGGTCGACATAATCAATCGGGTTTGAAGAATTGAAATTAATTTAAAAAATATACTGTGGTGAGAACTTGAACATAGAACCAAGTGCATAAAAAAGAAGAACTCTAATCACTAAGCTATCAACACAATTATTGACAATGTAATAAGTATACTATATATTCAATATTATCTTAATTTTTTACTGGGGGTTGTTTGGAGTGTCCTAAATAAGTGCACTTTTTGTCTTTTTGGACTAAAAAATTGAGGAAAAAATTATGGATGTTTGGGTTAGTCAAAATCTCTGTTGAAGTTTTTTTTTTTTTTTTTAAACTCTAGTAATTTGCCAAATAAATAGTCAAATGATAACTTTGTCAAATTTGAGAAAGGTTTGGCACAACCAAATTTGCGATATCAGTTTTGTATGGTGATTAGCAATTGTGATTATAGTGAGATGATCTAATGGATTAAAAGAAAGAAAGAAAGGTAAAATTACACAAAAATAAAAAAAAATAAAAAAAAGGTTTGAGTAAACTGACAAAAAAAAGTTGACAAAATGGCCCTGTAATTAGTCAAAAATTGGCTTTAGCTTTGCCAATTAGACTATAATCATTTCAGGTTTTGATCTGGTGTTATTTTTATACAACTCTCAATGATCTATTTAAAAAAAATAAAAATAAAAATAGAAAAAAACTTGAAGGAGAGGAAAGAACTTTAGCTTCTAAAAATTAAGGGGGGAAAAAGCAATTTATGAAACACAAGATTCTTATCCACCCGTGTGTTTGGTATGAAGATTTTATTGAAAGGAATTTGATCCTTGTTTACATTTGCCAGCTTAAAATAATTTCGTTTTTATGTTTAAATTTTGGATTTATAGAAGAATTTGTGGGGGAAAAAAAGGGTAAAGATTAGTGAAAAAAATTAATCTTTTGTTTCATTGGCAAATTCATTCTATTTTTCTTTTCCTTTATAAATTCTTATATAAATTTAAAATCCAAACACAATTATCATTTCTTTCTTATTTCTTTGCAATTTATAAAAGAATAAATTTGAAAATACAAAGTCGATCACATAATCAAACACATAATATATATTGATGGGCAAACTTATTTATTTTTTTCAAAATTGGATCCCAAGTACAAATTTCCATTGATATATATTATGTTTCCGGTTTCTGTGTTTGTGAAAAAAAAAATGAGAGACAACTAGCTAGGTTGGAGTTTGGCCTATTAGAAGCCCATTTTTTTATTCATTTTATTGATTCGAACCATTCAACTTTTAATTTATTTCAAGTAGATCGTGAATGCAAAAAAATTAAATTGATTAAATATTAATAACTATATATTTGAATTATATTATCTTTAAAAAAAATAGACGGTTTATTTTTTAAATTATATTTGTCGCTCATTTTTTTTTTTAAGACAAATATGATCCAAATATATGACTACTGATATCAAATTAATCTAATATTTTAAATAAATAATATATCTAAGATACACTAAAAACTTTGAATGAATAAATTAAATCCTAATGAGTCCCTAATGGGCCAAGCTAGACCTCCTATCCAAATAGTGGATTTAGGAGTGTAAAAATAGTCCGTGGTCCGTGGGCAGCCCGAAACCTGCTTGCAAACTAGGATGGGCTCAGCCCGATTAGGCCCGGGCTCAGTCCGAGCTAAGCTTGAGACCCTAGGCCCAGCCCTCTTGGGCCGACCCATGGCTCGCTCAAAGCCCGACCCAACCGAGGCTCAATATCATTTTTAGTTTAAAAAAAAAAATATTCAAGCCCTATCCAAACCCGAGTTTGAGCTCGAGCCCACCAGCCCGGGCCGCCCGTGGCCCAAATATCTCCTGAGACTAGGTTTGCGCCTAATTTTCTGGCCTATGAACTGGCCCAGTTCTAATTTTCACGGAAACTTGCGAAATCCGACATGGACCGACCCGAGTCGGGGCACGGTAGCCCAAATTTATACCCCTGTGGATCGAGAGAATCTGCACTATAATAATCATGAAGGCATCTTCTTTCTATGATTGTTATGATTATATACTAATTACCAAAACAATAATATATGCTATATGCTATATATGTATGGGGGAAAATGTTATAATGTGTGCATATTATATGCATCCTACTATAAAATGTATAATTTTATTATAAAAATTCATAATATAAATTATAAAATGTGTAATTTTGTTATAAATTAAAATAGTAAAAAATATCATAACTAAGTCATAAATTTTTACAATATCAATTACAAAATTTTAGACATATTGTTACGTTAATTTGTAATGAAGTTACACATTTTTCCTATTGATATTATAAAATTTGTGATAAAATTATAAATTTTTGTGATAAGATACATATATATGTGAGTATACACTATAAGATTTCCCATGCATGGGTCCATTAATCCATTAATCTCTCATTTTCTTTGTCTTGCACCTTATTCAGTTGCATTTTTTCAAACCCTGGTCGTTACCACCTACTACATTCATCCTCTCTCTCCCTCACTCTCATCAAACTATTATTGGATTATACTTTTCTTAATATAAATGATATAATGAACAACCACTACTATTATAATATTGTAATATCCTACTTGTATTATTTCTCTTGATATCCTTATTTTTTTAGTTAGTATTATTGAATGCTTAGAGGCCTAATCCAACAAACAAACTATTATTCCATTAAGAATTATATTTGAGAGACAAGAAGATATTAATGTTGGTGGATCAAATGTCAATCAAATATAGCATATGAGTCAGGAATGTAACACAAGCTCCTTTTGTTAATATAATTATTAGGTTGTAAAATAGGCTAGTTATCTTAATTTGTTGGCAAAGGGTTAGTTCACTACACTTTTGTATAAGTTAAAAGTTAATAATCAGAAAGTAAAAATTAAAAAATATCACTCCCTCATCTTCCCATTAATTTTTTTAGTTTGTTTAAGTTATTTTAGTCTCATAAATTATAAATAAAAATTATACCAAATAATTTGACACAATTCAAAAAACAAAATGGTTATAAACAGCTCCCATCAACTACACCAAGTAGGGCCAAAAGTCAACTTGATGCAATTATATTCATATGAACCGAATTATAAGTAAGAAGTTTTTTCTTTTATTTCTTTTCTTTTCTGGTAATTTTGACATTAATGAGAAGTTGAAAAAAAATGAAAATGCATTTGTAGGATTTAGAAGACAAATAAGAAATAGGAATTTTAGTCTAACCATGTCCCTCACTCA
The DNA here is from genome assembly GCA_025200525.1 of Camellia lanceoleosa. Taxonomy (NCBI): domain Eukaryota; kingdom Viridiplantae; phylum Streptophyta; class Magnoliopsida; order Ericales; family Theaceae; genus Camellia; species Camellia lanceoleosa. The sequence goes on along the minus strand of CM045769.1, from coordinate 28,727,447 downwards.
TTACAGAAAAGTGCTTAAGAAACCAGTTATGGGCATAAATAGGAAAAGAAAATCTTCTAGATTTGAAAATAAAAGTAGTATGCAAAATCTAGGATGAGAATAAAGTACCGAGCTTTAAATCAATGCAAATAATATTGCACCTTTAGCATTGGGTGACCCTACTATTATCACTCCCCTTTTTCACTAAATGCACTTTATATATTGCACTTTATATTTAGTCCTCATTATATGTAACTTAAAATATAAAAATAAAATAAAATTATCTTTTAGGATGTGTTTAGATTATAAGTTTAAATAGAAATTTGAAAAAGAAAGAAAAATGAAAAAAACTGCTACAATATCTAAGAGAGAGAGAGAGAGAGAGAGAGAGAGAGAGTATTATATTATGTGCATATTCAATATTGTATTGCATAATTAATGTAACAATGTATATAAGATTCCTTTATATAGGAGGAGAGAAACATAACACTACAAGAAAAAGCATCTTTGGTGACTAAAAAAGCAGCTTTGGTCGCTGAAAGTATAGGTTTTGGCGACTAAAAAAGCATTAGTAGCCAAAAGTAAAGATTTTTGGCGACTAAAAAAATTTAGTAGCCAAAAGTATAGATTTTAGCGACTAACAGACTGTTTGGTCGCCGATATAAGGCTTTTACCGACTAAAAAAAAGTTTAGTAGCCAAAAGTAAGGCTTTTACCGACTAAAAAAAATTTAATAGCCAAAAGTGAGGCATTGGGCGACTAAAAAGATGTTTGGTCGCCAAAAGTGAGGCTTTTACCAACTAAAAAATTTTTAGTAGCCAAAAGTGTGGTTTTTTGGTGACTAAAAATAATTTAGTAGCCAAAAGTGAGGCATTGGATGACTAAAAAGATGTTTAGCAACCAAAAGTGAGGCTTTTTGGTGACGAAAAAGATATTTAGTCGCCAAAAGTGGTAATTTTTGCGCAGGAATTAAATTTTTTAACGACGAAAAAAAATTAGTAGGCAAAAGTATAGAATTGGCGACTAAAAAGAAGTTTAGTCACCAAAAGTGGTCTCTCTTTTTTTCTAGTAAATAATTTATTTTTTCTTTAATTATGTTCAATAAAAAATAATTATCTATATATATATTTTTATATTAATACGGGTTTATGTACTATATAAATAATATATGTTGCATATATAATCATATGATGTTATAGAGATGTAGTGGAAAGAGTGTGTTGTATAAGATTTATAGTGTGGGAAGTTAATGGTTCGAATCTTTACAAGAGCAAATAAAAAGCTAGTGAGTGTAATTTTTTTTTTTTTTTCACAAATAAGCTTTTGGCGACTAAAAGGTTTGGTCGCCGATTCCTTGAGTATTGGCGACTAAAATATTGGTCAGTAAATAGATAATTTAAAAATATATAATTGACTATTAGCGACCAATAAGTTAGTAGCCAAACATTTAATTTTGCCGACCAAATAAAATTTAGTAGCTAAAAGGTAACATTGCTGACTAAAAAAAATAGTAGCAAAATGTTTCACTTTCAGTGACCAAACACACGTTTAGTCGCTAAAACAATCACCGACAGGGTTTAGGCGACTAACTTGGCGACAAAAAACTTTAGTCGCTAAATGGTATCAGCGACTAAAAATACGACCTTTGCCGACTAATATTTTGGTCAGCAAAATTGTTATTTATTGTAGTGTAAGTATTGTAATGAATATAATATGATATGTATAATAGATAGAATATATATTATATTTAACACCCCCCTCAAACTCAAATAGGGATACCATCTTGAGTTTGGAGAGATAAATTAAAACATGAAATAAAACTAAAAATAAAATAAAATATGGATAAATCCAAGGCAAATAAATTGCAAAGTCTAGATGGGAGCACAGGGGCACTTGAGATAGATCAAAGGCTGGAGCTAATGCTGGAAGACAATTTATGGTCGTGTCAGACTGTTGAAGAAGAACTGGATGTTAAACCAATAAATGTGGAACACACGTAACTTATGACGTGGTGCTGAACGGTGATAACAACAAATGACATTGTGTGCTAGGAGGAGACTTATGAGAAAGTGTGTTAGGGGACAACTTGGGTTGTGTGCCAGAAAGGGCAGCTTGGGTTGTGCACCAAAGAAGGCGACTTGGATTGTGTGTCAAAGGGGGCAGCTTGAGTTGTATGCCAGAGAGGGTGGCTTGGATTGTGCGCCAAAAGGGGCAGCTTGGGTTGTATGTTAGAGAGGATGGTTTGGATTGTGCGCTAGAGATGGTGGCTTGGGCTGTGCGCGAGAGGAGGTGGCTTGGATTGTGTGCTAAAGGGGGCGGCTTGGGTTGTGTGTTAGAGAGGGCGGCTTGGGTTGTGTGCCAGAGGGGGCGGCTTAGGTTGTTTACAAGGTGTATAACCATATTCACTATGATATAGGTATAACACCCACCTGAAACTCAAATAGATTTAAATATAAAAATCTATTTGAGGTTGAAATAGAGGGAAAGACGGAGCAGAGCGGAATGGAGAGACCATATTAAAAAAATAATAATAATAAGAATAATAATAATATTAGGTGCAACTTCTTTTATTATTATTATTATTATTATTTTTTAATGTAGGCTGTGAAAAAAAGTTGGTGGAAAATGACAAAAGAAGAAAAGAAAAATAAAAATTTATGCTCTGGAGAGAGCTAAAAGCCGAGGCGACGGTGGAGAAAGCTATATAGATTGATGGCTGATAGAAGAAGGCAAAGGTCGAAAAGAAGCCGGCGATGTAAGGTGGTGATTGGAGACTTTTATTACCGTAAGGAATATATGACAGTGGAATGGGTTGAGATCCGACAGGCAGCCAATGCAAGGTTACCACCCGCCAGTAAAGTAAAGAACACCAAAAGCTTAAGCTATAGCTCTGATACCTTGTTACAATATCTCAGAGAGAGAGAGAGAGAGAGAGAGAGAGAGAATGAATATTATATTATGTGTATATTCAATATTGTGTTGAATAATTAATGTAACAATGTATACAACACTCCTTTATATAGGATGAAAGAAACTTAAATATGGTAATCTTAAATATGGTAATGAATATAATATGATATATGTGATAGACAAAATATATAGTTACTATATTTAACAAAAACATTTAACTTATATTTCATTCATATTTACTTTATATATATATATATATATTTCAAATCTTTATCCAAATTTATTATTTAAACATAGCCTTAAGAGATAAAAGAAGAAAAGTAGTGTAAGGTGACTTCTAGTTTCCCAACTAAAAAATGATGAAAAATATATTGTAAATATAATCATTATTCACCATTATAAATAAATGATCATTCCGTAAATAGTCTAACTAATGAGCACTGTATTTCATTTCACCTTCATTCTAATGAATCTAACATAGCATAAAAGTTTGGAGAGGAACAATTTAAATAATTAAAAAAAATGTAAATAATGTTGTTGCAACTTTTTGTCTAATAAAAAAATAAACAAATAAATTGAGATGAAAATTTATTATAACACCACAAAGTAGTTACTCCGGAAAAGTTCATGGTTTCTCAATAACAATTAAGATTAATTATCTTTGAGTTTAAAATTATGTCAATGACCTTTGTAATTTTTGTGTGTTAATTTAGTCATTATAGTTTTAGTTGTATCAATTTTGTTCTTTAATTTTTATATTGTGTTAATTTAATTCAATTGATAACATTTATTAAAAGATTGTACATAAATTAAAAGTAAAATAGTTCACTCACAAGGGAATGAACAATTTTAAAATGGATGCCAACACTTCAATCACTCTGTGTAGAGTGAGTCGATTGAAGTAGGACAAGATTCTTGAAGTTCCTATATTTTTATTTTAAATATTTTACAATTAGTATTTTATTAGAAATATTGTAATTTGGTATAAATATTCTGAAAGTAACATACGGTATATAATTCAAGGATAAAATTGGCGTAATTAGAATTATAAGGACAAAATTGATCCAAAATGCAAACTACAAAAGGATAAAATTGGTGTAATTAGAATTATAAGGACAAAATTGACCCAAAATGCAAACTACAAAGATTACAAATATAATTTGTACCAAAAAAAAAAGAAAGTATTACTGCTAAAATATATGGACAGCTATAAGGCTAGTTAGGACAATAATTTTTTGTATCCACAAAAAATAGATTTTATTAACTCTAAAAGTGAAATACATTAAAAGCACTTCATAACACCCAATACTGCAGCTTGATAAAGAGCAATATTGCCTTGACAGTTTATTAACAAATTCTAGGGCTGGTACTCCAAGAATATTATTTAAAGCAATTCAAGACTTTGATGCTTCAATTCAATTAAAGCATACCATTCATCAACCCCTTCAGATGTGTGTGTGTGTGTTTTTTTTTTCAATGTATTTCAGTTACATCACAAATCACAATTACATATCAAGGTTGTTTTTTCTTTTAGAAACATTGATAACTTCATTAATAAGAAAGAAATACAGTTTAATGAAAGGAGAAGACATCAAACAACAACATAAATTATTTTAAAGTGGGAGAGAACCTTCAAATAAAACCACTGGTTAAAAAAAATTAGTTCATTTGATAAATCTATTTCTTATTAAGAAATTCACTTTAACCACTCTAAAATATCATAAGAAAAAAAAGATAAATTACACTCAGCTCCCTTGAGATTTGTGAAAAATACAGCTAGCGTCACACTTTTAACATAATTGCACTGATCTTCCTTTAGTTTTAATTCATGTAACAGTTAGGCTACTTTTCATCAATAATTCATTAGTTGTATGATTAAAAAAATATTATTATCTACTTTCTATTGCAATGTATATTTATATTTATTTATTTTAGCATCTACCCATTATCATTATCATCTATAATAGTTTTGATCACTTTAGCCCACGTTTGGCAAGATGGGTTTGGAGCTTTTTTGACTAAAATAGTTACAAAAAATAAAATAGATTTTTTAGCTAAATAAGACAAAATATCACATCTAACCTATAATCATTACATTCTTTCTCTTACAAAAAAGTCAAAAAAATTAAAAAAATAAAAAACCCTTTCCAAACCAGACTTTTTAGTCTCAGACTAAAATAGTTAAAAAAGCCATAAAGTCAAAAAGTCAACCCACTTCCTAAACAAAACCTAATTATATTAAAATAAGATTAATATAATTATATAAAAAATGTGAAATTGCCCATATTTTTTCAAAACCTAAGAGGATTTGAGTCTAATTTATCCCAAGACAAACAAACTAACTCTTTTAAAATTAATTTTGCAAATATTAATTTTAATTAATAAATTAACTTTTTAGTTAACTCGCCCAAGGAAGTGCTTCCTCTTTGCCTCATTCCTGTCCCATCCATTGAAAAAAATAAATAAAAATAAAAGAAATTATCATAAAAAGTAGTGCACCATGCTACATGCTTACCCCAATCCTTCATTAAAATAATTTCATTTCATCACATGGGCTCACAAGTTAAAACTGTTAAAATCTTTTTATGTCAAAAAAATAAAGTTTGTTATAAAGTTATTATATGCACGTGGGCCATGTGATTTAAGAAAGGAGGGCTAATTATCACACAAAAAAGAGAGGTGAATTTTAACTTTCCTTTACTTCATGACCATGCAAAGATTACACAACTTTTATTAAGCATCTTAGCATAAAAAATAAAAAATAAAAAATAAAAAACACCTTTTGTTAAGTTCTGAGTTGTGCATCATTGTCATCTTGTCTGACTTTTAAATATCATATATGTATGTTGGACATTAACCTTTTTCTTCTTTATTTTTGGTTTTGTTAATATTATTTACAGTTGATTATAAATTTGTCTACAACTAAAACTCAAGAATATTGTATGACTCATTTTTTTCTTTACCCCTTTCTTTCTCACTCCTTTACCGAGTTACAAGATAACTTGCAAGTAATCTTCTTCACTACTTAACTCTTCTTCTTGCTGGATGCCATATGCTAACTGTTTATAGATAACATGTAACCATTTTTTTGTGAGCCATGTGAGCCCTACTACTAATTGGGGGTGTTTGTTGGAGCTTTTTAGAGTCAATTTATGACTTCTAGCTTTTGAAAAAATATTTTGGACTGTTTGGTTAAACATATTTCAAACAGTTTTTTATTCTAACAACTTATTTTAAGTCAAAAAAACTGATTCTGAGAAACTGCTCACCCCTTACTTCTGATTATCAGTTTCTGCTGTGAACATGTTAATTCACGGTTATACTCTTTGATTTATTTATTTATATTTATTTTTATTTTTAAAAAAATAGAAAATGACCCAAATAGATTATAGAATATTATTATTATTTTTTATGAGAAATGTAGGCAAATAGTGAATAACAAAAAATAAAAGTTAATTAAAAAAGTTACTTCACGGCTTATTTAACAAACACTACTCAGCAACTTAAATCTATAATTTAACAGTTACACCAAAAAGATTAACAATTTCTGATTAAAGTCAAAATCTATAATCTATTAAACTATAATTTATAATCTATTTTCACAGTTGCACCAAACAAGGCCATTGCCTAGTAATTTCTTTTAATTCTTCTATTAAATTAGTTAGTGACACCATCAGTATAGGTTATATGGATCTACGCCCCATCAAAAAAGAAACACTTAGAGTGTGTTTGGTTTGTGTTTATAGAGTAATTTTTGAGATAAAAAATATGAAAATTTGTTTAGTTTACTTTTTTTTAAAAATGGTTTTAGAAAATCATTTTGGGAAGAGAGTTTTAAAAAAAGTGATTGATTTGATGTGTATGAAAGAGAGAGTGAGTGATTTTGGAAAATAGGTAACCAAATTAAATTTTGAGATTTTTTTTGAAAAAATTTGTTTGGTTTGATTACTCTTGAAAATTTGTTTGTAAATAATTTTTCCTAAAAAATTTTCTGAAAAACAAATCAAACAAGGCCTTAATCTTACATTTGTTGACTTCCAAAAATATTATACAGAGTGACTATCTAAGGCATTATTGCCTTGGCTATAATTAAGGCGGCAAATAAACAAAATCGTTTATAAATGAGTTAGAGTTCGACTCAATAAGAGTTCGTTTGAATTTGGCTCGTTAAATTTTTTTTGCATTCGACCTCGAGCTCGTTAAATTTTTAATGAACAAGTCCAACTATTCTAAAACTTAGCTCGTAAGCTGACTCGTTTAATATTTATTATTTATATATTAGATAATGTAAAAATATGTATAAAAAAAAAAAAAGATAAATATGTTATTTATATATTTAAAAAAATATATAGATAGTACATTTATATAATAAGTAGATATATTATTTTGGTAAAAAATTGACCTTTTTTTTAGTATGTTTATATATAAATGTATAATCAAAATTTTAATTATAACTTTAGTTTCATACGCAAGTATGAATGTATAAATTTTTTGGCTCATGAAGACTCGTGCTGTAACAACTCTCACCACTGCTTACCGATTAATTACTGATTACTGTAAACTGAGACTAATTATGATGGGTAATTAAATTGATTGAAATACTGGAATGACTGACTAAAATCTGGAACTGAATTGATTGAATATGTTAGTTAAATTGCATTTCTATCTATTGCCTGTTTGATTATCTATTTGTGTTTTATGTTTAGATTGTAAATTGAAGGCCTTATCGGTGGCCGAATCTAAAATTGATTGATGTTCTATGTTACTTAGATTTTATGGTGTAATTATCTAAAAAGTGATTTGGTATGATTAAATTAGATTAAAATAAACTAATTTCATGAGTTGAACTTATTACCATGATGCCATTGTGAGTGGGCCACTACCTAGACTATATTTGAGCCTCATTACACTTAAACAACACAATTTCATCAGCCCACAAACCGACCAAAAGAAAGAGAGAGTGAGAGAATTGAGTTCAATTTGTTGATTTGCTTGGGGAATTAAAGAAATTGAAGGATAATTGTCTAATTGAGCCTTCATACCTTTAATTCAAGACTTAAGGTAGATTTCTTGCCATCTTGTTTATGTTTTGTGTTGACTCTTGCATGATCCATGAGCCTTTAGTGATTTAAGTCTAAAATTGGTCATAATATGTTGAATTGGAGCTTAAGTCATGCATGCATGTCTATATTGATGAATTTTGAGATGAATTCATAGAAATTGTTACATACATGTTCATATTAGAGTTCTAGAGCATGAATTTATCATGTTTTGAAAAGATTGACTCATTTGAGCAAGTAAATGAAGCTTTGAATTGATTTAAACTCTTGCATGTAACACATTCATCATGTTCTTGAAATATTGTTTGAAATCATGTTAAATTGATCTTCCTTTGGGGCTTTGATTTTACAATTGAGCTTTGAATTGTGTTAAACTATGAGTTTTGATGAGTTTTTTGGAAAATTAGCCCAAGAGGATTGATTTTGATACATTGGAACTTGATTTGAGCTTGAAAGTTCAAATCTGGAAATTCTAAATTTTGGACTCCCGCTCGAGCGGGGAAAGTGGCGCTCAAGTGGGAAATTTGTGCTCCTAGTACTTTGCACTGTTTTGAAGTCCGCTCGAGCGGAATAATTGACGCTCGAGTGGGACCTTGTGTCTTACGCTCGAGCAGGTGTCGAGCGCCCATCGAACGTGATTTTTGAGCATCCAGTACTTTTGACTGTTTTGTAGTCTGCTCGTGCGTGGGAAGTGACGCTCGAGCGGGAACCGTTGTCTGCATGTTCGCTCGAGCGGAGTAATCTACGCTCGAGCGGGACCCCTGTTTTCTGAAAATTCTGAAAATGCTTTTAAAAGTGCATCTTTGCATCCTTATTTCATTCTAGGCATTCTTAGGCCTAGTTTAAGATATCTTAATAAGGATATAGATGTAGAACACACCGAGGTAAATTAGGGATTAAGTTATTATCTTTTCCAACTGTATAGCTTAGTGTGTGTTCAATCTGTAACCTGTGTAGGGTTGGCGACTGGAGACGCGCTCTAGCTTTACTGTAACCTAGAACTCTGTGAGTAACAACTGTGTAAAGATATGTTCAGAATGATTATCTTCTGAACAATCGAACTGTACTGTTTTCTGAACTGATATTGTTAATTGAATGAATGTATGTCCTATATTCTGAACTGTATTGTGGCATCCTTAGCAACTATCATTTCGTTATTCTATTCAGAGATCTCTGTCGGTTCCCTTGTTGGAACCACTACTGTTTACTGATTGATGACCATCATTTATTGTTCGGTCTTTTAAGACCTATTGTTTACTGTACTGTTATGCTAATGGATGTACCACATATGACTGTTTGACTGAATGACTGAATGACTGATATACTGAATTAATGAACTGTTTTCATTACTGTAAGGACATTCATTCTTAACCTTTTTACGCATTATGTTATTCACTGGGCTTTAGCTCACTGTTTATATATATATATGTAGGTGTTCAGGCACCAGACCGGAGCTAGGAGCGTAGGTTAGACTCTCCTTTTTGTCAAGCCAACCACTGTGTCTCACTGCGAGATTCCGAGCCTGTCAAGCTATGGCTTAGGGGTGTTTTTAGTCCCCCGTTTGTCTCAGATTGCTTGTACAATCAGATAGACCGATAGCAATGACTGCATCTTGTTTAATAGGATTTGGTCCTCGCTCGTCGAATTGTAAATATTGTGCATACTGTTTTGTCACTGACTGTACATATGAATGAAAAGTCTTTTCGCATACAGACTGTCACAGCTCATTGGACATTGTTTATTTACTGTTTTGGCTTTCGCCATGCCCCTGCACTCTGTTTTATTGTATTACTGTTAAGCAGGCATTCGGTAATCTCGGATTACTGGCCGGTTACGGTGCTAAACCCATAGGGGCGGGTTTGGGTCGTAACACGTGCATAGGCTCGAACTCAAGTCAAGTCTAAGTCAATTCGACTAGAACTCGGTTCGTTAAATTTTTATTGAGCTTAAATTCGTTAAAATCTTAATAAACAAGCATAAACATACTAAAATTTGACTCGGCTGGGCTCAACTCATTTGCAATTCTAGTTATGACTAGCAAGACCTATTTGTAATCCAATGATTCTAGCCTACTCACATTAGTCTGCCACGTTAACATGTAACTCGAGATATCACAATGATAAATATATGTAACATAAGATATTAGAGCATCTCCAATAGTCGTTGTTATAATGCTATTGCTATAATTTGGCAATGAATAGTGCTATTTTGCAAAATTATAGTAATGGTGTTTCGATGGTCACTTGCTATTTTGGCAATACTCAACCAACTTTCCCTCCAAATTTGTAGGTGTTGTTTGGATATAGGTTTTTTTGTGATTTTATTTTTGTTTATTTTTGTCTTTTGTGACCTTTTTTTAACTATTTGTAAAAAAAAATTATTTATTTATATTATTTCCCACTAGACAAATATAAAAAATATAAAAAATTGGAAAAAATATATATAATTCACCTCGCCAAAAAATTAAATATGACCGTTTGAAGATAGGTGTTGTTTGTATTTTTTTTTTTTAAATATTTTTTTGAGGCAAACAGAGCACAACGACTCTTTTTAATTCCAAAACAAATCCCTACCATCCACCTACTCTCAACCAACGGTTGAGATTATATCTCTAGAATCATCTTTTCAATTCCAAGACATACAACGGCTGTCTTCACTGGTTCTCCCTCTCACTCTCGCTCTCACTCTCCTCTTCCCTCACCCTCCTCCATAGACGAAGCTTCTTTCTGTTTCTGTCTCTGTCTCTCTCTTTTTCTCTCTTTTTCTCTCTCTGTGTCTCTCTCTTCACTTTTCTTCTCACTCTCCTCTTCTTTTTTTCTCATTTTTCATAAAACCGTCGCTGTGTCTCTGTATTTGAGTTCAACAATCAGCACTACCGATCTGTTTCTTTCTCTTTGTTCTCAAACCTCTCATGCATCTCTCTCTTTTTCTCCAAACCAGTATACTCATCGATTTGTGCATCTCTCTCTCTCTCTATCCTCAAACTCTCTCTTTTTCTCTCTGTGTCTCTGTCCTCAAATCTCTCACTTTTTCTTTTTCTCTTTGTTCTCAAACTAGTATACTCTCCGATTTGTCTCTCTCTGTGTCATAAAATCGATCACCGATCTACGATCTCGACAACCAATCCAGTTGGCTGAAGAAGATGCTCAATTCCAGTCAAGTCCTCAAACCTATTCTAGGTATTTATCGGTTAAATTCGTTTATGAAATTGATTTTGAGATTTGTGTGATTATGAAATTCTACAATTTATTCTGATATCTGTTCATATTTATTTTGAAATCCTAAAATTTATTTAGAAATTGATTTTGAAATTGTGAGATTTATTGTGAAATTTGTGAATTTGGCTGTATATTTCAAATTTTAGTTTGATTTTGAAAATTGGGAATTGATTATGAAAATTATTTGATTTTCTACTGTTTCAATTCTGTTTTTTAACTGAATTTGGAGTCACAAATCTGTTCATATTTACTGATGTGGCATGTTTGACAGCTGCTATTCTACTTGCCAAATTTGAGAACAGAAATGGCATCTGTCATCTTTGGCAAGTAGAATAGCAAGCCATTGGAAACCCACTTTTTGTCACTCTTGCCAAATTATAGCTTTGATAAATAATTTGACAGCTTCATTAGAGATATTCTTAGGTGGTAATGCATGGGTAATGATGATGTAGTAGCTAAAGTGATGGGTTTACAAATCTATTGTAGCAATAGGTTGAAAGAAGATATATGGAGGATGGATGGGGTAATAAAAGCACCTATTTTTGGAGAAAATTTAAAATTGAAGAGCCAAATGGAAATTGGCCAATACATGGGGATTCAAAGTGTAAATTACCTTTCTTTTGTTTTTATTTATTTATTTATCTAAATAAAACGTATAGCCAAACAAATAATTCATGTGCTATAATAATCTTAGCTTATTTACATTAATTTCCAGATGATGTGAACCCCTCAGCAGCTGAGTCACTATACTTGGAATTGCTGTATGTACCCTGTAATTGCTACATACACTCTCTTATGATTTGTTCGTCCGTGCCCCGCACGCACTTACAGAGGGAGTGTAACAAACATCCACCATCGCCGGAGTGTCACTATTTACCACCCAAAAAAAAAAAAAAGAAAAGAGAAAAGTATATTACAATTATATTTTTTTGAAGTTTGCTTAAAATACGATTTGTTTTATATAATTTCAAAAATTATACATCATTAGTTGAAATTTCTAATATTATGACAAACGGTCTATTTTATTAATAAATTATTAAATCAATTAATAGTTTTTAATGATATCATAAATTTATTTCAATTAATAATTCAAGTAATTTTATTATTATATATGAGAGTGCTTGGAAAATTTATTTTTTAAGTTAATTTTATTAATTGCAAAATTCTAACAAGGAGTTATTTGTAATTTTTTAAACTATAAGAGGTAGCCCATATTTTAAGAAAATTTCAAAGGTATATTTATAATTTATCCAAAATTTTAATTTAACCTAATGAATAGAAATTATAATGATGACAACAGTTAAATAGTGTTAATTTGGTGAAATGTTGAAATTTATGGGACTATATGGCATTTGATGTATGGTTTAAATTTTTTTTTGTAATAAGGACACATTGAAAATTATTAACACTAAAAAAGTGATTGAAAATTTGCCAGTAGCGAGTAGTAGCAATTGGTGGCGATGAGATGGACATATATAGATGACACATCTATAACTATGTAACATTCACATAAATAAATAGATAAGTTTTTGGACAAATGATGTCATTTTCGAAAAAAAATATTTAATATTGGGCCTATTAGTCCAATATTTTTGGATCACTGACTTGAGTGTTTCGTATAATATTAATTAATACCACCAAAAAAAAAAAAAAAAAACTCTTAAAATAAAAAATAATGGAGATATTCAATTTTTTAGCTAATCAAGCTAGTCTTGTTGTTTGCTGTGTCACTACTATAACAATATTTTTTATTTACTTTTGGATTAATCACATTTAGAGGTAGTTTGAGGTGTTCTAAAAAAAGATTTTTCGACTAAACAAGTCAAAATTTCAAAAAGTCTATTTGTCATTTCTAAAAAACTCATCACTTTTTTTTTTTTGAAAGAAAAAAATTTATCACTTACAAAATAACAAAAAGTCACTGAACTTCCCTAACACAAACTTTTTTAGACTTTACAAAAGGCAAATGCTCAACAATACTCTAGGACAATATTTAAATTAATACAAAAATTGTCTTAAAAATAATTAAAAATATTAAAAAGTGTATTGAATTTAGTAAAAAAAAGGTCTCGTATTTTTTTAATTTTTTTATTCTTTTTTTTTTTTGGAGGGTTCTTGGATCACTTGTTAGCAAGATCTTTTGTAATATATATATACTAGCGTATGGCCGTGCCTGAAGGCACGGTGTAAATAATATTAGGATTAAAATATAATTGTAATCCCAACACTATTTAAATTTATTTTTTTATTTGATAAAATCACAAATTTATTATAAAATTTTGAAGTTCTCACAAAACTCTTTACGAAAACTCGCTTTTGCTTATATAATATATAATTAGATAGATAGATGTGCCTAGCATACATACAGTTTTCATGGACATACATATAATACTACTTTTGCTTATATAATTATGTGAAAATTGTATGTATGCTCATAATGTTCTAGTGTATTACGGGCATATAAACATTATATTGAAATATGTGCAAAATATATTGAACAAAAAGAAGAAAATAAAAAAAATTAAAAAAAAACAAATAGAGAAAAAAATAAAAACGGAAGAAAATAAAAAAAAATAAAAGGAAAAGAGAGATGAATGTGGGATCATAAAAAGATGGGTGAGAAAAAGAAAAAAGTAAGAGAGAGAAGCGGGAAAATAGAAAATGTACATGTAAAATAGTTTTTAGAAAATATATCTCAGCCGTTGTTTTATAATTTCAATAGATCTTGGCCGTCCAAATGTCCTAGTAGGACAAATGTGTATAGGATAAATTCAAAACTCATTCTATTTTATTATATAGATGTTAAAAATTCATATAAAGTCTAAATTTATAAAATCTATCAGGTATTCAATATATTTAAAAATAATAATTAATTGTTCAAATTCATTTAATTTGTAGACTATAAGATTCATTAATTTAATTTCTACTACACACAGTAAAATATGGCTCCTAATTTTGGGATCGCAGACTTTTCCATATAATATGAATAAAAATAAGTGAATAAAAAAGAGAAAGAATAAAAAAGAGAAAAAATAAAAAAACAAATAGAGAGAAAAATAAAAATAAGAGAAAATAAAAAAATAAAAAGAAAATAGAGAGGAAGGTGGGATCATAAAAAGATGGGTAAGAAAAGGAAAAAGTCAGAGAAAAAAATGAGAAAATAAAAAATGTACATATATGATATTTTTTGAAAAATATATCTTAATCGTTATTTTATAATTTGAATAGATTTGAGTCGTCCAAATGTCCTACTAGGACAAATGTGTGTAAGATAAATTCAAAAATCATCCTGCTTTATTATATATATATATATAGTTATATATTTGAGACCCAAAAAAAAGCTCTCACAATGATGTGGTATTAATTTTTAATTTGTTACATACCTAATGATATAAGATCCAACTCTCTTCATATATCATTTGTGGGTCGCTAACATTTTTCTTGTAAAAAGTCTTTACAGAAAAAAAAGATAAAAAATAAACTTCAAAAGACTTTAGTATTTATGTATTTTTTATCAAAATATTATTTTTATACTTTCACTTTTGATTGTGACATTTAACCGATTGAACTGTGATAGAGGCCTCAAATTCTTTGCCTCGACACCAAAACGACGTCGTTTTGGTGTTTTTTTTTTTTTTTTTTTTTTTTTCTTTTCTTTGTTTCAGATCGGGGAGAACGAGAGAAGAAGAAGAAGAAGAAGAAGAAGGAGGAGGAGGCTGGAGGAGGAGGAGGAGGCGGAGGAGGGGCCATAAAATCGGGGCTGGAAGCGAGCAGCAGACGAGGCGAGGCGACGACGGGCTAGGAAGAACTGCAGCAGGGGCGACCCACGGCCAGTGCTGCTGACGACCACGGCAGACGAGACGACCTGGCGGGGAGGCTGCGCACGGACGACCCTCTCCTCTCTCTTTCTCCCTCTCCCTCTCTTACTCCCTCTCTCCTCTCTCGAGCCAATTCGCGCCTCGAATTGTCGAGGCCTGAATCATTTTTCTAACCGATTACACTTTAAGTCAATTCCAATATCACATTTTTATTTATCTCTGTTCATGTGATTGACAAGATTTATCTTGGGAAGTAAGTTGAAAATTGACATTTTGTTTTTTTTTTTTGACTTTTTTTTGAAAAATGTGTAAAAAAAATAAAGAGATGGTGTAACTAAAAAAAATCAAAAAATTGGCTTTTAATTAACTACCCAAAATAGGCCATAAAGCACAAAAAATAAAGTGACATTTTAGTAAAAATATAATAGTGTTAATACAAAAGAATTGATTAAGCGGTAAAAATAAGATCTAAAATTTTAAGTTAAAGTCACCTTAAGGGGGCTATTGGAGATTTTTTTGATAGTTAACCTCAGAACTTGACATTAGTTAAGGTATGTGCGAGCTAACTCAAACACTCATCAAAAACATAATAGAGTAGAAAAAATATCACATACACATAACAAGTTTCATTAGTTTGATTAACATTTGATGGACGGAAACTTGACTGCAATTATTAGAAATTAATTGTCACAATTGAAAATAGAGAGGTCAAAAGTGAAATTTTTAATGAAGGATGATAAACATAAATAATATTTTTTCTTTAAATTTGTATATTACAATGTACGTATATTAAAAAGAATAATACTTGAGACCCCCTTTTGGGGGTCACCCCCTCACCCCCTTTGCCATGTGTCAGGGAGTGATTGGAGGAGAAGGAAAAAAAAGAAAAAGAAAAAGAAAAAGCAACCAATGAGAGAGAGAGGGGGTCAAAGGGGGTGATGGGAAAAGGGGGGATAAATCATTGTTGTATTAAAAAATTAATTGTGTAAAGAAAATTACAATATATAATATACAATATAATTACATATGAAGTTTTAAAATAAAAATAAAACTTAAATAAATAAATAAGTAAAACAAAAATAAAACTTAAATAAATAAATAAGTAAAACAAGCACATTTAAACTCCTATGTTTGGTTTGATTTTAAAAATTTATTTTTAAAAAAATACTCAAAAAAACTAAAAGCTAGTTTGGTAAAATAATTTAAAAAATAAAAAAATACTCATCATTTTATATAATTTTATCCTTTTAGGGATGGAAATAGTTTTTGTAAATTAATAAATATTTTTCTATTTATTTTTGTCGAATTAGTTTTATTTTTGCATAAAAATTTCCAAAAACACAAATTCTAAAAATCAAACTAAACATATTAGTTATTTGTAGCCTTTTTTTTAAAAAAAAAAAATTGAGTCAAATTATGTTAATTTTTATGTTTGTATAGGCTATATAATCTTTTTATTTTTATTTTTTTTATTTTAATGGAAGAAGATCACTAAATACAAAAAAAAAAAAAAAAAAATGAATTCATAAAATGGTGTCAAAACAAGCCTTAATAACATGAAGGGACTAGCTCTTTAATTCAAAACAATAATTAATCAAATTTGATACCAAATTTATGTTTGGGAAAATCGATGTGATTTCTCACAAGTAAATCAATTAATGAGAATAAAAACTAATGCGGAAAAATTAAATCAAAGGCAACACAAGAATTTTTACGTGGTTCCCTCAATGTGAGGTACGTCCACGGGATCGAAATCCGATTCCACTACCAACCAAATAAGTTTCAAACGATTACAAACGAGACACGGATGGTCTCACAAAACCACCCCTAGGTGAATTCCAAATAATCACAAAATAAACTAGAGGAAAGACCTCACCAAATAGATGAATCAAAATCTTCAGAATCAAAGTTGAAGAAGACCCAAAATAACGAACCAAATCAGAACCAAAAATTGAACCAAACCGCTTCACAAATCAAAGCACAAATTCTTGATTGAGCAAGTCAAATCTAAAGCATCAATCTATACCCAATTGAAACCCAAAGGCACTGTTGCCGAAAAGAATTGTTGCTGTGTAGCCGCCGCCCCTTTTTTGTGTGTATGGAACAAAAATAATATATATATTATATATATATGTATTATTAAATCTTGAATTTTGTAATCAAACTTTAATTGTATCCAGATTGAATTAGGCATCTACAAATATAATATATAAAATATATTATACCTAAACCAAGCCAAATTAAAATTCTTTACCAAACCAATTGGGTCCCACACTCCAATAAGGAGGTATACCCAACAATTCTCCCCCTACCGACTTAGGTGGAGACATCAACCATACCCGCTAAAGTTCGACACTTTAAATGTTTGTCTCTCGACAAAGTCTTTGTCAACATATCTGAAATATTATCATCTGTGTGAACCTTTTCGAGTTGTAACAATTTCGAATCTAACACATCACGAATCCAATGGTATCTCACATCAATGTGTTTCGATCTCGAATGAAAAGTAGAATTTTTACTCAAGTGAATAGTACTTTGACTATCACAATAAAACACATACTTTTCTTGCTTCAAACCCAACTCTTGCAAAAATTTCTTCAACCATAACTCTTCTTTGCAAGCTTCTGTAATAGCAATAAATTTAGCTTCGGTAGTTGAGAGAGCAACACATTTTTGTAATTTAGATTGTCATGCCACAACTCCCCCTGCAAAAGTCATCAAATACCCCGAAGTAGATTTTTTAGAATCAATATCACCAGCCATGTCAGAATCTGTGAACCCATCAAGTATCGGCTTACCATCTCCAAAACACAAACACACCTTCGAAGTCCCTCGAAGATACCTTAGAATCCATTTTACCGCTGTCCAATGTTCTTTACCCAGATTAGAGAGAAACCGACTCACCACACCAACGGCATGAGCAATATCCGGCCTTGTACAAATCATGGCGTACATCAAAGAACCAACTGCTGAAGTATAAGGAACTTTCAACATCTCTTCTTTAACTTTCTCACTTGTAGGACATTGATTCGAACTAAGCTTGAAGTGACCCGCAAGTGAACAACCAACCGGCTTTGCTTTATCCATGTTGAACCTCTCAAGAACTTTCTCAATGTAGCTCTCTTGAGACAACCAAATCAGCCCCCTTTTGCGATCACGAACAATTTTCATACCAAGAATTTGCTTTGCCGGTCCCAAATCTTTCATAGCAAAAGATTTACTCAACTCTACCTTCTATTTGTTAATCATGGTACAATTAACATGTCATCAACATAAAGTAAAAGAATAATAAATTTGCCATCCGGGAAATTTTTCACAAACACACAATGGTCCAAAGTGGTTTTAGAAAAACCATTATTCATCATGAAAGAGTCAAATTTTTTGTACCATTGCCGTGGAGCTTGCTTGAGGCCATACAAACTTTTCTTCAATTTGCAAACAAATTTCTCTTTCCCTTTCTCTACAAAACCTTCCGGTTGCTCCATGTAAATTTCTTATTCAAGATCACCATGAAGAAATGCGGTCTTCACATCAAGTTGCTCAACTTCAAGGTTCATACTTGCAGCCATGCCAAGTACAACCCGAATAGAAGACATCTTCACAACCGGCGAGAAAATCTCATCAAAGTCAATACCTTTCTTTTGCCCAAAGCCTTTCACAACAAGACGTGCTTTGTACCTCAGATTCTTCCTATCATTCTTCAATTTGAAAACCCACTTATTTTTCAGAATTTTCCTCCCTTTAGGCAACTTCACTAAGTCATAGGTGTGATTTTCAAGTAAGGAATTCATCTCCTCTTCCATTGCCTTTTTCCAATCATCTTTCTTTGCATACTCAATTGCTTCGTGGTAGCTCTCCGGCTCCCCTTGATCAGAAATCAACACAAATTCATTGGGAGGATACTTTCTTGAAGGTTGTCGGTCCCTTGTAGATTTCCTCAACTCAAGTTGTGGTGGCGGTTCTTGAGTTGGATGCTCTTCCTCAATTTCTGGCTCAACTTCATTAGGATTAGCATCATCCTCCACATCTTCAATAGGTGGCTGCACATCTCCCCCATTTTCATCATCAACTGGAGATGAAGAAGATGGATCCATGTCAATGAGATCACTAGTTTTTGGCTCTGGTTGATCACCTTTACCAAAGTCTTCAATTGTTTGGTCTTCAAGAAACACAACATCACGGCTTCGAATGACTTTCTTGTCGACCGGATCCCATAATCTATACCCAAATTCCTCACGCCTATAGCCAAGAAAAATACATTGTCTTGACTTACTATCAAGCTTGGACCTCTCATCCTTTGGAATGTGAACAAAAGCTCGGCAACCAAACACTCTCAAGTGCTCATAAGACACATCTTTGCCAGTCCAAACTCTTTCAGGAACATCACCATTCAAAGGATAGCAAGGAGACAAATTGATCACGTCAACTGCTGTACACATTGCCTCACCCCAAAAGGATCTTGGCAATTTAACTTGTGAAAGCAAACACCTTATTTTTTCTACAATGGTGCGGTTCATCCTCTCGGCAACGCCATTTTGTTTAGGAGTCTTCTTAATTGTCTTTTAGTGCCGAATACCTTGGCTGTGACAATACTCATCAAATGGCCTAATGTATTTACCACCATTGTCTGTTCGGATGCACTTCAATTTCTGCCCTGTTTCTCTTTCAACCATGGCCTGAAAATGCTTAAATACTTCTAGAACTTGATCTTTAGTTTTTAGCAGGAAAGCCCAAACTTTCCTTGAATAATCATCAATGAAAGTAACAAAATAAAGTGCACCACCATGTGTTCTAACTTTTAAAGGACCACAAACATCCGAATGAATCAACTCCAAAACCTTTTCTTTTCTAGAAGCAACATTTTTATGAAAAGAAACTCTATGTTGTTTACCCGCCAAACAATGAACACAAGTTTTAAGATGTGTACCTTTCAAACCGGGTAGAAGCTCTTTCTTGAACAAAACTTGTAGCCCCTTTTCACTCATGTGCCCAAGTCGCCTGTGCCACAATTTAGTAGAAGTATCATCTTCAAGTGCATTGACAACACCTTTACAAATTTTTCCTTGCATCGAATAAAGTGTATGAGTCTTCTTGCACTTAGCCACCACCAAAGAACCCGTTGTGAGCTTCCATATTCCATCACCAAATTTGTTGTTGAAGCCTTCATCATCTAACTTCCTAGTAGAGATCAAATTGAGGCGAATGTCAAGAACATGCCTCACATTTTTAAGCAACAATTTGTAGCCCAAATTTGTTTCCAAGCAAACATCACCCATGCCGATAATCTTGGACAAACCTTCATTACCCATTCGAACAGAACCATAATCTCCTGCTATGTAGGTAGTGAAGAAATCAACTCGAGAAGTCACATGAAAAGAAGCATTAGAATCAATCACCCAACTGCTCTCTTGGCCCACAAAATTGATACAATCATCTTCACAAACGACCATGAGATCATCAGTAGTAACTGTCGTTGTGTCTTCTTGCTTCTTATCCACACTTTTGTCACGTCTTTTCTCCTTATTCTTGAGCTTTCGGCATTCCCGCTTCATGTACCCTTTCTCATGGCAATAATAACTCTCAACGTCTTTCTTTGAAAAAGAACTATCTCTTGACTTGTCACGGCTTTGATCACGACCATGAGAAGTATTACTCCTCCCCCTTGTTTTGCTTCGGCCTCTCACAACAAATGCTTCCGAATGAGAGGAACCGGCTGATTTTCTTCTAGTTTCTTCATTTAACAAGCTACTAGTGACTTGGCCCATTGTGACAACTCCATCGGGTGCGGAATTACTAACTGTCACAACTAAAGTCTCCCAACTTTTGGGTAAGGAACTAAGTAGCATCAAAGCCTGCAACTACTCATCAAAAATAATTTTCATAGAAGCAAGTTGGTTAATAATACTCTTTATTTCATTCAGATGTTCCGGAATAGGGCTGCCCTCTTTATATTTTAAATTAACCAACTTACGAAACAGAAATGCTTTATTTGTGGCTGATTTTCTATCATAAAGACTCTTTAATTTTTTCCATAAATCATGTGCCGAAGTTTCAGTAGCAACATGATGAAACACACTGTCATCAATTCATTGACGGATAACACCAACGGCTTTTCGATTAAGCCTCTTCCACTCATCATCTTTCATATCAGCAGGTTTGCCACTATTACCCTCAATGGGTCCATACAAATCTTTACAAAATAATAGGTCCTCTATTTTAGTTTTCCAAGTTATCCAATTGCTTTCATTGAAGCTAGATATACGATCCACATTCTCCTCAATTGATTTACACAAATAAATAGATCTAAATAAACCTTAAGATCTGATACCAGTTGTTAGGGAAAATCGATGTGATTTCCCACAAGTAAATCAATCAATGGGAATAAAAACTAATACGGAAAAATTAAATCAAAAGCAACACAAGAATTTTTATGTGGTTCCCTCAATGTGAGGTACGTCCATGGGATCGAAATCCGATTCCAATATCAACAAAATAAGTTTCAAACGATTACAAATGAGACACGAATGGTCTCACAAAATCACCCTTAGGTGAATTCCAAATAATCACAAAATAAACTAGAGAAAAGACCTCACCAAATAGATGAACCAAAATCTTCAGAATCAAAGTTGAAGAAGACCCAAAATAACGAACCAAATCAGAACCGAAAATTGAACCAAACCGCTTCACAAATCAAAGCACCAATTCTTGATTGAGCAAGTCAAATCTAAAGCATCAATCTATACCCAATTGAAATCCAAAGGCACTGTTGCCGAAAAGAATTGTTGCTATGTAGCCGCCGCTCATTTTTTGTGTGTATGGAACAAAAATAATATATATATTATATATATATATTATTAAATCTTGAGTTTTGTAATCAAATCCTAATTATATCCATATTGAATTGGGCCTCTACAAATATAATATATAAAATATATTATACCTAAACCAAGCCAAATTAAAATTCTTTACCAAACCAATTGGGTCTCACACTCCAATAAAGAGGTATACCCAACAATTTACAGTAAAAAATTTTATGGGTAAATTATACTAATCTCCTCCATTAAGGTTTGGAATATAGTAAGTTCCATATTTTTGGCAAATTATTAACTTATTTATTTATTTATTATTTACTTATTTTTTAAAGTTGTAATTCACAGAATATTGGGGTTCATTTGGAATGTGGCTTTTTAATTATTTTTTTAATTTTTTAACTAAAATGTGAGGTGCAAAGAATTGAAGAAGTGTTTAGAAATGATTTTTAAATTTTTTATAAAAAAATGGTGTTAAGAAATAGAGAGATTTAAAAAAAATTATATTTTAACTTTTTAATTTTTTTAGTAACTTTTTTACTTTTAAATTAAATTAGTCTATTGCCAAATGGGGTCTTAATTTTATACTGATATATATTTTTAGTTTTCTGTATATTTTTACAATATTAGTATCACCATGTTTGTTTCCAGTTTTTTAAAAACACTTTTTAAAAAATTCTACTTTCTTATTTTCTGTATTATTTTGTTTTTACTTAATTTTTTTAATATTTTAAACAATTTTTTTAAAAATTTTTTTAGACACACCTAATATAAATACACTTAACAACTATAATTTTCATAAATTCACTAAATACCAAAAATATAAAAAAAATTATGAAAATTCAATAAATTTTTGTATTTTTGTGTATTTATTCATTTTTAAAAATATTTTTTCACAAATATTTTACTTTTTAGATATATCTAAGTAAGGTGCATCTAAAAAAATAAAAAATGCTTAAAATTTTAAAAATATTTATTTAAAACAAAAAAATGTAAAAAATAAAAAAACTCAATTTTCAGAAAAGTGAAACCAAACACATTGATTAATTTTTGTTCTCTTTATTTTTTTATTTGTAAATTCGGATAATTATGTCAAATCAACAAAATTACCCCCCCCCCCCCCTTTTTTTTTTTTGAAATTTCTAACCAATCATTAAAGGGTCGCTATTCTTATTTCATTGTACTCCAAATACACTCTTTCTTTACTCAAAATACACTAATACTATTACAATTTTGATTTTTTCAAAGAGTGTATTTTGTGTGAAAGAATATTAATATAATTATATATTATCGATGATATTACATGCATCAATTGAAATACCAATTAGTATACCAACATATGTTATGACATTATTATTGACCCCACATATTATACAAATTATAAATACTCAAAACCTCTAAAATTATGTTATATCAGTTGTTAATACACTAATTGGTATGCCAATTTATGCGTAACATTATTCATATATAATAAAAGAACAAAGAAGAAAGTGAATTTAAAATGAATAATGCTATATATAGTAATTAGTATATTAATCAGTGTATTAATAGATAATGTAGCATAATTTTAGAGATTTTGAATATTTTATAATTTGTATAATGGGTGGAATCAATAATAATGTCATAATATATGTTGATACACTAATTAATATATTAAATGGTGCATGTAACACTATTAAAAACAAGGGTAAATTACACTTATACCCCTTGAGGTTTGGGTTTAATACATATCACCTCCTGATGTTTGAAAAATTACACTAATCCTCCTATCATTGTAATTATTTAGATGGAATGAAGATATTGAATTCATGCACTCTCTTTTTTTTTGTTTTGTTTTACTTTCTCTTTTTTTTTTCCCCTTTTCTTTACTTTTTTTTTTAAACGACAATGCTACGTAACTCAAATTTTGTGGCTCAAAAGTGGCTCAAATGGTCAAAACGACGTCGTTTTGAGTACAAAACAACATAAAAATGGCCAAAACGACATCGTTTTGGTCATTTGAGCCACTTTTGAGGCACAAAATTTGAGCTACGAGACATTTTCTTTTTTTAAAAATGTAATTTTGTTTATTTTTTTACTAGGAGTTGTTACATTTTATTTATGCAGGGAGGTTTGTAAAATGAAACTATTAACCACAGGAGTAAAAATGTAATTTTTAAAACTTCAAAGGATGGGTAGTAATTAGACCAAATTTCAAAGAGTGTCAACGTAATTTACCCCAAAAACAAAATAGAATGTGAATAACGATTTCCTAATTAAAACTCAAAGAGCTATTTTAGCAACATGGTTAAATTAATTTTTTGACTTTTATTTTCTTAAATCATATCACTTTTTTATTTTTTTACGTTTTTTAAAAATAATTAAAAAAAAACTAAAGAATAAACTTTTAATTTCCAAAAGAGGGTAAAGCCATATAATTAATGTTAGGTAAATTATAAGTATATTTTTTGAGATTGGTTTAAAATATGTATTGTTCTTTATAATTTAAAAAATTATAAATATCTCACTGTCAGAATTTTTTATTTAACAGAATTAATTAAAAAAAAATTTCTAACTGTTCACCTATATAATAATAAAATTATCTGAATTATTAATTGAAATAAAATTTTAATATTATTATAAACTATTAATTAACTTAATGATTTATTAATAAAAAATTTTATTTGTTATGAAATTAAAAATCTTAAGAACATTAATTTTTAAAATCATAAAAAATAATTTATAATTTAAATAAATTTCAAAAAAAATATATTTATAATTTACTTTAATATCAAATTTTAAGATCATGTGCCCCAAAAACCAACGTACTAGATATGTATATATATACGTATTATATATTTTGTTTTTGTTCACTGTGCTGCTTTCCCAGCTGTTGAAGCGTCACTCACACTTCTAGAGAGAGAGAAGAAGAAGAGAGGAGAGAGAGAAGACAAATAAAAATCCTGGAAATCTGTGCTAATGTGCACGGATTCGATCCGTTTTACACTCTCTCTCACCTGCTACATTGAGCGTATTTTAGCCCAGCCCACAAACCCTAAAAACTCCATCTTCTCTCTCTCTCTCTCCAGTGGTTGTTGTTGCTGTTGGGGTCCCTTTGTTGTTGTAATTGTTCCTGCTACGTTTGGTTTATACTCTCTCACCTAATTTCTCTCTCCTCTCTCTCTCTCTCTCTCTCATCCGTTACATTTGTATTTTGTTTTCACACAGCAGATCCGTATTTTTTTTTTGGGTATTTTGTTTTTGTTTTTGGGTTGGGTGGTGTTGTTTTTGTTTTGAGAAAGTAAAAGCAAAAGCAAATTGTGGGTTGGTAAGTTGGTGGGTTAATGGAAGAGAGTGTTTGTGGGTTATAAGCTCTGGCTTCAGATCTGGGTTGATAATAAGAGATGGAGACATTATTCAAATGTAGCTAGCTTATTATTGTTGATTAATAGTCACTCTTTTTTTTACTTCAAAGCCCTTTACTTCAAACCCACTTTCTCTCTCTCTGTCTGTCTCACACACACATACACACTCAATTAGTACTTTTTCTCTCTTTCTTGTTCTTTGGGGCTTGTTTCCTCTGTTTCTTTGGGTGCCAGTGGCAAAAGGTCTTAAAGGGTCAACTGTTCTTGTGAGGATTTTAGAGAGAGAGAGAAGAAGAGTGAGACTAGAAAGTTAAGCTAGAAAGAGAGAGAAAGTAGAGAGATCCGTAGTAATGTTGGCGATGGGGAGTCCTACCAGTGTCCGTACGAGTACTAGTTGCAATGCCTTACTTAGAGAACTCCAGGTCCTTCCTCCTTTCTTTCTTTCTTTCTTGTTTTTTTGCTACGCTTTTTTCTTGGGTTTTTGTTTTATGATTCTTTTCAAAGACCGAAGTGTTTTCTACTATCTTGTATGTAAAAATTGGGGTTTTTAATGGTCTTCGTTTTGAATGTTATTGGTTAATATTTTGTCAGCTCTGAAGAGAATTGATGTTTGTTTCCAAGAATTATGTGTTTTTATTTTTTTTAAAATTTTTTTAATTTTTTAATTTGTATTACAGTGAAATGAATTATGCTTGGTTGTGGGTCGAATTGAAGTGGATAGCTTTGATTTTGATTGCTATTTTACATATTTGTTTCTTTTTAAGGGGGTTTGAAGAGGCAATTGTACTTTAGTTTGGTGTTATGGGGTTCTTTATTTAATGCGAATTTTATTATACATTTTTTTATAATAAAAAAAAAGCTTAGTTTGTAGTAGGTGTTCATTCATTAAAAAAAAAAAAAAAAAAAAAATTAAATTAAGTTTAAAAGCTCTTGGTATGAATGCTTTGTTGAGTCTGGTTGAGTTGGGTTTAGTATCATGGGATTTTTAGATAATTGGAGCTTAATGTTGTTAATGGGATTGTCTAATTTTGTTGAATTGTAAAAATTGTTAAGTATTTATTTCTAAAAAAGGGTAATGCCTATTGGTGAGGATTTCAATTAAGTTGTTTCTTGTTTTGTTGATGTTGCAGGAAATTTTTTGTTCAATTTTCTTACTTTCTTTTTTTTTCTTTGGGGGGATGGAGTCAAATTTAAGTTGTTTCTTTAAATTTTCCTACTTTAACAACAAAATTGTTCTTTGCCCATCTATCATACTGTTCCTATTTTGATGTTGTTATTATGACAAGAGCAGCAAATATGGAATGACATTGGTGAGAGTGAAGTCGATAAAGATCGTATGTTGTTGGAGCTGGAGAGAGAGTGCTTACAAGTTTATCGAAGAAAGGTCGACGAAGCTGTCAATGCCAAAGCACGTCTCCATCAATCTGTCGCGGCAAAGGAAGCCGAGCTTGCAACCCTTATGGCTGCTCTTGGTGAACTTAACGGTCATTCACCGGTAAAATCTCCTTTAGGAACTGCAATCATTTTGTCATGTTTTTACCTTTACTTTTCTGCTTCCCAATCTGAAAATAAGTTAGTTGGTGTGGTTCAGTAATTTCAAATATTTTATTGTGGTATGATGTCAATTATCTTTCAACTTTAAGTACTTTTCAGGTTATGCACATGCAGTTGGAATGATTTTTTATAATTTATGCTATTGGAATGTATACGAATCATTCACATTGATAAAGGCAACGAGTTTTATAAAGTGCTATAATTGCAAGATCTTAACCTTTTGTCCTAATTTGGAAATTATTCAAAAGGAAAACATGTTTCTCTGTATTGAGGAAATAAAGGCAGGGTTTATGTTTACCACTTTGTTGTTTTTAGTAAGCATTTTATTTACAATTGAGGTTCTCGTTCCTTGATTCATGGGGTTTTCTCCATGAAAAAACTAGATTTGCTGTTGGTCACTTGATTGTTGTGTCTCATCTATCATTCATTGTTGTTTTCTTTTTCAAACTTGCATAACTATTATGGACATGTATTTTAAATGTATGCCCGGGGGTTTACGAGGGGTTGTTGTTTGGGTATAGAGTTGTAGACCTACACTTTGGCATTGTTTGCATAACTATTATGGACATGTAATTTAAATGTACGCTTGGGAGCTTATGAGGTGTTGTTTGGGTATAGAATCGTAGACCTACCCTTTGGCATTGTTTGCATTTTGTAGTTTGCACAAAAGTGTCTGCCTCACAGTTAATCAAGAATTTAGTGTGCTCTGTGATTAAATTATACGCAATCTAAGAAGTATGGATATGGACACGTAACATGACAACACAAACACAGACACAAGAAGTTTTCAAAATATGTAGGACACACACGTGGGGACATGTGCAAAATATATAATTTTATATATTTATTGTGTTATATATTTTTTTAAAAAAAATTCTAATTAGTACATATTAATGTGTGTTTGGGAGGGAAAAGACCATTGGTTCAATGGTAAAACTTTGGCCTAATAACTTTGAGGTTATGGGTTCAAGTTACGGGCAACCACTTTGTGTATTATTATAAATCATGTATATATGAGAATATTTAGGTCAAAGATAATAATTTTTGAAATCTAAAGAAAGAAAATAGATATAAATTTACATTAATATATATGAGAATATTTAGTTCAAAGATAATAATTTTGAAGTCTAAAAAAAGAGAATAGGTATAAATTTACATTGTTTTTATTTAATCATTGGATTCTAAGAGTTTATTCAAACTTGTAATGTGTTTTTAAGTGTTAGGAAGTGTCCGACAAGTGTCGTGTCATGTTGGTGCCAAACACGGTGTTAGACGCGACACGTTGCCTTCTTTGAAGCGTCCGTGCTTCTTAGTCCGCAATGGGGTGATGCTTAGGAGTGACTGATAATGCTCACCCTGTATGCATCTCCAGAGAACTTGCTACCCAAAATGGCTATTGATCACATCTGAATTTTATGCAATTTTTTTGATCTTAAAGATTTATTAACAGCAGGCACTAAGTAGACCAGCCAAATACATGAAGTCATGTATACTAAACAAATTACAACAATAATTAGGTGAGAAGCTTGTTATGAAACAATTTAGCAACAACCAGCTGGATTGCATCATGTGATAAATTTTTATATGAAAAATTTGGAATCTTTACGTGTTGGGTCATTGCACTCGGTTGCCTTTTAATTCGATATTTTCAAATTTCTGGTAACAAGGTTATTTACCAATCAGTTTCTAATCATTTGTTTTTTGAAATCTTGCTGTGCAATAGATGATTGTTTATATGGCAGGTTTGAGTTATAAATTTGAGCTTTTGATTGTCAATAGGGAAGTGCAACACCCCATTGGTGCAAACCCCAACATTGATTGCCTTTTTATTTTATTGTAACATATTATTGATTTCTGTTTATACTCTCTCTCTCTCTCTCTCTCTCTCAATGGTACTTTAAATTTTGGCCACAAATTCTAGCTTTGGTTCAGATTGTCCTCTAGTTTGGTCTTGCTTATGGTCACTCTTGTATGTTTTCTCATCTTTTTCTAATAGCCCTTAAATTTATTTATTTTTTGTTCTGAATTATTTTTGTCAGCCAAATAATGTAGTTTTTCACAAGTTAACTGATATTTAATGTGAAATTAACAGATCCAGACAGAGAAGAAAGCGTCATCATTAAAACAGCAACTTGCATTGGTCATACCATTAGTGGAAGACTTACAATTAAAGAAAGAGGAACGGATTAAGCAATTTGTGGAAATAAAGGCACAGATTGATAAGATCACTGTAGAGATTTCGGAATACAATCATCTCAGCAATGTGAGTTCCTTAAATCTGGAAGAACAAGACTTATCACTGAGAAAGCTTACTGAATACCAAACACAACTGCGAACTCTTCAAAAGGAGAAGGTATGCGTGGTTTCTGCCTCTTCAGTTGATATCTTGATTAGTATGCTTTCATGTCACTTTTAACTAATTGTATATAGCAAGGTATACTTTGTTGTTTGTGCTTGTGACCCTTTTTTCTTGGTGAACGGTGACTGCTTGCCTTAAGATATACATATACCTGAGACCTTATGAGTGAAGGGGTTGGTTTTAACTCTCAAGTCATTTCAATTTATTGTGTTATAAAATGCAATTGATCCAATTTCTGGAAGTTAAGAATCATTTAAGTGTAATAATTATATACTTTGGACTAAAGTTGTGAGCCATTTGCGGGCAAGGATGAACATTGAGTTTATAAATTTATCATAAACAAAAAAGAAAAGAGAATGAAAAAGAAAAGAAAATTTGTGAGCATTTTGCATTATTTGCACTTCTATCTTTTTTGCAGTCTGAACGGCTTCATAAAGTTTTGGAGTATGTGAATGAGGTGCATTCCTTGTGTGGTGTGCTTGGGTTGGATTTTGGCAAGACCGTGGGTGATGTGCATCCTAGCTTGCATGGAACAACCGTCGAACAATCTACAAACATCAGTGATAGTACTTTGGAGGGTTTAGATCAGACCATCCTTAAGTTGAAAACAGAAAGAAAAGTTCGATATCAGAAGGTAGTGAGGACCCTTGTTATTTATTTATTTATTTTTATCTAGTGTTATTTGAAGTGACCCATGTCCTGAAACACAGCTGAAAGATATTGTTGCATCATTATCTGAACTTTGGAATCTGATGGACTCAACAAAAGAAGAGAAGAGTAACTTTTCAAGGATTACTTTGATGCTTGGATCCTCAGAATTGGAAATTCTGGAACCAGGTGCTCTTTCAACAGAGAATATTGAACAGGTTTGAAAGAACACTAACCTTGTCTTTTTTTATTGTTTATTTTTTTAAGTTACTTAAAAAAGTGAATTTATAAATATTCATTTCGTTCTGACAGGCATCAGCAGAAGTGGAGAGGCTCACTAAACTGAAAGCGAGCAGAATGAAAGAATTGGTAATGAAAAGGAGGTCGGAGTTGGAAGATTTGTGCCGTAAGACCCACATTGAACCTGATCCAAGCACTGCTCCTGAGAAATCGAATGCTTTGATAGATTCTGGTATGACATTTTGTCTTCAAGTTGTAATCTGCCAACTTTTAACATTGTTGAATCTTTTCTTTAGAGTAATGGGTTTAAATTTTTTCTGTTGCTTAGGTCTTGTGGATCCTTGTGAACTTTTGGCAAATATTGAAGCCCAAATAAGCAAAACAAAAGATGAAGCTCTGAGCCGAAAAGAAATCATGGATAGGATAGAAAGATGGCTTTCTGCGTGTGAGGAGGAAAATTGGCTTGAAGAGTATAGTCAAGTAAGCTAGAAATTTTGTCTTTTATTTTTTGCAGATATATATATATATATATTTCAATATATTAGATTTTATAATTTGACATGGCTTCCAGATGCGGCTTATGTGAATAGATCTTAATTTTTAGTCGACACATCACTAGTGATAACTTCTAGATCCTGTCCTGTTCTAAGAGGTCGCACTGATTTTCAGGATCATAATCGGTACAGTGCTGGAAGAGGTGCTCACATAAACCTAAAACGTGCAGAACGAGCTCGAATTGCTGTAAATAAGATTCCAGGTATTGTTTACCAAGCTTTATTAATTATGTTGTGTTCTGCTTGAGCTGGCATCATTCTTTGGAGCTAACAGGCTACTTTTGTCAGCAATTGTTGACAATTTGATAAATAAGACACTAGCATGGGAAGATGAGAAAAAGAAATTATTTCTTTATGATGGGGTGAGTTTTTCTATACTATAAGATTTCTCAATCATAATCTTTTCTTTTATGGGTTGTCCATGAAGTAACGCTGTCTCAGCATATTTTTAGGTTCGTTTGGTTTCGATACTAGAGGATTACAAACTAGCCAGACAACAGAAGGAAGAGGAGAAGAGGCGATACAAGGTAACTTTAATTTGTGTTTTTATAATGCCGCATTCTTAAACATGTAAAATGGAAAAATAAAAAAAATGTTTGAAGCAAAGTTCTTGTATGTTTGATACTGAAATTGGTTATGTAAATGCTAAAACGATAGTGTGTGTGTGTGTGCACGCTCGTATGTTTATGTGCTTTTTTCCTTTTTCACTGAAATATGGTCTTATTTCACTCATGAGTGAGACCAAAAAAAAATGTAGAAAACATAAATTGTATAATTTAGAGGCAATTTATATATATTATAAAACTATACCGGTCTTTGCTCAGGACCAAAAGAAGCTCCAAGATCTGCTGCTCACAGAAAAAGAAGCCATGTATGGGTCCAAACCTAGTCCAAGAAGAAGCACTAGCTCTAGAAAGGTGAATGGGTATCGTTCAAATGGAAATGGATCCATGACTCCCACACCTCGCCGGAACTCGGTTGGTAGTCCAACTGCAGAGCTTCTAACACCACGTTCGTATTCTGGGCGCCAAAATGGGTATTTCAAGGAAATGAGAAGGCTGTCTACTGCTCCACTGAACTTTGTGGCCATAGCAAAAGAAGATACTATGTCATTTTCATCTGTTTGTGGTTCTGAGCCGGAGTCTCCTCCTCAAGGTCGAAGTTAAAACTTGAACGGTATGTTCCCTTATTTTACCTGCGTCCTCTTTCGAGGCATTGGCTAAGAAACTAACAAATTCTTTGGAATTTGGACATTATGCAAATTATTGAGTTCTTCAAAATGGTTCCATTCATGCAGCAAATTAACTGATTTAAATGCACCAAATACATTTATTTGGTTGAGTTTACAAAATTTGTTCTGTTTTTGTCAAAAAAGGAAAACTATAAGCTAGTTTGGTAAAGGAATAGGGCAAAAAAAAAAAAAAAAATCATTTTCGTATGGTTTCTCTCCTTTTTTGGGGAAAAATAAAATTTGAAAATTTGAAAATATTTTTGATATTTATTTTCATCAACTAGATTCTATTTTTCGGAGAGAAAAACAAAAAAAACTGGATTTTGAAAATCAACCAAACGGTCTCTCCCTGTGGGTATTCTTTTGGATGGTTCAGCATGGGAGATTAACAATAATGTAATATAATGGTTTCCTACTTGGGTAGAAGTTTCCTATGATACTCAATCCACTAAGGCCATGTTTGTTTGGACGGATTGGATTAGTATTGGATTGTTAGTCATAGGATTATCAATCCCTTTGGATTTTGCATCCAATTCCATGTTTGGATTGGTCTAGGATTATGAAGAAGAATTGACAAATCTTATAAAATTTGTAATTTAGCCCGTTAGTCCAAACCTCTCCTTAGTTCCCCGTTTTTGTATACCATCCCCCTCTTGGGATTTAATAGTCCCCCATATGAGAAATACCTTGTCTAGGTGGAGTATTTTCCGTACCCCAATTTTCTTAGTAGGATTATGTAATTTGTTGGATTATTATTAATCCAATCCCAAAATCATGTCTGCTCAAACAAACATGGCCTAAGAAAATTTATCAGGAATGAATCAGTAGGTGATTTTGTCTCTGATATCCAGAATCACGGATGTAGGTCAACCTGAGTACCGGTTACATTGTGTCAAGTACTTTTTAATTATGAAAAAGAGTGGAACCACTATATGAACAGTGCTTAATTTATTGAAACATTTCTTGAACCAAATTTCCTGATATTTGTTGGTGTAATGCAATGTTCCAGTATTTTTTTTTTTGTAGAAAGGGCAATGTTCCACTATTGAAACTTGTATTTTGATTGTCTCGTGCAGGAACCAGCAAACCTTTTAGTGTTTCAGCAACCGTATGCTGGATTGGGGCAATGGAAACATTGTGAATATAGAAAGGGAGTGTACACTAGTGTATGATTGTGATATGTTAGAAGTTCTTTTGGACAAAGGTAAAAACTAACATTTGAGGACATATGTTTGAGTAGGCAATCGACTTCAAGAATATCAGCACCGATTTACCAGTAGCCTCGAAGTCTGTTGAAAACTAGGGCCTACTGATATGACCATTTGTATCGTGGATGTTGTTTGTGTTTTTATTCTGCATGTGTATATATACTACTTTCAGTGTGTTGGATTTGATTTTCAGGTAGCATTACTTTCCTTTCTTTAATTTTTGTATTGCAGCTTGTAGGATCTTTAAAAGCCGACGCCCAAAATAAAGATGCATCTCATTTGGGTAGTTAGTAATTGGTGTAATTGTGTTGATGCTAGTATCTTTATCTTGTCAACCCTTTGTTCCCTTGCAGTTGCCGGTAAGAGTGGATTCTTTGGTAGACCTAAAATTATTCCTAGGCAATGTTGGTTGTTTTTTTAGAGCTAAGCTGTGATCATTGTAAAATTTCAATTTTTTCTTTGATTTTTGTTTTCCATACATGTGATGTTTGCCTTGTACCTATTGGTTGTTTGGAGTTCTTTTACGCCATAGAGAGAATTCATTATTCTTGTCTCTGACTTCATGATTTCTGATGTTTGATATGAGATTCATGGGGAATAGCAAATTCACTATCACCTGAGGCCATTCTAGGGTTTTGCCCTGATAATTACCATGTATTTATAATGGGAACATAGAATTCAATGAAAGCTTTATGACAAGGGATTATTACAGTTAAATCAATAATTCGCAAACTATTGACTAGCACGTCTATTAAATGAGAAGGGAAAAAAAAAGAAAATAAAGGAAGATAATTACTAACGGGTCTTATGGATTGAATTTATTTATTTGTGAGTCCCAAGTGATACATATTTCTGTCATTTATTTATTTCTTGTTTTGATAATGAGAAAATTTTAGAACTTTTTAAATGTATGTTTGTAGTTTCAGCAACTATTCCATCTTCTCCTGTTGGTGCTGGCTAATCAAGGACTTAATATTGCCTCAGATGATGTGAAGATTTGGATCAAGTATTTTGTTTTCGGATTCGGTTTTGGTTGAAGGGAGTTCTCTATTATTATGGGTAATGTGATTTTTTGTTTATGTTTTTGACTCATTTATATATAAATTATAATAAGTATAGTATAGAGTGAATTTTTTCATTTCATAGATATGGTAGTCAATAGTTTGTCAATTATTGACGTAACCGGAATAATCATGCTTTTGAATTTTATAAGTTTATGTAATTAGTATTAAATATAGAATATAGTATTGCTCTACTTCAAAAGTTAAATTCATTGATTATCAATATTAGATAAATCTAATTTTTAAGATAGATGACCATCCACTCCCCATTTAAATCATATAAATGGGTTCAAAATGGTCTCACTGCAGGGTACAACACTCCTAATGTTCGTTTGAGGCACAACAAAATCCCAAAGAGCATTTCTATTTTTTTCCCATCAAATTGAATTTGGTCATAACTCCCTCACTATCTAATTTGTCTTTCAAAAGGACAAGAATTATATAAGTACTTTCAAAATCCCCTGATATTATAAAACTTGTTTCTTTTACCATATTACCCTCATACAATTTTACTCTGTATGAAAGTAAAATTTTACTTTCATATAAAGTAAAATTTTACTTTATATATAAAAGTAAAATTTTACACTCTGAAAATAAAAGTAAAATTTTACTCTGTATGAAAGTAAAATTTTACTCTGAATAAGAGTAAAATTTTATACTCTAAAACTAAAGTAAAATTTTACTCTGTATAAAAGTAAAATTTTACTCTGAATAAGAGTAAAATTTTGCACTCTGAAACTAAAAGTAAAATTTTACTCTGTATAAAAGTAAAATTTTACTCTGAAAAACAAGTAAACTGTGAGACTCTGATTCTGTCAAATGAAAAAAAACAGAGCAATAGAATCAGAGTAAAATTTTACTCTGGTTCTATCAAATGAAATTTGATGTTTACTCTGAAAAATCAATGGAACTTTTAGCTTTGAGCTTTGAATCAAGCCTATAATCCTTGAATCAATCGATGTTTACTCTGAAAAATATTGAATCAGGCCTATAATCCTTGAATCACGCCTATAATCTGAAAATTTCAAACAAATCTCAATTTTTCATACCTCGGTTCTTCAGATTTTTCAAATTTTATAGATTTTTCAGATTTTTGAAACTTTGAATCCCAAAAATACTCAGTTGCTTCATCTTAACTTGTAGATTATGAATTTGATTTGGATTTACATCATTTCTCTTTCCAATTGAGAAATTCATCTCAGTTTTTTAACCAAACTCGCAGCATAAACCATCACATAGGATATCTACCATCTTGAAAAGTGGACACAAGAATAATTTGATCCAGAATTTTAATTCAGTCACAGCAGCAACAAAAATTGAACAAGATTCAAACTATCAAATCAGAACTCAAGCAAAACTGGAGACTCGCAAGTTGAAGTGGTCTCAAGTTAGAGAAGACTTCAATCTAACTTGTTGATAAGATTATGAGTCCAGTCACGACTGCTAGGGTTTTGTGAGATCCCAATCGTGATTCTTAAATTGATTGAAAACACTCGAGGGGGGAATTAGGGTTAGGGTTGAAGAGGCAGAGGAAGGTGGTGCAGGAGGAGGGACGGGGGATAAGGGTTTGGTCTTCTTGAAGAGAGTGGGGAAGAGAGTGGGAAGAATTAATTGAGGGTATAAAAGTCATATAAAATATTTAAATAATAAATTTGTCCTTTATGTAAAATTTTATAATTATGAGGGGGTTTAGAAAATATAATTTTTTTCTTAGTCCTTTTAACAATGAAAGGAAGGTAAGGGGGGTTTATAGCTAAATTTTCCTTTTCTTTTTTAATCAAATTTGATAAAAAAAGCAATTAGAATTTTCATAAAATTTTAATAAAAATTTGATGAAAGAATTGAAATATTTTCTATTAAATCAAATTTCTTAGACAAATTTAAATCAAATTGGATAAGAAATTTGATAAAGGGTTGAGGATACTTTAACTAGTGCTATTTTAAAAATTGCATCTTTCAACAAACTAACTTCCAAATACCCCCAAATTTGATGATCCCGTTTAACAAATCCAAAATTGACAATACGAAACCCCAATTTGAAGAACCCTTGACAATCAACTTCCAAGACTTCAGTATCATCAAAAACAATTCTTCACCATTTCATTCAATTCAAAGCCTTGATCACTTGCAAATCGTCTCTCAGTTAGGGGCGCGCATCGTACATTTCCGGTGATTTGAGAGTAAAATTACAAATCAAATGGCAGATAGACAAATCGTGGTTTAGACAATTTTGAAAGGATTGATGGATTGAAAAATATTTTAACTAATTATCAAACATTTATATAATATATAATGCTAATTTGCATAATATTTTTCATACATATAATATAAACTAATTTTACATAATATGTTTCATATATATAACTATTAATTTGTAACAAGTTTCACATCTGAAATCTCTCTTACACTCATTTTTACTTTGATATTTTAAAAAATATATATGTATTAATTATAGTAGAGTGGAGTGGTTTCAAAGACGGATTATAAATTTTAAAATTTAATACGCGGTTAACGGATAGAGCGGTGCGGATTGATGTGAATCAGTGCGATTTTAGCGGATTGGATAGTATTTTGCACAATCCTATCTTTAGTATCGAATTCATGTTTAATTTCTTGCATCAAAAGTTTTTTTTCCCCCTAGTCTTCTTCTTGCAGGACTATGATCAATATTCAATAGCCACTTTGCTGTTATTTTTCAGTTTCATATAATTAAATATTTTTTTTCACCAGATAAGAGCAGATAGGGGAAAGGAATGGGAAGCTGCGTAACAGGAAGATTCGAATCCAAGCATGACACGCGCTTGGTAAAATTTGATAATCTCTCCTAGAAATGCAATTTGAAATTTATTTATAGGTGATAACGTTGTTTATACATTTAGCAAACAAGTTATACTTGTTTAATTTCTTGCATCAAGACCCATTGTGGATGTTATCAAGTTGATAAAAAATCAGAATCTCGGTTGGAATCATTAGGAGCAACTTGTTGACCGAATCATAGAATCAAATCGAGAACTATAAGATTTTGCTTTTAGTACAAAATAAATTATAGATGAACAAAAAAAAAAAAAGAGACAATTAAACTCTAAATCTAAACACTATGTATATATATATATATATATAGAGAGAGAGAGAGAGAGAGAGAGAGAGAGAGAGAGAGAGAGAGGATTGCTACCAATTACAATTGCCACTACACCATATCATATTTAGGCTTCGTTTGAAATGTCTGTTGACTTTAGGCTTTTTAATTATTTTAGTTTGGGATTAAAAAGTCTCGTTTGTGATGATTTTTTTGACTTTTATAAGAAAAAAAATAAAATATTTATAGTTTGGTTATGATATTTTGTCTTATTAACTTTTTAACTTATTTTATTTTTTTATAACTATTTTAACCTTTTCACCCCAAAATTCATGTCAAACAAGGGCTTAAGAGAATGGTTTAGAGTCATTGCTTTGCAAGGATTGTCATCAATTATATTTTGAAGATCAGAGTGTTTATATTTTGAGAAATAGGGAGTTTCAGTCTTGTATTTTGTGCTGTATTTTGTATGCTTTAGTCTCTTGTAAGTTGTTTAAAGGGTAAATTACACTTTACACCTTTATATTTTGTACTAAATTTCACTTTAGTTCTTATACATGAAATTATGATAGTCAATTTCCTACACTTTTGGTCAAATCTCACTTTGATTCCCATACATAAAATTGTGATAGTTAACTCCCTATACTTTTACTCAAATCCTACTTTAGTCTCTGTACAAGTGTTAATGTCTCTTTTATGTTATTTTATTTTTAAATCTTTAACAAAGTCTAGTTATGTGACAAAAATATGACTACAAAATGAGGATAAGAGAGGAAAATCATCCATGTTCCCACCAATACATTTTGTCCTACGTGATACACGCGCGTGCGCGCTCGCGCGCGCGCACACACACACACACACACATATATATATATATATATATATGTTTGTATGGTAAAAATTAGAACGAAAAGGTAATAAAGTAGAACTTTTGAAATAAAAAAAAAAATGCAACAAAGAAATTAAAGAGAAAAAAAGACGAATAGATAAAAGACTGTGTTACCGTGAAAAATAGAGTTTCGTGATTTCAATTTATGCAAAACCCTAGTTCATCTTCTTAATTGTTCGCAGTATGCGTTTTGTTTTAATCTAATACAATCATATTTTGATGTAAATTTTGAGATAAAGTATGTATTAATGAAAACTGTAGATAATTTTCTTTTCTTACTCTCATGTCGTAGTCACATTCTTATCACATGATTAGATTATGTTAGAGATTTAAACAATTGAGTAACAGAAAAGGGACATTAACATTTGTGTGGGGACTAAAGTGAGATTTTATCAAAAGTATAAGAGTTGACTGTCACAATTTCATGTGCAAGAACCAAAGTGGGATTTGACCAGAATTGTAATAGGTTAACTGTCATGATTTCATGTATAAAGGTCAAAATAAAATTTAATGTAAAGTGTAGGAGTACAAAATATAATTTATCCTTGTTTAAATGTATCAACAGAGAGAGAAAGAAAGAGTAAGAGAGTTACTTAGCTCAGTTGACAAGTTTTTGTTTTGGTTAAGAATTGAGCCTCATTCGGGAGATTCTTTTAGATGGGCGTGCATAAATCGAATTGGTTTGATTTTAGAGTAAAATAAGAATCGAACCGATTCTTATGGTTATAAAAAAATTAGAACCATAATTAAATCGTTAAACTTGTAAAATCGAACCAAAATCAAACTATGAAAATTGATTTAGTTCAGTTTGATTTTACAATTGTAAATTTTTTTATATAACAATAAAGGTAAATTATATTTTACTACCTTATAATTGAAAAATGCTTGAGACTTCTAATTTTTTTGAAGATCCCTATAATCCCTTTTGAATTTTTACTATTGATGTATGTATAAGACCTACTCATGTATGTATGAGGCCTACACCATCAAGGGTGAAAATTCAAAAGAAATTGTGAGAGTCTCCAAAAAATAAGAGTCTCAATCATTATTACTTATAATTCAACGGTGCTAGGGACCCCACCACTCAATAAGCCAAATTTTTTTTTTTTTTTCAATCATGCGGTGCCACGTGACACCCGGGGGGGGGGGGGTAACTTTACTCAAAAAGTTTCGGATCCCACTGAAATCGACCCCCCGCCGAGCTGAAAAGTCACGTGAGCGGTCACGTGACTTTGACAGCCACACACCTCCTCTTTTGTCTCTCCTCATTCAGAATTCAAAAATCATGTTATTATCAGAGAGATATAGATCTCTCATCTGTATCATATAGACAGAGATACAGATCTCTCCCTCGACAAGCTATTCCCCTTCACTCCGACGCCCAACGTCCTCTTTAATCTGATGCCCGACAGCTTGTCTTTCTTTGTCCTTCCAGAGTTCTCTCCCGACAGTTTCTCTTCTTCACTTCGACACCCGACGTCCTCTTTCTCTGTTCTTCACTTCGATGCCCGACGTCCCCTTCACGCCGACACTCGACAGCTCCTCTTTCTCTGTCTTTCCCTTCACTCCGACGGCCGACTCGCTGCAATAAGCATCTCAACACAGATTATAAAATTTTGGAATTCAGCAGCCTCCTCTGTATCCCTTATAAATCCAGATTTTGCAGCAAGAAAAACAAGAACACCCTCATGGAAAAGAAAGATAATAAGATACATACTGGAAGTTTTACAAATCCCACATCTATATCAACACAAAATCCAGCTACAGTATAAGCATAGAAATCAATTTTTATACACATCTAACAGGAAACCTTGCACACTGTATTATTTGTTTACACTGTACACCAATTTCCCTCGTTCAAAAAGAAACAAAGTGAAAAAAAAAAAAAAAAAAAAAAAAAACAGCGCCCAGAAATCTGTTTGGGCCACATTCAGAAGGTATTCCAAGGTATGCATTGCCTCCAGCATTAAACATACAAGATGTTGAACTACAATTTTGGGGAGTTGGCATTCTTACAACTAATCAAGCACCAACTGTTTTGTTAGAGAAGGAAGTGATCACAAAATTCACATCACAAACGATTTCACCTTGATTATATTTCTAGAAAAGGAAAATTACAGTGACCTCTCTTGAGGTTACAATTAGAAAAAGTCTCCTTAGGCTTCTTACATACACTTAGGAAAGAGACAGAGACGAAGCGATGGCCGTTGATTTCTTGGAAAAGCGAGCTATGGTGGACGGATGGACCAAGGAAGAGGGAATCAGGAGATCGAGAGACAGAGACGATGCCGAGAAACAGCAAGTTCCCGGAGACCTATGGGCGTCGATTTTCTGGAAAAGAGAGCTATGGCTGACGGAGGAGGAAAGAGGGACAGGGGCGGACGGACGAGCGAAGAGTGAAAGTTGAGGTTTAGGGCG
Source organism: Camellia lanceoleosa (assembly GCA_025200525.1). Lineage (NCBI taxonomy): Eukaryota > Viridiplantae > Streptophyta > Magnoliopsida > Ericales > Theaceae > Camellia > Camellia lanceoleosa. Next base: position 28,687,072 of record CM045769.1, on the reverse strand, counting down.
ATTATTTATTTTTTTATTTTATTTCATAAGTGCGTGTATCACACCTTATCATAGTGCAAGTATTTTTCACATGGCCAAAGGAAGTTGCCAGCTCAGTGGGAGTGTTGGGGATGATTTTGTGTGCGGGTCTTAATCGGACTGCGAAAACTTGTTACTTCCTAAAGTTTAACAGTCCCGCTAAGGACCACTAGAACACGAGCTCTAAAACGAGCTCTAAACAGGTGGCATATGAGGCGTGAAACGGAAGGTCATTTGTATATTGAGTGCGTGTGTTTCACGCACTGTAAAAAAAAAAGAAAAAAAGAAAGAAAATTAAATTGCGCGCAAATGGTGATCATCAAGCTCATGTATATAGAAGCAAAAAAAATTTTTTTTCGCACATTTGATCTGAGCTTCTCTGCCACCGTTCTGTCGCCTCCACCGTCCGGCGTTTGCCCTCTCCTCCACTGTCCGGCGTCAACCCTCTCCTCTGTCGTCCCTCTCCTCCACCGTTCGGTGTCTTCGTCAAAGTTGGACTTCCATCTGGTCAGTTTCTATCTCCTGTTTATAAATACAAAAATGCTTCGATAGGATAATCAATAAAATGTAAGAGGACAAAAAAATTTGGGTTCAAACATAGCAAGAAACAGCTTTGGTCCAAACATAGCAAGAAAAATGTTTATAAGTTCAGACATCTAGGTTTGGTCCAAACAGAGTTGGACATAGCAAGATCGATATGAAAAAAAAAAAAAAAAAAAAACAGTTCAGAAATCCCCTGTTTATAAGTTCAAGATAAATGTTTAAAAAACAATTCAAGAACAATGTTTATAACCATGTTTAAAAAAATTTGGATAGAACTCAGATGTTTATAACAGTTAAAAAAAAGTTGAAGATAGATGTTTATAAGTTTATGAAACATTTGAGTTAATGAAATCAATGGTGGTTTCTTAAAGACAACCATGGGACTGATTTGCTTCCATTTGACACTGATTTACTTGATTAACTGTTAGACCCACCACTTGATTAACTATCAGATAGATATGAAAAAAAAAAAAAAAAAACACAACGCAACACAACACAACAATTCAGTTTTGGTTTAATCTGTTATACTTCAGGTCCAAACATTAATCTGTTAATCAGTTTTGTTCCAAACATTGGTTTATACTTCAGGTCCATTATTCAACTGTTGTTAATTTTGGTTTATACTTTAGTTTTGGTCCAAACATTGGTTTATACTTGAAGTCCATTATTCAGCTGTTATACTTCAATTTTGGTTTATACTTCAAGTCCATTATTGAAAGTTTAATCTGTTATTAAAACACAATAATCTGTTATTAATTTTTGAAAATAATTTGTTATTATTTCTTGAATAATTTGTTATTAAATCATTTGATTTCATTTTAATTTTTGAATGAGCAGAAATGGAGATTGATTCAAATACTGTTGAGAATCCTTTATTAAATGAGAGTGAAGAAGTTGACGAACCGAAGAGGGGTATGTGTTTTACCTCAAAGCAAGAAGCGTACACGTTTTATGCCAAATATGCTAAACATGTTGGGTTTTCTATAGCTTGTAAAACACAAGTTATTGGCGATGATGGGGAATTAAGATGCTTTGGGATTGAATGTTCTCGATCGGAGAAGAGAATTAAAAAATCAGAAGTAAACCCTTTAAAGCCATCTCTGTCCACAAAAATTGATTGCAAAGCAAGGGTACGAGCAAGCCTACAAAAGGATGGGAGATTTATGTTAACCACAGTTAACCTTGAGCATAATCATGACTTGATCCCCACCGACTCACGCCATTTTGCAATGAATAAGAAAATCCTTAGTCCTGTGAAGAGAAGATTAGAAATTAATGATCAAGCAGGGATTGGGGTGTCTAGGAATTATAACTCAATGGTTGTTGAAGCTGGGGGTTATGAGTCTTTAACATTTGATGAGTGAGATGCAAGGAATCACATTGAGAGAGCTAGAAAATTGAGGCTTGGAGAAGGAGATTCCGATGCACTTCAAAAGTATTTTTTGAGAATGCACGCACAAAATTCGAGTTTCTATTATATGATTGATGTTGATATTGACTTTCGCATAAGAAACTTGTTTTGGGCGGATGCAATGAGTCGGGCGGCTTATGAAGAATTTGGAGATGTTGTTTCATTTGACACAACTTACCTCACTAATAAATATGATATGCCATTTGCTCCGTTTGTAGGAGTTAACCACCATGGACAATCGATTTTGCTTGGTTGTGGTCTATTATCTAGTGAAGACACTGATACATTTGTTTGGCTATTCAAATCATGGTTAAATTGCATGTTAGATCATCCTCCAAAAGCTGTAATAATTGATCAGTGCAAAGCTATGCAAAAGGCTATAGAAATAGTCTTCCCCAATACTCGACATCGATGGTGTTTATGGCATATCATGAAGAAGATTCCAGAGAAGTTGAAAGGGTATTCCCAATATGAATCCATGAAGATGGATTTGCAAAATGCAGTCTATGATACTTTCACAAAAGATGAATTTGAGATGAAATGGAAAGAGATGATTGCAAAATTCAATCTTTATGAAAATCAGTGGTTGGGGGTGTTATATGATGAGCGACATCGATGGGTTCCTGTCTATGTCAAAGATATTTTTTGGGCTGGCATGTCAACGACACAACGAAGTGAGAGCATGAATGCCTTTTTTGATGGATATGTCAACCCAAAGACTACATTAAAACAATTTGTTGAACAATATGACAATGCCTTGAGAAGTAAGGTAGAGAAAGAGAAGAAAGCTGACTTCAAGTCTCGGCACAAAGTCTTTGATTGCCTAACTGTGTATGGTTTTGAGAAAAAATTTCAGGATGCGTACACCAATGCAAAATTCAAAGAAGTTCAAGCTGAGATGAAGAGGCTAGTTTATTGTCAACCGTTTCTTGTCAAGGAAGAGGGTTCAATTTGTACATATTTTGTGAAGGAAGCCGTGGTAGTTTTTGGGAAGATGAAACATGTGGACTTTGTTGTCTATTGTAATTCGACAGAATTTGATGTGCAATGTATGTGCCGGTTGTTTGAATTTAGGGGCATCATGTGTGCTCACTCACTCGTTGTGCTCATTGCAAGATGCATAAATGAGGTTTCAAATAAATACATTCTACCATGATGGAGAAAAAATTTGGACAGAGGGTACACATGCATAAAAACCACATACACTGGCTTTGGGGATGATTTCAATGCAAAGGTGTATGATAAGATGAATAGAAAATTGATTGGCATTGTACAATTTGCTGGAAACTCTGAAGGAAAAATAAAACTTATTGATTGTGGGTTGGATGAAATTAAGGCGAAAGTGATGAAAGATGATGAAGGTGGTGGGAGTAATGTAGCACCTTTGACTAGTAATGTACCACCTATTACTAGTAATGTCCCATCTTCCCCGATTGGCAGCATTAATAGAAAGGCAATCAGTCATACCAAGTTGCTTAGTCCTTTGGTTGCTCGCCGAAAAGGTCGTCCAGTTACTAAAAGAAAGGTCGCCAAAGTAGATTAAATAGTCAATCGGTTAAAGGCAAGCAAAAGAAAACATAACAAATCAAAGGTAAATTGATTGGTTTTTATACATATCCATCCGTTTTGTATCATTACTCTCTATTCAACTCATATTTTATTGTAATCATGTCATACATTTGAGCCATTCATTAACCTTTGTCAATATAGGGTACTAAGGTGATTGGAGGTGAAGGTGAAGGTCAATGTCAATCTCAATCTCAACTTGAACGTAGTACACGTAGAGAGCTTTATCCTTATATGATTGGCATGGAAAATAGTATGTGTGTGCCGGTACGTATACATCGAGCAAACTGTTTTTCAATAATGTTTAGCAAACTGGTTTTAACATTTCATTTTAATTGAATAGGGACACATGGCCAATGCTATTGGAGGCACATCTCTCACCCCAGCAAGTGTGGACATTATAAGAGGACAAAGTTTCATGAATGCCCCAACTCAAATTTATGGAGTTGGCACATCTCTAACCCCATCAGACTGTATTGGAGGCACACCCGGATTTATGACAACTCAACAATCCATGATTGCTACGCATCAAATTTATAGAGCTGTACCGTCATCATTTGTTCACTTGAATGTACACATGGACCGCAATGACCATGGTGGTAGTTTTCGTTAGTTGGAAACTTGTAATTGTAATGCCTTTTATGTGACTAAACTTGGAATTTATTTTGTTTTGAATAGTTTATTTAATGTATTTTTTGTTAAGAACAAATTGATGTTGTTCCCTACTTTGTTGTTATAGTTAATGTTCCCAATTGATGTTGTATTTGTGCTCTGTCTGTTACAGATTTAATGTGTTCCAAAATCTGTGTTCGAAAAAATCTGTCCCATAAATGTGTTCCAAATCTGTGTGAAAAATCTGTTCCAAATCTTCGAATTTGTCTTGAAAAATCAGTATGAAAAAAATGTATTCAAAAATGTGTGAAAAACCAGTGTTCAAAAAGCTGTCTTGAAAAACTTGTGTGGAAAAATCTGTCTTCAAAACTATGTGAAACAAAACCTGTGTTTGGATATGTCTTGAAAAACCTATGTGAAAAAAAAATGTGTTTAAAATTGTGTCAAAAACCAGTGTTCAAATCTGTGTTAAAAATCTGTCTTCAAACCAGTGTTCAAATCTATGTTGAAAACCAGTGTTCAAACTGTGTCAAAAACCAGTGTCCAAATCTGTGAAGCACCTGTGTTAAAATAGACAAATACATCTTCATACATAATGTGTTCAAAAATAGACAAACAGTTCAAAATCTGTCCACAATCAGTCCATAATGTCTCTAAAATATGTGTTCAAACACACAAAACAGACAAACCAGTGTTCAAATCTATGTTGAAAATCTGTCTTCAAACCAGTGTTCAAATCTATGTTGAAAACCAGTGTTGAAACTGTGTCAAAAATCAGTCCAGAATCTGTCCAAAATCAGTCAAAAAGCAGCCCAAAATCTGTCAAAAACATGTCCAAAATCTGTCCAAAATATGTGTCCAAACACAAACAAATAACTTTTCATAATAATCAGTCCAAAATCTGTCCACAATGAGTCCAAAATCAGCCCAAAATCTGTGAAAAATATGTCCAAAATCTGTCCAAAATATGTGTTAAAACACACAAACAAATAACTTTTTCATAATAAGAAGTCCAAAATCTGTCCAAAATCAGCACAAAATCTGTCCAAAATCAGTCCAAAATCAACCCAAAATCTGTCCAAAATGTGTCCAAAATCAGCACAAAATGTGTCCAAAATCAGTCCAAAATATGTTCATAATATGTGTTCAAACGGACAAACAAATAACTTTCAAAGTTCCAATCAGATAACAAACAATCCACATGATTACATATTCATACTTCTCAATCTATAATTGTAATATATCATAAATCTTCATACATATCATCTTCATAATTAATACAACACGAATTACATGTTCTAACTTGTATAAAAATTATTACATCTTCATAATTAATGTAACACCAATTACAAGCAAGATGAAGATCTCATTAATGCAACACGAATTTCTATTTATGCCTCTTTGCAAGTTTTGCATCTGCGCGTTTTGAATTTGAAGTTGTTCGCTTTGAAATCGAAGATGTTCGCCTTGAAATCGAAGATGTTCGCCGATACTTTGAAGTTGTTCGGTGACAGTTGGTGTATTGTCCATTCGCACTTGCTCTTCCTCCCTACGTTGTGAATTTGTAGGCAAACACCATCCAATAAACCCACTGCAATCCGGACAACAATAAAAAAGCTTGTTCTTGTTTCGTTCCGTCTCCGAAATTAGAATAATTGTTTTTTTCTGACATTTAGGACAATTTCTGTTGCAAAATGTCAATTGATCTGATGTACTGCTGTTAACACTTGAAGTTGACATCTGCAAAAATATGAATCGAAATCTCAATCAGTTAGTGTATTAGTCTTAGGACTGTTTAAGTTGCTAAAAACAAAGGTGGTTCCTTGAAGGCTAGGGGTGGCCACTGTTTGGGCCATAGGTTATGGCCAATCAGCATGATTATAACATTATGCTGGGCATGCACTTTTAAATGCAATTGGCCTTGTGTGTAGTGGTTGTGAGATGAGCTGTTGGAATATATCTCAAATTCCCTTGAAGTTGGGAATTTTTTTTTTAAAACTTACACCAAATTGTTAATTCTCCTTCAAAAATAGAAAATTAATGTAAACGGACTCATATGTTTATATTAGGTGAGGTTCAACTGTCCAATGCGAAAAGAAAAATAGCATGCAGCTGATATGTTCCCAAATGGGAACTCAGTTTACTGATATGTTCAGATCAGTTTACTGGAGTTGTGTTCAGATCAATTGAACTCAGCTGATATGTTCCCAAATGGGAACTCTGTTCATCAATGTTTCTGTTTTGCTCCCAATTCAAAGTTTTAGAGTTCAAAAAAAAAAAAAAAAGACTGTTTGGCTATGTATTGCAGGGTGAGTTTACTGAAGGTCCCAAACCAAACTGAATATATATATACACACATATATCTTACTCAAGTAAAGAAGGTACAATCTATACAGAAGTAAGGCTCAACCTTCTAATAGATTAATAGGATTTTAAGTTAATGGTTAAATGTACATGTGCTCAAAAAAATGTTGACTATTGACTCCAGTAGTTTATAGGTTGGCATGTCCCTCTGGTTTGTACATTAAAGACTTGTTTAAGGCATAGCATCTTGCCAATTAACAATACAGGGCTTGTATTATTATTTTCTATTTACTAGTTATGCATGATAATTCCTTCATCCCTTTTATGAAAAGAGAAAAAACCATTATTGTAATATTACTATTTCCATGAACCTTATTCCACCCACACATATCTTTAATTAATATATATGATAAAGAATAAAACAAACACTTGGGTCATGCTTGCTGAATAATCTCTCCTCTTTGTCTCCTTCACTTCCACTCTTCCTCAGCTACTACACATAATGACTAGTCAGTGATCTTGCATTTCCAGCAATCACAAATCACAAATATAATATAATTTTGTAGTTATTGTTTATTGAATTACATATGTTTGGCTAAGCATGATTAGAAATTTACAACTACACAGATGCTCTATAGGTTAGTTCTATCCAGTTCCTCACTTCAGTACCAAATTTTAAGAGAATATTGTGGTTGTCTACTCATGAATGACTTTCTCATGAAATGGCTGGTTAAATTTACTTTACCTCACCCCTAAGGTGTGTATTAGGCAAAGCAGCTCAAGATTGACTTGAGTTTGACTTGGATACAACTTGTTTTGAAACAAGTCGAGTCAAGCTCAAGCTTGAATTTAGAGCTCACTGGGTAAGCTAGCCGAGCAGGAACCATCTTTGATTCTTGTCACATGAGGCAAATAGCCTAATAAAGTCGCTCTTTTTGTTCTTCATCTTGTAGCAAAACATTAATGTCCTTAATCTTGTTTTCTTTGGGACATTTGACTTGTTTGTTATAATTTTCATCATAATCATATTCCTTCATTTTGTAAGGAATCAAAGACTTTAGAAACTTATTAAAATGGTTACCTAATATAGGTATGTGTTCAAGAATTTTTTTTTAACAGTTTGGCAAATGGGTTTTCTTTATTTTCTCTGTTTTTTAGAATAAAAATCAGTTTTCAATAACAATACCCAACTTGACGGTGTTTGGCAGACTTTTAAAAACAATTTTTTCTTCTCGTAGTTGCAAATTAACAAGAAAAATGCACGCTTAGTTTAGTCACCATAGAATGATAGATTGGGTATGGATCTAGCTTTGACATTATTGCACCAAGTCCCTTTGATTCTAACCCACTCATTCAAGATTGGTAAACCAGAGTTTGGCTCATTCTAAGAACTGTTTAGAAAACTGAATTTAAAAATAACTAGTACGAAAGACGACAATGTAAAAGTAAAATTAAGGAGCGTGGTTATTGTTGGAAATTTGAACTCCGAACATAGGTGGAAGAAAACACAAACCAAGAGTAAAAAAAGTGGAGAAATTATGTGGTTTGTCAATATCTTGCAAGATCACTGACTACTCCATATTTGTGATTTGTGATTATAGTCTCTCCAATAAACTCAATTGCCCAAAGATTTCAATACAACACATAATGAATCTAACCCATCAATCCAAAAAATGAGGTAACCCATTATAAACAAACTTTAGACTGTTCTTTTTCCTCTAAACAAACCGACTTCAATTGAAATGTGTTATGAATTTTTTTTTTTTTTTTAATTAAAGTTGAAATGTGTTGAAATGTTCTTTTTCCTCCAAACAAATTTTTTAGAATTTGACAAACCTTAGGGTCACTGTTCTCTCAATAAGTTGCACAGGAAAAAAAAATAAAAATTTAAATTTGAAATTTTTTACAATTAAAATTTTCTATTAAGTTAAAATTATTTTTTTTTTCTGTCCAAAATCACTCCAAAATCTGTCCCAAATCAAAGTCAAATTCGTCCTAAACAGATGAAATAAAAGTGAAAGACACAAATCAGGCCGTATATATACATAGATATAAATCAGGGCATGAAATCAAAGTAAAAAATCAGGGCATGAAATCAACGTCAAAAATCTCAACAAATCAGGCCGTATAGATATAGATATATAAATATATATATATATATATATATAGAGAACTGACCTGTGCAGATAGATCTGTGAAGATGGAGAGGGACTCGGTCGTCGTCGGTCGTCTTCAGAAGCTGCGCTCGTCGTTCTCGTGAGAAGCTGCGCTCGTCGGGGTTGTAGAAGCTGTGTTCGTCGGGAGCTCTTCGACAAAGAGGCACATCAGAGAAGAGAAGAGAAGGAAGAATAGAGAGAGAGAGTCTTCAAATGTTTTGGGCAAATGAATTTGAAATTTGAAATGAATAAGAAAGAGGGAGAAACGGGCGAGTTTGCCTCAGCTTTCTACGTTGACAGCCACATCATTAGTGCCGATTTAGTGGTCACGTTTTAGAGCTCAGAAGCATTTTTGAAAGTTTAAAGAAGCTACACATAACCCCATTATGGTTTGGGGTAAATTGTAAGGCCAAACTCTGGAGCTTCTATTTGCACACACCATATCCTCTCTTTTCACACATTTAATGAGTGAGTGTGTTGAAAAGTTGTGTGTGAAGGATGTGTATAGAGAGAGAGTGGTGTATGTAAATAGATGCTCTTCCAAACTTTGTTGACATTTATTGTAAAAAGACAGAATTATCATTTTTTTCTTCTCTAATTTTCTACACCATAACATTGCTACCATAGACCCACTTTTTTCTACTTGTAGGTAGGGGTGTTCAAAAAATAGTCCGACCTAACGACATACGGTCGATTTCGAAAATGAGTTCGGTTGGTCATGGTTGCAGAAATAATTTTCTCATGTGTTAACGGTCGGCGTCAGATTAATTGTCCAAACACCGAGTGAAATCGACCTCACCGAGAATTGCACAAAAAAAGTAGAATGTTTTTCCTCAATCGTGCCTCAACCTAAGAAATAATTGGAGTAAACAATTATGAAAAATGCTTCCGATCACTAAAAGTTCACCACTAAATCGACACTAATGGCGTGGCTGCCAACGTGGTAATGTGATGCAAACTCGCCCGTTTCTCTCTCTTCTCATTCATTTCAAATTTCAAATTCATTTTGACAATACATTTGAGACTCTCCCTCTCCCTATTCTAAACTTCTCCTCTGTTGTTCCTCTCTCTTGACAATCGCATCTCTCCAACACCGGCGACCCCAACAAGCTCTCCAATCCGGCGACGATCGCGGTTAAACGCAGCTTCTACAACCTCGGCGACCCGACGAGCACAGTTTCTCTCCGTCATCATCTTTCACTCACGACGAGCGCAGCTTCTCTCCGTCTTCTCAACAGATCTGTTTGCACAGGTTAGTTCTCTCTCTCTCTCTCTGTATATATATATATATATGCCCTGATTTGTTAAGATTTTTGTGCCTTTGACTTTGATTTTATCTGTTTAGGAGGATTTGGATTTGGGTTTTGATTTTGATTTGATTTGCCCCAATTTTCCATTACATTGGATTTCCCTAAAAAATCTCTCTATATATATATATATATATGGTGGAGAATATATAAAAATGCTTAATCAAACGCTTGATTTAGTTAGGAATTCTCTTTTGGGAAAATGGAAAAATTTTAAATATTGCCCTAGAAATGTGTTTAGTTAGGAATTTTAAATTTTAAATATTGATTTAGTTAGGAATTTTTCACTCTTAAATGGTTTTATATTCCTCCAGAAATGTGAGATTACCATAGGAGTATGGGGATCAGATTTTTGATTAGTTTGGAAAGTGATTTCAGCTTGAGTAGGTAATCAAGAATTGTCTTCCCATTCCAATCCATTCCAAAAAGTTAAAATTCCACTTTTTGGCTTAAGACTAGTACATAATTTGTGAATCAAAGAGAAGACACAAACCCACCAAGCCATCTGAATTTGATGGGATCAGAGGAAGAGAAAAGGTAGGAATAGCCTTCCTCTATTAAAACAGGACATTCATTTTTAAGCATCCAACTTCGAATTGGATTTGCCAAAAAAATGTATATATATTTGGTGGAGAATATATAAAAATGTTTAATCATCCTTCAAAGCCATTGCCAAATATTTCTTTCATCATGTTTTTTGTGGACACTGAGTTATTTTGTATTTGGTTATTGACTTGTACCCTTTGATACTCTGGCTCATATAACTGGGTTCAATCCCTACATTCTCTTTCCTTAAACTAGGCTAGAGTATGAATTAATTTTTACTAAAAAAGAAAAAGATGAAAGAGAAAGAGGTCATTAGTTGCAATAAAATACAGGGACTTCAGATGTAGATGGCAATTTCTCAATATCTTTCCACAGGAATATGATACAAAAGCAACACAATATATATTACACAACTGAAAAGTAAAGAATAGATTAGATTTAAAGGTGCAACAATAAAGCTGCATCAGATCCTGCAGAGCTCAATCACTTTCAACATTCCCATGATCATTAAAAAAGTGCCTTCACAACCATCAAAATAACAGAATGCTCCCTTGGAATTTAAACCACAACATTAGTAAATAGTCCCGACTCCTGAAGAACCTAAAATAAGCAAACAATTACGTCCATCTGTTACCAAGACCAAGGCACAAAACAGTTAACAATAGTTCAGGCCTGACCTGCCATTCCAAAAGGAGTCATATTAACAAGATACCCCATGTTCAACTAAAAATGTCACTTGTTTAGGAAATAAAAGTAAAACCAGAAGGCAGAATATTAACTAATGACCACTATTTATTTTTCTATATTAGCTAAACATTCAATCATATGATAGTTGAAAGAGATATAAATCTGTATTCCACAAAATACTTAGTCCAAAAAGAACTTCTAGGAAACCAAGAGATTAAATAACTAAAATAGTTCCAGTTTTATTGCCAATAAAACTCAGCAAGAGTGCCAAATACTCTAGTACAACATGTTCTTTACTTGATTAGCCCCTCCCCCCCTGTATGCATATCAAGTCCTGGAAAGGTAACATGACCAGAGGTAACTCCATAATCCAGCACTGGCTTGGCTTCATGTGTCACTGAATTAAATTACTACACTCCTGTACCTGTATTGTCCAAATTCAATCCACTGCCTTCATATTCTGAAACACCATTTGCAGCATATGTCTGTGCAACTACATCATTTTGTTTGGTTTCTGTTAAATCTAACTGTTGCTGAACTTCCTGTACATCATTTTTGTATCAATAACTTTACAAAACATTTAACCTACTGATTTCAACAAACATGAATAGTGTTGCTACCCTGTTCACTCACTGGATTCTTTTGTATATAAATGCTAGCCCAATGAGCAATATATGAGTTTGATTATATAATTAAGTATATATGGCAATCAATGTTACATTTATAGGTGATAATGTCAACTTCAGATTTCGCTTCATATTTTTGCAGATGTCAACTTCAAGTGTTAATGGCAGTACCTCAGATCAATTGACGTATTACAACAGAAATTGTCCTCAATGTTGGAAAAAAGCAATCATTCTAATTTCGGAGACGGAACGAAACAAGAATAAGCTATTTTATTGTTGTCCTGATTGCAGTGGGTTTATTGCATGGTGCTTGCCTACAAATTCACAACGTAGGGAAGAAGGACAAGTGCGAATGGACAACACACCAACTGTCACCGAACAACTTCAAAGTATCGGCGAACATCTTCGATTTCAAAGCGAACAATATCAATTTCAGAACGCGCAGATGCAAAAATTGCAAAGAGACATAAATAGAAATTCATGTTGTATTAATGGGATCTTCATCTTGCTTGTAATTGGTGTTATATTAATTATGAAGATGTAATAATTTTTATACAATATAGAACATGTAATTGGTGTTGTATTAATTATGAAGATGATATGTATGAAGATTTATGATATATTACAATTATGGATTGAGAAGTATGAATATGTAATCATGTGGATTGTTTGTTATCTGATTGGAAGCTTGAAAGTTATTTGTTTGTTTGTTTGAACACATATTATGGACAGATTTGGATTGATTTTGGACTGATTTTGGATTGATTTGGAACATACATTTTGTTTGTTTGGTTGAACATAGATTATTGACAGATTTGGATAGATTTTGGGCTGATTTTGGATAGATTTTCAATACAGATTTTGTTTATGTATTTGTCTATTTGAACACAGGTGCTTCACAGATTTGGACAGCTTGTTAACACATATTATGAACAGAATTTCTTCACATATTTGGATAGATTTTGGACTGATTTGGAACATAGATTCTGTTTGTCTGGGGCTTCACAGATTTGTGTATTTGAACACAGGTGCTTCACAGATTGTTGAAATACATTCTTGTGTATTTGAACATACATTCTTGTGTATTTGAACACAGGTTGACAGATTTAGACACATTTTCAATACAGATTCTGTTTATCTATTTTTCACATAGGTTATTGAAGATAGATTTTAAGACATTTTTGCACATAGGTTTTTTAACACAGATTTTTCCACACAGGTTTTTGAAGACAGATCTTTTCAACACTGGTTTTCCACACAGTTTTGAAGACTTTTTTTCACACAGGTTTTCCAAGATAGATTTGAAGACAGGTTTTTTTTACATAGTTTTCAAGACATATTTTTGCACACAGGTTTTTGAAGACAGCTTTTTTGAACACTGGTTTTTCACACAGTTTTGAGAACATATTTTTTTCACACTGGTTTTTCAAGACAGATTCGAAGACAGGTTTTTCTCACACACTTTTGAAGACAGATTTTTCCACACATTTGGGTGTAGACAGAAATGCAGACATAATTTTTGAACAGATTTCTAACAAATTTGTAAAAGACAGAGCACAAATATAACATCAATTGGGAACATTAACTATAACAACAAAGTAGGGAACAACATGAATTTGTTCTCAACCAAAAAATAAAGAAACTGAACAATCCAAAAATATATTAAATAAATTATCCAAAACAAAATAAACTCCAAGTTTAGTCACATAAAAGGCATTACAATTACAAGTTCCCAACTAACGAAAACTACCGCCACGGTCATTGTGGTTCATTTGTACATTGAAGTCAACAAATGAAGATGGTACGGCTCTATAAATTTGATACGTAGCAGTCATGGATTGTTGAGTTCTCATAAATCCCAGTGTGTCTTCAATACAGTCCGACGGGGTAAGCGATGTGCCAACTCCATAAATCTGAGTTGGGGGATTTATGAAACTTTGTCTGCTCATAATGTCCACACTTGCCGGGGTGAGAGATGTGCCTCCAATAGCATTGACCATGTGTCCCTATTCAATTAAAATGAAATGTTAAAATAAATTGGAAAATAACATAAATTGCTCAATGTAAATTCCTATAATGTACATGTACCGGCAGACACATACTATTTTTCATGCCAACCACATAAGGATAAAGCTCTCTACGTACACTACGTTCAAGTTGAGATTGACATTGACTTTCACCTTCACCTCCAAGCACCTTAGTACCCTATATTCATAAAAGTTAATGAATGCCTCAAATGTATGACATGATTACAATAAAATATGAGTTGAATAGAGAGTAATGAATACCAATTTACCTTTGATTTGTTATGTTTTCTTTTGCTTGCCTTCAACCAATTCACTATTTGATCTACTTTGGCGACCTTTCTTTTAGTAACTGGACGACCTTTTCACCGAGCAACCAAAGGACTAAGCAACTTGGTATGATTGATTGCCTTTCTAGTAATGCTGCCAATCGGGGAAGATGGTACATTACTAGTAATAGGTGGTACCTTACTAGTCGAAGGTGCTACATTACTCCCACCACCTTCACTATCTTTCATCACTTTTGCCTTGATTTCATCTAACCCATGGTCGATAAGTTTTATTTTCCCTTCACAGTTCCCAGCAAATTGTACAATGCCAACCAATTTTTTGTTCATCTTCTCATACACCTTTGCATTGAAATCATCCCCAAAGCCAGTGTATGTGGTTTTTATGTACATGTACCCTCTATCTAAATCTTTTCGCCATCGTGGTAGAATGTATTTATTTGGGACCTCATTTATGCATTTTGCAATGAGCACAACTAGTGAGTGAGCACACATGATGCCCCTAAATTCAAACAACCGGCACATACATTTCACATCAAATTCGGTGGAATTATAATAGACAACAAAGTTCACATGCTTCATCTTCCCCAAAAGTACCATAGCTTCCTTTATAAAATATGTACAAATTGAACCCTCTTCTTTGACAAGAAACAATTGACAATAAACTAGTCTCTTCATCTCTGCTTGAACTTCTTTGAATTTTGCATTGGTGTAGGCATCCTGAAATTGCTTCTCAAAACCATACACAGTTAGGCAATCAAAGACTTTGTGCTGAGACTTGAAGTCAGCTTTCTTCTCTTTCTCTACCTTGTTTCTCAAGGCATTGTCATATTGTTCAACAAATTGTTTTAATGTAGTCTTTGGATTGACATATCTATCAAAAAAAGGCATTCATGCTCTCACTTCGTTGTGTCGTTGACATGCCAGCCCAAAAAATATCTTTGACATAAATAGGAACCCATCGATGTCGCTCATCATATAACACCCCCAACCATTGATTCTCATAAAGATTGAATTTTGCAATCATGTCTTTCCATTTCATCTCGAATTCATCTTTTGTGAATGTGTCATGCACTGCATTTTGCAAATCCATCTTCATGGATTCATATTGGGAATACCTTTTCAATTTCTCTGGAATTTTCTTCATGATATGCCATAGACACCATCGATGTCGAGTATTGGGGAAGACTTTTTCTATCGCATTTTGCATAGCTTTGCACTGATCAGTTATTATAGCTTTTGGGGGATGATCTGACATGCAATTTAACCATGATTTGAATAGCCAAACAAATGTATCAGTGTCTTCACTAGATAACAGGCCACAACCAAGCAAAATCGACTGTCCATGGTGGTTAACTCCTACAAACGGAGCAAATGGCATATCATATTTATTAGTGAGGTAAGTTGTGTCAAATGAAACAACATCTCCAAATTCTTTGTAAGCCGCCCGACTCATTGCGTCTGCCCAAAACAAGTTTGTTATGCGAAAGTCAGTATCAACATCAATCATATAATAAAAACTCGAATTTTGTGCATACATCCTCAAAAAAATATTTTTGAAGTGCATCGGAATCTCCTTCTCCAAGCCTCAATTTTCTAGCTCTGTCAATGTAATTTCGTGCATCTCGCTCATCAAATGTTAATGACTTATAACCCCCAACTTCAACAACCATTGAGTGATAATTTCTAGACACCCCAATCCCTGCTTGATCATTAATTTCTAATCTTCTCTTCACAGAAGTAAGAATTTTCTTATTCATTGTAAAATGATGTGAGTTGGTGGGAATCAAGTCATGGTTATGGTCAAGGTTAACTGTGGTTAACATAAATCTCCCATCCTTTTGTAAGGTTGCCCGTACCCTTGCTTTGGAATCAATTTTTGTAGACAAAGATGACTTTAGAGGGTTTACTTATGATTTTTTTATTCTCTTTCCCGATCGAGAACATTCAATCTCAAAATATCTTAATTCCCCATCATCGCCACAAACTTGAGTTTTATAAGCTATGGAAAATCCAACATGTTTAGCATATTTGGAATAAAATGAATACACTTCTTGCTTTGAGCTAAAACACATACCCCTCTTCGGTTCCTCAGCTTCTTCACTCTCATTTAATAAAGGATTCTCAGCACTATTCGAACCAATCTCCATTCCTGCTTATTCAAAAATAACATATGAAATCAAATGATTTAATAGATTAATAGAATAATACAACCAAGCTATTCTGTTATTACTCTGTTATACTTACACATATACACACAGATTAACAATGCAAGCTCTTGAACAAATTATAACATATTATCCTTTCAACAGACTATAACATATTATCCTTTCAAAAATTAACAGAGCTTCAAATTGTAACAATTTCTAATCTGTAAGAGCTTCAAATTGTAACAATTACCAGATTAACAGATTATAACAATTTCTAACAATACAAGTTACCAGATTAACCCAAAATCTATCCAAAATCAGATTAACAATTTATAACAATTTAACAGATTTGGACTATCATATTATCTGTTAATTAACAATATACAGATTTTGGACTGTTAATTAACAGATTAGCATTCCCAAACAATATACAGATTTCCAAACAATTTAACAGATTTGGACTGTCCAAACTGTAATTGTTATAATCTGTTAATTAACAGATTTTGGACAGAAATTTTGAACACATATTAAAACTGTTAATTTTGACAGAAATATGTTAATTTTGAACACATATTAAAACTATACAATTTCTGTTAATCTGCTATGAAAATTATAAGCTTCAATGTATATTTCATTACATATTTGGCATTCTCAAAATCCTATTTTATATATATATATATATGTATGTATATGTTTAAGTATAGAGGAAGAGATGGACAAAAGCCACAGATAAACTTACCTAGAAGAGGGACGACAATCGGATAGGGAGACGTCGGATGAAGACGCTGAAGACGGTGCACTAACTTGAATATGTTGGACGGTGGAGGAGAAGGACGACGGAGGACGCTTAAGCGAGAGAGGGAAGACACTTAAGCGAGACAAAGACGGGGACGCAGACACGATTTCTTCTCCCTGGAACAGCCCTGATTCAGACGAGAGAGGGAAGACGCTTGAGCGAGACGAAAACGAGGATGGAGACAGGATTTCTTCTCCATTGAATAGAGCTTCAGAATAGACACGATTTCTTCTCCCTCTGTTATCAGATTTTTGGGCGAGAAATTTTTTTTTTTTTTTCACAGTGCGTGAAACATATGCACTGTAATATGACGGTCTGATTTTTCCTTCCTTATTTGATGCTATGTAATTAGAGCTCTGATTAGTGGTCATAGTTTAGTGGTCTGAATCGAAGTTGAACAATTATATATTACTGTCTCTTACCTTGGGAAGAGTACATTTTTTTTTCTATTCTCAAAACGTTGGGAACAGAGATTATTTTTAAAAACTAATAATTTTTTTTTTTCTATTCTCAAAACGTTGGGGACAGAGATTATTTTTAAAAACTAATAAAATCTTTCACATCTTTTTCTCTCTCTCTCTCTCTCTCCCTCAATCCTAACACATAACCTTGGAAATAGGGCTTCACCTGCAAACTAAAAGAACCATTTCAAATATCTTTTCCTTTTATATCTATCTTTAATTTTTAAAGTTTCTATCTCAAAAATTTAAACATCACCATTTTGAAATCTCTCTCTCTCTCCCTCAATCTTTGAAGTTCCTACCTCAAAAATTGAAATGCCTTCACATTTTCAAGCCTTCATCATTTTCATAGTTCCGAAGAGGCCATGGCTATGGCAAGGGGAAACTCTTCATTGCTGCTACTATGCTACCAGACTTCACTATGATCTGCGATGCTATTTCTCACATCTCTCATCTCTCAAGGCTGTGCAAAGATTGCATTTTTGAGTTCTAGATCTGAAAGTAACCATGGTGTTGAAGATTTGCAGGTTTTTTTTTTTTTTTTTTTTCAAAATTCTTCTGGGTTCATCATTTTTTTATTTGTAAGTATGACTTTGATTTGAAAGAATCCATTGATGAACAGCAGCTTCATGGTGTGTCCGCGTGATTTATTCTTCTTCTTTTTTTTTTTTTTTTCAGTGATCTCTTTCTCCATCCTTCACTGTAATGCCTCTACCTTGGCTTCTTTTGTTATTTCCCCATTGGACCGAGACTGACTGGTAAACCGATTGAAAGGAACGGATGGTTTCGACCATCACAGTGGTCGGAATCGGATGCTAAGTTGTTCAATTCAAACCAAAGTATTCGGATTGGGTGGCGGATAAGTCGGAAAACCGATCCAACTCGACCCGTGAACACCCCTACCTGTTGGTCTTTCTCTATTCTCCATTTCCTCCATTTTTTTCTTTCTTTTTCTTCTCACCTTCTCCACATTGCACTAGTAGCATAGCTTCCGCCAAATGGCCACCACTCACCTGCTCTCTCTCTCTCTCTCTCTCTCTCATATCCATGCTCATCACATACACCTCTGAAATTTAGTATTGGATTTCTATTACTAAATTTATATACAACCTGATATGCGTTCTAATCTCAGATTACATCTAAATTTTCTTAATTTTATTCCTTGGCTTGGTACTGTAATACTTACAGCTCCTGCACATTTTCTCTTATTTTCTTTCTTCTTCTTCTTCTTTTTCTCATTCTCCTTCTCCTTCTCTTCCTTCTTCTTCTTCTTCTTCTTCTTCTCCTTCTTCTTCTTCTCCTTTGTCTTCTTTTGCTTCTTTTTCTCCTTCTATTTCTCATTCTTCTTTTTCTTCTTCATATTCTTCTTCTGCTTCTCATTCTCTTTCTTCTCTTTCTCTTTCTCATTCTTCTTCTCCTTCTCCTGCTTCTTCTTCTTCTTCTTCTGCTCCTCCTTCTTCTCCTTTGTCTTCTTCTGCTTTTTCTTCTCCTTCCCATTCTGCTTCTTCTCATTCTCTTTCTCATTCTTCTTCTTCTTCTTCTTCTTTTTCTCATTCTTCTCATTTTTCTCCTCCTTCTACTTCTGCTGCTTCTTCTTCTTCTTCTTCTTCTTCTTCTTCTTCTTCTTCTTCTCTTTCTAATACTGGATTTTCATACAATACGCAAAATAGTGATTTCAATTGTAAAATAGCAAACAATTAGATGGACAGGCTGTGAAGGCCATGAACAACCTTTCTGACAAGAATGACGGAAAGAAGGATGATTAAGAAAAGTACTTTAGGGCATGTGTAAGAGTCTAATTGTTTATCACATTTTTTGATCCATGAGATAGTTTAGACTTACTAATTAGAAACAATGGTCTGAGCTCAACCTCTATGTAAATAGAATCTGATGGATAGGATCATCATTGAAGAGCAAGAAAAAAATATGTTATGTGGAGAAATGGTGTATTGCATGCATCCCAAAGTTGAACAATCTTATTCCACCGTCTCAAATTCCATGGGTTCCCTTTTTGGAGGAAGTGAGAAGACGAAGAACGGAAGGGAGAGTGGGTCATCTACTGTTGAGTAGCGGTGAAGGGGAGATTGAGGGCAAGGAAGAGGAAGAAAGAAGAAAACAAAAAGATTAATAAAAAAAGAAAAATAGGAGCAAAAGTGGCATCTTGTGTATTTCTAGATTCACACTTGCTTAGTTCTTTTAATTTCATACACGTGCTGTTAACCTTAGCATAATCGGTTAGTTTTGCATTTCATCCCATATCACAAAGGGAGAAATTATTAGTTAGTCTTGAAGTACTGGCCCTGTTTGGTAGAGCTGTAGGAAAGTGCTTATAACTTATGCCTAAACAGCTTATAGCTTATAACTATGAACATAAGCTGATTTTTGACTTATAAATTAAGCATCTCCTGCCCCACTCAAAGAATAAGTTGATTCCTGACTTCTAAAAAGCTATAAGCTATAAGCTATAAGCTAAACCAAACACATCAAAATAGCTTAAATTAAGCTGAAAGCTGAAATAAGCAGCTTTTAAACTGCACCAAACAGGGCTACTATTACGTGATATCTCTATAATATTGTGATTAATAAATTTATGTTGATATCTCTATAATATTGTGATTAATAAATTTATGTTGAGTAATTAAAAAATATAAAGAAACATAATAAATTATGATTAGTGAGAAGTATAGTTACATAACGTCCTGGGCGAACTAATAATTTATCCCACAGGGGGGTTTTGTGTTTATTTTTAGATTACATGGGACTAAACCACATGGAGGCAAAATGTAATTAACTCTAACAATAAATATGATATATATTTTAGGGTAAATTACAGTCACTTCCCTGAGGTTTTGGACAATTACACTGGACTCCCTTATTTTTTTTTAATTACACTGACCTCCTTTGAGGTTTACTTTTGATTTGCAGATTATCCCATTCTGTTAGTTGAGTGTTAATTTGACTAATTGTTTTTTTTTTTTTTTTGGTAGTAAAAGTCAGTGACTAATTGTTAGATTAACAAATAGGGAGATTTTAGTTTGGTTTGTATAATATTTGAAGTGATTATCTGTAAATTATAAAAGCAATCGATTGATCATTTTTTATGTAAGCAAATTAGTTTGAATTATTGAAACCAAATAAGAAATATAAGAACTTGTATGTATGTAATGCAATAAATTATATATATATATAGTTAAATCATGTGAGTATTTAGAAATAAAATATTTAGTACTATTCAAATAAATATGTGTTGTTCCAATTTGATTTTTATTAATTTAGATAGTGATACTCATCAATTTTGTTTTAGTTTTTTTAAGACAACTGAACTATATGATGTCAAGTAATGTGAAGTATTGATTAAAAAATACCAAATAACTTATTTTATATTTATGTAATTAATTTTTTAATTTGTTTAATCATCACTTTTGTGGTGATCAAACCGACAAATATCATAACGTGCACATGATACATACCTTTGTTTGTGAGGGTTTGTCCATAACATTACCCTATATAGATATTTATAGTCAAACCATATGAAATAAAACAAAATAATAAAAAAAATATTTTATTCTTAAAAAATGATTTTGTTCATAAATTTTTGTCTTTAAAATTAAAATCTTAAATTTGTTGTAATGTTTTACCTTGTATACCTTAAATTGGATGTGAAGTGAGTTTAGAATTCTTTTGCTTCTGTTTCGTTATTATATAATTATTATTTTTTATTTTGTTTTGAGAATCTGTTAGTAAAATTTTTGTTAATCCCCAAATCGATAGCATCAAGTAACAATTTAAACAAACAATCAAACAAGGAAATCAAATGATTTAACGCCTTAAAATAATGAGGATTTCTTTGGAATAAAATTATAATTAACAAGAGAAGCAAAGTAAACCAAAGTAAACAAAAAGTAATTTCGAGACTAAACTACTAAAGTTCACAAGAGTTACAAGTTAGAAACTACTCCTAATTTAAGAGAAATTACTCATAAAACAAAACCTAAGTTGTTGTATTGTTGATGTCCTTTCTCTCTGCAAAACTTTTAACTTTTAGGCCATGTTTGCTTTGAGAAGTAGAATGGAGGAGATTGATTGTGAGGGAATTAAGTAAAATTGTGTTTGTTTTGATGATAGTTGTTAGTGTAGAGATTGTTAAATTATTTTTATATAAAATAAATATAAAATAATAAAACAAATAAAAAATGTAAAAATATTAAATATTAATGTTTTAAAAAAAATGCCCAACATGTAAAAAATTTTAAAAAAATAAAAATAAAATAAAAAATTTTCAAAAAAAAAATAAAATAAAATAAAATAATGATTTTTACTTAACAAAAAATACAAAAAATTAAATATTAACGTTCAAAAAAAAAAAAAAATGCCCGACATATAAAAAATAAATAAAAAAAAAAAATTTCTAGTCCACCGGACTATTTTTCTAATACCAAGTCCTGGAGGCCCATCCGAATCCCCTTGGGGACGTCTATCCTAATCCGAAACTCACTATTAATCTCCTTCCCATCTCTCAAAACAAACACAATATTAATAGATCCCACCTTACTACTAATTCCATTCCCCTTTCTAACTCTCTAAACAAAAGGGGGCTTATACTTTCTCTCTCTAGCATTTCACACAAATCTGCCGCATGTTCTTCATTATCTCTAGGAATATCCATGACAGAGAAAACCATTTTACTAAGGCCCACAACCTCCTTTACTTCTTTGAACTTTTCATTTTTGACCCAACTCCACTTTTAAACCTCCAACCATATCATCACACATTTTCCCTTCAATTGACGAGCATGATCGATAGAGAAAAGGTTTCCAATTCACAAATATTGTCTCCTATAAATAAGTCCACCAAACCAATTAATCAATTGATAACTGCCTCATGACCTTCTCAGTCAATTGATGCACACGATCAATTCCTTCACACCACTTAGCCCTTTAACGGCTGAAAGACTTCATTTTGATTTTACTGTCACGTGTCATCATTCGATTAATCCACCCGTCGATAGAAATTTTATGAAAATAAGTACAAACAGAACCTAATTATTTTTTTTTTTTTAAAGTTAAAACAAATTCAATTATCTAAGAGGAGAAAAATTAATTACCACTCATTAGAATGTGGCCAAGGTTGGTAGGTGTGCAAAAGTGTAATTGAAATATATAAAATGTACAATTCAATAATGTGAAGAGAATAAGAGAAAGAAATTACACTCACAACAATAATATTTAAATCCAGACATCACATCTAGTAAGGAAATAACTCATTTACTTAGCTCAACCCACATCCCGTTATCATTGATGTATATTGGTAATATTTTATTTATGTTTAGATCTTAAATTTGTGCTAAAAAAGGAAAGGAAAAAGAACTCTTTTTGCAATACAACGAGCAGCTCTATTACAATCGTGTTTAACAAATTCAAACCTACAATAATTTTCCATCGAATTCAAACTTGCAATGGTGTTTATACAATGACCAATTCTTTTGCCATGTGTAAATGGGTACAAATTGCAGAAAACCTCGATAATAGTTCTAGATGAAATCTGTTATCTAAGGTACGTAGGGGGAGCACCCCTGCCGATGGAGCTAGTATTTTAGAAACAAAGTATTTTCAACTTAATATAATTTCTGTAGTATTTTAGAACTAACAGCATAATGTCATAGGAAATGAATATACTTCATCAAGGAAAAAATTAATAAAAAAAATTGATAGTCATGAATAGTCATGCATATTTTCAAACATGCATAGGAAGCATTAAGGAGTTCAGATACCAAAGAATATACGTTGAGCCCACTTGAAAATTTATCGCCTATCAATTTTTTGGCTTTAAATTCATAAAGCAGGACTTAAACATACCAAAAAAAAAAAAAAAAAAAAAAAAAAAAGAATCAGAGCATATTTTATACAAATAAAAGAAACCACATTTTAAGAAATAGTCTAATCAAACACTGGACTTGCTATCTATATGTACTGCATAACAATAGAATCCACTAAAATGATTTAATTAGCATAGGCTGAAGGGGAGGCTAACCTTGTATATAGTGAAAGGATTAACAATTTATGGGATTAGTATGGAAATGGTTATTCAATTGGATTTGTAAGATAAATAATTTTTTTGTCCATGTTTATTTTGTAATGGATACGAAAATATATAATTTGAATTATATGTTTGTTTTGTATTATTAAAGTTCATTTGAAAAGTGACTATTTTAGTTGACTTTTTACAAACATACACGCAAAAAAGTAGACAGACTTATATGATTGGGTGTTTTGGCTTTTTGGCTATATTTTGACTTTTTGATTATTTTAGCCAAAAAGCCACCACTCCCAATTAGTTGTAGGATTGAAAAATATGCTAATTTTGTTTAGATAGAATGTCCATTGAAATTTAATCCGGATAACAAAAATCGTAACTAAACATTGGAATGTGAGCCCCATAGATTAATAATCTCAATTTTATGCTATAATCCGACCAATCAAACCGGCCTAAAAATATTGGATTAGGATAGACAATTTTTGGTTTGAAACTACAAATTTTGCAGCCATGTATGTCAAATGAAACAAAATTTTCAAATCATTCAAATCATTTCAATCTCTTAGAGCATCTCTAACGGTTCACCAAACTTTTCATCAAATTTGAGTAAAAAAATCACTATTTTCCCAATTTGATATCGCTTGCTCCAACGGTGAGCATCAAAATGTAAGGGTCGACCGGTTGGTCAACCGATAAGGCCATTATTTTTTTTTTTAACCTGAATCACCATTTCTGCTCCTGCTCGACGTCCCTCCACACACCCTTGTCGGCATTGATACTCAGGTGCAAGACTAGTATTAAGGAAATTGAATGATGTTTTCTGTGGGCCTTGCTTTCAAGGAAATTGAATGAATATAGTGCAAGACTAGTATTAGCTCAATCTGCTTCTTTGATTCAGCCTCAATTTGAAGGGTCACCTGGTTGGTCAACCGGCCGGTCGACCGGTAAGATTTAATTTTTTTTTTTAAAATTTGTTTGAACCTTTTGACCTGTTTGAACCTAGTTATTTGAAAGGGAACCGGTTGACCGGTTGGTCAACTGGCCGGACAACCGGGTGGTTGACTGGTGTACCACTTTCAACGGTCAGTAACAGTAATTTGGTAAAATCTGTCTTGGTCTCAGTTTGATGTTTTTTTTGCTGAATTTTTATTTTGATATCACTTTGGTGCAACGGTTAGAGCATGAAAAAGTGACTTTTTAATCAAAATTTGAATCTGATACTGGCTTTGGTTCACCGTTGGAGATGGTCTTACACCTTTACTCACTTGAAATTTTACTTTGGTTTCAGATTTTTTAGCAAGAAGTCATAAAATCTGTTAATGTTTCTGTACCTATAAGCAATCAAAGTTTAAAGGAGTGTTATATGACTAGCAATTTACGCAATTTACGTGCACATTTTGAAACATAGCACATTTTTATTTTATAATGGTGAATTTAGAGTTTCATTAAAAGTTCTCTTTCATAAGGAAGAAGTCAAATCTAATGAACTAAAATCTAGATAGAGTAGAGTTTTGAATTGAGAAAATATAAAACAATGGATCATAATACTCATAAAATTGTGTTGTTGACTGATTAATTTGAAGAAAAATACACTATAATATATTGAATATCAAATTAAAAAATCTCCCATTATCGTATCACATGTGTTGTATCATGTACCATGTTCCTGTTCCTCTTACCAAAACAATCTGCGTTTTAGGTAAAGCCAACATTGGTTCTTTGGTAGACATGCTCTTGATGTCTTTGATTTTGTTGCTTGGATAGAGGAGGGTCCAGAATGGTCTCCGCACCTCCTTTGTTTGATGCTGATGTTCATTCTGCTAATGTACATTCTCTTTGATTCACTGCATTTCTGTTTTTTTATAAATAAATAAAAAGAAAAATTTTATAGGTTAATTTCATAAAAATAAGGGACTTGACATAAACTTCTTTAACTGATTAGCTGACTCTCTAAATACACAAAAGTACCTGTCACCTGTGAAGCATCACAAAAGGAGGTACCACTTCATCCGAAACAGAAGAGGATCAGACTCATGCGCTTCAGTCACTGCCTTAAACACTGTTTTACTTTTTTGTAATGCAGGATAGGTCCTTCGGTCTCACTCAGTGAAAGGTTGATTATTTCCAAACGGATAGCACCCCTTCAAGATGGATTCTTCTAAGTTTCAAATCCTTCGACTTGGCCCGAAACAGAACACTACATTGAAAGGTTGCATTTCTTGTTTGCATGACAAAGGCAACTGTACATAAGTACAAAAACTAATGACTTAGGGACAAAAATATTTCTTGAGGTATTAAGAAATGATCAAGAAATTTTAAAACATCAACATGCGCTTCAGTCACTGCCTTAAACACTGTTTTACTTTTTTGTAATGCAGGATAGGTCCTTCGGTCTCACTCAGTGAAAGGTTGATTATTTCCAAACGGATAGCACCCCTTCAAGATGGATTCTTCTAAGTTTCAAATCCTTCGACTTGGCCCGAAACAGAACACTACATTGAAAGGTTGCATTTCTTGTTTGCATGACAAAGGCAACTGTACATAAGTACAAAAACTAATGACTTAGGGACAAAAATATTTCTTGAGGTATTAAGAAATGATCAAGAAATTTTAAAACATCAACAAAACATTTCCAAAATTAATAAGACAATTTAATGGCCCCATAAAAGGAATTTCATAATGAAAAATTAGCAAAAATTTAATATCTCAATAGTCTTCTACAAGTATTCTATCTTTTAATAGAGCAGTTTGCCTCTTATGCACAACCTTATCTACCCACTCACCCGAAACTGTTTCTTTATCGTCCTCCCTGTAATTTTGGCCAGGACTACTGACTGGAGGCCAGGGAGGTAAATTTCCTAATAGCTTATCAGGATCGAAACTTTGCCTCTTTTGCCTCAATAATGCTGAGTTGTTTGGGACCTACACAAAAATCATAAAAAGATCACAATCAAAATGACTAAAAATGGAGCAAGGCCCATCATGAAGATTTGTCGAATAAATCTAATCATTGTGGGACTGCGCAACAAATCTTGTAATAGCATCCTTCATATTTTCGATGATGTTTTAGAATGGAAAAAAACAAGGTGTTTTTTCCTGCCCACGACCCATCTGCAGAGTCATAAAATTAGTTTTTAATGTAAGTGCTACTTGGACATATTTACAGTTGGATGTTTCAAATTTTGTGTACATATTTTACTGAACTTGGTGCTAAGTGGCCATTGTTGGCATAAATGGTCATAAAAGCAATCTTCACAAAATAACTAGAAAAAAAAAAAAGGGAAAAAAAAAAAAAGAAAAATAATCATAACTACTTAACTTGGTAACGATCAAATCTTCGTGTAGAGTCAATATTTTACCAGTTAATATACATCAAGATGTTAATATTCAAGTTTAGCATGCAAGAAAGGTCAATAAGAGTGATACATTTCATTATTTTCGTAAACGGGGTGATGTTTTACCTCTATGTTGCCAACATCTCCCATTGGTTTCCTGTCACTTTTCTGATCAGCCAATATATCTCCATTCTGCGGCATAGGATGATAAGGTGAGGACACTGTGCTACATGAGCTACTAGACACTTTCTGCTGTTGCATAGGCTCGACTTGCCCTTCTTTCCTTGCCAAGGCTGATTTAAGACTAGCAATCTGAAATTAGAATTCAAAATATTTAGTGAAATGAAAGAACTAAAGAAGAGTCAAATTTTCTTAGGCAATCAAAGATAATGTAAGGACCTGCCCATTGAGCTCTTTAACATCTGCACTATCTTTGTTTACATGGGCAGCACCAAGTTCAATGGTGGCAACACGCTTGGCAAATTTGAGTGTACTTACTGTTTCTCCAACAGCATCGAGCTTGGGGCTTGTGTGAACAAACATTAGTGTCTTGGCCTGGCCCCCTAAAATGAAAATACAACCACAAAACATAAATAAAAGACAAATGAAAAGCAAGAATGAAAGTAAATGCATTTGTCTAGGCATACCAAGTGAGTCTTGGAGCAATTGTGTGAGTTTGCTGTTCCTGTAAGGGATGCATGAATTCTTCTGAGCAAGGGAAGAGATCACATCACCCAAAGCAGAAACAGATTTGTTTATATGTTGCACTTCTTTTAGTCTGTCTCCTGTGACTTCAGATTTGTCTACCCTCTCACTTGCTGCCAGAACAACTAAATGCATACAGCCACGAAAAATAGTTCCAGATGTCAAGTCCCTTCCTTGGACATGAACAGTCAAGCAACTGCAAATTGATTAGTAGTAAAAGTCAGCAATACCAAAAGAGATATGCTTAGAGGCATGCATAAGAGAAATAAATCCACACACACCTATGAGAGCGACTACTACAGTCATTGAGGGCTGTTGCACCCACCGCACGATTCTTTTGTCTAAGTTCATCAAATCAATAACATTAGATGTTGATGTCACTCAAACAAGGCTTGCATCTGGTGCATTGAGTCCAGTTTGAGAACTGTTGCGGATTTCTAATGTGTCAATAGATTAAGGAAATCCTGTGAGGTGCAGACAATGGTGTGGAGAGACTAAAACAAAATCCAGGTCTTAAATGCTTGTTAGTTTTTTGATGTTAATAGTTTATCTTAAAGGATATCTTTTGTCAAGATTCATATGTTTGAATGACAATCTGAAAATGCATGGAACAAAACCTATATTAAAGGATATCTTTTGTTAAGACCATTAGTAATGAGTAGATCTCTAACTTGCTCATTATATATCTCAATCATCTGAACAGAAACATCATAGCTAACGGTGTTCTTTCTTTGTTCTGCCAGAAGAAACAACTCGCCCAATGCCCTGTAATTTACACCTTGATTTTGCTCTGTAAGATCCGTGGGTCCACTCTATGTATTAAAAAAAGAAACCATCAATTATTTGTTTGACTACACAAATATCTCATGATATAGATGTTTTCAGAAATAATTGTTAGCATATCTTACCATTGTGTAAGTTTTCCCTGATCCAGTTTGGCCATATGCAAATATACATACATTATAGTCATCAAGAACAGATCGAATCAGTGGTTGGGTATCTGAAAAAACCTCCGCTGAAATACAAGGCAAAGGGATAGAGTTAAAGAAATTCTAAAAAGTAAGGATCCATAGAAGCCCAAAGCCAGAACCTTACAAAAATAAATAACTAATAAATTTAATAATTAGCCAAAATTTTTTTATTTAAACACATGCTTCTCAATGGTTCTTACACACATCAATTCTATATCAACTGTTTAATGTCAATGCACACTGTGAACATTCTTTAGAGCTGATAAACATCTCCCTGAGAACTTCAATATCTTCTTTAAAACTAAAACAAGTGGTACTAATAACAACATACCAACTCGGTTTGGCTTGCAAGGTGATGCTCAAACTCTTCCACAACCTTACTTAGCACAGACTCCACCAGCTGTTATAAGAAAAAGAGCATTATTGCAATTTATGTGGATTGGACACTCAACATCCAATGATGGAGCACCATAGTACAGATTATAGAAGACTATAGGTAGTTTCCCCACCTCCCCAAGCCTGATTACATGATTGATTTTCTCATTAAATAATCTAATTAAGGCACTGAGGACATTAACAACTTACTGTTGGCACTTCTTCAAGCTTCTTATCTAACAGAATTGCTTGAACAAGCATACTTAAAGAAGAACTACATTGAAAATAAGCACATATAAAAATAAGTCAATTCTTTTTGCTCAAACATAACAAAACAATCATGGACATATATCACTATCATCAATTCCTAACCTTATTATTAGAATCGAGGTTAGCGGTCCTAGCATTCAAAGATTTTTCGCCTATTGACAAGTTCCTTGTCAAGGAACCTCTGAATGGTTCTGAATTCTTTTGCATAGAATGCTTTCCAGATGTCACAGTGTTCAAATTTCCCCCAAATTTCCATACTCCATTTCCACCTGTCTGTACCCAGTCACTGTAGGATTTTAGTGCTAGAACACACATCAAATGATGTCCAAACTAAGTGAGACCAGAACCATTGGAAAGGTATTTGAGTTGGGGATATTTTATCAGAAAGATGAAAAGTCTAAAAATCACAGCAAAGGGGTGAAAATACAGGGTCAAGCAGTACTGGTCTGTTCCTGTCGCATTTTAGAAAAATGATCATAACTCTCTCAATAATTAATATTTTTCAGTGATTCTTGTGTACATAGAAAGGTATCTCATATATCTAACAGTTGGCACTAGTTTCACTCCGTAAGGATTTTTTTAGAGAAAATGACATAGAAACAAAGTGTGGGTTAACTGCAACTCCCAGAAATCTATAGGATCCAACCGTAAAGACAAGAGGTTTTCGAAACTCAAAACGCATCCCATGATCTTACAAAAATGCAAGTATACCAATAACTCATTGATAGAGGGTATATCAAAATTTCAAAGCAAAATGATTTTTTTTGGGTGAATTTTAGAAAATCAGCAAAGTTAATGCATATGAATAGAATCAGAGTAGACAGGGGCTAAAATCATACCAAGTGTTAAGCCCTACTCCTATTCAATCAATTTTCAGCATACACATACATGATACAAAAATACACAATCAAAACAACCAAATATCAGATATAGGGGAGGAGATGGCAAGGGTGTCACAAAACATAAAATGAATTCCTGAGCTAACCCATTAAGTTGAAACCAAAAAAGGGAATATACCTCAACTCCTTTATAGTTGAATCCTCACCGAGTTTCAGTGTATCAGCTAAAAAGGGTACAATTGAAAAGAAAAAAAGCACCTTTCTGACCTGTAGTGAAAAATGTTGCTTAGAAATACACTAATGTACAATTATATTGATGAAAATATGTATTAAAGCACAAGTCTCTGATATCGAACCTTAGACCATAAGGAGACTGACTTGCAGCAAGCATGTGCACTATGGCTGTATCTTGTTTGCTCTGCATTGATGAAAATCATAAAGCAGATAAGTAACATGTTGATAAGTAACTGTTAAGCTAAATATAAATTGCCAAACAATTTTTCAAGTGCCCAGTCTTAAGTAGAATGCCATGACACTCTAAAATGCATGTTGAGTTGAGTAAGAATACTGCGACTAGGAACGTATGGCTATGAAAATCATGATCCGGATTGTAGGATTACTACAATTCTAAATTGCCAAAATGATCAAAATCGTTGTTAAATTGATATTATGGCAAGATTGCAAGTAGGTTCATATAGGATTGTGCAGGATCATAGTAGGATTGCAGAAGCTGATGATTTTTCATCTTATTTTTAATATGCATCATCTTAATATTGGTAATTTTACTTTCTTTTCTTCTTTTTTTCTTCTTTTTTTTTTATTATTTTTATTTTTTATAATTAAAAGTAGAATCTCATGATCCCTAATCTACTCCTACGATCCGACCCACGAAACCCTCACACCGATCCCATATAAGGTCCCAACCAAGTTCTTTTAACTCGTTAAGTCCCATTAAAACCTTTATTCCAAAAATACCTCTCTCCTGCAATGCATAAATTTCAAAGTCCCACATTGCTAATCACTGACCCAGCCACCCCCCATTGGCAGACCACTTCAGCGGCACCAAAGGCAATCGGCAACCCCTCTCTCTCTCTCTCTCTCTCTCTCCACCCGAGACCACCATTCATGGCTGCAACTCACAGCCATAAAGCCCCAAAAGCCGCTCATCCTCCATCGCACCACCAACCAAGCAAGTAAACTTCATTGTCTCCCTCCCTTTTCTCAACCCATGGCAAACCATTGGCCACCAAACAACTACGCAGCAAACCCAAAAGCCACATAGCTCAAAACCAATGGAACCTATGAGATTATATTGGGATAACAAGGTAGCTACTATTATTAACATAGCTCAAAACCCAATGCAACATGACAGAATGAAACACAATGAGGTGAACAGACATTTCTATTTTTGTGTAGAAATTTTGTTGCACCAGAATTGATGGTTTTCAATAACGGATTACAACAACATAATTGTGGGCCTAGAATAACAACGATTGAAAGTCTAGAAATTAACAAACCTGAGGTTCATAATAAAGCCCAACGTATAAAGAAGCACAGAAGTATTCACTCTCCTGGCCTCTTGAAAATGCAGTAACCAGCTACACAGAAAAATTCAAATGAAAATTTTGAAAATAAAATGCTATTGACATAGCTAAAAATTCAGATATTAAAGTGAATTTAAACCTTCTTAATGAGAGAAGTGCACAAGTTGCATTGCTTTCTATTAGATCAAGCAAACCTTTTCTGGATCACCACCATCTCTAAACATGTTGTAAGCTTCCCGCATGACAGGTCGTGGATCTCCGCCCATCTACATTATTTAGCAACCAGTCAAAATAGTAGTATTGACCCTCCACGTAATAACATGGAAGTGAAGTCTATTTCTCATGAAATAGTCTGAAATAGAAAAGGCAGTTAAAAGACACATATCTACTCAGAAATTATAATAAACTTTGAATTCTCAGGTATACTTGTATTTCATATGATATCCACTAGGGACTGAATTTTAAGCATAAGGCATACATATTTCACAACCTGCTTGATTAGGTTAGTTTAAGGATTACTTATTAGACAAAAACTAGTGTCCAGATAAGCCTATCTCATACTGTCATACATCAGTGGTTTTACATCATGATGATAAAGAGAAGGTAGCACAAAGACATGTAAATTGGAAATTGTTAAACCACTCTTCTTTAACTGATCCACAGAGACCCATCTCTCATCACAGTTGGATCCATTCGTACAAGAGGGAGGGTTGTGAACCCATAAAAAATACCATGGATTTAGCAACCTCCAAGAGTAAGGGATGATAAATCTTTTATGCATTTGTTTTTATTCATTAAATTAGATTTATTTTAGTATTAAGAAATTATCACAAGAAGAACGTGCATGGCCAATAGTCTCATAATAATAATAATAATAAAAACAATGCCTAATTATCATATTTAACACTAACATAAATCTCAAAATCAAAAACTCAATTCACTAAATGACACTTCCATGAAGATTGAAGTCAAATAGAAACAAATCTATTCGAACTCAACTGTTATTCAGCTCATTAAATGTTACTTGTCTATCTATTTTTGGCTTTACTGCACTTATGGCAAAGAATCTCAGGAAACAAAAAAGGGACATGAAATGGCACACACACGATTGCAACAATGCAATTAACTGAAACACAAACCCATCTTCAGTTGGCATAGGTGATAACAATGCAATTAATATAACAAATATCAGTGCATTCCTTATGTCTTCAGCTGTAACCTGGATTCAAACTTTTAAACTGTAGGAATACGATCACATTGTTTGTAATCAGTGAAATTAATAAAAATCCATTTAGACTGGGACCCAAACAAAACAAAACTAGACATCAAATTAAACTTTTTCAATTAACCCAACATCAAATTAAACAAATTGAACTAGACATCAAATAAAGTTTGGCTGAGTTGAACTGGGTTTTTCTAACAAACATCCAAAGAATCTACTAACTATTTCTTTTTGGCAGATCAACAATAATCATTGATTTATTTTCTAATGGTGCGTTTTCTCGAGAAACAAACGCAGATTATCGAAATTTTCAATTGCAGAAATAAATAAAATAATGAAGGAGCAATAGATCAAGCCCTTATATGATCATTACAAGTTAATCAAACGAAAATATAAAGGGGGAAAAAGAAAGTTGGGTTTAATTAGGGTTTAGTTTGACCTTCCAAAAGATCCATGCATGGAGTGGCGTGAAGAGCTCTAATGCAGCAAATCGGTGAGATTCCGAGATGGGATGAAATATCACAGCTTCGCATACAAATATTACAGATAGTATTAGAACCAGAAATTTGGGATTTCTGGCCATTCCCTGGGGAAAATGAAAACAAACAAGTATCAAGAGAATTTGAGACCGGAAATTTTTATAGAAGGGCCTCCTCCAGATTTCGACTATTTTCCGATCAGGAATTACTCTCTAACAAGATAGTTATGAAATGGTTACACAAATTCATTGTCAGACATTCATAAACTTCAGGTTTTTCAATTTAAATCCCATACAGATCATCAGTTTACACATTTATTGAACTATGAAATTTTTTGAAGATTCGAGAATAATCGAGATGAACCTATAATAATCATCGAAACCATAAAATAATTAATTTGAAAATTGAAGTAAATAAATAGTTATAATTCAGATGAAATACCAGAAATGATCTCAGCGCCGATGATCGAGCAACTCCATTATCCCCAATTTTGATGAAAAAATTCGAATCGAAACTTCCAGAAACAATGCCTGCACGCTGAGCCCTCACATATCAAATCTACCATAAATCCAGCAGATTTGAAGCCTTCATACCTCATATCGTCGTCGTCCGAGAATGGCACGAAGATGGTGAAGACGGTGGTGGTGGTGGTGTGCGCTGGATGTGAGGGTGAAGACGGCGGCGGCCATGGAAGAGGAGTAAAGGGCCGGGAGATCGTCGTCGATCTGGTGAGGAAAAGAGAAGATGAGGAGAGAGAAAAAATGTAAAGAGAAGTAAGCCGCCAGAAGCAAATCGATGTCCTGAAGCAACAGGCCGAGAAGAGAGAGAGAGAGAGAGAGAGAGAGGGCGGAAACGGAGGTGATGGCGGCGGCACGGCAGTCACAGTCACAGTGGCGGTGGCGGTGGCGTCGGAGGCAGAGGGGGGAGAGAGAGAGAGAGAGAGAGAGAGAGAGAGAGGAGATGGAGGAAAGAGGAAGTGTAACCGTAAATGGTTTGGACCATATATGATGTGGAAGATTGGATCAAGTGTGGAGGAGTCTGTGGAAGTTTGATCTGTTGATGATGATGAGTAGGAGGTTGAAGAGTTGGAATTTTCGATTTTTTTTTGTTTTATAAATTTTTTTTTTTGGGTGGTACTTGGCGCTCAAAATTTTTATTTTGGCGTCTATTATTATTTCGTTCATACTATTCAAGACAAAAATTGCTTGTGATGAAAAATAAAATATTTTTAATAGCTAACATATATGCGTCGTGGAAATATACCTTTTAACGATTGATTTTTTGTGCGTCATAAAAATTATTATTTTTTTAACGGTCGGCTTTTTGTATGTCGTAAAATATTTAATATTTTTAAAAGCTGCTGTACGTGTGTTGTGTATAGTTGATATATTAACGGCATGTCATATGCACGTCGTAGAAAGTTTTATTATTTACGGCTAACATTACAAACCGTAAAAAAATCATCATTAGTAACATTCACGGTCTACTAATAAACATGTCGTGATTGAGAAATTATTTACGATATGTAAAAGAAAGCATGTCGTAAAAGTGAGAAACCACGGCTTACATTTACTGTATGTTGTTAATGTGAAGCCATAAAAATTCAGATTGCATTTGGTAGAGTTTTGTAAATATGATTTGAGAGTATGAGTTGTATTTTGAGTTTGTGAGTTGTGGAATTATGATTTGAGTGTAGAAAATTTGTTTGGTTATGATTTTTAAATAGAGTGTTGAATTGATTTTGAATTGAGTGTGGAATTGAGTTTTGAAAGTTTGATTTGACATGTGAAGTAAGAAAATTTGTTTGGTTATGATTTTTCGAAATAGTTTTCAAAACTTAATTCAAATTATTATAACTCATAACAAAACACACTACTTTTACACTATTGAAAATTCATCAATATTCATAACCAAACTCTTTTTAAAATTCAATTAAAAAAATTATTATTAACAGAAAATAACATTAATCAATTTTTTAATTGAAAATACTACAAAGGAAATAATTTTTTTTCAAAATAAATATTCAAAAAATTTAAATCATAAATATTTAAATAATTTAAATAATCTAAAAAATTTAATAAGTAAAAAATTAAAATATTCAAAAAATTTAAATCGGAAAAATTTAAATAATTTAAATATTCAAAAATTTTAAATATTAATATTTTAAATTTAAAAATAACTCTACACTCAAATCGTAACCAAACATATAAAACAAAACTCAATTAAGAAATTCTTTTTAAAACTCATAACCAAACACATAACTCAAAACTCCATACTACTTTCACAACTCTACACTCATATCGTAACCAAATACATAACAAAAAAAATTGAAATATTTAAAAATGTTTTTATAAAATAGAGTTTGAATTTATTTTTATAAAATATTTTAAAATTTAAAAAATTAAAATCATAATATTTTGAAATTAAAATATTTTAAAATATTCAAAAAATTAAAAAATTAAAAAAATCGTAACGTATTTAAATATTAAAATATTTAAAATCTTAACAAAATTAAAATATTTAAAAAATTAAAATATTGATTTGAATTGAGTTTTGAATTATGTGTTTGGTTATAAGTTTTGAGAAGTAATAATTATGTTTTGAATTGAGTTTTGTGAAATGGGTGTAGAATTATGATTTGAAAGTTCCAAACGGACAACACACTCAAATCAATGGGTAGAATTATATTTTGAGAGGCTTACCAAACGGAGCCTCAGTTTTGTTGTAAATCAATTGGGTGTATTTTTTATTTATTTATTTATTTATTTTACTGTTTAATAAGCAAACAAACTTCAGATGCTTCTCAACAAACCGAAAATGATCTTCATTAAATGCAACACAACCATAATTCTTATTCAAAGTAAGCAAGAATCAAACCAGCTATGAAAATATTTTGATGGTAACCAAGTCATAAAATATGCCACAAACCTCATTCTTCTTCTGACTCACTTTCCATGCTTTCTGTTTCATCTGATGCAACATACAAATTATCACAAACAAAATAAGAAAAGACACAAATAGAAGATGAAATGAGAAGAGATTAATCAGGACAACAAGAAGAAGACTAGTGATTCAGCTACAAATGTGAGGAGGGTGTTTGAAGGCCTGGCATGCGACAACTAAGGTGTATGAGGACCAATCACACACCACTCGCACAGAATGTCAAGAGCAATGGTACATATAGAAAACTGCTGTAGTTATTGGCATAGTACGGAGACAAGTTAATAGAAAGTGCTTGCTTTCGACTTGCTAGGTCATACATGGGATAAAGAAAAAGAAAACAAACATAGAGAGTGCGTGAGAGAGAGAGAAGTGAAACCAGAATACAAAATATTGTTTTGAAAGGGAGAGGGCAAAAAATGAAGTCCCAAACATGTTAAGAAGGCTCTTACAAATTTCTTCCCATTTTGTGGGGAAAAATATTGAATGGCTAAGGAGCTTATCTGAATGGTTAATATAGCATTTTTTTTTGAAGGGAAAGGGAATGCGTGTATGTGGTGACATAATAAGAAAAATGAATGCAGAAAGCATTTTTATGAGATCATTAATTGACTGACTCACAGGTGATTCCAGAGTATTCCTGGTTGTTGATCAGGATCTTCAACCAATCATTTCCATTGCTCTTTTGCTCTTTCTTAATTTTCTTGGCTGATTCCTCCGCAAAGTGGGTACAGAGGGTTACTTCAATCATCTGCAGTGTGAGGATATCCCCCAAACCAGATGGAATCTCCTTGAGGCGAGAACAATTTTCCAACACTAAGTGCTCAAGTCTTGGAAAGTAAGAACCGGAGGCAATCCATCGTTCAACTGAAAGGTGTTTGAATTTCAAGAATTTGAGACGACAAAAACCCCCGTCAGTTGTTTCCCATCTTGGTCCCCAGCAAGCATACATTTCCAATTTGAGAACCTCGAGGTTGGGCAACATCCCAATGGTTGATATTTCCTCCCATTCTATCTCAGTTTCTCTTAAGGTTAGCTTCCTAATATTTGCTGGAAACTTAACACGGTGTAGATTGGTTGCCCAAGCTTTAGCCGTATTGCACAACTTCAAGTTTTCAAGCTCACTTAAAAAGTCTAGGTTAGGAAACATCAAATGTCGTGACTCTGATATCAAATGTCCAGAAAATCCTAGCTTTCTAATGTTTGGAGTCTTTGCCAAGAAATCCTGGGCAGGTTCACAAGGACACAGGTATGAAATGGTTTGCAGGTTATACAATGTGAACGAAGAGCAATTACTGAGTGATGCTTCTACAAAAGAACGGCTATCAATGTGATACTTGCCTCTAGTAGAGAGATGCCTCAATTTTGCCATCTCCAGAACATTAGGTGGTAAAGTAATATTGGACCATCGTGAACCAAGAATTAGTGTTTCTAGGTTGAAGAGGTTGGAAATCGATGGTGGTAGTACATAAAAATCATCAGATTGAATTGCCAAGTACCTCAAATGAACTAGTCGTAATATTTTGTGGGAAAAGAAGACGTTTGGGCACCATAAAGCCAACACCGTAACAAGTTTGAAGGTCTGATAAATGAATGACCATGGATCAATGTGCAAGTTGTTCGTCAGTATAGATAACTGCAGAGATGGATGACTAAATATGGGCTGCAGGAGAGTTAGTTGACCACCAAAGTCACCATAACATTCTCCCAAAAGAGAAAGGCGCATTCGAAGGTTGACTAATTGAAGGTCGACCACTTGTCTATTGGAATCAAAATTATGAAAGCATAAGAACGACTGTACAGCTTCGGCATTAGGGTTCATAGAGTTGTGACAAAAATTTAAAAAGTCAGGATGGATGCACAAGCGATGCTGGTTGTTTCCTCCATCACTAGAAGAAGAAGAAGAAACTTGTTTAGCCTCACAAATTTGCTCTAGGAAATTGATTTCCTCAGCTTTTCTTAAGCATAAATCCCTCAAAAGACTATGAACGCGGCATGCTTTAATTCCACCACTAGACCTTTTATGCACAACTATCACTAGACTTCTCTCAACTAATTCCTTTAAGTAATCCTCTGCTATGTCCTCCAACTGTTTTTGTCCATTTTCCTTTATGAATCCCTCAGCAATCCATAACCAGATCAACTTCTGCACAGGGATTTCACGGTCTTCCAGAAATGCACCAAAATAGAGAAAGCAGGGTTTCAAGTGTTGTGGCAAGTGATTGTAACTCAGTGCTAGTGTATCCATGTATTGCTTTGGATCGCTAACAATGTATGAACTCACTTTGGGCAACTTGTTTCCACTGGTCTTGAGCCTTCTCAGTCTTTGCAAGAAGCCCTGCTATTACAACAATTGCAAGTGGTAGCCCTCTACATTTCATTGTGATTTGCTTCCCAATTTCTATTAGTTCTGGAGGGCAACTGTCTTTGTGAAATACCTTCTCATGTAATAGCTTCCAACTCTCTTCTTCGGTTAAAAAACGCAGACAATGAGGACGGTTATTAGGTTTAACATGCAAAGCCACCTCCATGAGCCGACTAGTGAGCATAACTCTACTTCCATTGTGATCATCAGGAAAATATATTTTAAAATCATCCCAGTCCTCAATACTCCATATATCATCCACGAAAACAAGATATCTCTTACCCTTTAACCCTTTGTACAATTGTACGCCTAACTTCTCAACGCTCATTTCATAAATCTCGTCCCTTAGCTGCACAACAGAACCTAATATGTCAAGCAACAAATCTTTTTTGCGGTATACCTGAGAAACGCACGCCCACGCACGAATATGGAAGTGATGTACAATATAAGGATCATTGTACACGTTTTTGGATAAAGTAGTCTTACCAAGTCCAGCCATCCCAATAATTGAGATGACATCTCTCTGCTTCTTCCCTCCAATAAGTTGTTCCTTTATAGCCATTGCCTCGTCATCAAACCCCACCATAATTTCTTCGCCTACTATGGTTCTGTTGGCTTTTGATGGAACCGGAACACCTTCGTTAGAAGAGGCTGTGGTTCCAACATGATGAATGACACCGAGATCATTCATTTTGTGACGAATGTCAGTCATTTCTATTTTGATGGATTTAATATCTTCCGCAACACCACCAAGCTTTCCAGTGTTGGCTATAAAGAATTCAACAACTCCTTTGGCCTTGCAAGCCACACGGTTAATGTGAGTCACTAGATTTTCCATTTTTTCATGTTGATAGTTGTGGTGGTAGGATTTTTTCTCGTCCATATCATTTTTTAAGGCCTTTAACTTTCTTAGCTCCTCGTTAAGAGATCCAATTTGATCCTCTTCATATTGATGGAGATCCGCTCTCAATTTCATTATCTGCTTCAAGTTCTCCAAAAGAAGATCCACTGCACTTTCAGCCATCCCTCTCTCTCTCTCTCTCTCTCTCTCTCTCACACACACACACACACACACTTGTTTTGTTTGGCAAGTGTGTTAATGGTTTAAAAACACTCCAAAAACAAAAACAAAAACAAAAACAGCTAATGACAATTGCAACTGACCTTTTGCAGGCGAGGAGGTTGTAAATATTCGAAGTTCTGTTCTGGTGAATTTACTGGCCGCTCCTCTTCTCTGTCACTCTACTTCACAAATGAATGTGTGGCTTTGAGGCTTTGACGAACAGTGAATGGAGACACATGGGTTTTCAGCTTTGGGGAGTAGGCTTTTTTTTTTTTGTCTTAAAAATTTTAAATCTAAAAAATTGTTTAAAACAAATAATATACATAAGTTATTCATATATTTTTTTAAATGATTAATTATAGTAAACACTTTTAAAGCAGGACTCGTTTGTACTTTATTTCTTAAACTTTAAAATTCAACTCTTAATCTCTCAAAAAGTATTGTCTTATTACACTTTTTATTAAAAATTCACAAAAAATCAAAACATGTGTAAAATATACGAAATATTTATTGAATTTTTAAGATAATAATATCCCTTATTTATTATTTTAGGATAATAATACTCTTATCCAGTAATTCTATTTGTATTTTCTCTCTTATTTTAATTACAAAGTGCAAACATGAACACTAAATAAGGGCAATATTGCTCTAAAAATTTAATAAAGGTGTCATATGTTTTACACTGTTGAGTCTTGTGGGTCCTGATAAATACTGTTCATTGAACACTAGATTGGGTTTGGAGAGCTCCCCCAATGATATGATTTTCGTTAAATTTCTAATAAAATTCTAACAAAAATGGTTACTTGTAATAAAATAATATTTTGAGTGAATTAACTGTTAAGTTTTGCAGTTGAATGAGGTAAAATATAAATAGTAATACTACAAATTCAAGCTTAATTATCCAAAAATTATTCAGAACTATTATTTTGTGATTTAGATTTATTTTACACATGCATAAACTACACACTAAACAAATTTAATCTCTACCACACAACCATCCACTCAGAATTTTCTAGGTGGATATATCTAGATTTGTAGGCTTATTCAAATGTAAATCAGTCATAATTTAAGAGGTTTACTATAATTTATCATTTTTTAAAATATGACTTAAAATAACTATTCCTAAACACATTAACTTTTTTCATATAATAAAAAATAAAAATAAAATCCAAGAATTAATAATAAAAAAATTAAAAAAAATCTAAAGACTTTACCAAATATTTTATGTATATAACATTTGATAATTTTTTTAGGATCTTTAACATTTTACTTATAGGGGTGTAAGTTTTGCCTCATATCATATATAGCGACCCCGGTCTTTTCCCTTTTGATTATTGTATTCGAGCTTATGTTCTGTAGAATTCGTTGTTATCAGATTGTTGTTGTCATCCTTTAATTTTATTTGATCGAGTTTTAGGATGTGTTGGGCGTGTTTCGAACAGTTGGGTTGAGCCTTGGTCTAGATGTTGGTTGCCCAGTTTTTAGCCTTTACGCTCGAGCGGACATTCCTACGCTCGAGCGGTGTTTACACTCTTCCAGCATTTTTGGTCCCTGCAAAACTTCTGCAGGTGAGAGTTCTACGCCGGCGGGTTTTATGCCGAGCGGTTTGAGCTCGAGCGGTATTGTTGACGCTCGAGCGGGTAGTGTGTTCGTCGCGTGGGTTCTGGAAGGGGGGAATCTACGCTCGAGCGGTTATCATTG
This sequence comes from Camellia lanceoleosa, assembly GCA_025200525.1. Lineage (NCBI taxonomy): Eukaryota > Viridiplantae > Streptophyta > Magnoliopsida > Ericales > Theaceae > Camellia > Camellia lanceoleosa. Next base: position 28,645,736 of record CM045769.1, on the reverse strand, counting down.
TGCTCGAGCGGACCTTGTTTTTGTTCTTTACGCTCGGGCGGTGTGTTTCACGCCGAGCTTGTCGATTTAAATACGCGGCGTGTTTTAAAACGATTTTTCAAATTTCGGTTTATAAAACCCTAGGTTACGAGTTCTCTCTCTTCCAACTCATCTTCTCTCTTAGGATTGATCTATTTAGAGTGTGTATCTACCCTAGTTCCTTCATTAAAAAGGTAGAAGAGAGTGAGGGCTACATTTTAATCTGAGAAATTGTTGGTTTGGAGCACTTTGGAGTTTCGGGCATCATCTTCATCTTCTTCTGTTGAGTTATTTCTTCGAGGTAGGGATTTCCTACCCCATTTATACGCTTTAATCCTAAGTGTTGGTATTTTGGTATGTGGGGGTAGTTTGGTAATTTTGGGAGAAACCTTAGGGTTTTGGCTTAGATTAATTTGTATAATTAATTTAAGGGGAAAATGTGGAATTGGGTTTAATTCATGAAGTTGGGGAAATTATGAGATTAATGATATAGTTGGGTAGTTTAAATACTTACCTATGAGAATGTTGATTTTACATTCATTGTTGTATTTATTTCGTGTTTAGAAATAACTGTTTTGGGCTATCGGTGGAGGATAGTCGTGATTGTTGTAGACCGTGCATGTGGCTTAGGTATAACTGGAATTAAGTCTCTTATGTTGATTGTTGAATTAATACAGAACATTACTTATATTGATTATGTGTTGTATATGGCAATTGTGTGTTTCATTGCATATGCATGTTGTTTGGAGAAGATAGGGGATGAACTCCACGGTTTAGGGGAAGATAGGAGATGTACCTCTAAACCGGATTTGTTGGGAGGAGATAGGGGATGGACTCCAGTAGCATCACTCATATGTGTGCTTATTGATAATAGCAATATTGCTATTTGTTGTTGATATGATACATCATTATTATGTGTATCAGTTGGAAGTATGGAAGTGTTGTGGTTTGAGCTTTAGTCTCATTTATTTTTGTGACATCTGGATCACTAATATAGTTGGCCAGGTTCTGAGCCATAATGATATAATCGGAAAGTTGAATAAATATTGGAAAGTGAAAGGCGTCATAGACAATATGTCATAGACAATGTAGACATTCGTGTCATGAAATTGGAAATTGATTATCTCGTGTTAACCATGTATCGAATGCTAATGCTTTAGTTAATTCTTATGCTTGGTTTAGTATTTGTCTACTGGGCTGTGGCTCACCCTATATGGGAACTTCATTTTCAGGTTCAGGTGGTTCACTACCTCCAAGGACTTAGCTTGTGAGGATTTGGACTCGAAGACTTGCTTTATTTTATTTGGTTTATTTGGACAACTTGTAAACTTTCAAGCCTAGGGCTTTATTTGTTTTTGAGTTAGAACTCATGGAATTGTGTCCAAGTGTTGGCTTGGCAAGATGTAAGCCCATAGGGCATTTATTATGATGTTTTTATTTCATGGTACTCTGATGAATGGAATAAGATACTTTATTTCCTTATAATTCCGCATGTTAATATTATGTATTATGGGTTTATTTTTGAGGGCGTCACAACTTGGTATCAGAGCGTACCGGGTTTGAATACTTTGGGTACGTGGGAAGTGATTAGTATCACAATGGGTTCGTCTCGTTTGATAGAGACTTAGTGTAATGTTATGTGCTTAAATGATAACATGTTTATGTGACTATGTGGGTATGGAATGTAGTTTCTAGGATATTGGTTGGACCCTTGAGTTACTAGTAGTCTTGTTGGAAAGGCACTTGATCAATGCTACTTCCAACCGGAACTATAGTGACGCTTCGGGACTGTCATTATCCAGGAATGAAATTCGTAGGTGCTTATGTGATTATGTGCTTACGTGGAATAAATTATTGTTGTCCAATGTATTAGGACGCGAGTGTTTAGCTTCGGCACATTTATTGATGTGCTAACGTCTTTGTTTCCTTTATTAGGATGTCAGGACGAGGACGAGGACGCGGTAGGCGTGGTAGGCCGGGTAGGCAGGAGGTGCCTGTGCCAGAGGAGATTCCGGCGATTCAGAGGAGGAGTTGGCGTGCCAATGTGGTCGAGCCAAGAGGATGAAAGAGCTTTGGGCGCTTTGGCCCAAGAGATAGCAGGGGCTTTTAGAGAGTCAGTGGGTATTCTTAGGGCTCAGAATCAGGCTCAGGTTGTTGTGGCAGATGCAGGACCTTCTTTTCTGAAGAGGGAGTTCTTCCGGTCTAATCCGGATGAATTTTTGGGTGATCCTAAAGAGCCGCTTAAGGTAGACAAATGGCTCGAACAGACAACGAAAACGTTTGAGATGCTAGGCATCGAAGACGAGGCACTGAAGGTGACCTTGGCATCTTTTCAGCTGAAAGGGGATGCGGGTCAATGGTGGAAGTTCACCAAGGGTCGTATTGGAGGTACTTGGAAGGCTTTTGTTGACGCTTTTCAGGAGAAGTACTGCTCAAATTGCTCAGAGAAGTTGAGAGATCGATTCGCCATCTTGAGCGAAACAGGTTTATCGATGGGCCGAGTTTGAGGCTGCATTCACTAGTTTGTCCAGGTTTGCACCTGAGTTGGTGGCGACTGAGGAACGCCGTTGCATTGAGTTTGAGAAGAAGTTGAGGCGTGGCCTCATGCTGAGAGTTGTCGGGTCTATGATTCGGGATTTTGGGCGTTTGGTTGATGCAGCAGCCCATACCGAGACTATGATGCAGAAGAGGAAAGGCGAAAGGCTCCAAGAGGAGTCGGGATGGCGAGTGAGGGCGAAGAGAGAGGGTTTCACTCGCCAGACCTCGAGTAGTTTTTCTAGATCTACTTTTCGGCCGAGTGCTAGTTCAGGGAAAGGCGATCGGAGACATTACTGTTTCAAGTGTGGTCATTTGGGCCACAAGTCTCCGCTTTGTCCTCGAGGAGGAGTTCAGAGAGCAAGATCTTCTTGGCTCGTTCTCGAGCGAGTCGAGGCAGAGGCCACCTCTCTCTTGTTTTCAGGCGGTCACCGGGGCACATGAAGAGGTTTTGCCCACGCTTGGGTGGTGCATCTGGTTCGAGGCGGAACTGAGTCACCGCTGCTCAATCGATTCGAGCCTCGAGGGCCAATCGAGGGCTTCATCGTCCCAACAGGCAGCAGATCTTATGCTCCGAGGGTGGCGAGTTGATCGAGGTCGTCTGGCGCTGCGTGTATCTTATCAAGGCGGATCTGTCTAAGCTCCATCTGTGTGAGAGGTACCTTCTTGTTTTGCAATTCGGTTGCTAGTGTTTTGATCGTCTGTGCATCTCATTCGTTTGTGTCTGCTGCATTCGCATCTATTTTGGAGTTGGAGTTAGCACAGTTAGCATCTTCTATTTGTGTAGTGTCACCTCTTGGGGGTGAATTGATTTTGAAACAAGGAGTTAGGGGTTGTGATATAGAGGTCGATGATCATAGAATCCCTTTTTCTTTTGTGGTTATGCCCATGAAGGGCTTCGATGTTATTTTGGGTATGGATAGTTATCGTCATACCGGCATTTATTGATTGCTACCGCCAGAGGGCCACTTGTTGTACTATTAAGGGAGAACGTTTTCATTTTTTGGGGAACGGGGTTGGTAGTGTTTTGCCACCGGGGTATGATCCGCGAGGGCGGAGTGAGCTTAGTGGTCTACTTGCTAGCTTTGAGAGTAGTGAGTGTGATGAGACCCATTGTATTACCGAGGGTGGTTTGTGAGTATTCGGACGTTTTCCCGAGGATCTTGTTAGTTTGCCACCTCATCGAGAGATTGAGTTCTCTATTGATTTAGTGCAAGACGGCCGATTTCTATGGCACCTTATCGCTTTTGCCCGGTGAGTTGGTTGAGTTGAAAGTTCAACCTGTGAATTGCTAGATAAGGGCTATATTCGTCCTAGTGTTTCATTGGGGAGCACCGGCCCTCTTTGCTAAGAAGAAAGGTGGTGCTTTGAGATTGTGTATCGATTACCGGAAATTGAATCGGGCTACGGTTAAGAATAAGTATCCTATGCCCCGTATAGATGATTTGTTTGACCAGTTGAAGGGTTCCCGTTGTTTCTCTAAGATAGACTTGAGATCGGGTTATCATCAGTTGAGAGTTAGGGAGGAGGATATTCCGAAGACGGCATTCTGTACGCGGTATGGCCACTATGAGTTTCTGGTGATGCCGTTTGGGCTCACCAATGCACCGGCAGTGTTTATGGATTTGATGAACCGGATCTTCCGGGAATTCTTAGATCGTTTTGTGGTCGTCTTTGTGGACGACATTCTGATTTATTCACCTTCGAGGGAGGAGCACGAGGAACACTTGAGAGTGGTGCTTGAGTTACTTAGAGCCCATAAGCTTTATGCTAAGTTTGGGAAGTGTGAATTCTGGCTAGAAGAGGTGAAGTTTTTAGGCCACGTAGTTTCTGGGAAAGGGGTGTCTGTTGATACATCCAAGATTGAGGCAGTGCTAGATTGGGCGCAGCCTAAGAGTGTGTTTGAGATCCGTAGTTTTCTGGGATTAGCTGGGTACTATCGCCGATTTGTGAAGGATTTCTCCAGGTTAGCTTCACCGTTGACTAGATTGACTCGGAAGGGAGTTAAATTTGTATGGAGTGAGACTTGTGAAAAGTCGTTTCAGGAGTTGAAGGTTAGATTGACCACCGCTCCGGTCTTGATTATTCCGGAGAGAGGGTTGGGTTATGCAGTCTATTGTGACACCTCACGAGAGGGTCTGGGTTGTGTGTTGATGCAAGAAGGGAAAGTGGTTGCCTATGGCTCACGTCAGTTGAAAATTCATGAGAAGAATTACCCTACGCACGACTTAGAGTTAGCAGCTGTAATATTTGCCTTGAAGATTTGGAGGCATTATCTGTATGGTGAGAAATTTGAGGTATTCTCCGATCATAAGAGTCTGAAATATCTGCTCACGAAAGACTTGAACTTGAGGCAGAGGAGGTGGATGGAATTCATTGAGGATTATGACTTTGAGTTGCACTATCATCCGGGAAAGGCCAATGTTGTGGCCGATGCCCTTAGCAGGAAATCTGTTGGTGACGTAGCTAGTATAGCCATCCGAGAGTGGGAGATGTTGGGTGCACTTGGGGAGTTTGATTTGCTTCTGGGTGAATCCGTTGAGGTCTTGACCTTGTTTTCTATTGTTGCGCAGCCTACACTTGTGACTCGAGTGTTAGAGGCTCAGAGGGGTGATCTTGAGGTAGAATCTCTCCGAGAGAAGATTTCCAGTGGGAAGGTTGAAAAGGGTTTAGCGGTGTATCCCGACCTGAGTGTGAGATACCGAGACCGTCTGTTTGTGCCGGAGTCTTGCCGAGAGGAGGTACTCCGAGAGTTTCATCATTCACGCCTTGCGGTGCATCCGGGAGGCACTAAGATGTATCGGGATTTGGGTCGCCAGTTTTGGTGGCGGGGTATGAAGAGAGATGTGGCGACTTTAGATATCTAAGTGCCTTACTTGTCGACAAGTGAAGGCCGAGCATCGAGGGCCGGGTGGTTGCTTGCCTATTGCTAGAGTGGAAGTGGGAGCATGTCACTATGGACTTCGTTGTGGGCCTTCGAAGACTTCGGGTAGTGATGCTATTTGGGTGGTTGTAGACCGGTTGACTAAGTCGGCGACTTCATTCCTATGCGTGTTAGAGATTCAGAGATCATCTTGCCGACTTATATATCCCGGACATAGTAAGGTTGCACGGTGTCCCGGTGACGATCGTCTCGGATAGAGATCCTCGTTTCTTGCTAGGTTGTGGCGAGTTTGCGAGTGCTTTAGGCACTAAGTTGACTTTAGCACGGCTTATCATCCTCGTGACCGACGGCAACCGAGCGTACTATTCAGATCCTTGAGGATATGCTTCGGGGTTGTGTTCTCGACTTTAGTGGGTCGTGGGAGAGGCACTTACCATTAGTGGAGTTTGCCTACAACAACAGCTTTCAGTCTAGTATCGGTATGGCACCGTTTGAGGCCTTGTATGGCCGACCGTGTAGATCTCCTGTTTGTTGGGCCGAGGTGGGTGATGCACCTCTGTTGGGTCCGGAGTTGGTGAGGGAAACGACGAAGAAAGTTGAGCTTATCCGTAAGAGGCTTGTTACAGCACAGAGTCGTCAGAAATCTTATGCCGACCGTAGGAGGAGACCTTTGGTGTTTGAGGTGGGTGATCATGTCTTTTTGAAGATATCACCTAAGCGGGGTTTGATGAGGTTTGGAAAGAGTGGGAAGTTGTCCCCTCAGTTTATTGGTCCTTTTGAGATCCTTGAGAGAATTGGTGAGGCTGCCTATCGTTTAGCTTTGCCACCGCAGTTGTCCGGAGTTCATGACGTGTTTCATGTGAGTATGCTTCGGAAGTATGAGCCGGATCCGTCACATGTGTTGGATTGGACCGACTTAGTTGTTGACGAGGATGTTTCGTATGAGGAGAGACCGATACGAGTCTTGGATAGGCGGGATCAAGTTTTGCGAGGCAAAACCATTCCTTTGGTGAAAGTTTTGTGGAAGCATCACGGGGTGGAGGAAGCCACTTGGGAACGTGAATTGGAAGTCCGTGAGAAATATCCGGACATGTTTAGTGATTAGAAATCTTATATATAGATTTTTGTAATATTGTTGAACTTGAGAATTTTATATATGTCTTAAGTTGGAAAACATTGTGAATGTTTTGGATTTAATGTTAGCATTTTGAACTTGCCTTTTTATGGAAGTGGAATAAAACATTTATATATTGAATGTGTTGTTTATATCATGAGATTGAATATGATATGGAATTTGTTAACATTGAAGGGAATAATGCATAATATTGATGCAGGTTGCAATATATGTTGGTTTATACATATTGTGAGATGCCTCTTGATAAGAGATGAAGTGACCAATATTGGTCAAGTTGTTGATTATTGTTTTATATATCATTGGGAATTGAGAAAAAACTTGTTTTTACAAACTCATGCTTAATTTCGGGGACGAAATTCTTTTAAGGGGGGAGGTTATAGCGACCCCGGTCTTTTCCCATTTGATTATTGTATTCGGGCTTATGTTCTGTAGAATTCGTTGTTATCAGATTGTTGTTGTCATCCTTTAATTCTATTTGATCGAGTTTTAGGATGTGTTGGGCGTGTTTCGAACAGTTGGGTTGAGCCTTGGTCTAGATGTTGGTTGCCCAGTTTTTAGCCTTTACGCTCGAGCGGACATTCCTACGCTCGAGCGGTGTTTACACTCTTCCAGCATTTTTGGTCCCTGCAAAACTTCTGCAGGTGAGAGTTCTACGCTCGAGCGGGTTTTTGTACGCTCGAGCGGTATTGTTGACGCTCGAGCGGGTAGTGTGTTCGTCGCGTGGGTTCTGGAAGGGGGGAATCTACGCTCGAGCGGTTATCATTGCGCTCGAGCGGACCTTGTTTTATTCTTTTTACGCCGGCGGTGTGTTTCACGCTTCGGCGGGCTTATCGATTTAAATACGCAGCGGCGTGTTTTAAAAACGATTTTTCCCCTTTCAGTTTATAAAACCCTAGGTTACGAGTTCTCTCTCTTCCAACTCATCTTCTCTCTTAGGATTGATCTATTTAGAGTGTGTATCTACCCTAGTTCCTTCATTAAAAAGGTAGAAGAGAGTGAGGGCTACATTTTAATCTGAGAAATTGTTGGTTTGGAGCACTTTGGAGTTTCGGGCATCATCTTCATCTTCTTCTGTTGAGTTATTTCTTCGAGGTAGGGATTTCCTACCCCATTTATACGCTTTAATCCTAAGTGTTGGTATTTTGGTATGTGGGGGTAGTTTGGTAATTTTGGGAGAAACCTTAGGGTTTTGGCTTAGATTAATTTGTATAATTAATTTAAGGGAAAAATGTGGAATTGGGTTTAATTCATGAAGTTGGGGAAATTATGAGATTAATGATATAGTTGGGTAGTTTAAATACTTACCTATGAGAATGTTGATTTTACATTCATTGTTGTATTTATTTCGTGTTTAGAAATAACTGTTTTGGGCTATCGGTGGAGGATAGTCGTGATTGTTGTAGACCGTGCATGTGGCTTAGGTATAACTGGAATTAAGTCTCTTATGTTGATTGTTGAATTAATACAGAACATTACTTATATTGATTATGTGTTGTAAATGGCAATTGTGTGTTTCATTGCATATGCATGTTGTTTGGAGAAGATAGGGGATGAACTCCACGGTTTAGGGGAAGATATGAGATGTACCTCTAAACCGGATTTGTTGGGAGGAGATAGGGGATGGACTCCAGTAGCATCACTCATATGTGTGCTTATTGATAATAGCAATATTGCTATTTGTTGTTGATATGATACATCATTATTATGTGTATCAGTTGGAAGTATGGAAGTGTTGTGGTTTGAGCTTTAGTCTCATTTATTTTTGTGACATCTGGATCACTAATATAGTTGGCCAGGTTCTGAGCTATAATGATATAATCGGAAAGTTGAATAAATATTGGAAAGTGAAAGGCGTCATAGACAATATGTCATAGACAATGTAGACATTCGTGTCATGAAATTGGAAATTGATTATCTCGTGTTAACCATGTATCGAATGCTAATGCTTTAGTTAATTCTTATGCTTGGTTTAGTATTTGTCTACTGGGCTGTGGCTCACCCTATATGGGAACTTCATTTTCAGGTTCAGGTGGTTCACTACCTCCAAGGACTTAGCTTGTGAGGATTTGGACTCGAAGACTTGCTTTATTTTATTTGGTTTATTTGGACAACTTGTAAACTTTCAAGCCTAGGGCTTTATTTGTTTTTGAGTTAGAACTCATGGAATTGTGTCCAAGTGTTGGCTTGGTAAGATGTAAGCCCATAAGGCATTTATTATGATGTTTTTATTTCATGGTACTCTGATGAATGGAATAAGATACTTTATTTCCTTATAATTCCACATGTTAGTATTATGTATTATGGGTTTATTTTTGAGGGCGTCACATCATATGAATATGAGTTTGGATTTGTTAAAATTGAAAATTTTAACTTCAGGATAAAATTGATCCACTATGAAATTAATTTAAATTCATTTCAATTATCTAAATCGTTTATCTCATACATCAATTGAGAAAATTATCTATGTGAAAAATAAGTTAATCCAGCATTGATTGTCATATTATTAGATCATTTTTATCTACGGTATACATGTTATTAAGAATAGATCATTCATTTATTATAATATATATATATATATAAAATTTGATTATGTGATTATTTATATTTCATCAAATATTTTATGTATGCATTTTCTTCTCAAATTGTCATGTGAAAGGAATAATTCACATCACCAAAATAAACTATATATTGATCCCACAATGCATCGATATTTATGACATTGAGATTTTTAATTTTAATAAACTCGAATATTATTCTTCTATAAATATTGGTCTTGTTTGAAAAGTTAACTATTTTTGTTGTTTGATTTGTTAGCTATTTTAATCTAATTAAAATAATTATATTTGAAAAAATAGTTAATTTTTTTAATAATTTATTTAATGATTATGAGAGAAAAAATAAAATAATTATAACTAATATTTTATTTTATTGATTATTTTAATTTATTTTATTTTTCAGTGAGTTATTTTAATCTATTTTTTTTTTTCAAAGCATGGCAATTAAGATTATGTTTTAGTAATTTATTTTAAAAAATAATTTAGACCCCTACAAGAGGGCACCCCTGCAACGGCACCCCTGCGACCCCTTCTTGTCTGTACATGGGTGTGGTGGGGGTGGTAGGATAGGAGTCCGGATTCTTGGCCGCCCTTCTCGGCGGCCGTTTCCTGCCGCCCCCAAAACGACGTCGTTTTGGGAGCAAATTTTCAAAAAAAAAAAAAAACGCAGAGGAAGAGGGAGTGAGGAAGGAGAGGAAGAGGGAGGAAGGAGGAGGGAGGAGGAGGAAGGGAAGGGCCGGACTAGAGGGGGCCATAACCACCGGGGGAGGAGGAGGCGGAGGCGGGGCCGGACAGCGAGCTCGCGATGAGGTGCGACGGCGAGGCAACGGCGAGCTCCCCCCTCCCTCCCCTCCCCTCCCCTCCCCTCCCCTCCCCTCCCCTCTGGTTCCTGTTCATCGGCCGAAGAGAAGAGAGAGAACGAACGAACGAAGAAGAAGAAAAGAAAAAAAAAAAAACAAAAAACCTCCCAAAACGACGTCGTTTTAAAGGGCTGCTGGGATGGCTGCCGGGTAGAACGACCGAGGATCCGAATTCGATAGGATAGAGTCTCCATCATTTCCGTTTATTTTATAAACCACCTAACTTTTCATTTGATGTGAAAGGGTGATATAAACAATGAATTGACGTGACAATTTGATGTATTTTTAATTTTAATTTTTTAATGCAAAGTGAGTTCCACCCTCTATATATATATATATATATAAGAAAAATAATCTTTTTAAAAATAATAATTGTGAAAATTCCAAACTCTTAAATTAATTTTGTTAATTTTTAAAGAAAAAAAAATCTATTGATTAATTCCTTAAGACAAAAATTCAAAAACAAAAAAAGTTTTAATTATCTACAATTTTGAATTTTAAAATTCAAAATAATATGATAAGTCACTCTCACTCTTTTCAAAATAATGTTGATCAAAATAATTCAAATAAAAAAAATAAAGACACTAATTATCTATGATTTTGAATTTTAAAATTCAAAATAATATAGTAAGCCACCTTAATCCCACTCTCACATTTTCTAAAGATAATATAAATCTAAAATTTTAAAAACCCAATCAAATTAAAAATTCAATACAATTTTCTCTTTAAAATATTAAATATTTGATTTTTTTTTCCGATCTGGCCAACTCCTTTCCAAATATAATGATGCAATGGTTATTCTCTCTCTTTGCCAATAGGCCAAATTTATTTCAAATTTGTTTGTTTGTTTGTGATTTTTTTTTTTTTTTTTTGTAAATTTATATTTTCGTGTGAGTATTTTTTTTTTCTCTATATGACTTTTTTTTTTTCTCCCTTTATATGACTTTTTTTTTTCCCCAATGTATTTTTTTCCAACTAATTAATAAATATATATCTGTTAACTATCTTTATTTTAGGAGTTGATTTGAAGGTTTTTTTTTTTTTTTTTTGGTGGATGTTTGTGTGTATTTTATATTATAGTTATTATTTCTTTTGATATATGTGAATTCATAATATAGTTATGAGTTTTTTTTTTTTTTGAAATTTTTTATTTGTAAAAAATTAAAAACATTTAATTGACTTGCCTATCAATAAATAAAATTTTAAATAATGAACACTATTTCATAATTTATGGATTTAAAAAAAAAATTTAACACCCATATATGAAATAAGAAAACCTAAAATCATACATTTTTTTATTTTTCATTTTTAACTCTTTAAAACTCTAACGGTACTTTTTTATTTTCACAATATTGCCTTTTTATATTTACAAAGATAAAAAAATTAGACCGGAGTTGTATAATAGTTAGTGGAGGTGGTAAGCATAGCAACAGGGTGATGATGAGCTCGGCCAGATGATTGTTTGGGCGGATTTTAAAAAGTTGAATATTAAAAGAATAATAGATAGTTTGGGTGATGAATTGATTTAGAAAACTAATATTTAGTTGAGATTACGTGTGAATTTTACTATATAAAAATTGAATATGGATTATATATTGTTTTTTATATATAATTTTGGGTACTTTTGTATAACTATAAAAAATTATTGTGATCACATGTTACTTATCATTTGATATATTATTGTTGTATTATCGTAATGAATTTTATTATTAATGTCTATTATCAATGTAGTGGTGAGACGTCACATGATAAATAAAAATATATTTTGTTATTATTATTATTGATAATAATATATTTCTTTATTTACCTTTTTACAATGTTAAAAAAATTAATTTATGTTTATTGTTAGTTTTTGTAGATGAAAAGTCAAAAATAAATTTTAACCAAATTCAAGTTATAACTAATTTGAGATTGAAATTTCAAAAGAAATTATAATTATATATAATTTTAAAAAAAATTTAAAAAAATACAAGAAAAAATTGGAGTTATAAATTAAAATTATCAAACAACCTAATTGTATGGAAAAAATCTAAATGAAAAATTGATCAAATTTGAATTTATAATTATTAAATTTTTTTGATAAGCCATTAATTTTTTATTTAGGTTCTTAAATAATTTTTCAGATATAAATATATCTTAATATTGATCAATATTAAGAAGGGTAAATTATATCAATAGTTCCCACATTTTGTCTCTTATGTCAATTTAGTCTTTATAATTTTAATTAGTTTGATTTTTATTCCTAATTTTAGATTTTGTATTAATTTGATCCAATTGATAATGTCGGTTAAGATTCTTGAAAGAAAATAGTTATTAGAGTTTGTTGAGATTAACTTATTGAGTTGAACAAGTTTATAATTTTGTCTATAAAAGTATAACAGATGCTACTCATGTGTGTATTTTCAATAATAATAATAAAAAAAAAAAAACACTAGCAATTATAACAATTGGATCAAATTGAGATAAAATTATAAATTTGGGATCAAAATTGAGCAAATTAAAATTGCAAGAACAAAAATAACACAAGAGTTAAAATATAAGAATTACCCATGTACTTTACCCTTTTAAGAATAAGTACATAATTTCTTAATTAATTTTGAAATTATTAATAAATATACCAAACAAATATGTACATATTTCCTATTTTTGTTATAAATTTTTTTAAAAATATATTTACTAATTAAAAATTAAATAAATAGGTAGGCCTATTAACTCAGGGATTGGACATGAACTAGACGATTCTGTAAGGATTAGACTTAAATCAATAATTATTGGCAAAAAAAATCGACTTAAACTAAATTTTCTTGACTACTTTTTAGTGTTTAATCCAATATTAGAACCTCCAAATTAACTCATATCAATCATGAACTGATAAACTATGATATAATTTAAATATAAAATTTAAATTTATTAGGACTAGAATATGACCTATAATTTAGGGTGGCTTTATCTTAAATAATTTTTTTATACATAAATATATATATATATATATAACTATTCATTTAATTATTTTAAACATAAATATGTAGTTTTTTTTTTAAACTATAGTTCAAACTTTTTAATAAGTGTGCATAAAATAAGTCTATATTTCTTATTTTTATTATAAAAAAATATTTACAAATATTTATTTACTAATTTAATAAATAGATAGGTCAAATAATTTATATAAATTGGGAACAGAACAAGACAAATTTAATGATTAGGTGAATGACAAGTTGGAGTAAATCTAATGTTAAGCCCAAATTTAATATCACAAGTGAATTTTAATTTTTTTTTTCGTAAATCTTATAACATAAGACAAATTATAATTTTTAGACTTCACAAAATATGAAAAAAAATTAATATCTTGACAAATGTAATTTACCACTGTCATATGATAAATTAAATTTACGAAACTTATAAGACGAAATGTATTTATATTTTATCATAAATATAATTTTTGTAATTTATTTTTTAATTTTTACCACTTAAATTATGACATATATATGTTATTAAGAACTTAGAGCACACAATTAATGATATAAGAATTAAAAAAAAATTCTCTTATATATAATTGTGATAAAAATGAAAAAAATTTAATTGATTCTAAATTATTTTTACTAAATATTATAAATAATTTTTTAAAATTATTATTTAATTTTAAAAATTAATTTATAATTATTTATTTATATACCCGTGTATAGCACGAGTAATTACGCTGATAAATAACAAAGGGGAAATATCAAATTAGTAATTTGATTTGACAAACAAATTAAAATAAAAAATGTGTCTTTCAATATGTCATATCCTGAGAACGACTTTGTTTTTAACTTATCCGCGAACTCAATTGAGTGAGAGGAAATTATGATGTAAGAATGTGCCTTTCAATATGCCTCAAGCCTTCAAAATTGTTCTTTTTTATTTGTTCTAACAAAAACTGTATTAGAAAAGAAAAATGTTTGAGGGTCACAAAATTAGTGGTTTAAATAGTTTAAAATTATCAAAACGTTTAAATAGTTCGAAACTGTCAAAACGACGTCGTTTTGATAGTTTCGAGCCATTCGAATCACTGAATTTCTAATCACTAACCATTACTGATTAGAAAATAAAGGACTGTCAACTTTGTTTTGATCATAAACTTCTTTGTTAAATGTTGAATTCTCTCTCTCATTTTTTCAGAGCTATGTTCCAAATGCAAGGAAAACAACTAATTGTTGCAAAGAGACAATCAGTTCATCATCTTTTTTGCACACTTGGTATCACAATTAATTTTCTAATGTCCTCAAAGAAAGCAAAAAATATAACATAAAGGACATGTTTGATTGGGTGGATTAGAATATGGAATTGTGATTATTAATCTATGGGCCCAATTATTCTATGTTTGTTTTAATATTTTGGTTTAGGATTATTAATCCAATGAATAATTAATCCAACAAATTTGTAAGATTATTAGTAATGGATATGGGTGGAATTATTAATCGAATGGATATTAATCCAATTGGATAGTGAATACCACACTAATTTAATAGGATTATTAATACTTCACTATTAATCTTGTGAATTAAACATGACTAAAGTGTCTTGTTTCAAGAGTTTGGCTATAAGTTTAAAAATATTCAAAAACTAATTTGGTAATTAAAAAAAAGAAAAAGAAAAGAAAAACACTTATATTTTCATATGATTTTGTTTTATTGGGACAAAAATAAATTTTAAAAATTTAGAAACATTTTTTGTGTTTATTTTTATCAAATTAATTCATATTTTAAAAAATATATATAAACATATATATAAATAAAAAAATAAGTTCTAAAAAATTCAACCAAACAGAAAGTGTCATTGTTTTCAAGTGTCCCAGACAATTGTTTTTTAACAATTAATATTATAAAATTCAATTTAATAATTTTTAAATCAATTACATTGTAATTAATGATTATTAATTTTTCAAAATAAAATGAACAACAATTAATGTGTTATGCTAGAAATTGATTCACTAATTATTATATATATATATATATATATAAATTAAGTCATTAAATTACACTTTAGCAAGTGTTTTTGGCAATAGTTAACATTTGTCTAACAGAAACATTATTAAGACAAGAAATCAATAATAGGTTGTTTGCTGCAACTTATATGAATTGGTTATAATTTTTGTTTTACTGGTGACTTAGATTAATTTTAAGATTTTTTGTATAATTAATCCAAGTTCTATTCTTTTGGAGTCAGAAAAAAAATATAATTTGAAAGACTATATTATCCCTATCTATATGTCCATTGTCCACCTATCTTTTCACATCACCTATTTATCTGCATGTCATCTATTTGTCTACCTATCTGTCCATGTGTTGTTTCCTTATTTGTTCACATGTTACATATTTATCTGCATAATCGGCCTATATGTCCATATCACTATCACCACTAGTTGCCACCTCTGGCTACTTTTGGTGACTTTTCAAGCGATTGGCTAACAACAGTTCGGCTGTAGTGAGGAAAAAATGAAAAAAATAAAAAATAAAAAATTCAAAACATTTCTCACTAAACATCTTCTCACTAAACAATTTCATCAATAATGTCTTTATCAAAAAAAAAAAAAAAAAAAAAAATCAATCCTTGTACCTAATGCCATAACCCTCATAAAAATGAACTTATTATTAATAAATTTTATTTTTATTTTTATTTTGGGAGTTTCTGTCAAATTGTTTGGTGCCACCTCTTCTTCTTATTTATTTGATAGAAATAACTCAAATAAATTGGGGGAAAAAAAGGAGGAAAACTAATTATCTAAAAGCTATATAAGTGATGAGGTGGCGGGTTCCACCACTATGGAGAAAAGTTTGATACTATTTGTGGTGGTTTAGTAATTAGCCTTGATTGTTGGGCTTGGACTTGAACTTGAGCTTAAGCTTAAGCTTGGGCTTGGGCTTGGTAAGCTTTGTATACTAGTTATTTGGTTTGGTTGATTTTGAAAGTATTGTAAATTGATGAACTATTTGATGATATAAATATTTATTATATTTATAATTAATCTCTTATCAATTAAAAAAAAGAAAAAATTACATCAAGCATGCCCAATACAAGGCTTATTTGGTGTGAAATCAAAATCAATGTATTTTCTATTAAACTTGAAATGATATTAATAGTTCCATAAGTTGGTGAAACTAACGCGTATGACCGTAGTGTATAACATGACAATAGGAGTTCAAACAAAAAGTCATAGCTTCAATAATCTTAATAATCATTTCTTTGTCTTGACTAAGTTGTCATGACCAATTATTAATTATTTAACCTAGTCTTCATTGAACCACAACCTCCCCCCCCCCCCCCCCCAAAAAAAAAAAAAAAAAAAAAAAAAAAAAAAACTAGTCAATTGAAGATATATTATCCTTTCGTCATATAAATATGTTCCAATATGTCTCTTTATAAGGCTAATCCAGTTAGGGTGATTGAAGATGGGTGTTTATTGTGACTTGCAGCAAATTTTGGTGTGGCCTATTTAAGTATTGAGATAATTTGAATTGTTCATTTAGTAAGATCTATTAAGTAAATTATCTATATAAAAAATTAGATTGATTATATATTGGTAATACATGATCGAATTGTATTTATTTATTTTTTAAAATAGTACAATAAAAGTGGTGTTTTTTTGTCATCTAAAAAGAAAGAATTGTCTTTTTTTTTTTTTAATTTAGACAAATATAATTGATTGTGTAATTATTAATATTTAATCAATTTTACGTTTTATATGAATAGCTTGCTCAATGTGTCTTGCAAAAATGAATGATTTTAATTCTCATTAATCCTGTACAATAGTCATCCCAATTCTGATGTGACTAAGTTCATTGGTACGAAGAATCCAGAGGGTGGGACCTATTTCATTCGATTGTAGACATTTGTAAATATGAGCTTTTATTTAGAGCATCTCTAATGGTTCACCAAAAATTTCATCAAATCTGAATAAAAAAAGACCAATTCCTCAATCTGATATTAGTCGCTCCAATAGTTTTCATCAAAACACACTGGACGTTCAGAGGACGACCGGAAAGAGGAAAACGAATTTTGTTTTTCCCACACTCAGAAGCTGACGTGAACACCTAGACTGCGATGAGAGGCCGACAATCGATACATAAGAAGATCCTGTACGTAACAAAAGCCCATGTTGGATTCTTAGCATTGTAATCAAAACACATCTGATTCAACCCCAACCCTTCCAATTTTTTTATTATTATTTTTTTTTTTTTCAGAATCTCAATTTAGACTTGGAAATGCTAAATCTAAATCAGATGTTGCAATTACAACCAAATTTATAGCGATCCTGGTTTTGACTCGACCCTTGTTGTATCCTGGGCTCGAGTTTCGTGATTCTGTATCGTTGTTCTTGTCTCTTTTTCCTTAATTCCTCGTTGAAATTGAGTTTTGGAGTGCCTTGGTTGTGTTTGAAACAGGTTGATTGCTAGTTGGTTTAAATTGTTGTTGGCCAGTTTTTGGCATTTCGCTCGAGCGAGCTTTGCGAGCTCTACGAGCTCCTAGTACTTTTGCAGGCCTACAAATATACTGGAAGGGTATTGCTCTTCGCTCGAGCAACGGTTTTCTGTTTGTACAACTTCTGGGAGTGTGTATTTTGCACTCGAGCGAACCTTCTTGTGCTCGATCGAGGTGAAGTATTTGCGTCTGGTCACTCAAGCGACAACTCTTGCGCTCGAGCAAGATACGCATATATTAGTTCGTAGCAACACCTTTTTACTTCACTTTTTCATACCTTTTGTTCCAAAAACCCTAGATCAGGACCTCCTCCTCTAAAACTCCCTCTCTCTACATTTTTCACCTAGATCTAGTGGGTTCTTTACCCATATCTCTTTGTTAGAAAGGTAGTATGTCTCAAAAGCTTATTTTTGATCCGATTAAAGCTTGGTTTCGGCGTTCTTGAAACTCCTCCATCTCTTTCTTTAGTCTTCTAAGCTTGAGGTATGGATTTTCTATACTTTTATATGTATTTTAACTTAGTAATGAGTTGTTGTGTAACAATGATAGAATTTGGGTGTATTATAAATGAACCTAGGGTTTGGGTATTAAATCCAAAAGGGGGTTTTAAGTGCATGAGTTATGACTGGGTATGGGGTTGAATGTGAGGTTGTATTATGACAAAATAGTTGATTTTGACATTTGGGGTGGATACATGGGAAAGAAGGAGTTTGCCCTAAAATGCTTCAAATATTTATTTCGTATAAATAAATAGAATTGGTATTGAAAATGTGAAATTGAATAGATGTTGATATAAATGGTGAAGAAGAATATGTTTTATCACTCACCTTTGAAATTTTGAATAAATTATCTATCTTGAGATTGAATATTTGTTTAGAAATATCTATATTAGGCTATCGGTGGAGGATAGTTATGATTGTTGTAGAAATTGCATGAGGATTAGGTGAATTGAAACTAATCTCTTATTGGTTGTAATTGAAAATGACGGTGTTTTAAATACATTGTATATGTATGATGTTTGGGGAGGAGAAAGATGATGTACTCCATGTTTAGCAGGACAAAGGGGATGGACTCCATTAAATTAAGTTAGCCTATGTGTCCTGGGTGAAAGTCTTGAAACCGTGTGTAAACATGGGTGCTGATTCTTGCGGATGAAATTTCCATAAAATGGCAAATTAAAGTGTTTGCGTGATTGTTGTGTTGATTAGAGAACCAGTGAGTTGTAGTCTCAGTTAGGTGTCTGGAAGATAATGAAATTGGCTCATGACTTGAGATGAAATAAATTGATTTGAATTGAATTGAAAAACAATGCATTGAGATATAAAATTTGGTACTTTACGATCCTGTGCAATATGAATGACTTGTCACAAGCATTGCATATGCACATTGTACTTATACCTTTGTTAAGACTTATATATTGTGATAGATTATTTCTACTAGGCTTTAGCTCATCCTACTTTAGAAAAACCATTTTCAGGTGTTGGTGACATGTCTTCGCCAAGGCAATAGCTTGAGAGGAAAAAGGAGCTGAAGGCTTCTCTTTTTGTATCGTGCTAATTGTTTTTAAATTCTAGCCAAGGGCTTTATATGTATTGGATTTGTATCCATTTTGTTATAACCAAGCACGGCCTCGGAAAGATCTAAGCCATTAGGGCATGTGAATATTTGTTGACTTTCATTTCTTTATCACTTGTAACACATGCTGTAGATTCAGGATGAGTCATTTATGAATGTATATTGCATGTGTCATCTTTTGTATACGGATTCTGATAAATAAAAGTATATTACTTCTATTATTCTTCCGCTTATGAGTTGGGATTTATCATATTTATTTGGGGTGTTACAAAATTCACCTAAAAACTAATGAAAGCCCAGAGACAGAGAGAGAGAGAGACCTTGTCGTCGGACTTGGCTTTGAGCTTTTTGAAAAAAGCATTCTTGTCGGTGAAGCACTCGGTGGATGCCATGGTAGAGAGAGAAAGAAAGGGGCTCCTCAGGGAAATGTAAAACCCCAAAGTAATAATAATTCCTTTACAAGGATGACTTGCCTTCGGAGCGTAATACTAAGTCAAGATCTCGCATTTTCACTGGCTTGTGTCCAAGTTCTGAACTTTCTCCAAAATCATCACTACTTTGCTTGTCCCCCTTTATCAACAACTATCAAAACCAAAACCCAAAAAACGTTTATTTAAAATAATCAAGAAAAAGAAACCAATGATTCAAACCTTTAATTCAGATCTATATTGAATAAAAAAAAAGATTGATTATTTTTAGATTTGTAATTAAATGCATTAGCAAAACAATCCACTCTTAATACTTTTTCCTCACATATTCAAGCTTGAGGGGTCATCCTGGAGGTCGCCCTTCTAGTGTAAAATCTTCACAAAATTTTGCTTGAGGTGGTTATCTGGAAGGACATCCGATGGTGAAAATACAATGGTAGTGAACAGTGTTTTGCTGAATGGCACACAAGATTCTCAATTTGGTGAAAAATTTGGGTCATTCTCAATTTGATATCATTTTAATGAAATTGTTGGAGACAAAAAAGCTGTCATTTTTCACTAAATTCAAATTTATTGATGAATCTGATGAACCGTTGGAGATAATCTTACCCAGATAAACACTAGGAAGCCAGGCTACTATGGTGTTTCAAAAGTCAAGTCATCGCGTCGTGACACAACAAGTAAAGTATTATGATTATTACGATTATTTATTTAAAGACCCTTTAAATAATATGATTATTTTTTTAAAGGCCCTTTAAATAATTAAAAATATTATTTTAATTTTTAAAATTTTAAAAACGTATAAATAAATTCTCTAAATTATTGAGAAGTATTATTTTTTTTAAAATTATAAAAACATATAAATGATCTTCTTAAGCTATAAAAATGTATAAATGGATGCCTTAAAAGAATTATGTGTTTCACTTTTACCTTTTCTGTTAACGGTCTAATTTGTTTGTTTTTATAATTTAAGGACATTTGTACATTTTTATAGTTTAAAGGGTAAAGTGATATTTTTCAATAGTGTAAAGGATTTATTTGTACGCTTTTATAATTTAAGAGATCAAAATGATATTTTTTTAATAATTTAAGAGGTCCTAGTATAAAAAACCTAAAATTTATTTTAATATAGTACACTGCAACATATCGAATTTTTAAATACACAAATTTCAGCACAAAATTACATTTTATGAACGAAATATTTTAATTATCAAAAAATAAACCCTTTTGAAAGTTTTTATCCCTAAAATATATTTATTAACAATATTTTTAAAATTTTATCTTTAAAATTTTTCTGTTTTAAACTTTTTGGAACAACATTTACTAAACTATCCTAACGATAACAATTAGTCCTTAAATATTTTTATTTAATAAAATTTTATTTCATAAGATAAAAAAAAAAAAAAATTATAACTCTTATACGTTATGGTTGTAATTGTTCAAACTTGAAGTAGGGTCAAATAAAAGTTCAGTACCATTAGAGATAAGGATTAGTTGTCATCGCCGCATTCAATTAAGGATAACAAGTAATCTAACAATTAATGAGTTTGTTTGGGGTGCATTAAAAAAATGTATTTATTTATTTATTTATTTTTATCTTTTTGAGATTATATAATTTCTCTATTTTTTTACATATTTTTTTAAAAAAAATAAAAAAATATTTTTATTTTGATCATCCTAAACAGTCTCCCTATCTCAAACAAGTACTTCCATAAGAGAGATGGCTGAAATTGCAGTTGATGATCTCCAAAAGAACTCGAAGCAATTAGTAAACTTCAAAGCTCATATGATTCTAGATTAGGTAGAAATATCCGAAGTGAGTCCATTATTAGGTGACTTAGGGGTTGTTTGGAATAATTTAAATAAGTATGTTTTTTGATTTTTTACAAAATTATATGTAGAAAAGTAGAGAGATGATATGACCTAAATAAGTATACTTATCTAAATAAATACACTTATTTAGGGCATCTCCAACGGTGTATCAAATATTTCATTAAATCTGAATAAAAATTTGAGAAATTCCTCTATCTAATATCCAGCTCTCCAACGGTGTATTTTTGACTATCAGCAAAATGCCGATAAACTGGGAGGACGACCTGCCAAAAGTTCGGCCGATTGACCAGCAAGGCAATTCGAAAAAAAATCCAACACAAATCATGAACAGAGGAGGAGGTGGAATGAGAGAGAGAGAAAGAGAGAGAAGCTGAGGTCTAACACTTCTAGGGGTACTTAGTTTTACACTTTACAAGCATATTAGCTAGTGATTGTCTGGCCCCAGTTCTTGATCGGAGGGGACACCACAAGCCTCTACCCTTCCATCCTTTAAGAGATACTTTCTTCTTCTTGTCAATACTCTTTCCAGGGTGGAATTCACACCTCACCTGCTGTATATGAAAATTATTTTCAGTGTCTTGAGAATTTGTAGAGTGTTTTTGCTTCTTCTTGTGATTCACAACATAAATAAGTAGTTGACAGGCCCAGAAAATGCTCATGCAAAATTCCTAAAAGAATGATTGCAAGCATCAATCAAATAATCGACAACATGGTTGGTAAATTAAAGAACAAATGTAATTAGAAGGCAAAAACAAAATATTCATTAATGTCAAAAACTAATTTGATGGAAGATACAGTTAACTTCCAAAATGGTTTGAACAACCAGAGACGAATTAATGTCAAACCAAAGACGAATTTAAATTAAATTTGTTCAACTACAGTATTGCCGAAGTCTCTTTTGGAGTCAATTTTGTATTCACTCAGAAAATGATTTGAACAACTAAATATACGAAGTAAATCACCACCTGTTAAAGAATGCGTTTCTACTTGGACACACCTCAATCGGTGTCTAGAGCCCATCTCAATTTAGGCTCAAAGTTAGCCAAAAGTCATGGTGGCACAAACTATTTTTCCAACACTCAGTGTTACCTATTTTTGTGGAAATCGTTCAAGGAAGAGGATGACTGGGGGGACATCCAGCTGGTCGTCCGGTGGGTCCCACCTCAACATTCATGCATGGTAAAATGGTGAAAAGTGACCCAGATCCTTAGTTTGGTGAATTTTTTTTGACATTATCAATTTGATACAAGTTTGGTGGAACCATTGGAGTAGAAAAAAGGAGACTTTTTCACTAGATTTGAATTTGGTGATAGATTTGGTACAAGGTTGGAGATGGCCTTAGTTTATGCCAAATAGAGTCTTAGTTCATCATCCAAAATTTTTAGTATAATATTATTTTTCAAGGTCGAGAAGAAAAAAATTATTGCAAAATCGATAAAAACAATTTGAATTAATCTTGTACATTTGTATAACAAGATCTCAAAAAGATATAAAAATCTCCATAGAGGAGAAAAGGCTCCACATGAAAGAGAAACAAACATCCACATGAATGATTATTATTTCAACAAATCAAGCAAATCAAATAGAAAAAAAAATCAAATCCAAGTCATCACTGAAATTATCCAAAACTTCATTGCTCTGTAATCTTCAACTTGGAATTCGAAGACCCCACATTAGTTGGTCAAGACAGAATATTAAGGTTGAGGTGGTCGCCTAGTGTGAAACAAATGTGTTATCCAATGTCGTCTTTCGGACTATGAGAAGATTTGAAATCAAATTTTAAATTTTGGAGCTCGAGGGTAGAGAAGGTAAGGCGGTGATGGCCGAACTGGTGAAGCAAACATCAGATCTGATAGAGGATCAAAAAGAGGGAAATGAGAGGAAGATCAGAGAAGTAGAGGAACCACCGCCGTCTCTCTCTCCTTGGAGAAAAATCTAGAGAAAAAAAAAAGAGTTGTAAGGTTTATATATATATATATTGTTAAAGGCTCCAATTTTTCAAGGGTAAATTACAAATAAATAGTCACAAAATAATTATATTACATATGAGAATTCTGACACACATGAAAGAGTTTCACCAAGTACATAAATGAACTTGTACCATACACACAGGAGACTTGCACCATGAGAATAAAATTGTTTTTCCATTACTTTATTAAAATACAAAATTTCCATTTTTCAAAGATCCAATAAGATACTATCTTATGTTGATACTTAACTTAAGGTCACAGGACTTTGAGCCGCTAATGTTATGAAATTGAACCACCTTATAAGCAGCTAAAAATCATTAGAACAATTCTCAAGTTTTTGGAGGAGAAACACCATAAGCATGATGCAAAATACAAAGAAGACGAAGAAAAAGAGTTATGTTCACAACTAGGCTCATAGAAGTCGCTATCCATATGCTTGACCTGACAATATTGCCCATGTTGGGTTTTTTTATTTTTATTTTTATTTTAAATATTGATAAAACTGAATCGAAAGGTTAGGCAAAATATACTAGATCTTAAGATTATTTTTCTCCATCTTTTTTGTAATATTTCAATTTCAATTTACGCATTTCGATTTCAAAAACATATAATTCGATTCTATTTATTTTATTTTATGTAATTTGAATAACAATACTGACTTTCGAGGTCAGAGACAGAGCTATGCCATGGCCTAGGATGGCCATACCCCCCAAATTTTTTGAAAATTATACTATCACCCATAAATTTTAAGAATATTTTGAAAATGTTTATGAAATGGCGTCCTAAGTTTTAAAAAAAATTATTTTATTTACCTCTATTTCAATAGTATTTTTACAATTTATATGGGATCACCCTTTTAATTTTCTGAAAAATTATTCTTTCACTCATCTATTTCAAAAGGTGGTCTTGCAATACATAATTTTATATATTATGTAATACCATCAATTGTGTTGATTTAATTTTATGTGTCATATGTTTAAATCACAAAAACAACCCCTCAAAAGTCCTTCCTAGTCCCAATCTAAACAACCCCTCAAAAGTCCACATCCAATTTTGCTTCCCTACACTGATTTCAGTCTTCAATAACCCCGCAAATTGGCGATTCACAGTACCCAGATCTGTTTAATGGTAGTTCTTATGGTTTTTGGGAATTGAGTTTTGTTCAAATCTGAGTTTTGGCCACCGAAGGTCACAGATTTTGGAAAAATCTGAAGTTGTGAAAGATTTAGGGAGAATTACAGCATAGTGGAACAGAGAAAAAAAATTACAAAAACATGTGGGTGATTCTGTGATGTGGTGCAAATATGCCTCCATGTTTGTATATATATATTTTTGTCTCAGTGGGGTGTAATTCCCCTAAAGATTTATCTTATTAGGATACTTGTATTGTTTTGGCCCTCGGGATTGTTTCTTGAGCATCATTGTATCTATTTTTTTTTTTTGTATAGAACTAAGGTTCTTACCTTAATGCTGTGTTTGGTTGAGGGATTTGAAGAGGGATTTGGAAAGGGAAATGGAAATGGTAGGTGAAATGTGAAAAAAATATACCTACATTTCACATAGTTTCACACACCTTTTCCCTTTCCCTTTCCAAATCCCTCTCCAAATCCCCTAACCAAACACAGCATAAATAAATAGGGTTGAGAAATGAAATGCACTACTAACTGGAAATACATTGTGCTAATACAACTTGTACTCTAGTCATGGACAATGGAGGACTGAACAAAAATTGCTGGTAGCAAAGTGTTTTCTTCATCTCTATTTTTACCATGTAGTTAGAATTTTTCTGGAATGAACTTGTCTGAAATATAACTGGTTATGTGAAGATTCTTGGGTATTTGATAACGTGTTTGCTATCAAATTATTATTGGTTCATTTCACTTTCATTTGCTAAATTGTTTTCATTTTTTTGTATTTCATTCTTATACAATTACTTTTTTTTTTCTATTTAATCTATGAGGTTTCTGATTTCAATTTAAATGATTCAATTGGAGACTGTCTATCTAATCGTACAAACCTAATACTCATCCTCTTACAAAAATGTATAATTTTACTGTTGGTATTTTTAATATAAATAAAATAAAATGAATAACATAAAACAATCTTGTTTTTAAATTGCTATAAAAAATTACGAGACATGAAAGTAAATTACATCATTAGAATAGATTATAAGATATATTCCGAATAAAACAAATCACTAGAATAAAACAAATCACTAGAACAGATTACAGATTCCGAATAAAACAAAATTAGTAATAATGACAATTAAGATTAGAGCATGAGTCAAAATTGAATTTGGAATACTGTAGGACAAAAGAAAAGGGATACAAACTGAGACCCGTGTTTCACATGGTGTCTTTAAAATAAATTCACCGCCTCACCGGTAGTACTAGAGGTCTGCCGACATTTGTCTCTCAAGATACAACGATTGAACATCTGCTAGAGTAGCACTCACTAGAGCAGCTCTGGCAAATTGGAACCATTGTAGTACTCACTCTCTCTTTCTCTCTCTCTAATAGAACTAAAGAAGGAGACTAGCAAAAGAGAACAACAAAAACTTCTGGAATTTTTGGTGTAAAAAACATCTCCGTTTTCATCTAAAAAATAATCGAACAAACCTAGGAGATGATGGCCTCTATTAATACAAGTAAGGGAGTCCCTAACCATGAAAACTATCATTAACGTGGCATCAATTGCCATTGACCAAAGCCATCAACTCTAGCCATTAGATAGGGTTGTTCATAAAATCGTTCGACCTGGTCAACTTGATTGACCCAGTTCGACCCAAAGGCTCATGGTCAGTTTCGCTGCTTCATCCGGTCGGAAATGGGATCTGTTCTGTCAAAAATCAAATTTTAGTTCGGATATCAGATTTAAAATATTTTATCCGATTAAAATTTGACCAACCAAATATTTATTTTTTGAAATAAAATTTGAATATCTCTTGTTTCTCCTCTGTTTACATGCCACTCTTTGATCAGAGAGCTTGTTTCAATTTTCCAAAACCTTTTTTCTTATCACTTTTTTCAACTTTCTAACTGTCATTATTATTTAAACTTTCATGATTTTATTCATTACTTCTATTAGAGCCTTCTCTCTCGCTCGCTCTCTCTCTCTGTCTCTCTCTCTCTCTCTCTCTCTCGCTCTTCTCAATAACTCATCTCTCTCTTCAATCTTGTCAAAAAGACATATAGGCTTTTTCTCTCCTCTCTATCATCTCTTTTCACTATTTTTCTCTCTATTTTTTTTTCTTCCTCTATATGAGATAGTAATGGTGGCGATGAGCTTCTGAAGAAGAACATGGCAGATGGTAAGGATGGAGGTCTCTCTCTCTTTCTCTCTCTCTCTCTCATGAAACTCTCATTCATTCTCTCCCCTTCTGATCACCTTAGCCCAAAACTTTTATCTCATTCTCCCCACCTCTTTGATTTTCATCCACCAAAACCCTTGTAACACAAAACCCTCATCATCTTCCTCATTCCCTTATGATTATGTTGAGTTGAGGAAGCTAGATGAGTTATAGTACCTACCGAAATCCAGCCGATTTTTTTTACCACTCGAACCTATCGGTTTCAAAGTAATGTTGGGTCAAGTTTGGTTGATGAGTTCTTCAAATTGAAGCTATCGATTCAGGCGAAGGGCGACCACCAAATCAAATCTGATCTGGCCCGTGAACACCCCTACCATTAGGGATGGAGTTATAAAGATAAAAACTCCATATGCATTATATAAATATCATAATGTGTATATAATGCAGCAGTTTGAGAATTCAAATTAGATGGGTTGCAAAACAGATACGGATATTAGGCCACAAGCTGATCCAAGCCCAAGCACAAACCATCCTAATATAAAGACAACCTAGTCCAAGTCCAAGTCTACGATCCACAACCCAACTTGGTCCATAGTCTTGGCTCAAGCCCATATTTGAGACATCCATAAGTCCCTACCTTTGGAAATTTTGGATGCCTAAAGTGCCCAAACTATTAGGCAAATCCTAGGCTTTATATACTCATTAATGTTTTCAACATTAACCAATGTTGGATAGATGGCTTCTCACCTTCCCAAATCTCTTTCATTGATGCCTACTTTATAAGACAATTTCTCATTCAACACTCAATGGTTTCGGCTCGTTCCTTTTGTGTTATAACCTTCTCGCTTAAGAGAATACAAACCAACTTGGACCCAACTCAACTAGTGGTTGGGTTCCACTTTAATTTTTCATTAAAGTTGCCAAAAAATCATTGTTTTTCAATAATCCTCCACATGAATAAAATTGGCTGAATAAACAAAGAACGGAAGACAACAAAGACTTGACGAGAGAGTACCACGAAAAATCCTTGCATCGAGAAGGTAGCTTTTGGCTTTGAACCTCTCCTAGTGAAACCCTATCAAATTTACTAGTTGATTGGTGAACACGATGTCTTGAATTGATCTACCGTTGGTGTAAACTGAGACAACAAACTTCACACATGAACTTTTCCTACCATAGTCCAGTTCTCACTGTTGTGTTCATTTTGGCCTTGAACACTCGCTTGGTTCAATGAGTGATTTAAAGAACTTGGCTTCGTCAATTCTTATAGAAGCGGCCCCACTTTGCACTTACATAGGTGACCTCCTGAGATATCATGCTATACCCTCCTTGACATATCAATGCATACAGGTCATTAAAAGCATTAGCTTAACCTTTTACCCCACAGATATCACTGTATATAGGAATGAGCTGGAGGATTTACCTCATTAGTGACTCACCTATGTTATACGCAATTAGGTTGTCCCTTTGAACCTAGATCTTGATATCTCTAGCCAACTAGATTAGGTTTTCCATTATGGTAACAATTTTTGATAGAGGTCTCAGCCTCATTCCCTTTAACTAACTTTCTGTTAACCCTCTGGTTAGCAGATCTACAATATTATTGTAAGACTTTATATAGTCTATCGTGACAATCCCACTAAAGAGTAGTCATCGAATGGAATCTTTTCTTCAGTGAATATGTCTATACTTTCTATTATACATATTACTTTGTGTCCTACCAATAACTGATTGGTTGTCGCAATGTATACAAATTGCTACCACAAGTTTCCGACCAACACGGAATATCCTCAATGACATGGTGGAGCCATTCGGCTTCTTCCGAATCCACCTTGATCTAGTGATACACATCTACTTGGAAGATTTCTAAGAGATGACAGCACCTCAAATTAGTGAAAACATATTCACTAATGGATCTATAATCTTTACATCAGATATCCAATTTATGTCACTGTACCTTTCTAGTACAGCTGGATATCGAGTATAATGCAGCCCATAATCCCAACTATACCGCAAGTACCGCAATACCCGCACAATCACCTTCTAATGATCAACATTGAGATTACTTGTGTATCTACTTAGCTTGTTGACTAAGTAGGCTATATTCGGCCTTATACAACTCATGAGATACTTATACTTCCTATGATTCAATAATATTCCATTATTCTTGGTCAAATAAAGACTAAAGTCTACCAAATTCTTTGACACACTTGTATCTGAGTTATACCACTCAAGACTCTTATCAAAGTAATAAGGCTGAGGAATTATAACACCATCAAATATTTTGGAAATCTTAATTCCAAGATATATATATGTCAAACTTAAAGTTCAACATCTTTTTGGTAGTTTTGACAATCTCTTCAATATTACCAACAATGAGTACGCCATCAACATATAGACACAAAATGACATATCATTTGTCAGTGTCTTTGACATAAATGCATTTGTCAATACCAGTTGATTTAAAACCCACTTGACAATACCAGTTGATTTAAAACCCACTTGACAACATTGTGTTGTCAAATTTCACATACCATTGTTTTTGTACTTGTTTCAAATCATATAACGATTTGTCAAGCTTACAAACTTTCCTTGACCTCGAAATGAAAGACCCTTTTGGTTTTTCCATGTTGATTTCTTTAGGAAAGCCATCTTAACATCTATTTGACGTATCTCTAGATTCTGCAAAACTACGATCACAATCATCGTAATTGGTGAATACGTATCAAAGTAATCCATGCCTTCTCTTTGTCGGTATCCTTTGATAAAAGCCTAACCAATCGACTTTCATTCACTTGCATCCCAAGACTTACTACCTATCCCCAAGTAGGACTCTACAAAATAGAGCTAATTTAATAACTTCTTTCTAGAAAAATCACAGCTTCTACGAAACTTTGGGCCTCACTTGCTACTAAATAGGTTTAAGAAGTTTAGACTGAAGGACTTTAAAGTCCTAGCCTTTTTACTTCTTCTAAGCTCATCTCTTGATTAGCGTCACCAGTTTGCTTAATGGAACTCAACCCCCCATTCTTGGGTTCAGTACAGACACATGTTTTCAAAGAAAATCGCTTCCTTGACTCCAAGATGGAATTCTTGTGTATATCTAAATTTCTAGTTTTTTTCACAAGAAACCAATGATATGCACAACTAATCTATGCATAACCAACGAACACATAGTCAACAAATTTTAAGTCTATCCTAACCTACTTTGGTGTAGGTGTAGACACCGCATTCTAATGGACCTTAAGATTTTGGTCGGTTGTAAGCCTCCCGATGATTAAATGGTAATTACTTCATCGTTAGAATGTTTAAAGTTGTTTGGAGTTATTTTATAAACCTGTTTTGACCAAAAATCAAGTTTTTGCAAAAATGACCATTTTACCCTTTGACCCATTTTAAGCCAAAAACTAACTTTTTAACCCTAAGAAAGAGAGAGAGGCTCGATTGTACTTTGATTGAATATATTTTTTAAAATTACTGACCGATTTTGTCAAAAACATTGATCGAAAGGCAATTTGAGCTTACTTGGGCCACAAACAAGCCAAAGGGCATAGGACCCTACACTTGTACATGCATGCATGGCATGTGTACTAAGGCAACAATGTGAGTGTGCACAATGGTTGTGCGTGCGCACATCCAAACATGACAAAATTAGTTTTGATAACTCAATCTTGGTGCATTTCTGGTGGAAGGTGGAAGAGAAAGCGACGGGTTGCCCTAGCTTGCCCCCTCTCCCCACACCTCTCAGTGCCTATATAAGCACCATTTTGCCCTCCCTTTCAAGAGGTTAAGATATTGAGCTATTTTATGAGCATTTGAGAACAAACACCCACTTTCTCTCCCTCCTTTGCAATAGCTCCGAAAATACCCTACCTATATCAACTCTAGATCTCTGAAAGTACCCTAAGGCTTAAAGAACTCGAACACATTCAAAACCTTTGCTTGAGGAGGGCTTGCAAGCAAGAAAACTAAGGCTATGTTTGGTAAGACTTTCTAAACTCCATTCCACCCCTTGGTTTGAGTGTGGTGTTTGGTTACAGTTTTCAAAAATTGATTCCACACCCACTTTGAAAACACGTCTACCCGATCATCCTCCCGGACGTCCCCCTAGATGACCGGAACAATGTTTGTGTTTGGTTATAAGTTGTAAGTTTTTTGATCAAATAACTTTTCTAATTTCAAAAACTCAACTCCCTTCAAAACTCAATTCAAAATTCTTTTCAAAACTCATAACCAAACAAATTTTCTCTTTTCAAATCATAATTCCAAAACTCACAAGCTCAAAATGTAACTCTATTCTCAAATCATAATTCTAAAACTATATAAAATACTACCTAAGGTTTTCTTGCACTTTTCTTGGTATATTCATTGGTTTAAGCAAACTAGCGAGTAAGCTCTCTCTTTTTTCATTTTTTTAAAAAATTTTATTTATTTCAGTACCTATTTTGTTTTGTTTATTAGTTTTTATTCATGTTAGGTTGTTAGCTTATCATCTCATTTATGTACTTTATTAGTTTTGTCATCCTTTCGATTATTTGCACATGTTCTTCTCTCTATCTTGTTAGAACAACATGTTTTTAGTAGGGCTAGGCATAGGGTTATCTGAACTGCTCAACCCGCCCAACCTGAACTGATCCGCATACAAATGAGCGGTTTCGCAGACACAATGTGGGCGGATATGGTTTGGAATATGACATTATTGTGGGTTATGGGCGGGTTACAGTTTTTACCTGCACCCGCAAGAACTTGCCCGCACTATAAACTTTTCTTTTTTTTTAATTTTTAAACCTGGACTGTTGATTTCATTCATCCTATCCTTGATGGAGTTTGCGAGTTTGCAAATATTTTTATTTTATTTAATGGGTTTGAATTGGATGAAGTTTGACAACAATTTATTATTATTTTATTATTGCATTTTGGATGAATGTAAAAGTTAATGAAGAATTACTTTTAGGTAAATTTAGGATTTTGAATGATTTTACTTTAATTGTATTGTTGGGTAGTGAATGATTTTGATGATTTAGTTTAGGAGTTTAAAAGATGTGCTTGTGTTAATTTATGATTTTATTTAAAAGTTTAGGATTTTGAATGATTTGCTTGTAGATTTTGTTGTGTTTTTAATTTTATAAATTTTGATTCGTTAATTATTAATGTTAAGCATTTTAGAAAATGGGAGGAAAATGACCAAAAATAAATATTTACAAAACAGGAAAAAAAAGCCCAAAAATAATTTTTTAAAGAAAAAAGTCCAATTCACAAACCGTCCGCACATCCGCGAACCCTAGCTGCACAAACCATAACCCGCACTATGGATGGTTGCAGGTTCAATTTTCCCGAAACCGCACATATGTGGGCGGGTCTAAACCGCAAGTCGAACCGTCTAAAACTGAACCCCGAGCACCCCTAATTTTTAGGTTTTATTTAATCATGTAATGTTCACGCGCAAGCCCAGTTTGATCATTATGTAGTATTAGCTTGTTTTTGCTTTTTTTTTTTTTTCATTTTATTATTATTATTTTTTTACTTGTTTGTTGTTTTTCTTGCATAGTAATCATGTTAGTAGCCATAAACTGGGTTTAGAATTGCATTTTGTATGTGTTAGTTGCATGATTAGGTCATGTTTATTTCAAGTATTGCGTGTAAGATGCGTAAGTGGGCGTCCAGGTAAGTTTCTCTCTTCCTCCTTGGCATGTGCTTGCTATTTGCTTTGTTTTTCAATTATGCAAGTCTATATGCATTTTATAGGCAAAATTGTGTGTTTTGTATGTTTTTATGAATAGTGTATATTTTAGTTTGTGTTTGAGGCCATGAATTGTCAAAAATCCCCTTTTAATGAAAAATTATTATTTTTATTTATAAAAACATGGCTTTATTCATTCAATCTAAAATATATGATATTCATTTTTACTCCAATCACATAGTTTTAGGGCTTAAAATGAATTTACGTGAATAATTAACTATTAAAATCAGAAAATAGAAAGTGAGTAGAGGTCAATCTTCAGATTGGGCAAGAATAACTTCTAGAAAAAAAAAAAAAAAAAATTCCAATTTAAGTAGAGCCTTAGAGATTATAGAAGGTGTTTGATTGGTTGATAATCTTTAAGTCATTGACTTTGGGGAGAATATCAAATTTTATGGAAAGATTATAGATAAGGAGGTGGTGACCAAGTCTTCCATTTTGAATAAAATTCCAATTCTCCTAAAAGATATTTGATTAGAAGACAATTGTTTGATTAGATACTTGGAATAAAATCCAAAGCTCCTTGGGAGCAAAGAATTTTGAAAAAAAAAAAAAAAAAATCCGAGTAGAATTTTGAAAATTATGAAAAGTTTTTTTATTAGACAAAAATCTTTAAAATATTGACTCTAGAGGGAATTTTGATTTTATAGAAAAGTGTTAGACAATGAGGTAATGACCGAATCTTTCACTTTGCAATAAAACTTTGAATTTCTTTATAAGGCATCTGACTAGAAGATAATTGTTTGATTGATTTCTTGGAATAAAATCCGAAATTCCTTAGAAAGTTTTGAAATAAAATTTGGGTATAATTAAGAAATTATGGAAAGTGTTTTTAATCGAATAAAAATCCTTGAGCTGCTGACTTTGGAGGAATCTTGATTTCATTAGAAAAATGGTTGGTATGGAAGTGATGACCAGGTCTGCCATTTTGAGTAAAATTCTAATTCATCTATGAGATATTTAGCTAAGAGGTGATTATTTGATTGAGTGCTTGGAATAAAATCTGAACTCCTCAAAAATTTTCATAAAAAAAAATAAAATAAGGAGGGCTTTATTTTGAAAAATGACTTTGAAAAAAAAAAAAAAATAGAAGTTGTAATTTGGTCATATGCTTTTAAAATGAAAATGGGACATTCTTCTTTGATAAGCAGTAAATAATGAGAAGGAAATTGTTTGATTGATCGTTCTAATAAGAATTCTAAAAATTTCTCAAACTTTCTTGATTAGGAAACCACAACCTAATTGATGGTGTTGATGATTTTGAGAATCCATGGTAAGTCTTGATTAGAATTTGACTAGGTCCATTCACCTATTCTCAGGTTTGTTGCAACCATCACTCATAGAAAGGAAGTTTCCCAAGCTAAGTAAGCCAGACTCAGTCAGTTATCTCTTACTCTGGATCTAGTTGACGGAAAGCCATATCAGTTTTACTCAAGTAACCAGAACAGAAGATCCGCAAGCCCAAGCCCAAGCTCGATTAGATAGTTCGATCCAATTCAGAATTAGTGAATACAAAACAGGCCAACTGGTATTTGTTAGCTCCTCTTAGCTCAAAGCATTTCAGGTTTTCAAGTCCAGAACCATAAATCTCAATGGCCTAAGCCCAAGAGTTGACAGATTTGATCCGTGCACTTCAAAGGTCCATGGATACACTATCTGTGACCGTGGATACCCAAGCCCAAACTTTGAACCAACTGCAAGCTCAAGCAGCCGCACTACTGCCACTATCGCTGAAGCCACAACAAGTTCTTAGGGAGGAAGTACTAGTTGTCCTCATTCGACCCTTGGATCAACCAAAGCATGAGCCTAAGATTGAAGTGCCAAACCTCGACATCAATGTTGACAGAATAGCCAAACTAGAGAAAGCAATGAAAAAGACTAAGGCTCCTAACTTCATTTCAGACCTAGATGCTGGTTTAGGGGAAATAACCATCTGTCTCCCTGAGAAGTTCAAAATGCCACACATAGATAGGTTTTAGGGCTCGGGAGACCCCATGGTGCATGTCCAACTTTTTGCTGACATTTTGAGGCCCATTGAACGCACCCGCCAACAAACCTTGTCTCTATTTGGCCGAACCTTGTCTGGAGTGGCAACCAACTAGTACGCGAAGCTTGATAATGAGATAAAATAGAAATGGGATTGATGTAGGCTGAAAAGTACCACATTGAGGCTGCTTAAGTTACATTTATAGTCTTTGAATTTTGTTTATTTGGCAAAGTTGATGTATTTTGTGCACTTGTATAGATTTGGCAGGCAACGTGCAAATTCAGGCGAAAAGTGGCACAAAAGTAGATTCTCCGAGCAAGTACTAAAAATTCTTGACCTGCTATCTCACTGCATGTGTAGCCCATCACCGCCCGAGTGAAAATTATGGGTGCTCGAGCGGCCGACCTAGGGATATGTACCCGAAATTTTGAGCTCGTTTTACTGAGAATAAAAAGAAAAAAGATAGGTTGCTCCGGGGTTCCGAAATATTGTCAAAAAGAAGAAGGGGCTAGGGTTTGAAAAGAAAGATTCGAAGCTTCAAGAAAATCTTTTATGGTGGTGCCCTCTTCCTCTACCTCTTCCTACTCCTCCATGAGTGGCTAGTTCTTTTATTTCTAGCGTTTTGATGAAACCCTAGCCAAGTAAATAGGGTTTTCTTTTTGATTTTTGATTATGTAATGGTTTGAACAAGTTGTATGGAATTCAAGAAATTTTTACATATATTTTCCATTATTTCTTCAAGTATTCTCCTTTTTGTGATTGTTGAATGCTTTCCATGCAATGGTTTTCTGTTCTGTCATATTGAGGGTATGAGACGACCATACTACAAGGGACGAGTCGTTTTGATACCCTAGTTTAGAGCGAATGACTCCACCTTGCATTTGTGGAGTTTGGACCTTGAACTAGAAAGGACTCTTAGGAACCTTAGAGCCTCTTCCTGTGTTCCTAGGCTTGAATATCCATATCCATATTTAGAACCATTAGAGATGGCGAACCCGAATTTCCCGAATGGGCCTAACCGGACCCTTAAGGATTACTTCACCCCCATTGCATATACATCACTATCATGCATTCAGTTACTTGACACCACCACTGTGCATTATGAGATTAAGTCTAGCACCATCCAAATGTTCCCATCATTCCATGGACTAGCTCATGATGACCATTACAAACATCTGCATGAATTTTTGGAAATTTTTTCTACAGTGAAGATCCAAAATTTCACCAATAAGGCCTTAATGTTGCTATTGTTCCCATTTTCATTGAAGGACAAAACCAAACATTGGCTAAACTCTTTACCTGCTAATTCTATCACAACATGGGACCAATTACAGAAGAAGTTTTTAGAGAAGTACTTTCCCATTGGTAAGACCAACCAGCTTAGGGGAGTCATCACCAATTTTGCCCAAATTGATGGCGATAAATTTCATGAAACATGGGAAAGACTTCGTGACCTTCTCCAACAGTGTCCCCACCACCAAGTGCCTAATTGGTATCTTGTTCAGACTTTTTACTATGGCTTAACTAAGCCTCACATCCAAATGGTGGATTCTTCTTGTGGTGGGACATTCATGTCAAAGAATGATACCGAGGCATGGCAACTATTTGAGAACTTAAGTGATAATTCCCTTCACCATGCTTCTGCAGCCTGGCAAGTCCAACAACTTGTAGTTGGAGCCCCAAAAAGATAGGGCATTTATGAGGTAGGGCACAATGTAGAGTTAGCCCAACAAATAGAGGCATTGTCCTGTAAAATGGACCAATTATTAGCTTCAGGACATGCCCATACACCACAAGTTTAGCCTCAATTTCAAGAGGCATGTGTTATTGGTGCGAGCCCTATTCATGACTTGAGTGAGTGCCCTTCGGCATCACAATTTCCGGAGTTAGTTCAAGAGCATGTGAATATGGCTCAAGGATTCTCCAAATCGGGTAATGACCCTTATTCTAACACATATAAATCTGGATAGAGAAATCACCCTAATTTTTCATGGAGACCTCCTTCACAAGGCACTTCTTACAACCCTCCACCACCAAGGTAGAATTTTAATAATTTTGCCAACCAATCTTCCTATTGCCCACCACAACCTTACCAGCAACCACAACCCCTGCCTATTTCTCAAGACAACTCAGCCTTTGAGACTCAGGTGTTGGAAGTTCTTTCAAAGCTTAAGTGGTTAGCACCAGTAGTTCATTCCCACATTCACTCCATTGCCAAGCTAGAGGCCCAATTAGGTCAAATGGCTAATAACATGAATAGGAGAGAGGAGGGGAAATTACTGAGTCAGATTGTGGCTAACCCTAAGGGTCAATATGGGGTAGAGCGGTTGAGTGGGAATGGAAAGCACCATGAACAGGTGCAAAAAGTAGGAGGGAGTTGGAGCCTCATCTAGTTGCGTCTGATGCAACTAGGGCTAAGAAGGACGACCATGGTGGTGAACACAATGAGAGAAAGGGTCAGGAAGAAACACATAAGGGGGATGACTTAGTCCCTAGTACTTCACATGAGTCTAAGGCACCATATGTGCCTAAGGCACCCTTTCCCCAATGCCTTGATACACCGTCTTTTTTAATAAGAAGGCGACATCTATGGAAGCGATGAAAGAGGTTTTTAAACAGGTTAAAATCAACCTCCTCTTGTTGGAGGCTGTGGGAGCCGAATTTCCTTGGATCAATAGAGACGAATGGACCAGTCTGGTCCAGAACATAACCTCTATTCGGCATTGATCCTAGTCAGTTGAAGAGCCGAATAAAATAGCCGGCATTCGGAGCAGTAGAACAAAGGCCAAGTAGAAGTACATGTAAAGGATCAGGGATGGGCCAGGCCCTAAGGCCCAAAGAGAATACTGTAAATACAGGATCTTCAGTCAGAGAAAGGTATGTGAGAACTAGCAAATTTAACTTAAGATACAAGTAATCAAGAGAGTATACACTGACTTATCCGTCGGAGTGCTAATTCCGGCACTCCCGATCGGAGTGTTCATTCCTTTTCAGGTGACTAGCTAAGGATCACGAGCGTCCTCCAGGATCGGAAGAGTATTTCCAAACCACCTCCCCACAATTGGCGCTGTCTGTGGGAATACTCAAATACATCCATGGCGGGCGTAACAGAAGACCTTCCAATAGTCACTGATGAAACCACGTAGAGAGATGACCTTACTTCAACAAACACGCTTCGACCGGAGACTATCCCCGCAAGACGCGCTTTGAACTTTGCCTCATCCTCGACTTCAGAGCATGAGGCAATGCAAGTGATCATGAAATAAGCAAAGCAAAACGAACAGAGATTGGAGAACATGATTGCTGAGAACGAACGTCTCCGTCAGGATTTGACCTTGGAAGTGGCGAAGTCCAAACAAGCTGTATGCCAAGATCCGGAACGACCTCTGAGGGCAGGTGGTCGACGACCTCGAGCCTGACAACAAGACACTGATAGCGACTCCGACTCATTATCCCTGGAGCCCAAGAAGAAGGGATGACCTGAAACTTCCAGTTCCTTTGAAGATAGTCCACATATAAGGCATAAGCGAAGAAGAAACAGTTCAGATGAAGAAGACCAGCAAGATCCCTTTGTGCGACAGATCGCGTGCGACGGATCGCAAGGGCTGTTTTGCCCAAAAAGTTCAAAGCTCCGTCGTTCACTCTCTATGATGGAAAATCAGACCCCACCGATCACATCCGTCACTACAAGCAAGCCATGACATTGCATGCAGACGATGAGGCTCTCATGTGCAGAATATTTCCGAGCAATTTAAGACCACTGGCTGTCAGGTGGTATTATAAACTAGACTCGGCTTCGATCAAAAGCTTCCACCAACTCCAAAAATCCTTCAGGGCAAGATTTATCACTAATGAGGTCCAGCCAAAGCAAGCCGATTCCCTTTGGGCAATGCAGATTCAACCGGGCGAAACCCTTCGTGTGTATTCAGCGCGGTATTAGGAGTGTTTTAATCTGGTAGATGACGCTTGCAATGACTCCATGGCCATTACCGCCTTCAAGATGGGCTTACATCCCGACAGTGCCCTCCGCAGCTCTTTGACCAGATGGCCTCCCAAAATGGTCTGGCCGTTGATGAAGAAAGTTGAAGAATACTACAAAGTGAAAGATGACGCCTTGCGGGTTAAAGTCGGAAACACAACCAACAAGACGACTCCTTCTGAAATTGCTCAGCTAATAAATTCTGTACCACCTCAGAGCCCTAAACCACGACATCGGGCCAAACGAGACAAGAGACGGGATTCTCGCCGATCGAGCGACCAATGCTCCAGCCGAGCAAATGAACAACTGCAAGTTGACAGTAGGCGAACGAGGCACGTCGACAAGAAATATACGGAGTGGACAGAGCCGATCATCGCGGTAATGTCCAAAGTTCAACACCTTCCGTTCTTCAAATGGCCATTCAAAATTGTGGGACCTCCCGACACGAAAAGACGGGATAGATGGTGTGAGTATCACAAGGACCATGGCCATGATACTGAGAGTTGTTATGCATTGAAGAATCACTTGGAGGAGTTGGTATAAGATGGTCGGCTACAACAGTACATCCGAAAAGGAAACTCAACCAAAGCAATAGCCTTAAGACAGGATTCCCCTCCACTCAACGTGATCCACATGACATACAGCCTGCCAATGTCATCCGCAGTGCATACGATTCAGTCGAATCCCGACACTCAAAATCAACTCACTCTGGCTAAACGGCCCCATGAAGCTGCGAGCATTGCTTTCGATGATTCAGATTTGGCCAGAGTGACACTTCCCCACATCGATCCTTTGGTAATTGAATTACGTGTAAACCGATTCACAGTTGAGCGCATACTCATTGATCCGGGGAGCACATCGGAAGTTATGTACTACAAGACATTCACCAAGCTCGGCTTCTCCGAATCGGAACTCTCTCCGGCCCCTTATCCACTATTCGGCTTCAATGCCAATCCTGAATACTTGTTGGGAAAAATCACACTACCCATTCGAGCGGGCTCCCGAACAGTGGATGTGGAATTCTTGGTCGTCAAGCTGCCATCGCCATATAATCTCATTATGGAGCGAACTTGGTTGTATACTATATAGGTCGTGCCCAGCACCTATCATCAGCTGCTACGCTTCCCGACAGAACGCGGCATTGAGCAAATCTGTGGCTCGCAGAAGTCGGCGCAAGCATGCTATCTCCTTGCTGGAAAGACACCAAAAGAGTTGCAAGTGAATTCCATTGAGGTGCTGGATCGGGAGAGCCTCGATGATGTTGGGCGGCTCCCAAGTGAAAAGGCCACAGAAAGCCTAGATCGAGTTGAAATCAACGGAAGCCCAGACAAGTTCTTCATGGTCGTTGCCTCCTTGAATCAAGCCGACAGATAGCAGCTAATTTCTTTCCTGCTCAGCAACCTTAATGTCTTTGCGTGGACTCCATATGAGATGCCGGGTATAGATCCGTCCGTTCCCAGCACCGTTTGAATGTTGACCCTAAATGCAAGCCGATCATTCAGAAAAGCTGGCGGTCAGCCGCAGAGCACACTGCCGCCGTTGTCGAGGAGGTTGACAGGTTGCTTGACGCCGGGGCAATCAGGGAAGTGACCTACCCTACATGGCTCTCTAATACAGTGGTTGTGAAGAAGAAAAATGGGACCTGGCGAGTGTGCATCGATTTCATGGACCTAAACAAAGCCTACCCCAAGGATTGTTTTCCCCTACCCAGAATTGACCAACTTGTAGATGTGACGGCACGCCATCAGCGTATGAGCTTCCTCGATGCTTACAGAGGCTACCATCAAATCGCCATGCATCTGGAGGACCAAGACAAAACTGCATTCCTCACTCCAAGAGGAACCTACTGCTACAAGGTTATGCCTTTGGGCTAAAGAATACAGGGGCAACTTACCAAAGACTGGTCACTGCCATGTTCAAGGAGCAACTCGGCCACACTATGGAAGTGTACATTGACGATATGGTGGTCAAGTCCAAGGAAGAGTAGAATCATATAGCCGACCTAGAAGAGACATTTGGCATTCTACACAAATATAGAATGAAGCTGAACGCTTCCAAATGTGCATTTGGGATCGGCTCTGGCAAATTCTTGGGTTACATTGTCAACCATCGAGGAATCGAAGCCAACCCAAGGCAAATCACAGCAATCCTAGAACTCGGCTCCCCTCGATCGGTCAAGGAAGTTCAGAAGTTAATGGGGATGGCCACCGCACTCAACAGGTTCATCAGTCGTTCCACGGACCGCTGCCGACAGTTCTTTCATACATTATGGTAGGGCAAGGATTTTGAATGGTTCGCCAAGTGCAAAGCTGCTTTCAACGGCCTCAAGACGTACCTCCGATAAGTTCCACTCTTGACAACGCCTTCGGTTGGTGATCCCCTCATTTTGTATCTGGCAGTTTCCGACCAAGCCGTCAGCGCCATACTGATAAAGGAAGAACTGGGGGAGCAGCGGCCAGTGTATTATGTGAGTAAGGCAATGGTTGACGCCGAAACACGCTACTTTCTGTTAGAAAAACTCATTATGGCCCTTGTCATGGCGACAAGAAAACTGATGCATTACTTCCAGGGGCATAGCATTGGGGTCCTAACATATTACCCCGTTCGATCAGTACTACGAAGTGCAGAAGCATCAGGACGCGTTTCAAAGTGGGCTCTTGAACTCGGCCAGTGCAATATTCAGTTTCTACCTAGAACCTCAATCAAGGGACAGGTGCTTGCCGACTTTGTGGCCGAATTCACTAGGGGTCTTGCCAACTTCAAGTCTGATGAAATTCAACCTAAGCCGAACTGGAGAATTTATGTTGGGGACATTTGGCAGTTGTACTGTGATGGATCATCCAATCAACGGGGCAGTGGAGCCGGAGTAGTAATCATGGCTCCCAATGGCGCAATAATTGAGCAGGCCGTCAAGCTCGGCTTCGAAGCATCAAATAACGAAGCCGAATACGAAGCCCTTCTAACCGGTTTGCGTAATGCACATCTTCTGGGAGCTCAGTGTTTGCTTGTATTTTGCGATACAAAACTAGTGATCAATCAGCTAAAGGGGGAGTACGCGGCAAGAAATGACCGTATGGCAGCCTACATGAAAACGGCTAACTCCTCGCTGGCAAAATTTGACCATCATGAATTGAATCAGATAACACGTGATTAGAACACACATGCAGATGCCCTGGCTTGCCTAGCCTCCGCCATTAACTCAGAAATTAAACGAACCATCGAAGTAGGTTTCATCCCGGAGCCGAGCATTGGCCCTTCGAAGGAAGTCCAGGTCAATGTTATAGAATTTGGTCTGAGTTGGATGGATCTCATTGCTGCATTCCTGTCTTCCGAACAGCTCCCAAAGGACAAGAAAGAAGCGCACAAGCTACGAAACAAAGCCCTGCGATACTACTTGGATCCGCAAGGAAAGCTTTACAAAAAATCCCTTTCTGGTCCATACTTGGAATGCGTGCATCCGGACAAAGTCGAAGAGCTTCTGACTGAAATGCATGAAGGCAGTTGTGGCACCCATTTTGGCGGGCGCTCTTTGGCTCATCGAGCCGTGACACAGGGGTATTACTGGCCGACAATGAGAGCTGATGCCGAATGTTACGTGAAAAAGTGTGAACAGTGCAAGAAATTCTCTCATTTGACCCACCTACCTGCTGAAGAGTTAAGCTCCATAACCAATCCTTGGCTGTTCGCCCAATGGGGACTTGACATCATCGGACCACTGCCTCGTGCCTCGGGTAACAAGCGATTTTTGATTGTCACGACAGATTATTTTACAAAATAGGTAGAAGCGGAGGTACTAACGCACATCCGAGATACCGACGTGAAGCGTTTCATTTGGAGAAATATCATAACACGATTCGGCACTCCAAGAGCACTCATTTCAGACAACGGCACCCAGTTTGATTGTGGTGTCTACCGAGAGCTGTGCAGCAAGTATGGTGTCCGGCCTTATTTTTCCACGCTGGCTTATCCTCAAAGCAATGGTCAAGCTGAAGCCTCTAACAAATCCATCTTAGACGGCATCAAGAAAAGGCTGAAGAAAGCTAAAGGCAAATGGGTCGAAGAAATGCCGAGTGTGTTGTGGGCTCATTGAACTACGCTGAGGCGATCTACTGGGGAAATGCAGTTTGCTCTATGCTTTGGAACCCAGGCAATCATACCTTTGGAGATCGGCCTCCCAACCTTGAAATCGAAAGTTTTTGATATGGGCCAAAATGACATGATACTGACCTTGGATTTGATTATGATTGAAGAACGAAGAGACTGTGCCCTTGCATCCATGACGCGGTATCAGCAGCAGCTTGCTAAGTCGTATAATCAACGTGCTCAGTAACGCCGCTACGCACCAGGAGAGTTGGTTCTGAAGAAAGTCCTCCCAGTTGCCAGGAAACCGGCTGATGGAAAATTGGGTCCTAACTGGGATGGCCCCTATCAGATCGATTCGATCGCGGGAGTAGGGGTATATCGGCTCAAAGACATGTCTGGAATGAGTCTGCCACAGCCTTGGAATTCAACGCACTTGCGCAAATTCTATCATTAAACTCGACCTGTGGGGAATGATACTAGTTTTTAATGATTCACCATGTACACAGTCCACTTCTGTAATGCAAAGATTCCAATTTACATACTGTGAAATCCAGATGAAAAGTGTTCCGATAAAAGCCTCCGGATTCGGAGCGCCCTTCGTGAATATCACTATTGGCTAAATAGTCTTCGGATTCGGAGCCTCAGCGGCGCATGACGCCTTTGGGCCGAAAAAGCCTCCGGATTCGGAGCGTCCTTCGTGGATATCACGATTGGCCAAATAAAGTCTCCGGATTCGTAGCCTCATCGGTGCATGACGCCTTTGGGCCGAAAAAGCCTCCAGATTCGGAGC
Source organism: Camellia lanceoleosa (assembly GCA_025200525.1). NCBI lineage: Eukaryota > Viridiplantae > Streptophyta > Magnoliopsida > Ericales > Theaceae > Camellia > Camellia lanceoleosa. The sequence continues at coordinate 28,602,596 of CM045769.1, read as the reverse complement.
GCCCTTTGTGGATATCATGATTGGCCAAATAAAGTCTCCGGATTCAGAGCCTCATCGGCACATGACACCTTTGGGCCGAAAAAGCCTCCGGATTCGGAGCGCCTTTCGTGGATATCACGATTGGCCAAAATAAAGTCTCTGGATTCGGAGTTTCATCGGCGCATGACGCCTTTGGGTTGAAAAAGCCTTCGGATTCGGAGCGCCCTTCGTGGATATCACGATTGGCTAAATAAAGTCTCCAGATTCAGAGCCTCATCGGTGCATGACGCCTTTGGGCTAAAAAAGCCTCTGGATTCGGAGCGCCCTTCGTGGATATCACGATTGGCCAGGGCCGTGCGTAACACGTGTACGCCGAATAAATATTTAATGTAGAATGCTCTGTTATGTCGAGTCGGCAAAAACCGTTTACACATTAAAGCATATAAACATTCGAAATGAAATGCTTAGTTAGCTCGGGCCGGTCAGTGTTTATTCAATCATTTAAAATACATTTATTCAAACATTTATACAATGAAACACAAAACATGCAAACACGTGTGTGCCGAATAAAAATTACAACAAAACACAAACATTTAAAATAAAACATTTTATTTGATCAACCAATGATTACATAGTTTTGAACGCAATCTGCGTTTGAGCATTACAATGAGTATTTTTATCCGGCGTCTCCCTCATCCTCACTCTGCTCAACTTCAAAGGCAGAAAAGGGAAAATGATTACGTTGGTATAGTGGCAACGCCGAATCAATGCCCGACGCTCGGAGTGCTTCCGCGGCTTGAAATGCCTTGATCCAACCGTGCCTAAATCCACGTTTTCACATCAGCAAACTTCCTTGGCGAGCATTTCCCAGGTCTTCTCTATCCCTACTTTCCGGCCTTCATGGAAGCCTTTTTCATAAGCCCTCCCATTCGCAGACTCTATCGCAAACATGCTCACCGTATCACGATCGGCAAGTGCAGTATTGATAAGCCGCTGGGTCACCCTTTCTTCCACGATTGGGTTAGCCTATCCGGCTGGTTGTGTCTGAGCGGCCTTGACCTTCCTTAGCTCATGCTCAGCCGCTTCCGTGCGAGCTTCCAAGCTTCAAATGCGTTCATCTTTTTTCTCTATTTCTCGTCGCGCAGCACGAAGGCGCATGCCGATTTCATAGGCGGTGTACAACCCTTTCACCGCCCCATGAACGCCCTCTCGAAACACCTCGAAGTCAGGTCGACCAACCATCGACTGCTGTACTTCTGGCGGAAAAATCTGTCGTGCAAATTCGACCGCCACGTTCGGGTCCCGGATGATGGAATCTGCCTCTGTCATCGGTCTGTTCCCAACGAAAACAGAAAAGCTTAATGGGCGTGGTGGTCCGCTGGCCTCACCTCGCGAACGAGGAGAGCTCCCCCGCTAGCGCTTCTCCTTCCTTGGTGACCTGCTTCGTCGACGCGGAGAGTGGCGCCTCTCGTGCTCTGCAGATGCCCTATCTCCCGTACGGGGAGGCTCGCCACCTCGATTCATTGATGAGTCCAGCTCTGCCAAAGTCTTGCCTTCTCCCTTACTATTAAAGAAAAGTCTGGTTGACATTCACACTTTTCCGGCCACGAAAGACGAGCAGAATCGAGTCGCTTTATGAAACCCAAATGGAATCTCTCAACCCCTTTTTAATCACTCAGGAGTGCACCCCACTCTCGAGGCGACATCATCAATGCGCGCACTCCAGCAACAACCAATATTTAGCATTATTGATTCATTCTGATCTAGAAGTTCTATGCGGCTTTCAGAGTTCATACATTGGTTGGGGCAAGGGCAGATTTATTAATCTAATCGACAAAATACCTAAGCCTAATGCCGGCCGATTTGTGCCGCAGCCACTCCATGAACTAGTTCTATTCGGCTTTCGGAGTTCATACATTGGCTGGGGCAAGGGCAGATTTATTAATCTGATCAGCAAAATACCTAAGCCTAACGCCGACCGATTTGTGCCGCAGCCACTCCATGAACTAGTTCTATTCGGCTTTCGAAATTCATACATTGGCTGGGCCAAGGGCAGATTTATTAATCTGATTGGCAAAATACCTAAGCCTAATGCCAATCGATTTGTGCCGCAGCCACTCCATGAACTAGTTCTATTCGGTTTTCGAAGTTCATACATTGGCTGCGGCAAGGGCATATTTATTAATATGATCGGCAAAATACCTAAGCCCCACGAACTAATGATATTTGGCAAGTCTACACGAACGTTTGTCTACCGCGCGACAGACAGCAATAGTTTTACCCAAAATGCCAAAAACAAAACAGTAATCTTCATTGATAACCACAATTAAATACAGGAAATAAAGCAAGGTAAGGGAAATATTCATTCATAAATTGAATATAACATAGTCATCATTTTATACATGAAGATTACCCCAAGCAAATAGTTGTCTACTAAGAAAACAAAACATGATTACAAAAAGATACATTGAAAATACCTAACAAAACTAAAGTGATCCCTAAATCAATCCTCGAGATCAGACTCAAGCGGCTCAACGTCCACTTGCTCGTATGGAATCGACATGTCCAATGTCACTCCAGCGGTAGTAAGGGCTTTGAGCCAGCCATGTTTGAATCCCCGATTCTCGAATTTGGAGACCTCTTCTACATAGTTTTCAAGAGCGGCGCTCTTCCCAGCCTCGAATGCTTCGGAAGCCTTGGAGTCGACTTTTTCTTTCGCTGCCTTCGACTCTGCCAATTCGGCCTCCAGCTTGGAAAGTGCCTCCTTGGCCAACTTGAGCGATTCCTCGTTCGCGTTTGCCCTCTCCTCGGCTTCCGATCTGAGCTGGTTAGCTGTCTGCGCCTTTTCCTTCTCAGCTTCGGCCCGCACACTTTCCATTGTCGCTCTCATCACCTCAAACTCGGCCCTGCTCCTCTGACCCTCAACTTCTGACTGCAAACGGACAATCCTTTCAACGGCATCATGCTGGCGGTGGCCTAATTCGGCGATCCTTCTGACCGTCTGCAAAACAAGTTGGGATCGTCACATATTAAGAAATACCATTTGCAAACAAAACCAAAACAAGGAGTTAGGATGAAGTCACATACCAGAAGGGCTGACTGGGCAGCTAATGCTATTGCTACCAAATCTGGCTCCACCCGAAAGGTTGCCTTGTCAGCTGGCAATGAGACCGAGGCAGCCAAGCTCAACGCCACAGTGGGATCCTTCAAGGCCGACGCTTCGGAGGAGATCGGCGTGTTTTTTATCTTTGGTTGAACAACGAAAGGAACAACTACATCCGATTCCTTTAAGCATGGTCGTTTATCAACAGGGTTCTCCTTAGAGCCGACCTCGCCCTTGGCGGCACGTTTCTCTCCCCGATCTTCTAAAATCAGCCGTTCTTCTGGATTTGGCCGATCGGCTTCCTTTTCCGTCTCGGCCATGTCAACATGAGTCATTTCTTCTACAACAGTAGGTTCGACAGATTCAGTTGGGGTATGTCTAGAACGGATAGCCTCGGCTTTCTGTTAGGCGGCCATGCGTTCGGCATTTCTCTTTCATGCCATCTGCGTGAGATTTTCCCTAGCCATACCCTCAGAATAATCGCCGGGAAGGTCTCCCAAATTTGTAAAAATATCTTCGAAGGCGTCCCCTCGGCCCGATGTGGACGGAGGGTCAGACGAGTTCAATCCGGCTTCCTCAAAGGCCGAGTTAATAGCTTTGTCAACTTCCGCTGCCAACTGGTCCGGGTCCTCGACGATTGGTTCGGCCGCTTGTTCTTCTGCGTGTTTAGAATCAGATGTTTCTAAACCAATCTGTCTCAAGTTTTTGAAGCTGGGGAAGATAAGGGTTATAAGATGGTTGTCGCCTTGCGGGATGGGAATGTTGTCTGCCGCCGAGAATGTTGTGTAAGTCAGCTCGTACTGTAGAAGAATGTGAGCCGCCCTCCCTTGTTTTTGAAGGTTTGGACGGCCGACGAACTGTAGCGCGATTTTAATTTCTGCAAGCACAACGTCGTCGTCTGAAACTAACACTCTCTTTAAATCGCTGCCTGCATAAACAAAATGATTATATGTACATAGTGCCGAATACAGACATGGAAGTAACAGAAACAAAAGTGATCTAATTGGCCACCTGGTTCGCCTTTTCGCCTTGGCACAGGGTCTAGGCAATCTTCACCTTCGCCGAATTTCCAATTGTCGCGGACAACGACCATTACGTCATTGACACGCTTGCCAGAGCTGGCAAGCATGGTCACTAAGTGATGATTAGTATCCTTGGCTCTAAGAAAGTAGCGTCCTAGCCGGCCAGTAGATTTGGCTAGGACATAACAATGCCAAATGGCAAGTATACCTAAATTAATCCTAAGACGCTGATTTAGCTCTACAATTCCATTATGATGCGAAAGAAATTCACGTTGGGCTGGGAAGGGATTAGATCCCAGTATCGAAGAACGACCCTAAAAAATGGGTGAAGGGGAAAGCGGACTCCGCCTTCAGCAATTGATAGGAGAAGAAAGACGATTGTACTCTCATCATCCCTCTCCATATCAGTGGTGCTGTCTGCCAAAAGTGACAGATGGACGTCATCAGGGATGAAAAAATGGGGTCGAAAGCCGGAGATTCAATCCACTGAAAGAAGCTCCTTTAGATGTTTTGCCATTTTGGTTAGCCCAAGGATTATGAAAAACTAAAAGCAGACAAGGTAGCGGGATCAAAAATGAAGGAGAAAAAAACTTACAGGAGATGAAGGGAAAAACGAGAGACAAGGAGTTGCAGAAGCCGCGAAGTGAAAGAGTTGCACTAGAAGGGGAGCCAAATATCTTTGAGTATTCAGAACATACATTCGAAGAGACAATTTCAAATCACATTAAATGGAGGCAGTGTATGAAGGGGTAGGAAATCGTTACAATGACCAAAAAGTGTGAACGCGTTTTGACATGCATTGGAAAGAGGATTAACCGCCGAATTTTTGACTTCCCAAGCTAGAAGCCAAACACGTCGACTAACTAATGCTAGTGGAGTGTTTGGAGGGCAATTGTGGAAGCCAAATTTCCTTGGATCAATAGAGACGAATGGACCAGTCCAGTCCAGTCCAGAACATAACCTCTATTCGGCATTGATCCTAGTCAGTTGAAGAGCCGAATAAAATAGCCGGCATTCGGAGTAGTAGAACAAAGGCCGAGTAGAAGTACATGTAAAGGATCAGGGATGGGCCAAGCCCTAAGGCCCAAAGAGAATACTATAAATACAGGATCTTCAGTCAAAGAAAGGTATGTGAGAACTAGCAAATTTAACTTAAGATACAAGTAATCAAGAGAGTACATACTAACTTATCCGTCGGAGTGCTAATTCCGGCACCCCCGACCGGAGTGTTCATTCCTTTTCAGGTGACTAGCTAAGGATCACGGGCGTCTTCCAAGATCAGAAGAGTATTTCCAAACTACCTCCCCACAGAGGCGATTAAACAAGTACCCTCTTATGCAAAATTTTTGAAGGAACTATGTACGCAAAAGCATAAATCTAGGATACACATGTCCCAAAAGGTCGTATGACGAAGCAAGTAAGCTCTATTTTATTGAGTGACACACCACCCAAGCTTAAAGTCCCGGGTGCCCCAATCATTGCATGCATTATAGGGGATAATTTCATTGATAGGGCCTTGTTAGATTTAGGGGCTAGTGTCAATTTGTTGCCGTACTCTGTGTACGAGGAATTTGGGGTTGACGAGTTAAAGCCCACTACTGTCACACTCTAGTTGGCTGACCGGTCTTTCAAAGTTCCACGTGGCATGATTGAAGATGCGCTAGTAAAGGTCGATAGGTTTTATTTTCCTGTTGATTTTGTGGTTTTAGATATGGAACCGGTAGCCAGCTCTGGGAAACAAATCCCGATGATCTTAGGTCGACCTTTCTTGGCTATGGCTAATGCATGTATTAATTGTCGTGCTGGGTTTATGGATGTTTCATTTGGGAATATGCAAGTGAAGCTCATTGTTTTGCAAGCATCCCAACAACCTTCTGAAAGAGAGGAGCGTTTATTAGTGGATGTTGTGGGTGGGATAGTAGAAGAGGCTTTACCCTCCATTTTCGTGGAGGACCCTTTAGAGGCTTGTTTAGCTCATTTTGGATTTGAAAATTTTGATATTGACAGGTCAGTTGAGGAAGTGAATGCTTTACTTGACTCTTCTTCTACACTGGATTTTCCTCCGTGGAAAGCCCAGTTTGAGTCCCTTCATGCTCTGTCTAGAGAGCCCATCATACCATCCTTAGTCACACCACCTACACTTGAGTTGAAGCCACTCCTAGCCACACTCAAGTATGTATTTTTTAGGGCCTTAGGATACTTTACTAGTCATCATTCCATTTGACTTAACTATAGAGCATGAGAGTGAATTAATGAGTGTTCTCGTGGCACATTAGAGTGCTATAAGGTGGTCGATGGTCGATTTGAGAGGGATAGATCCCTCTGTGTGCATACATCATATACATTTAGAGGAGGACGCCTGTGGCTCGACTTTTTTGCGCCCCTTTTTGGAAATTCAAAATATAGCCCCACAGTTCGGACTCCCGCGGTTCTGAATCTAATCTCACAAGTGCAATGTGAAATTGATAAACACCAAACAGTCCAAATCTGACAAATCTTTTGGAAAATCGATTTTGAATTAAATTGCCAAAAATGGATTGCTTTGCCAAATACAAAGTCGCCACCTAAATATTTTATTTTTGAAAATTTAGGAAACCCATGACTCGTGCCAAAGGCCACGTGTCCACCATCACCAAGATTGTCTCGGCTCGGGAACTTAGGTACGAAAGGGAAAAGTCATGAATTGAGCACTCCCGCTCGCCTAATCAAAGATTGGCCTCTACTAATCATGATATGAATCTTATTTACATCATATGCTCTTGTTCCAGTTTATTAGGCTAGCATTACTATGTGATGCGCACACACACAAGTATAGACTAACTTTGCAAGAATTGGAACATTTGATTCATGTTTGTTTTGAAAATTGTTTCGAAATATATACCACTTGAAAAAGTGATCGCATATGAACATTACTCAAATTATTCCAAATCAAGCAATAAGCCTTCATCCACAGGCATATAAACAGTTATAGCACTTAAGCACTTAGCCTCATGGCAAGCATGCTAGATATGGCAACAAGTACACTCATGCAATTATGCTACAGCGAGTAAAGGCTCACTTAGTACTCCAAGCCAAAACAAAAGAGTTAGAAAAAATGCATAATTCCTAACTATGCAATATGACTAATGCAACACATGCGACATGTAATTAAATAGGCTTGGCTACTTAACATGGTATATGGAACAATTTGATAGCATGCGGTCTAAGCACGTATTCAAAAAAGTATTGAACTAATAATACAGTTAGAATGATGAACCAAGCCTCGGTGCATGCAATACAAATGAATGCAAACATGGAGTATGCTAAACAAACATGATGTCCCTAAACTAACCATCATAAGCTAGTAAATAAAAGGGAGAAAGAAGTGGGGTTGGAAGACATATACATTATTACATTACTGTAGACACCCCATTTTTGACCGTCCTCAAGACTTGGACGTCATCGTTTGAACACTTGATGATCATCCATGCCTGTGTTCGTTTTGAGTTCCCGGAGGCCTCGGTCGCGCGCCTTGCCTCAAGATCTCTCAACTTGTCTGTTTTGTGCTTGGTTGTGGACCAAGCACTTGTGTTTTCGCTTTTGAGAGAAGAGGGTGGCTTGTTTGCCATTCCCTCAACCCATCGGCCAAGGCTTGAAGCCATCGGCCAAAAGTTTTGGCCGATCGGCACTCCTCTTGGTCGATCGGCACTTATGTTGGTCGATCGGCCATGTTTTCTGGCCGAACCCTGTTCATCTTCTTTATGCAGATATTTTATGCCAGCTGTCACAACTGGCATGCACAATTCACCCCCTCCATACACGTGTATGGAGGGATTTGCCTCTTTGCTTAGCTTCCTCAAGAAGCTTTACTTTTGGTTCTCTATAAGAGAGAACCATCTGCTCCCTCCTCAAGAGTTCAAAAAATTGAGTCTTGAGGGATAGATATACTTTTGTATCTATTCTTCTTTATTTTTTATTTTTTGATTCATAATCTATTCTTCTATTCTTCTTTATTTAGCCTTGTTTTGTACTCAAAAGTGTAGTATTGTCTTACTATTGTACACAAACACACACTAGAACACCATCTTCTTGGAGCTGAGGTCCCTTGAGGTTGATTTCAGAGTTCTTGGGTTGGTTTGAGCTTGGAAAACCTGCTGGAGCTTTGTTCTTGAAAGTATTCTTCAAGGGTGAGCATTCTTGCTTTTAATACCCCTTTCTTGCTTAAGCTTTAGACCTTTTTGGTTATTGTTTTAAGCTTAACTCTAAACTACAATAAGTTTTAATTTTTGATGCTTTAGATCTTTGTTTAAGATCACTTTTTGGTTTGGAGTTGTTTCCCCCCTCTTAGGCCTTATTAGGCCTTGTTTTAGGCCATCCCTTTTGGCCCTTGTTCTTAACTTTGCATGACCTTTCTACCACTGAAATCTAGAGGATTTTCAATGGTGGAAAGGTGGTTTTGAGGTCCTAAATAGGAGAGGGTCATCCCCTCTCCTTATTGTCTTGAATGCTAGTATAAATGGCTTATATTGGTAGCATGTTTGCTTAGCTTGTTTTAGCTCCATTTCAGCAAGTATTTGGTGTTATTTTGCCATGTTTTACCTCTGTCTAAGGTTGGTTTAATGGCTTCTTGCATGCACCATGTACTTGTCTTGTAATCCTCTCTATTGCCTTAACATGCATCATGCTTTGACATGTCATTTTAGCATGATTTTGGCTTGACCCAAAGAAGCTTTTAGCCTTGTTTTACCATGCTTAAAGTCTGTTTGGTGTTGTTTTGGTCATGCTTGACTTGCTTTGTATGGCCTTGGTTCAACCTAGCTTGTTAGCTTTGAGTGTTGAGTCCTCTAGCATGCTTTACTTGGACCATTTCAATGATTTGGCATCATTTGTTATACTATTTCAGTCCATGTTTCATGCTCAAACACTTACACTTGTCACTCCTTTAATGCTTTAAAGAGTTGATGTTTTATGCCTCATGAATGGGTCATTGTGTATGCCATCATGTTTAGGTCTTTGGGATGCCATCTAAGTGGGTTTTTGGTCTTGTTTTACCATGCCATAACTCTTTTTTTCATTGCTTAAGTCATGCCATGTTTGGTTTTGATAGGTGTGGTGTAATACCTTTTTTGTAGCCTTGCATGCCTCATGCTTTTGGCCCTTTGTTCTAGCTTATTTTGGCTTTGGTCCTTGCATGTTTTAGGCTCATTTTGGATCATACTTGTCATTTGCTTCAGATTTTGCATAGCCTTGGTTTGAGTCCCTTGGCTAGTTTCAAGCTTTAAGCCTTTTTGCATGACTTGCTTGCTTTGTTTGATTGGTTTGGCACCTTTCCCAACATGATTTTAGAGCTTGCAATGTATGTCACATGCCCATATTTATCTCCTTTTAAGTGCTCTTGAAAGTTTCCCTTTTATGCCTAGGTGATAGGCCATCACATGTGCATGTTTGTATGCGTTTTTGTCCATCATTTCTTAGCATTTTGGCCACTGATTTGGGCATGTTTAAGAGCTGTCCACTTTAGTTTAAGTCCATCTTTGCATGTTGTTGCATGCTTGTCTTGCATATTATTGCATGCTTGCTTCATTTTGCATGTTGTTGCATGCTAGAGTTGTTTGCATGCTTACTTGCATGCTTAGGTAGCATAGCATTGTGTGTGCATTTCCTTACCTCTTGATCAAGCATGATAAAGGTTGGGGCCCCTTGTGTGTTTTTGTGCATTTCATTTCATATTGAATTGCACACTTGGCCTCTTTGGCCATCATGCATCGAAATGCGTGATTGATGGTCCGAGGGTCGAGGACTACACTCCTTTGAGTCTCAAACATGATAAGCAGTATGGTTGTGTAGACATTGTCTTGCAAATGTATTGCCATGCTCTGTTTGTCCTCTGCTGCAGCAACAGGAGCTTTTCACAGGAAGAGATGGTCGATCAACCATGTTCAGTGCCGATCGGCAACAAACATTTGGCCGAGTGCCGTATTTTTGGTCGATGACCAGTTTACCTTGGCCGATGGCCTCATCTTTTGGTCGATGACCTCCCACAGTGTACACAAGGTGGTTCAGAAGTGTCACAGTAGTTGGCACAATTTTCAGAGGTACAGAGCATTGCAAATAGAGGCAACATGAAGCATGGCGATGGATTTCCAAGCGAAGCCGTCCAAGCATGCATTCATCCCTCATCTCGAGGCCATTTTAGTGTTTTAATAACTTAGAATAGTTATTTATTTCGATTTGGTTGTGTAATTAATTAATTAGCTTGTTAGTTAGTTAATTAGTTGATTTGTATTATTCTTTTGGTCCCTCCATCGAGAGGGCGCAATTATGTAATAAGCATGCGTATGTGTGATGCATGTCTTCTAACCCCCACTTCTTTCTCCCTTTTACTTACCTGTTTTCAGTGGTTAGTTCTAGGGCATATTTCAATTAGCATCTTTATGCTATGCATGTTTGCACCATTCATCTGTATTGCATGCACTGGGCTCGGCGTATCATACTAACTGGATTGTACTTCAATTCCAAGTTGAATACATACATCGAATTGTCGCATCCCATATGCCATCTTAGAATAGCCGAGCCTATTTCTAGTTGCATTCTGCATGTGTTGCATTAGCTATCTCAACATGAACTAGGATCATACATTATTACTAACTAGTTTCTTGTTTTGGCTCGGAGTACACTGTAAGTGTTTATGCTTTAGCATCTTGCATGTATGTAAGTGTTAACATGACAGCATGCTTGCCATGAGGCTAATTGCTTATGTGATATAACTGCCTGAATGCTTTTGGGTGAAGGTTGGATTACTTGAATTGGAACGATTCATTGAAATCCGTGTTTTAGCCTACTTGCGAGTAGCAAACTTCAAACCATTTCCAAACAAATGGATACGCGATGCTTTGTTCCAAATTAGGCGATCTAGTCTATACTTGTGTGTTGTACGCATTACATAGTAATTTTAGCTAATAACTGGAATAAGAACGCATGTGTTTTCAAAAACAAGATATCATGCTTAGTACAGGCCAATCTTTGATCAGGCGAGCAGGGGTGCTCATAGATGACCTTCCCCAATCGTACCCAAGTTCCCGAGCCGAGGCAACTTTGGTGATGACGGACACGTGGCCTTAGGCAACGAGTCAGGGTTTCCTAAATTCCCCAAAAATAAATATTTAGGTGGCGACCCTGTATCTGGCAAAGCAGTCCATGTTTGGCACTTCTTTCTTAAAAATCAATTTTCCAAAATGATTTGCCGGATTTGGACTCTTTGGTGATTTATCGGTCTCGCGTTGCACTTTGCGGGATTAGATTCAGAACCGTGACATTTGAGTCTGAACTGTAGTAGCAAAGCCCCAGGGCGCGTCTACAATTGCGCTCTCACGAAGGAGAGTTCGAATGAATAAACTAAGCTAACTAGCTAACTAATTAGAGCTAAAGCTAATTAAGCTAACTATTACAAAACAAATGAATAACTAGCTAAACTACTTAACTAATTATTACAATACTTGAATCAACTAACTAGTTAACTAACTAATTAAATAATTACAACACAAGTGCAATTAAAATAAATAATTAAACTAAACAACTAACTACTACGCCTCGAGAAATGAAGGATGTTCATGCGCATGCTTGGTTTCCACCTGAAAAGCCACTATTTTGCTTCTGAATGCCTCTGTTTGCATAGTTGAACACCAACACTGTTGCCCACTTCTAGAACAGCTCTGCTTGGGCTCAGAAACACACTGCTCAATTTTTCATCAGTGGCCGGCCGGCCAGTGATGAAGGTTGCCGGCCACCAATGATAGCCGGCCAGCCACCTACCGGCCATGAAAGTGGTCTGCCAGCCACTGATGCACAAGTTCATCTTGCTGCAACAGAGGACAAACAGAGCATATACAAGGTATTTCAAGGATTTGTTTGCACAACTCACCCCTCATTTTCGTGAGCAAATCAAAGGAGTAACAAGTTTGGTTCACAAACCATCAATGTATGCAATTTCATTGCATGATGGCTTGTGAAACCAAGTGTGCAAGTTCAATTAATGCAAAACAAGACACAAACCTCCTCCCTTTTATGAATGATCAAGGGAAGTGGTGACCTTGGAACCTTGAATCATTTCATCACTAATGAGTATGAAATGGTTCAAGTTTCCATGTGTTCAATTAACGTTTGATTGAACACAACCAAATTATTAACTTGCTCACTTTTAATCCAAGTTTTAATTTACTCCATTTTAGTTACCTTTCCATCTTTTAATTTAATTAAGTCCAAGGGTGAGTTTAAGTCTTCTAACAGAAAGAGGGCTCAAACCAAAAGTTATTGTAGGCATGAAAGAGACATCATACCGTTGGTAATGAACCCCCTAAGAGATTAAACCATTAAGCATGACATCTCAATCTCATGCTTTAAACAAACAAATAGTTTGAATCACTTTCAAAGCAAAATAAAAATCCAAGAAAGGAGGGAGGTTGTAAAGATGATTAAGTGCTGAAAATGAGTAAGAAAAACATAAATTAATGCTATCAACTCAAACAAGATGGTATCTAAGTCCTAGAACACCAAACTCATGAGGACTATTACACTATAAGCATGCAAAACAAAGCTCAAATGCAACCAACAGCTCAAAATTAGGTTAAAAGCAGTTCTAAAACATGCTGGAATTGAGCTAAAAATAGCTAGATTAATATGCTAAAACATGACATGAGCTAAGCTAGTAAGCAAGACACAGTGAGGGGAGGCTAACCCCTCCAAATTTGAGCTTCAAAACATGATTTTGGCCACTAAAAAAGCTCTAAAAATCAGTGTTTAACAGCTTGGAAAAAGATAGTAAAAAGATGGGAAACACAAAGGCAAAGGCCTCCAAAACAAGGTAAAAAGAAGGGCTATCAACCCCTCAACCTTTAATGGCCTTAAACCCAAGCTTCAGCTCAAAAAATGCAGAGTTTTGACAGCCCAAAACAATGGAAAAACAGTAGGAAAAATAGTAGAGAAAACAAGCAAATAGGCAAAGTCTTATACCTCTTGAAGAGAAGAAGAAATTCCAAGCAACAAAATCAAGTGAACACACCCTCTAGAGCTCAAACCAAGCTTAAAAGTACCTCAGCTCAAAGATGGTGAGATTTGGTTAAGGGTGTATAGGCAAAAGTTGAAGATTTGTAGGCAAAAGTGTAGAGATTTGGTAGAGAGAGAGGAAAATTTTTGATCTCAAAATTTTCTAACCTTAAAACATGAGAGAGGGGGCTCCTATATATAGAAAACATGAAATTTCCTCTAGGAGATCCAGCCTTACACGTGGGGATAGATGCATGCATCTGTGCAAACAACTGGCACAACTGGTATAAAATATTTGCAAAATACACTAGTGGCTGGCCGGCCATCAGTGGTGGCTGGCTGGCTGGCTATCACTGGTGGCCGGTAAGCCACAACAGTGGTCGACAGCCAAAAAGTGATGGCTGACAGCCCAAAATGGGTGGCCGGCAGGCCACCAGAGGCTATAGGCTCTAGGCTTGGTCCAAAACTAGGACAACAAAGGTACAGGGTTTGAAAGGCTCAAAGTTATGGCATTCTGCTGAGGACTTTGAGCACTTGGCAAGCATATAAACTCATCATCGGGTGTGTACACAATGGTGTCCAAGTCGTAATGGCCGTAAAAAATGGGGTGTCTATAATGCCAAACCTTCTCGTGAAATGCAACAGAGGCATAATCCTAACATGAAAGAGGTAATAAAAAAAGAGGTGTTGAAGTTGTTGGATACAGGTATTATATACCCCATCTCAGATAGTAAATGGGTGAGCCCCACACAAGTGATGCCCAAGAAATCAGGCATCACTGTTGTTGAGAATGAGCAAGGAGAGCTAGTCCCCACACGAACCACCATTGCATGGTGAATGTAAATTGATTATAGGACACTAAATTCCATGACTTGAAATGACCATTTTCTATTGCCATTTATTGATCAAATCCTTGAGAGGTTAGCAGGGCAAGGTTTTTATTGTTTCCTTGATGGTTACTCAGGGTATAATCAAGTTCTAGTGTACCCCGCTGACCAAGAAAAGACCACATTCACTTGCCCTTTTGGCACTTTTGCTTATTGTCACATGCCCTTTGGGCTATGCAATGCACCGGGGACTTTTCAATGGTGTATGATGGCCATTTTCTCCAAGATGGTGGAGAAATTTTAGAGGTTTTCATAGATGATTTCTTGGTGTTTGGACCATCTTTTAAGGAATGCCTTAGAAATTTGACTAGAGTGTTGGAGCGATATAATGAGGCAACCTCATTGCAGGCCTTTTTCTAACCACTTCTGTGCGTCAAGTCCGTTCTTTCCTAGGGCATGCGGGTTTTTATTGTCGGTTCATCAAAGACTTTAGCAAAATATCCCGTCCTTTGTGTAGTTTACTTGCTAAGGATGCACCTTTTATCTTTGATGATGCATGTTTGAAAGCTTTCGAAACACTTCGAGCAGCTCTTACTTCTGCTCTAATCATGAAATCACTGGATTGGTTGCTCTCTTTTGAAATCATATGTGATGCCTCGGACTATGCTGTCGGGGTAGTTTTGGGCCAAAGGGTAAATGGGGCACCCTATGTTATTTATTATGCTAGTCGCACTCTCTTGGATGCATAATTAAATTACACTACCACCGAGAAAGAGTTGCTAGCCGTGGTGTTTGCCTTAGATAAATTTCGGTCCTATCTCCTAGGTTCCAAGGTCATAGTCTTTACTAATCACGCTGCTTTGCGGTTTCTATTATCAAAGAAAGAGATCAAACTTAGATTGATTAGATGGATTTTATTGCTTCAAGAATTTGACCTAGAGATTCGAGACAAGAAGGGATCTGAGAATGGGGTGGTGGATCACGTTTCTCGAGTCCCCGTTAAGAACACTAGTGACCCTTTAAATTTGCATGATATTGCATAGTCTAAAAAAGATAAAAAAAATTTGAGAATCTTGGTTGCAAAAGTTTAGTTTTTTTTTTTTCTCCCCTATATGCATTGGGTGTTATTATGAGCTACACTAGGCTATTATAGTAGACAGTTAACTAGTTATGGGGACTGTACTTTACACCAAGGGCAATGATGATGTGTTTTCTAGCACTCACAAGTACTGGGGACTTAACTTTTGTAATATTGAATTGTGGTTCTTGCTCAACAGATCCCTTCATGCTGGTCCACTATGCCTTCAATGACTCATCATGTCTTAACATAGCACTGTAGTTGACACATAAGTTAATTATTAGGTGGAGTAGTGTGGTTAATTGTTGTTGGGCATATGTGAACATGTTAATGTTTGTGGGTATCATTTGTAGAAACCCTCACAGGATAATACTCCTCCACTTGAGGTAACCTTGTGGTTTAAAGGCTTGTTGCATATGTTAAATGCAATCGCGATCCCTACAAAAGTGGCTTAGAGTTATTTTATTTTTCTCATTTCTTTTGTTTTGCTTGAGGACTAGCAAAATGTAAGTCGGGGGATGTGATGTAGGCCGAAAGGTACCACATTGAGGCTGCTTAAGTTACATTTATAGTATTTGAATTTTGTTTATTTGGCAAAGATGATGTGTTTTGTGCACTTGTACAGATTTGGCAGGCAACACGCAAATTCAGGCAAAAAGTGGCACAAAGCAGATTTTTCGAGCAAGTATTGAAAATTCTCGGCCTGTCACCTCACCTTACGTGTGGCCCACCACCCGCTCGAGTGGAAATTGTGAGCGCTCAAGCGGCCCACCTAAGGATATGTGTCGGGAATTTTGAGCTCGTTCTGGTCAAAATAAAGAGAAGAAAGATAGGTTGCTCTGGGGTTTCGAAATATTGTCAAAAAGAAGAAGGGGCTAAGGTTTGAAAATCAGGATTCCAAGTTTCAAGAAAATCTTCTATAGTGGTGCCCTCTTCCTCTATCTCTTCCCACTCCTTCATGAGTGGCTAGTTCTTCTATTTCTAGCATTTTGATGAAACCCTAGCCAAGTAAATAGGGTTTTCTTTTTGATTTTTGATTATGTAATGGTTTGAACAAATTGTATGATATTCAAGAAGTTTTTAAATATATTTTCCATTATTTCTTCAAGTATTATTCTTTCTGTGATTGTTAAATGCTTTCCATGCAATGGTTTTCTATTTTTTCATATTGAATGTATGAGATGAGCCATACTACGAGGGATAAGTCGTTTTGATACCCTAGTTTAGAGTGAATGACTCATGCTACTTGAGATAATGGTTCGTGCCTATATGTTGAATGTGATAATTCTCTTGATTAATGCCTTGAACTTGTAGTTGTGAAGTGTTATTTAGTTCTAATCGTACATAATTGATTTCCAAATTGAGACATTATTTATGTAACTAGTGGTGAATTCATTACCCTAGTCCCAAAAATCAGTAACCCTAATTTCACTATTAATTGTTAGGTTAAATTCTTAGTTTATTTTAGTTATGAATAGTTTATGAATTATCGTCTTTTTAATCAAAATTAAATTAGGAATTTAACAATTAAATTAGTTTAATTTCACATTTGTCCTTGTGGATCGATACCTGGACTTACAATTATTCTAAGGAATTTGGTACAGTTTCATTAGGGATGAGCTAGCCGAGGCATTTGTTGCCTAGTATTATTACAACACCTAGCTAGAAATAACCATGAGGGAAATTGAAACCACCAAGCAAGAACTCAATGAGAACTTCAGTGACTTTGTTACAAGATGGAGAACTAAGGCTGCCAAAATGACCAATAGGCCCGATGAGAAGGACCAAGCAAGAATCATAATGAAGAACTTACAGCCACCTCTGCTAGGCATCGTGTTGCCTTTGCCATTATTTAGATTCCAAAAAATGTTCGATCGAAAATTAAATTCAAGATGAGATCAATTAAGGCTTAATCAAAGTGGAAACCACCACCCAACCTCAAAAGAAGCCCTTCGCCAAAAATACACCTACCACATCATCTAATACCAAACCCATTGAAATCCATGCTATAGGGGCTCGAGCCATATCTGACTCATTCGCTAGAACCACCTAAACCACCCAATCTACCTGCATCCAAAGAACCTTCGACCTACTTCACATGTCCTTGTCTAAAGCAATGCAAATCTTTATATACAAGGGGCACCTTAAACCTATCGGCCCTAGACCACTCATCGATCCCCTACCTATTAGCCATGATCCCACCAAGTATTGCTCTTTCCACTAACAAACTGGCCATGAAGCTAACCGATGTGTTCGACTTTGTCATAAGATCTAATATCTTATTGACAACAAAGTCATAGCACCCTCACAAAAGCCAAACGTCACCATCAACCCTTTGCCCGAACACAACAAAACCGTCCATTCGCCACCTAATGTCAATGCCATACAAACCACCTTGAAAACCTTCAACCCTAGCCAATACATCATGTCGGCCAATATACCCAAACCAGTGGTGCTTATACTCAAGGAAGTGGGGGTGGATATTATCAAGAAAGAACTACGAGTGCATGAACCTGACCTGATATCAACTTTTCTCACATAGACGGAAGCACTAATCATACTAGCAGAAGAGCTGAACTAGTCAAGGCTACCAAAAGAAGGTGAAGGCTTTACCAAAGATGAATGGCTAGACTTTGTCTTTGGAAAAAATGGAAACAACAGAGGAGGTACCAGTACTCTCTGTGGTGAATGAGCAAGACCAGTCCATCGAGGCATACGATCCTAGCAAATACATTGGGCTTGCTAGTGAGCCCAAACCAGAAGTGGTACTCCTTGAATCCATGGATGTTGATTTTTTAGGGGTGAAGTCCATCAAAGAAGATCTTCTAGGCCACCTTAATGACTTTAACGAATCCCAATATGTGGAGAACCAAGGATGGGGAAGCAAGTTTGAAGAAGATGAGGACAACGACAAAAAGAGGAAGGTAAAACATGAAAAACAAGGAGAACCCAAAACTTATCCAAAAGCTACTCGGAAATAAAGGATTGGGAGATAATTGACATCTAAGAGTCCATTTGGAGTGCTTGGAAGAGGAAATTGCCAACCCTTGACTACTATAATGAAAGGGAAATACTGGAATGGAGGGATGTTGGGTTAGCTAAAGTCCATTATACTTTGGATTTTACTGCATTGAGGCGCTATAGAAAGAACACGAAGAAAGAAGACCGAACAGAAATGGATGAAAACTGGTTCATAGGGGCCTTGTTTGAAGAAGATGAGTAAAGAAGAGGTAAATGGGCAAAACAAATTGATATGGGTCGACTTTGAAACTGGCTTGAGTACTGAGACTAACCACTATGGCTTAGGAAACTTACATTCTAAGATAATATCGGATGGAGAAGCATTGGAAGAGTATGTTTCCAAGCATATAGTGGATGCAATAAGATGCCAATTGACAAATAGACATGTTAAAAATTGTTGTACTCATGGATTTGGTAGTAAATCTAATAAATTGAGTCAAGTGAGTTGAGTATGTTAGAAATCTGGCTTGTTAGATTCTGACGCGTCGGTCTTTTCAAGTAATAAGTTAAGTCTATTTTTTTGTTTTGATTTTTTTTCTTTTGAGTTAGAGTTAGATGTCGGAACTTCCTTTTTTCTGTTTTTTTTCTTTACTTTTCTATCAATAATATAAGCTAGTAATTCTGGATACTTCACGGTGCCAAAAATTTAATTGCGTTAGATCTCAAGATTTCTTAAAAAAATGATTTTTCAAAACTTCAAAAAAATCTAATTGAATGGGAAAATGGAAGATAAGCCTAATTTGAAATGAATGGAATAATATTAATAAACTTGGGTAACGAAGGAAAATCCTCGCCTGGTGTAGATTGGATTCGTGTTGTCTTTTTGGAACACAAGCGCTTAGTCACCCTTTTAAAAAGAATCCAAAGAAACATATTTTTCATGACCCTAGAAAGACATGCTTGGAATCAATCTTGAGACCATGCCACACAAAACTCCTCTAGACTTCGGGACCAAATCCATAGCAAGGGTGTTGAGCATTGATCAAATAGGGGCAATTTTCTATTCCTTAGCACAAAATAAGGAACATCCGCCTAGCATAAGAAACGAAGGCGCAAAGCCAACACTATCTCGAAAACATCATCCAAGGAAGATATTCAAATCAAATAGAGCAAGGTTGTCATGACAAGAAGGAACCATTATTTCAATAAGTCTAAACGGGATGAAATTCACACAACCTTGTGAGAGCTCGTTAGATTGAAAACCCCAAAAAGGTGACCTACGCAAAATTTGGAGCATGGAAAAGAAGAAAATAAAAAATAAAAAGAAGTGAAAGAAAGAAATAAAAGCTTGCAAGATTGAAAAACTTAAAAAAGTGATCTTGGCAAAAGTTAGAGAAAAAAAATGAGAGAGTTAATACCCGAGTGGACCTAAACCTGAACTACGGCCTGCATGATTCCCATCCTTGGGATACGTAGGCAACTTCACCTTGGAGTTTGGCCTCGTCTCATTCAAATTTATCCATCAATTGGCACCTGTTATCAATTCGAATACTTGAAAATGTCTAGCTTTTTGAAGAGAGGGGTTTAGTTGCGCAATTCATCAGATTGAAGTGTAGAATTGTTTGATTAATGAGCTTGCAAAAATTGTCATTTGGATTGTTTTTACATGAGAAGAGTGAGTGATTTGTGTTCCGTTTCCAATTGACCAATTACACAACATTTTCAAAAAAGAAAAAAGAAAAAAGGGGAATAAAACTTCATTGCACTATTTTATGGATACCAATTTCAAACATGACAAATGAAAGCAAAGCTAACTAATTCTCATTCAGTAAAAATCTTTAGAAGCTAAGACAAAAATAAATGGGATTCAAACTCCAAACTAGGGGCACTGTGAGCCAAATAGGAATTACTTAGTCTTCTATCCTTTATGTGTCTCAATCCACTAAACCTCACACTCGAGCCACTCAATGAATGCTCGCGATAGCCTACAACTGAAACCTTTCTCAACTGTTATCATTACTCTATTCTGCCAAGCATTGGCATTTGCCTTCAAGTGGCAAGCCCGAAAAGTAAAGAAACAAGGATACGAAGGGGAACCTCAGCGAGCCCCCTGCTCAAGCCCAAACTGCCACAAAATTTGAAAAGGGAAATAATAAGCCATGCGAGATAGGCTAACTACCTTTACACCCGAGAATTGGGACATCTCTCAAGTCATGACTGGAAACACAAACCAAGGCAAATGCCAAGCTATGTCTCTATAAGACCGAGAGTTCATCCAACTATACCAATCTTCAGCAAAATCCATCTCCACCAGCTGAGCACGGGTATGGTATGAGATTGTTGAGTAACGGGTAGAAGTTGTTCGCACTTTCAATTTGTCCATCACCACAACTGGGAAAATAAGAGAAAAAGAAAAGAGAGACAAAAGATTAGAGAGGTGTGAGATGAGTGGAAAGAGTGAGTGGGGATGTGATAAAAACAAAAAAAAGAAACAAAGAACAGAGATGTGTGAGATGAGAAGCCAAGTGAGATGGGTGGTGCTTGGAGTAATAATGGATTCCCACCAAATTCTGTAGCTCTACTGGCATGAACCTCATCCAAACCCATCAGGGTCTCTACTAAGACCAACCCAATAAAGCTCCTTCCATCCTTAACCTGCTTGGCCACATCAACCAAGATAGGATTAACAACCCCGTTGCTCGGCACCACTAAGAATTGTGCAAGCAGGCAGATACACAAAGCAGCCCACCTGTATTCTTGGAACTTTCTATCCCTCAGGTCTCACTTACCAATGAACTTGTCAATCAAAGTGATCACTGATAGCCCATAATTCTGAATGCAAGCTTGGGCTTTGCTAGAAAACAACTCACAGATCTCACCGAGTAACTTGGGATAGCCTGTTAATGGAGTTGGCTATATCAAATTAGCTCTTGAAGGACACTCCAATAGGGCTTCAAATTCCTCAAAGGTGGAGCAAAGTTCTTGGAGTCCAAACCGGAAAACATGGATGCTCGAATATGAAAATTAAGTGTCCGCACAAAGGAATAACAAGTCAATGTTTAACTTACTAAGAGGAAATATGGAGTTCAGGCCATAACTACGAAAGTTAACATGCTCAACACTATCCAGACTATCCATCCATATTGACAAACTATCCCAAGAAGACATAACTGTAAGTCGAAGACGAAGAATGAAGTTTGGGACCAAATGTTGATTGGAAAAGGGCAGTGTAAGTAATCCTTTGTGCAAAGTGGAGTCTTTATAGGCCAAAACAGAGCAATGGTGGATTGGGAGGCAAAACCATAAAGCTTAGACATCACGGCAAGTCGTGTGTGCACATATCCTTTGCTGATAGAAAAGTTTGGCATATTTAGGGGCACTACACAGGATGTTCCAGAGATAATGAAGAGCATTCCGACATCATGTTAGGATATTTGTTCAGCATTTTTGACTTGTAATTTTTAGTTTTGTTCAAAGAACATTACCATATCCATGTAAGAAACACAAAAGGTTAGGCTTTTGAAAGAAATACTCAAAATTTTTGAAAAAAGGGAAATTGAAATTCATTGCATACACTAGATTTTAAGACTATACAAAAAATGGGGCATCTCCTAATGGCATCCTATATAATGTTTCTAAAAAAATGGGAAAAAGAAGGTACAAAAAGTGAAAAACAAATCCTAAAGCTAAGGTACATGGACCTAGTCAACCTCCTCGAGGGCGCTTCGAAGCACCCTGAGATGGACCCTCCTCTCTACCACCACCACCATCATCATCATCATCATTATCACTGCTGAGCTCAAAGTCATTATCAAAATTACTTCCGCCCACAGCAGAGGCACCTCTTACCTACCCAAATGGGCCAGTATCCTGTAGAGAATTAGAAAAGGACTCAGATTATGCCAAGAATCCTAGAACAAGTTCATCAACAAAGAGGAAAAGTGAGATACCTCAATTGAGGCCCGGATGTCCATGGCAAACTCCCAGATCAACACCACCATGCCTGCCATCATCCTTAACACGTGCACGAGAAACCTGTACAGAAGAAGGAACCCAAGATTAGTAAGAAGCAAAGATTAGATACATGGGAAAAATATGGTAAAAACAGAAAAGATACCTACTCGACTCCACTTGGGAGATGATAAAGGACTATAGCAAGCTCTAAGATGGGCACTATCATTGTGCCATGTCTCACCATCACTGATACAACAGTAGGCATCACCAGCAGACCCTCTACTATTGCAACAACACCCATACCCCCTGCTAGCACCGTGCTTGGGTATGAGACCGAAACTAGAATCGAAATCGGAACCAGAACCGGAACTTGATCCCGCCATTAACTTCGGGCAGCAGGAAAATTGGCAAGGCCCTTTATAACTCCCATCAATCGCCCTCCCAGATGGGACTAGATGTACTCCATATAATCTCTATCCACCAGCAATCCCTCAGTAGTGGTGCTGCCTCGGACAAAGAGAAACTCCTCCTTAGTGAACATATTTTTCTACCCTCCTGCTAGCAGAAGGAGATGCTAGAATCCTAGGCTGGACCATGTCTAAAGACTGGTGACAGACCCGCTCGACCAAGTACTAGACACAATAGAATGATCCCTCTAGTAATAGTCACTGTCGAGTGATTGCCTGGACGGCTAGATATTGGACCTCACTAGTAGGGGAGCACAATTGCCCACGGGCACCACATGATTTGAAAAAGCAAGATTGATAATCAGTATACAAATAGAGGCAAACCAAGAATCAAGGTATAAGTATGGATGATTTAGAAGGACTCACATGGTCATGAGTGATGGTATCGAGCATTTGTTGATACTTACCAATAACAAAAAGGTGAGGGGGATGTTGTTGATCCCTGTGGCACTTCTGGTACCAGACCACCCAAGGGAAGGCGTCTAGAGAGACACCTCACACCCCATGGCTCACCTCTGGAAAATACTCAAAGAACCACATCTGCAAGCAAGCATAGGAAATAGATAGTTAGAAAAACAAGTGAATAGATAGACAATACAAGCAATAAATAGACAAACAGATATGCATGAAAGCAGTGTACCTCTTATAGGCGCTAGTGCCTGCCAAGCCTAGTACCGCGATTACGTAGTGGTGAAGGCCCCACTGCCCCAATCATAGCTTTTGATGTGATCCATGTCCACCATGGCAACCAAGAAAAATGCTCTCAAATAAGTATAACAGGAATCCTCTAGTGTAGTGGGCGATCTGGATGTGAGTGATTGGTCGGGTATGGAACCAAACCACTCTCATGAGGTAAGGGCTACACCCAGAAAAAACATCAAAGCATCATCCTGGTGGGCAAGGTTTGAGTTGAACGGGATAGAGAGGCCGCCAACTAGAAGGCCAGACAACATCATAAAGTCCTCTGGCGTTATAGTCATCTTGCTGGAGCTCGAAAAGTGGAAGGAGTCTATGGTGTCCCACCATCGCTCTATCAAGTTCGCAAGAAGGCCATGGCTAACCCGTGTATCACCTAGGAACTCATAGAAAAGACCAAAGTCACACCAATCTACCAAAAATTTGATCGTCCTAAGAAAGGTCAGATACCACTCTGCTACACATGATAGAGAACTAAAAGCTTAGACAGGCTGGAAGCGCTCCTACAAGAAAGTAATGGAAACAAGTAAGGCACTAGAAAAAAGGCAAAGAGGCATAAACAAGGATGGCAAATAAAGAAACGAGATCATACTCTGAAGCCTGTGTGGGACACATGTTGTATCAGCTCTCGGAGAATCACTGAACGAGGGCTGGACTTGTCTAACTTATAAAACCGGTCTATCTTGGCCCACAGAGCATGAGCAAGAGGTATGTAGGTGGCAGGATCAAAAGGTGGGAACTATCTAGCATTCAGTGAGTTTGTCACAAAGCAATAAAATGGCCAAACAGTGAGGAATAATTCAAAAGGTGGCAAACATGGTAAAAAAGGCAGAAAATATGTCATAAATTCAAATGTACATGGGTATCTATGGGCAGTGATCATGACAAGACAACATGTATGGGAAAAATTCATAGAATAATGGGAAATATAATGGAAAACTCTTGGCATGCGTGAAATAATTAAAAATCACCAAAAACTCACATAGCAGTCATAAAAGCATAGAGCATTGGAAAGAAAACCAGAAAACTCAAAGCAACAGTGGAAATACCTGAGAATGATAGGGAAGTGGTTGGAAATGAAAACCGTTTGGTAGAAACGAAGGTCGCGATGCAAGGAATCTGAAAAGACGAATGGGGCACTGAACCACCAAACGACAAGAAGGCACCAGAGTCAAAAATGAAAGGCTATGGAGGAAGATAGAGGATTTTCGAAGGTAGAGATGTGGGAAATGAAGCTTCAAAGCCAATTTGAACCCTTTGGGTGACGGTAAAAAGTCTCACGTATGCGTACATCGGCCTAATATGCGCGAGCATATCTTGTGTTGCCACACATGTGGCCCACATGCTCGTATGCATGGTCAACTTATTGCACCCTTTGGACATCCTTGAGGCACAGATACATTCTAAACTCAAGCTCAAGTATCGACACACCTCTTGAGGCACATCTTTTTTCTTGAAAATTCAATCATCTATCTTATGGCATCACACTGGCACATGAATTACTTGGCATCTGCATGGAAAATGAATCCTTAATTTCCCCCCAGTTGGGTTGTTAATGAGAAAGGAAAAATGATTTCAAAATCATACCTCGCACTGGAAAAATGCATGGTCAGAGTTCTGTAGACGCGCCCTTAGGTTTCATGCTACAGTTCGGACTCAAATGTCACGGTTCTGAATCTAATCCCGCAAAGTGCAATGCGAGACCGATAAATCAACAAAGAGTCCAAATCCGGAAAATCATTTTGGAAAACTGATTTTTAAGAAAGAAGTGCCAAACATGGACTGTTTTGCCAGATACAGAGTCGCCACCAAAATATTTTATTTTGGGGGAATTTAGAAAACCCTGACTCGTTGTCTAAGGCCACGTGTCCGTCATCACCAAAGTTGCATCGGCTCGGGAACTTTGGTACGAGAGGGGAAGGTCATCTATGAGCACCCCCGCTCGCCCGATCAAAGATTGGCCTGTACTAAGCATGATATCTTGTTTTTTGAAAAACACATGCGTTCTTATTCCAGTTATTAGCTAGAATTACTATGTGATGCGCACAACACACAAGTATAGACTAGATTGCCTAATTTGGAACAAAGCATTGCATATTTGTTGTTTGAAAAACAGTTTGCAGTTTGCTACTCGCAAGTAGGCTAAATCGAGGATTCAATGAATTGTTTCAATTCAAGCAATCCAACCTTCACCTACAGGCATTCAGGCAGTTATATCACATAAGCAATTAGCCTCATGGCAAGCATGTTGTCATGTTAACACTCACACACATGCAAGATGCTAAAGCATAAACACTCACAGTGTACTCCGAGCCAAAATAAAGAACTAGTTAGTAATCTAATGCATGATCCTAGTTCATGTTAAAATGGCTAATGCATCACATGCAAAGTGTAACTAGAATAGGCTCGGCTAATCTAAAATGGCATGTGAGATGCAATACTTGACACATGTATTCCACTTGGAATTGAAGTACAATGCAGTTAGTATGATGCGCCAAACCCGGTGCATGCAATACAGATAAATGGTGCAAACATGCATAGCATAAGGATGCTAATTGAAATATGCCCTAAAACTAACCACTGAAAGCAGGTAAGTAAAAGGGAGAAAGAAATGGAGGTTAGAAGACATGCATCACACACACGCATGCTTATTACATAATTGGGCCCTCTCGACGGAGAGACCGAAAGAATAATACAAATCATCTAATTAACTAACTAACATGCTAATTAATTAATTACACAACCAAATCAAAATAAATAACTATTCTAAGTTATTAAAACACTGAAATGGCCTCGAGACGAGGGATGAATGTATGCTGGGACGGCTACGCTCGGAAATCCATCGCCATGCTTCATGTTGCAATACATTTGCAAGACAATGTCTGCACAACTACACCCCTTATCATGTTTGAGACTCAAAGGTGTGTAGCTCTCGACCCTCAGACCACCAATCACGCATTTTGATGCATGATGGCCAAAGAGGCCAAGTGTGCAATTCAATATCAAATGAAATGCATAAAAACACACAAGGGGCCCCAATTTCTATCATGCTTGATCAAAAGGCAAGGGAATGCACACACAATGCAATGCAACCTAAGCATGCAAGCAAGCATGCAAACAACTCAAGCATGATACAAATCTAATGCAACATGAGCATGCAAGCATACAATATGCAATAGGCGTACAACCTAAACATGTAAACATGGAAGGCATGCAACAACATGCAAAATGAAGCAAGCATGCAACAACATGCGAGACAAGCATGCAACAATCATGGAAAGATGGACTTAAACTAAACTGGACGGCTCTCAAACATGCCCAAATCAGTGGCCAAAGTGATGAAACAAAGGCATGAAATACACATACAAACATGCATGCTAATTAGCCTAAAGACTAAGGCATAAAAGGGCAACTCTTAAGCACACTTAAAAGAGACAAATATGGACATGTGACAAACATGTTAAGCTCTAAAATCATGCAAGGGATGATGCCAATTCAACCAAACAAGCCAAGCAAGGCATACAAGAAAGCCTAAAACTTAAGGCTAGCCAAGGAGCTCAAACCATGGCTATGCAAAACATGAAGCAAATGGCAAGTATAATCCAAAACAGCCCTAGATCATGCCACAATGAGCCTAAAACATGCAAGGACCAAAGCCAAAATAAGCTAGAATAAAGGGCCAAAAGCATGAGGCATGCAAGGCTATAAAGGGGTGTTACACTACACCTAATACAACCAAACATGACATGATTTAAACAACCAAAATCAGAGTTATGGCATGTTAAACAAGACCAAAACAACATTGAAATGGCATCCTAAAGG
The DNA here is from genome assembly GCA_025200525.1 of Camellia lanceoleosa. Classification (NCBI taxonomy): domain Eukaryota; kingdom Viridiplantae; phylum Streptophyta; class Magnoliopsida; order Ericales; family Theaceae; genus Camellia; species Camellia lanceoleosa. The sequence goes on along the minus strand of CM045769.1, from coordinate 28,575,666 downwards.
TCTAAACATGGAGGCATGCACAATGGTCCATTCATAAGGCATGAAACATCAACTCTTTAAAACATTAAAGGAGTGACAAATGCAAGTATATGAGCATACTATATGGACTAAAATAACATAACAAGTGATGCCAAATCACTGCAATGAGCCAAGTAAAGCATGCTAGTGACTTGGACACTCAAAGCTAACAAGCTAAAATGCATGGTGGCTATACAAAGCATGGCATACATGGTTAAAACAACTCAAATCAGAGCTTAAGCATGCTATAACAAGGCTAAAAGCTTCATGGAGTCGAGCCAAAATCATGCTAGAATGACATGTTACAACATGATGCATGTTAAGGCAAATGAAAGGATTGCAAGACAAGTATATGGAGCATGTAAGAGGCTAATAAACCAACTTGAAACAGAGGTATGTCATGGCAAAATAACACCAAATGCTTGCTGAAATGGAGCTAAAACAAGCTAAGCAAACATGCTACAACATAAGCCATTTATGCAAGCATACAAGACAACAAGGAGAGGGGATGACCCTCTCCTTTTTGAGACCTTAAAACACCATACCCACCACTGAAATCCAGAGGGATGGATTTCAGTGGTAAGGAGGCCAAAACAAGGTGATCTTAAAGCTTAAAAATAAAGTACAAGAACAAGGCCTAAGAGGGGGGTAAACAACCCCAAACACAAAAATGACCTTAAACAAAAGTCTTAAGCACTAAAAATCAGAACTTTTATCAGTTATAATCTAAGCTTAAAACAATAAGCAAGAAGGGCTAAAAGCTTAAGCAAGAATGGGGTATCTAAAGCAAGGAACTCACCCTTGCAGAACCTCTTCAAGAACAAAGCTCCAGCAACTTTTCTGAGTTCAAACCCACCCAAGAACACCAAAACCAACTCCCTAGTACCTCAGCAACAAAAGGAAGGTGTATTGCTAGGTGTTTGTGTGTTAAACTAAGACAATACTACACTTTTGAAGCACAAAAATGGAGAAACAAGGCAAGATAGATACAAGGCTATATCTATCCTTCAAAGGTGATTTTTTTGAACCCTTGAGGAGGGAGGAGGGGCTCCATCTTTATAGAAGTTCAATTTCTAAAGCTTCTAAGAGAAGCTAAGCAAAGGGCAAATCCCTCCATACACGTGTATGGAGGGGGTGAATTGTGCATGCCAGCTGTGCCAGCTGGCATAAAATATCTGCATAAAGTAGATGAACAGGGTTCGGCCAGAAAATATGGCCTATCGACCAACATAAGTGCCGGCCGACCAAATAATGTGCCGATCGGCCAAAACTTTTGGCCGATGGCAAGAAAACAAGGTCGATGGCTCCAAGCCTTGGCCGATGGGTTTAGGGGATGGCAAACAAGCCACCTTCTTCCCTAATAAGCAAAAACACAAGTGCTTGGTCCACAACCAAGCACAAAACAGAGAAGTTGAGAGATCCTAAGGCAAGACGTGTAGCCGAGACCTCCGAGAACTCGAATCGAACACGAGCATGGATGATCATCGAGTGTTCAAACGATGACGTCCAAGTCTTGGGGACGGTCAAAAATGGGGTGTCTACAGTTGCCCCTCTTTGACAGAACTCGAAAGTCGTAACAATGACGGGAGTGAATGTCAAAGCTCAGAGATGACCCATTTTCGACAAGGCCGAAGACTTGGACAAGCATACAAGAAGCAAAGATATGTGCCCGAAGGCAGGGGCAAGATGCAAGGAACATGCACGATGCCAAACATAACTTATGATCATGCAAAGAAAACTGTAACGAAGCAAAACATGCAACCGTTTTAAGCAGGCGAACACAAATCTAACTACATTACATGTAGAAAGGATGTAAGAGAATTATATAATTCTCGCTACGACTCACGCGGAGAATACAATACTGTTCGGTTCGTCCGGTCGCGCCAGCTTCAAATGAACCGTACATACAATATCGTGCCTGCAAAAGAAAGAAACTCAACAAGTACAATATCGTTAGAAACATGCATAACAACGCAAGTGAAAAGTGCGTGACAACGGAAGTGAAGTGTGAAGTGCATGACAATGCATGTAGAACGTGTGAAACAACGCAAGTTAGAGAGGGTGCGAAACAATGCAAGTAGAAAGTGCGAAACAACGCAAGTTAGTGAAGTTGCAAGACAATGCAAGGTAGATGGGCTTGCAAAACAATGCAAGTTAGATAGGTTTGCAAAACAATGCAAGTTAGTGAGTTTGCAAGATAATGCAAGGTAGATGGGTTTGCAAAACAATGCAAGTTAGATAGGTTTGCAAAACAATGCAAGTTAATGAGTTTGCAAGACAATGCACAAGTTAGTAGGGGCTGAAAGACACTGCACAAATTAGTAGGGGTGCAAGACAATGCACATAACGAACAAGACAATGCCGGTTATAGGGGGTGCAAAACAATGCACATAACGAACAAGACAATGCGGGTTATGAGGGGTGCAAAACAATGCACATAACGAACAAGACAATGCCGGTTATGGGGGTGCAAAACAATGCACATAACGAGCAAGACAATGCCGGTTATGAGGGGTGCAAAACAATACACATAACGAGCAAGACAATGCCGGTTATAGGGGGTGCAAAACAATGCACATGAAGCATGCGAGACGACACATGTAATGAAATGCATGACAATGTGAGGTAAGAAAAATGCATGACAATGCGATGTAAGGAAAATGCATAACAATGCAAATGAAGCATGCATGACAATGCAAGGTGAGAAAAATGCATGACAATGCAAATGAGATGTGTATGACAATGCAGATGAGGAAATGCATGACAATGCAGATGAGAAAATGCATAACAATGCAAGGTAAGGAAAATGCATGACAATGCAAATGAAGCATGCATGACAATGCGAGATGAGGAAAATGCATGACAATGCAAGGTAGGGAAAATGCATGACAACGCAAATGAGATGTGCATGACAATGCAGATGAGATGTGCATGACAATGTAGATGAGGTAATGCATGACAATGTAAGGTAAGGAAAATGCATGACAATGCATGTACTGAAATGCATGACAATGCAGATGAGATATGCATGACAATGCAAATGAAATGCATGACAATGCATGTACTGAAATGTATGACAATGCAGATGAGATGTGACATAATAAGATGTATGGTGATGCAAATGAGATATGTGAAACAACGCGGATGGAGGGGCGCAAGACAATGCGACCTAAGGGATGTGCATGACAATGCAAGCATGGCGTGCGTGACAATGCATAAGAGATGTGCATAACAATGCAAGCATGATGTGCGCGACAACGCATAAGAGATGTGCATAACAATGCAAGCATGATGTGTGCTACAACGCATAAGAGATGTGCATAACAATGCAAGCATGGCATGCGCTACAACGCATATAGTACGTGCATAACAATGCAGGCATGGTGTGTGCTACAACGCATAAGAGATGTGCATAACAACGCAAGAGCGAAATGATGTATAACCAATGTGGGCTCATTATAAACACGACAAAACGTTGTAATGCAATGTATTTAAAGCAATTTTTGAATCTCGCAAGATATAAAAGGATACGAAAAAAGGATACACCTCGTACATATCAAGTGCCGTTCTCAGAAGGCACAATTCGAGGTCAACACGAAGGCCGGTTGAGCTTCAAAAGTCTACTTTCTTGCACTGTCTTGAGAAATGAAGGTCCCAAGTAGCATTACTGACCCAAACAAGGGTGTTGGAGGTGCACCGACCACAAGGGGAGTCCATCAGCCATCCATCGACCACAAAATAAGCTCACCGGCCAAATATTTAGCCGATCGGCTAACAATTTGGCTGACTGGCCAAAAATGACAGTTTCAGGGCAGTTTTGTCTTTTAGCCACGGGTCTTTAAATATAAGGTTTCAAACCTTATATTTTCACTTCACCCTAGCTCGAAAATCCTTTCTCTCTCTCCCTAGGTGATTTTCTTTCCTTCGATCTGTGTTTTTCTTCTGTTTTAGAGCCTTTTCCGTCATTCGATTCACGAAACCCTTCCCGTTTCGCACACTTTGAACCGAACAAAACTCGATTTCGGTGTCCTTTTCTTGGTTTCCACTTGGGGTTTGTTTCCCCCGAGTTATACCTCAACCTTCGTGCCTTTTCAACACTCCGACCTTTTCTCCCATTTTTCACCCTCTCGGGGTTGACTTTTGGGTTGACTTTTCGTATTCTTGCTTATTTTTCACATTCTCGGCCATTTTCGCACTCTTTTCGAGATGACAAACGACATTCCACGGGGTGGGGCTCCCCCAGAGATGAACGTGGACCCTGAGGTCAAGCTCCAACCTCTTCGCATTCGACCATTCGATCCGGCGACCTACAGGCCGGCGATACACGTGTTGCCTCCCGACGGCATCCGCCACTTCAGGAGCTATGCGCGGGGCGCGCCACTGGAGCTTTTGCTGCGCGAGCCAGATTCACATCTGTCTTACGGCGCTGCTGAGGTATACTCCTTCTTTGTTTCATTTTCTGCAATGTAGAACATCTAACTGCGATAGTCGATTCTGCTCTTTAACTGCTTAACCCAGATACACTGATATATCATATGTGTAGTTCACCATGAGCACGCCCACACTTGATATCTGTTTAAACTCAAACATATGCGCACACACTGCATTCTTAACCAGATAATCCAAACACACTGATACATTGCATGCTTAGTTCACTGTGAGCACACCCATATCCGATATCTGTGTAAACTTGAACACATGCACACACACTGCATTCTCAACCAGATAATCCAAACACACTGATACATCGCATGCTTAGTTCACTGTGAGCACACCCACATTTGATATCTGTGTAAACTTGAACACATGCACATGCACTGCATTCTCAACCAAATAATCCAAACACTGTATTTCTAATATTGCTTCGCAACTATTTGTTTTGAACACAGGGAGATTCCCATGCCTTCCGGGGGTATGGGAACACCGTTGCCCGTGGTTGGTACATGGAGCTGCCCGATGCGGTTCGCCACATCGTCGACCGGGCTAGCTTCGGCCCTTTCTGCATAGGACTCTCGCGCCTCACTGCGAGTAGGCCCCTTCTTGCTGCTTTGGTGGAAAGATGGTGGGACACCACCGACTCTTTCCACCTTTCTACTGTCGGGGAGATGACGATGACTCCCTTCGATTTCTCGATGCTCACCAGCATTGGGGTAGGGGGTGATCCGATCCCCTTTGACAAAGATATGGATGAGTGAGACGCCGCCCAGATACACTTGCTCGGCGCTCAGCCACCTCTTGTTCGGCCAGGGTTCGTGAGGTACTCATGGTTTGAGGACCACTTCCGGGTTCAGGCACCCACGACCCGAGAGGAGACGGAGGAGTATGCCCGCGACTTCATCATGTTCCTACTGGGGACCACACTCTTCGCCGACCGGGCGAACACTGTCGCCCTATACTTGCTGAGCACACTGGTGGACGTGACCAGGATCCGCTGCTACGATTGGGGTGGCCCAGGCTTGGCCACTCTCTATGGATATATGAGCTCATCTTCCCGCCACAGCGGACACCTGCTCGGAGGATACTAGCGAGCCTAGGAGGTACACCTTCCCTTTCTGTTTTACCATTCTGCTTTATACTATTTGTACACCACACACACTGCGCACACGCAATCTGCTTTACACTGGTTGTTCACTGCACACACGGCACACACGCGATCTGTTTTACACTGCACCATGTTCTCTGATTTCTGCTTTATTCTACATTTTGCTTTGTCTGATAAGCATATTGATATTCGCCCTGTTACACTCTACAGTTGTGGGCGTATGCCTACTTTCCTAGGCTTGCCCCAGTGCCAGACGTGGAGATCTCCATTGGCGTTCCGTTCTCTCACCGCTTCGATGTGATGTGTGAGCGGAGGCCAGGAGAGTCCTTCGTGTTCTTCCGCCGATATTTCGACACCATCACCACCGCAGAGGTATATGAAACTTTACAGTTCATTTAAGCTTCGCTTTATATTGTACTTTCAACAGTAGATAACAAACTGTACATCATTTGCAGATCACCTGGCAGCCTTGGGCCCCGTTGCCGGAGGCAGTCAGAGATCAGTATGCGGGCGCCCAAAAGAATACCTGATTCAGGATTCTGCTGGAGGGCCCGGTCTGTCGAGCATGGTACTTGGGCGAGCGCTTCCTGCGCCAGACCCTTGGCTTACCGGAGTAGATAGTTCCGCGGCCACCTCCTTCCCACATGAGGCACACGGAGGGGTACACCCCAGAGGAGATAATAGATTTCACTATCAGGTGGGACTCCGACTTCTTCAGGGATGAGGGTGACTACGTCGAGTTCATCCAGGCTTATCTTATGCGGCCTTTGACCGGTGCTCGCCGAGCTGAGAGAGAGAGACCTACAATTCCAGCGGCAGGAGTAGGAGCATCGAGGGCACCTCAGGCCCGTAGGAGGAGTGGGTCCTGGAGAGGACAAGGAGCTGGATGGCCAGAGTTGCCCACGACGGTGACATGCCGAGGGCAAGGTGGGGAGACTTATCAAATACCCTTCGCTCCTCCTCCGGCTGATCATGAGCTTGTTGGAGTTTACGGCTCGACCCCGGTATGTACTGCTAGACTTTGCATTCTGTATAGTCATTTCAATTCATTTGATACTCCGTAGAATACTAATGATTTCAACACTTTTGCAGACTTCCATCAAGTACACTAGGCAGTCTCTGGAGTTGACAACCTCAGTGATAGGGATACTGCAGCGGAGCATCGACCTGCTTACCATCTACGAGATCTCGGTAAGTTCTTTCAAACTTAGTCCCAAAACTGTGCACTCCGTTCCATACTGATCTGATATACCACATTGTCGATACGGCACTTGATACACAGCACTCACGACACTGATACACTATAACTCGGACACTGCTCACTGCACTCATACACTGTACTCACACATTGCCCACAACATTCATACATTGCTCACAGCATTCATGCACATTGCTCACACATTGCCCACAGCATTCATACATTGCTCACAGCATTGCCCACAGTATTCATACACTGTACTCACACACTGTGTTTGGTATTCATACCCTGCTTTGTGTAGCATAACTGATGCATTTGCCATTTGTTCCTTTCAGGCCCCATTCTAGATTCTGGCCGTGGGAGGTGCTGGACCATCCGTACCTGCCCGAGGAAGAGGGGGAGTCAGGCGGAGGATGACTATCCACAGCCGAGGCGTCTGAGCGCACCCGTCTTGAGAAGCGATTCACGAGCCCTCCCGATGATTACGATAAAGAGGCGTTGTCCTGAGGTGGTAGGAGGCGGCTCGAGACTCGACTTCTGACCCGGCCCGGTGGGGATCCTGGACCCTCGTCCAGGAAGAGGACTAGGACGGATTTCCATGCTTGAGATGACTGATACTGATCCAGACACTTCTGCTTTTCTTCTTTTTGCTTTGTTTAGACATTTTGTTGCTTTTCTTTCCTTTTTTTTGCTTTATTTCCCTTTTTTGCTAGTAGTTTGAGCACATTGTACTGCCTCAGGCAGGTTTTATTTTCTCAAAATTATGTACTTTGCAAGAGACATATGATGAAATGAAACAACTATTCTGTTCAAAAAGTGTTACATTTGTACATTCTATGCATCGCATCATATTACATAACAATGTAAATGAGATTGAACTTTTGTTTTGAAAACCAAACACTCGAACTGCAACTAATCAGGTAGTGAACCAACTAACAGCAAAACAACTTGATAAACAAAACAAAGACCTTGACAAGCTAGCCAAGCGTAAATACAACTCGATAAGCAAAACAAAGACTTAAAGAATGCAAATTACAACTCGATAAACAAATGTACGACAACTCGATAAGCAAATAGGTGCGACTTCGCAAAATCAACACCGGAAGGCACTGGAAATGGAACCAATCACAAGTTCCCAACATGTTCAACACATAGACTGCTCATAGAACAAGGGGAGAGGCCATCGACCACAAGAAATGGCCATCGGCCAACATTTTTAGCCAATCGGCCAAAAAGGATGGTCGATCGGCAGTATTTTTGGCCGATCGGCCAAAAATGGCGAGCACCTCCAGAATGTTGACACCTATCTTCCACTCAACACCTTATCTTCTACAAAAGCCTCAGCTTCGTAGTTTTCCTCATTTCAACACTGATTTGCACAAAATGAAAGAGTTTCTTGTCCAAAATCTTACAAATTGGATTGCCAACTTGGATGGCTCGGAAAAGCTGAATTTACGGGGCTTCGACATAAATGCACTTTTCACTTTGGGTCGCACCCCGCTGCGTTTTCTGTTCCTCTATGCCGTGGCAAGGTTTTGGAATCCGGTAACACATGTCTTTGGCTTTGGCGGACAAGAGGTGTGTCCTACTTTCGAGGATTTCCAAGCTTTAATGGAATCCGAGCGTGATATAAAAATCTTGCCTCAACTCCAGTTCAGCCACGTCCAAGCCTTAGGAAGGATGTGCGGCCTTAGTTTGCACGACGCTCGGTCCTTGATTCACGACGGAGGGCTAGACATTCCGAGCTTGGTTTGTCAGTTTTTTGATGCCGGTGATCGTGGCGACCATCATTGGCAGGGTTATCGGCAACATGCGCTTTGTTTGTGCATGCTATCTCACTTCTTGCTTGCCCCGGGCTTAGGAGGGTTTAGCACTCGGTTGATCGAGGTTGCCGAGGGCTTAAGAGAGGGTAAGAGTTGCATCGCCATGACGCTAGCCGAAACATTGATGGGCTTGGACGCTTTTCATTGTCGGGAGATGGCTAGGTTTGCGGGGAGTCCACTACTATTATAGGTAATGTTTCCCACCCCATCTCACATATGTATTGCTTACATCACTCGGCCCTCAGGCTCGGTTTTTCTCTCAAAACCCTTTGCTCACTTTTTTTCTTAACGTACACCTCTCTATTCTTTAATATCTCATTTTTCATCCCTTCCCAGGTGTGGTTGATGGACAAGTTGAGAGTGGTGGACTCGTGTCCGGCATATTCAGCTCGCAGCTATTTCTTCCGGCAACGTCTAGTCGATGCCCCGGATCAGGGATGGTGGTACAACTGGATGTGCAGTTTGTCCGCAGACCACATTGCTTGGCGCTGCCCTTAGCTTAACTTGCCGGCAATGAGTTACAGTATAACCCGTCAGCCCAGGATCCAGTTGATTGGCTTGACACACTGCGTGTTCTATTTTCCATTCCGATTCCGGCGCCAGTTCGGACATGATTAGACTTGCTCGGAGGAGGGGATAGAGTACCCTGCTGTCTTTCCGGTCCGAGGTGCGCAGCTAGCTCGGTATGCCACAGCCTGGAGGACGAGAGAGCTTCTAGCCTCCGCTCTTACTTTCAGCTACACCCTCTCTGATGAGTGCATAGATTGGCTCAATGAAGAGGCGCAGGTAGGGCCCATCTTGGCATCAGAGGCTTCGACCAGCTCTGGGAGGGGACGCAGGGACACCTGACTATGTCCCGGATTTATTTGCTTTAATCAAAACTTTCAAGTTTTCTTTATGAATGTAATGAAAAGCAAGTTCAATTTTGTATTCAAGAGTAGGAGAACTCTGTATTGAAATCAATGAAATTGAAGATTGTGGGTACTGAAAATTTTCCGTTTAGTCTAAAAATGGTCTAAGTTGTAAAAAGATTAATTTGAGCAAAATCAACTTTTCTTAAAACTTTTCAAAACCATTTTCGATATGGATCAGAACTGGACACGCCTGAGATCTGTCACTGAGATGCACAATCCCGGATTCCAGCAACTGGAAAGTTGCCCCTAGTTTGAGTAGCACTGCATCGGAGATCATAACCGAGCTCTTGAATGCTGAATAGACAAAGATGACCAAGGTGATCACGTGGACAAAGTTGATCAAGGAAGTGTTTTTGGTTGGACTTCAGGATGAAGTTGCCTATGTATCCCAAAGATGGGAATCAAGCCTTACGTAGTTTGGCTTGGGTTCACTCGAGTATTAACCCTCACCTTTTACGCTCTAACTTTTGCCAAGGCTGCCCTTTGCGGGTTTTCAACCTTGTGAGCTCAGTTTTTATAATTTCAAATTTTCTGTGCTCTAACTTTTGCCTAGGTCACCCTTTCGGGTTTTCGGCCTAGCGAGCCTCTCAGGGAAAATATTTCTTTAACTTGTCCATGTTGATCGGTTGGGAGAACTCTAGGCCATCTAGGTCCATCAGAACAACAGCTCCACCCGACCAGATAGACTTGATGATGTAAGGACCAGTCCAATTAGGTCTGAACTTGCCCCTAGGGTCGTAGATGGGAGCTCGATTGTCTTTGAGCACTAAATCTCCTTCTTTCAAATTCCTGGACTTAACCTTCTTATTGAAAGCCCTGGCAATTCTGCGTTGATAACCTTGAACATGGTACAGTGTTTTCAGCCTTCGCTCGTCAAAACAAGCGATGAGTTCTTGAACTCTTTCTGCGCTAATCTGCCTCGGCTATCGACACTCACCAAGATTGCAAAGACGAAACTTCAACTTCGATGGGTAGAACGGCCTCAATCCCATAAACTAACGAATACGGAGTCGCCCCAGTAGAAGTTCTAATTGACGTCCGGTAGCCCCACAGAGCAAACGGCAACTTATCTGGCCAGTCCCGGTAGGTTTCCACCATCTTCTGCAAAATGTGTTTGATATTCTTGTTGGCGGCCCCAATTGCTCTGTTGGTCTGCGGCCGATATGTGGATGACTTATGAAAAGCCACGTTGTACTTGTCCAACAAGTCGATCACTTCTTTCTTGAAATGGAAACCATTATCTGAAATGATCTCGTTCGGGACCCCATAATGACAGATGATGTTGTTCCTGATGAACTTCGCAACATGTGAAGCCTTCAACACCGCATAGGACTGGGCCTCAACCCACTTTGTGAAAATAGTCTATCGCGACCAAAATGAACTCATGCCCATTGGACCCCTTCGGAGTAACAGCCCCGATCACATCAATCCCCCAGACTGAAAATGGCCATGGCGAAGTCATGTTGTATAGCTTTGACGGCGGAATGTTCATGCAGTTTGCATGGATCTGACATTTGTGGCATCGCCGGACAAAGCCAATACAATCCTCCTCCATGGTGGACCAGTAGTAACCCTGTCTAAGGATCTTCCGGGCTAGCATCACCCCGTTCATGTGTGCTCTGCACTCTCCTCCATGGATGGCCTCCATCAGGCGCTTCGATTCTTTGGCATCAACACGCAGCTTATGCATCCCGAGATGACCTCTCTTGTACAATTTACCCCCGCAGACGATGAACTGAGCGACCATTCTTCTAATTGCCCTTTTATCTTTGGCATTTACCCCTGGTGGATACGCCTCTTTCTCCAAGAAGTTCCAGACATCGTAATACCAGGGGTTCTCATCTTGAACCTTATCTATGGCAGCAATCAGCTCGTAGGCTGGCACAAACTTCTGGTCAATGATGATCGGACGCATTCGGACTCCAAAAGAGATGTCTATCATGGAGGATAGAGTTGCTAGTGAATCTACAAACCTGTTGTTCTCTCTTAAAAGATGAGCGAAGTTCAGCTTCTCAATCCGATGAATCAACAAGTCCAAGGTCTGGTGGTATATTCTCATCTTTTATTCTTTGACTTTCCAATCTCCTTTAGCTTGAGATACAACCAGGTTCGAGTCCCGATGACGTCCAACCGTTTTTCCCCTAGTTCTAGGGCAGCTTCTAAACCAGCAATACATGCCTCATATTCTGCTTCATTGTTCGAGACTTTGAACCAGAGTTTGAATGGTAGAGGGATACGGGAATTGTCGGGTGCTATTAGCAACACCCCTATCCTATACCCGTATTGGTTTGACGCTCCGTCAAAGTACATCGTCCAAGTTTCGTCTTCGACATGCAAAATGGCCTCGTCTGGGAATAGGTACTCAACTACTTCATCCCCATCCACTGGGTGATCGGTTAGGAATTCTGCTACCGCTCTCCCTTTTACTGACTTGCGTGTCACATACTTCAGATCGAATTTGGAAAGCAAAAGCAACCAACGAGCTAGCCTACCCGTAAGTGCCGGTTTCTTAAAGAGATATTTGATGGGATCTAATCTTGAAACCAGCATTACAGAGTGTGCTAACAGGTAGTGCCGCAGCTTCCTGGTAGTCCATACCAAGGCCAGATAAGCCTTCTCCAGTGGAGTGTAGCGAGTCTCGTATTCCAGCATCTTCTTGCTCAGATAGTAGATAGCTCTTTCCACTTTGTCCTCAGACTCTTGCACAAGCATGCAGCCCATTGTAGTTTCAGTCACTGAAAGGTACAAGATCAACGGTTTTCCCAGCTCAAGCGGTGACAACACGGGAGGGTTCTGTAAGTATTGCTTGATCTATTCAAAAGCAGCTTGGCATCAGCCGTCCCATTGGAACTTCATTCCTTTCTTCAGGAGACCAAAGAGTGGTTCACAAGTCAAGGTTAATTTAGAAATAAACCGTCTTATGAATTGCACTTTACCCAAAAAGCCTCGCACCTCCTTTTCAGTCCTTGGTGGTGGCATTTCTAAGATGGCCTTGATTTTGGAAGGGTCGACTTCGATACCTCTCTGCGTAATCAAAAACCCCAGCATTTTCCCCGCTGTAACACCAAACGTACATTTCTGAGGATTCAGCAGCAACCGAAACTCTCTGATCCTTTGGAAAAACTTTTGCAAGGCGGTGTAGTGGCCCTCTCTTTCTTTAGACTTGACAATCATGTCATCCACGTACACCTCAACCTCTTTGTGGATCATGTCATGCAATATCATGGTCGCGGCCCGTTGATATGTAGCTCCAGCATTCTTCAGCCCAAATGGCATCACCCTATAACAATAGGTCCTCTACGGGGTGGTAAAAACAGTCTTCTCCCAGTCTTCGGGTGCCATTACAATTTGGTTGTAGCCTAAAAAGCCATCCATGAATGAGAACAATGCATGCCCCGTAGTAAAATCCACTAACTCGTCGATATGCGGCAGAGGAAAGTCGTCATTCAGACTGGCTTTGTTCAAATCTTTGAAATCCACACATACCCGGATTCTTCCATCCTTCTTCGGCACTGGAACGATGTTGGCCAACCAAGTTAGGTATTCAGATACTAGCAGGAACCTTGCGTCAATTTGCTTGGTGACCTCTTCTTTGATCTTGATAGCCCAGTCTGGGCGGATCCTTCTGAGCTTTTGCTTGACAGGTCGGGCCTCTGGGTCAAGAGGGATCCGGTGCTGTACAATCTCAGGATCGATTCCAGGCATGTCTTCGTAGGACCACGCGAAAACATCTTTGAAATCTTTTAATAAAGCGACTAAGCGCTCGCGCTCCTCCGAAGACAACGTAGACCCGATCTGGACCAGCCGCAGGTCCTTCTTAGTACCAATGTTAATTTGGGTGATTTCATCAACCAGCAGTTTTACAAACCTCTCCTGCTCTTGTTCTAGCAAATGTTTCAAAACTGGAGGAATTTCTTCCTCATTGTTTTCATCGAAGTTTTGAAAGTCTAAATTAATGCAATAAATCAAAGGTACAGAAAAGTAATCGAAGGCCACAGCCGCACAATTCTCATTAAGTACTTCATCCAGTCCATCTGATTCCTTTGTTACAACAGACTCAAAAGAGAAAGAAAAAGATGACCTAGACAGGACTGTGGCATTCGGGTTGTCACCCCCAGGAATACCGGACTCAGACTCAGACGAGCTGGAACTTGATTCCGACTCACAAGACTCAGTGGAATCAGATTCTGGCTCACTACTTGACCCGGTGCTGCTCAATAAGAATCCCTCCTCGTACTGCCAAACGAGAGAAGGTGCAATGGATGCATCTAAAATGTTTGAAGGTGGGCTCGCAACCGTTTCATTCCCAATCATAGACACTGAGAGATTATCCCCTAAGCACTCATGTACGATCGTAGGATCTAATAGTAGACAGGCCAGTGTTACCCCCATTTCAAACTCGGTGCTCTCGGAATCCACTTCCTTACACTGCTTGACCTCAGCTGATGGGTCTGTCTACTCCTCGGCAACATCAACCCCGGATAACTGCAAGTCGAAGAAGATCTCAAATCCCGGCATGCGCCTTTTCTCTGCATTTAACCATGGCTCTGGAAAGCCACAGAATGGAAAGTCTTCCCCCTCCCGGACGAAGCGTCCATTCAGGGTGCCCTGAATAGGCCGATGCATCAAATTAAAATGCCTTCCGGTCTGCTTGGCTCTGGCTCTTCCAACCATCTCTTTACCTTTTCTCACCCAGTCCTCTTTGGTGGGCAAATAACCCAAACCAAAGGTATGCGGGTTGTGCGGCACTTCGGCCGATACTGCAATGCCTTTCTGGCCACTTTTTCCTAGTCCCGTCCCTGGGATATGCTGAAGCTTGTTCATGAGGTACATCGACTGTGCGCTGACATACAACCTCTCATCAACAGCCAAAATGTTCTGAACGACCCGGGCCTCGGCTAGGGTAAATCCTGATAGGAACACATCCTCCGTACCATGCTTGATTTCCAAAACCGGTGTAGACACCTCTGGCAGTGGATGAATTGACGAATTTCCGAAAACTGTAGCCACCCTCTTCCCATGGGGGTATTTCAACATTTGATGCAGGGTGGAAGAGACCGCCTTCACCTGATGCAGCCACGGCCGCCCCAAGAGTAAATTAAAGTCGCAGGAACGTCCAAGATATGAAAGTCAATCTCGTGTTGTCCTGGACCAACCTTGGTCTGAATTTGCACAGTCCCTATCACTTCTCTACCAGTATTGTCATACGTCGGTATTACTTAGGCAGTTGGCACAAAGTCTGCGGGCTTCAACCCGATTGCATATGCTATCCTTGACGGGCATACGTTAATGGCGGATCCTGTATCGACAAGAACCACCGGTACCCACTTGTCTCTGCATTCTATAGAAATGTAGAGTGGTTTGTTATGATTTGCACCCTCAGGCGGCAGCTCCTTGTCAGAAAATGTCAACGTCGGGGAAGCTCCTCCCAAAAAGACCAGTCCTACCAGCTGTTCAGGAGTGGTATCTATTGAAAGTTTGGCCTTGTCCATTGCAAAAAGGACAGCCTGTCTATGTACTCTCGAAGCCATAAGTAGTCTCCAGATGGAGATGTCTGCCTGTATCTTCTTCAACTGTTTCAGCACAGCCTCCTCTTCGAGCTGCTTTTCTTTTTGCTTTTCCGCCACCTTGTCCTTTTCGGACGCCTCTGGTTGATCTAAGTGCGGGGGCTTGAAATAACGCCCGCTCTTAGTCATGTGGTCAACTTCGCCAATATACCAGGTATCATCTGGCTGGTTATTCCCCAAGTCCTCATCTGTGTGAGCAAGACATAGATCATCATCTTCCCACCACATGCCATCGACAGCCGACAGACACCGGTCCGGCTCCGTTACAACTATTCCTATGCCCACAGCACCTTCCATTCTTGTGCCCGCAACACATTCCGTCCCCACAGGGGCTTTGGCTTTTCTAGTCCTATCAGAATCTTCGATCCTTTCCCGCTCAAACTGCTTCAGTACAACCTGCTGTTTTGTTTCTTCTGTTCCCAAACTACCCATATCTTGAGTAAAATTCTTAACACCGGTGCTCTCCGGCGATGCACTCTACTCTTCGGCCCTTCTGGCCACAGTTGATGTCCCCGTCCCTAACGGATCCTGTTCTAACTGAGGTTGTTCAACAATATATGGCTGGTCGTCAAGCCACCCAGTAGATTCTCCTGGCCCATCCAAACCAAACCAGTTGACAGTCACGTCCCCTGAGTCTTACTCTTCAAAGAACTGCAGATTTGCAATGTCTTCTTCCAAATCCGCTAGGTCATCTAACCCCTAATTAGGTCCATCCTCTCATACTACACAAATCTCTGCCCCTACTGGCAATTCTACTCTCGGTCTAGCCTGACCTACTGATACAATGTAACCGCTCGGGTTGTTCATGAAGCTCGCAGACCCCTCAGGCTCTGTATAATCATTCTGATCTGCACCCGCAGTTGACCTACTTCTATCTTCGATAGCCACCACCACCGTCTCAGGCCGGCTTTGGGAGATGTCCAATACGCACAAGTCAGTGCTATCGGCAATGAACACCTCCGGCTTGGGTAGATGAGAAGGGGTGATATATATACTAGGGTCGTATGACACAACCCCAGTTTGGATTAGATTGATGCGTTTGGGAGGTAGAGCTTGGTTATGTGGTGGGAGAGGGTTGGTTGTGACATTCGGTTTTTTTGGAGGCACGATCACCCTGTTGTCAATGAGATCCTGAATCTCATGACGCAATCGAAAGCATTAGTCAGTGTCATGACCATGCTGTTGATGAAAGGCGCAGTACTTGGTCGGGTTATGTGAAGCGGGAAGTTTATTTGGTAGTGGCCGCGACTCTAGGGGCTTCAAGTGCCCTTTCTTGATCAAAACCCCCAGAGCTTTGGACAGGGGCATATATAGTGGAGTGAAGGTTCTTTGGCCTCGGGGAGAGTACTTGGTTGTTTGTGAGCTACTTTCGAACGCGCTAATGAATGGTGCAGCTGCAAGGGTTCTCGGGGTGGTGGTGGTGACCATTCCCACATCTGAAGATCTGCCAACTGCAGCACTGCTTGTGCCTGCATTTGTACTGCGGTTAAATGCCCTCTTGGGCTGCTCTCTATCCTTGTCAATCAGACCCTGTTTCATAGTATCCTCGATCTGTACCCCTATCTCATGTAGATCTGGAAAGGTAGGGAGGGAGGACGATCATCTTTTGCATAAGCTTTGGCTGGAGGTTGCGCACAACCATCCGAATCTGATCTTTGTCAACGAGGCTGATGGTCATCATCGAGGCTTTGGCCCTCCACCGGGTCACAAAATCGGAGAAACTCTCCTTAGGCTCTTGCCTAGTTGTCTCGAGATCACGGGTTGTAATCTCAATCTGTGTATTGTAGGAGTATTGAGCTACGAAGGCCTCGGCCATCTCCTCCCAACTCCTCTTGATAGAGTCTTCCAGTTTTGCATACCAAATAGCTGCTACACCCGACAGGGTCCAGCCAAACAAGGAAAGCTTCTGCAATCTGGCAAGGCCCACCAGCCTTAGTATGTCCGAAAACAGCCGCAAATGCACCATAGGATCTCCAGACCCATCGAAACGATCTATGTGCGGCATTTTAAACCGGTCTGGCAGCGTCACGACTGAGTCGGTGTACCCATCCTCAATATCTGGAATGGACTTCACACCCTGAGATTTTTTAAATAGCTTTTCAAGCTTGCTCACTTTTAATGTTGTGGGGTCCACCTCAAACTCAAAGGGAGAATCCGGCAGGTTAGTCTGTACTTTGGATAGCTGGGGTAGAATCGGGGGTGGAGCCGGCCCTATTGGAACGTCCGTATCATCCTGGACAGGTGCTGTCTCCCCGAGTATGGGAACTCTTGGTGGGGGAGGAACTTGGTGTGAAGTTGATGCTCCAGTTTGCTGCTGTAGCCTGGCAATTAACTCTGCCTGTTGGGTCATGACCTCGGCCTGTTGTTTGGCAAATTATGCTTGACGAGCAGCATCCTGCTGCATGGTTCTCATACTTTCCTGGAGCCGACACATCATCTCCTCTAAGCCTGCCATATTGTGCTGTCCTAGCTGAATACCCGATATACTTGTCCCTGTAATAGAAACTGAGACCTCAGCCTGACTGTTCACTGGTGAGGTAAACCACTGATCTGGCGACCACTGCACCGATACACTGCGTCCTCTTGACCTTCGTCTGGTAACCGAGGGTAAAGAAAGAAACACGGCTTGTCTATCTATCAGATCCCTAGATCGATTAAGTCTACGACCTCTGACCCAGAGTGCTCTGGGGATATCTAACTGGTCAGATGCAATGGTGCTAAACTACCTTGCAAAAAGATAAATAAAGTATAATAAGGAAATAATGAATAGAAAAACGGACAGCATAACAGCTTAAATAAAGACAACACACAGTTCGCAAACACATGCTGAATGAACTCTTCTCAACCACTGATCACTGTTCCCAAATTCACTGCCTCAAATCTAAATCTGATACACGCAGATATAACCGATTCTCAAAAATACTGATGCCCGCAGGCCTGATGCTCAGACTTGCAAACTGATACGTGCATTCCCTGTAGAGGCACACTCTAAAAGCACATAGCAAGCAAGTGAGAGCCAAAACACCCCTATGTTGGGGTAGGGTTTCCCTGTCCTATCTTGTCAGGAGCTAGGGTTTCACTACGCACGTAGCGGTTTCAAACAACCTATAATCGGGTAACAACCTGTCCTAGTTTGGAATAGTCACTATGGATTTCGAATATGCACTAGGTCGAATGGTCAAAAAGGGTGCCTCGGTAAAAACCGAGGTTTGTATTCCTGTCGTGGCAGAGCCCGCAACCGGTCAGTATTATGGTACACTTCTCAAAGCGAGCCTCCGGCAAACCGCTCAGGAATAGCATACGGCAAACACGGTGTCCTAGGCGCACCAATACAAATGCAATGCAAAGAGACACATAAGTGTAATCAAAACGAGATATCATGAGTTCGAGTCAAGTTCTCTAACTCCCCAGCAGAGTCGCCAGAAACTGTAGACGCGCCCTTGGGCTTCATGCTACAGTTCGGACTCAAATGTCACGGTTCTGAATCTAGTCCCGCAAAATGCAATGCGAGACCGATAAATCACCAAAGAGTCCAAATCCGGCAAATCGTTTTGGAAAACTGATTTTTAAGAAAGAAGTGCCAAACATGGACTCTTTTGCCAGATACAGAGTCACCACCTAAATATTTTATTTTTGGGAAATTTAGAAAACCCTGACTCGTTGTCTAAGGCCACGTGTCCGTCATCACCAAAGTTGCATCGGCTCAGGAACTTTGGTACGAGAGAGGAAGGTCATCTATGAGCACCCCCGCTCTCCCGATCAAAGATCGGCCTGTACTAAGCATGATATCTTGTTTTTTGAAAAACACATGCGTTCTTATTCTAGTTATTAGCTAGAATTACTATGTGATGCGCACAACACACAAGTATAGACTAGATTGCCTAATTTGAAACAAAGCATTGCATATTTGTTGTTTGAAAAACGGTTTGCAGTTTGCTACTCGCAAGTAGGCTAAATCGAGGATTCAATGAATTGTTTCAATTCAAGCAATCCAACCTTCACCCACAGGCATTCAGGCAGCTATATCACATAAGCAATTAGCCTCATGGCAAGCATGCTGTCATGTTAACACTGACACACATGCAAGATGCTAAAGTATAAACACTCACAGTGTACTCCAAGCCAAAATAAAGAACTAGTTAGTAATCTAATGCATGATCCTAGTTCATGTTAAAATGGCTAATGCATCGCATGCAAAGTGTAACTAGAATAGGCTCGGCTAATCTAAAATGGCATGTGAGATGCAATACTTTACACATGTATTCAACTTGGAATTGAAGTACAATGCAGTTAGTATGATGCTCCAAGCCCGGTGCATGCAATACAGATAAATGGTGCAAACATGCATAGCATAAGGATGCTAATTGAAATATGCCCTAAAACTAACCACTAAAAGCAGGTAAGTAAAAGGGAGAAAGAAATGGAGGTTGGAAGACATGCATCACACACACGCACGCTTATTACATAATTGGGCCCTCTCGACGGAGAGACCGAAAAAATAATACAAATTATCTAATTAACTAATTAACAAGCTAATTAATTAATTACACAACCAAATCAAAATAAATAACTATTCTAAGTTATTAAAACACTGAAATGGCCTCGAGACGAGGGATGAATGCATGCTGGGACGGCTACGCTCGGAAATCCATCGCCATGCTTCACGTTGCCTCTGTTTGCATTGCTCTGTACCCCTGAAAATTGTGCCAACTTCTATGACACTTCTGAACCACCTTGTGGGCACTGTAGGAGATCATCGACCAAGATATGAGGCCATCGGCCAAGGTGAACTGGTCATCGACCAAAAATAGGGCTCTCGGCCAAACATTTGTTGCCGATCGGCACTGAACATGGTCGATCGACCATCTCTTCCTGCAGAATGCTGTGTTGCTGCAGCAGAGGACAAACAGAGCATGTCAATACATTGGCAAGACAATGTCTGCACAACTACACCCGTTATCATGTTTGAGACTCAAAGCTGTGTAGTTCTTGACCCTCAGACCACCAATCACGCATTTTGATGCATGATGGCCAAAGAGGCCAAGTGTGCAATTCAATATCAAATGAAATGCATAAAAACACACAAGGGGCCCCAACCTCTATCATGCTTGATCAAAAGGCAAGGGAATGCACACACAATGCAATGCAACCTAAGCATGCAAACAACTCAATCATGATACAAATCTAATGCAACATGAGCATGCAAGCATACAATATGCAATATGCGTACAACCTAAACATGTAAACATGGAAGGCATGCAACAACATGCAAAATGAAGCAAGCATGCAACAACATGCGAGACAAGCATGCAACAATCATGCAAAGATGGACTTAAACTAAAGTGGACGGCTCTCAAACATGCCCAAATCAGTGGCCAAAGTGATGAAACAAAGGCATGAAATACACATACAAACATGCATGTTAATTAGCCTAAAGACTAAGGCATAAAAGGGCAACTCTTAAGCACACTTAAAAGAGACAAATATGGACATGTGACAAACATGTTAAGCTCTGAAATCATGCAAAGGATGATGCCAAATCAACCAAACAAGCCAAGCAAGGCATACAAGAAAGCCTAAAACTTAAGGCTTGCCAAGGAGCTCAAACCATGGCTATGCAGAACATGAAGCAAATGGAAAGTATAATCCAAAACAGCCCTAGATCATGCCACAATGAGCCTAAAACATGCAAGGACCAAAGCCAAAATAAGCTAGAATAAAGGGCCAAAAGCACGAGGCATGCAAGGCTATAAAGGGGTGTTACACTACACCTAATACAACCAAACATGACATGATTTAAACAACCAAAATTAGAGTTATGGCATGTTAAACAAGACCAAAAACACATTGAAATGGCATCCTAAGGGCCTAAACATGGAGGCATGCGCAATGGTCCATTCATAAGGCATGAAACATCAACTCTTTAAAACATTAAAGGAGTGACAAATGCAAGTATATGAGCATACTATATGGACTGAAATAACATAACAAGTGATGCCAAATCACTGCAATGAGCCAAGTAAAGCATGCTAGTGACTTGGACACTCAAAGCTAACAAGCTAAAATGCATGGTGGCTATACAAAGCATGGCATACATGGTTAAAACAACTCAAATCAGAGCTTAAGCATGCTATAACAAGGCTAAAAGCTTCATGGAGTCGAGCCAAAATCATGCTAGAATGACATGTTACAACATGATGCATGTTAAGGCAAATGAAAGGATTGCAAGACAAGTATATGGAGCATGTAAGAGGCCAATAAACCAACTTGAAACAGAGGTATGTCATGGCAAAATAACACGAAATACTTGCTGAAATGGAGCTAAAACAAGCTAAGCAAACATGCTACAACATAAGCCATTTATGCAAGCATACAAGACAACAAGGAGAGGGGATGACCCTCTCCTTTTTGAGACCTTAAAACACCATACCCACCACTGAAATCCAAAGGGATGGATTTCAGTGGTGAGGAGGCCAAAACAAGGTGATCTCAAAGCTTAAAAATAAAGTACAAGAACAAGGCCTAAGAGGGGGGTAAACAACCCCAAACACAAAAATGACCTTAAACAAAAGTCTTAAGCACTAAAAATTAGAACTTTTATCAGTTATAATCTAAGCTTAAAACAATAAGCAAGAAGGGCTAAAAGCTTAAGCAAGAATGGGGTATCTAAAGCAAGGAACTCACCCTTGTAGAACCTCTTCAAGAATAAAGCTCTAGCAACTTTTCTGAGTTCAAACCCACCCAAGAACACCAAAACTAACTCCCTAGTACCTCAGCAACAAAAGGAAGGTGTATTGCTAGGTGTTTGTGTGTTAAACTAAGACAATACTACACTTTTGAAGCACAAAAATGGAGAAACAAGGCAAGATAGATACAAGGCTATATCTATCCTTCAAAGGTGATTTTTCTGAACCCTTGAGGAGGGAGGAGGGGCTCCATCTTTATAGAAGTTCAATTTCTAAAGCTTCTAAGAGAAGCTAAGCAAAGGGCAAATCCCTCCATAGTGTATGGAGGGAGTGAATTGTGCATGCCTGCTATGCCAGCTAGCATAAAATATCTGCATAAAGCAGATGAACAGGGTTCGGCCAGAAAACATGGCCTATCGACCAACATAAGTGCTGGCCGACCAAATAATGTGCCGATCGGCCAAAACTTTTGGCCGATGGCAAGAAAACAAGGCCGATGGCTCCAAGCCTTGGCCGATGGGTTCAGGGGATGGCAAACAAGCCACCCTCTTCCCTAATAAGCAAAAACACAAGTGCTTGGTCCACAACCAAGCACAAAACAAAGAAGTTGAGAGATCCTAAGCCAAGGCGCGTAGCCAAGACCTCCGAGAACTCGAAACGAACACGAGCATAGATGATCATCAAGTGTTCAAACGATGACGTCCAAGTCTTGAGGACGGTCAAAAATGGGGTGTCTACAAGTTCCCACCACGGTAACTCAAAACTTGGAAAAATCAAAAACTTTGGAAACCTCATTTACAAAAACTTTGAATATTGGCACCACTTGGAAAATCTTAGAAAATTTTGACAAACACTTGGCACTACTTAGAAAATTTTGGAAAAACTTAGAACCACTTGGTAAAAACTTGAAAAATTAGAAAAATTTGGAATGCTTTGGCAAATAAGCACTTGGCACCACTTGAAACATAACCTGAATAATAAACCCCCACCTCGTAAGGAGCAAGGATGGAACAGAATGGAATGGCTCGAGAATTAATAAACCCCTACCTCATAAGGAATGAGGATGGAACATAATGGAATGGCTCGGCAAATTAATAAAACCCCACCTTGTAAGAAGCGAGTGTGGATTGAATATAAACCCTTATGTCTCATATGACATGACTATGGAATGGAACAGATCGGGAAATTAATAAACCCCTACCTAGTAAGGAGCGAGTGTGGATTGAATATAAACCCACATGCCTCATATGAAACGAGTATAGAATGGAATGGCTTAGGAAAATTAATAAACCCTCACCTCGTAAAGAGCAAGTGTGGATTGAATATAAACCCCCATGCTTCGTATGACACAAGCATGGAACGAAACGGCTCCGGAATCTAATAAACCCTACTTCATAAGACACAAGAATGGGACATAATGGAATAAAAATGAAAAGGATGGCATACTTTGGCATACATCACTGGCATCATGCTAACCACACTATGGTGTGTTATTGCTTAGGATTGGCTTTTCTTAAAAAATTTGCAAGACTGGCACATTTGGCAAACTTTGGAATGGGATGAAAAGGAACCCGACACAGGTTTTGGCACGGCAAAGTGAGTAAGGTAGGTATCACTTGCTCTCCTTTCCTTTTGAAAAATTGATGAGTTCTTGTTGCACACACTTATTCACATATGAACTGTTGCACAACCACCATCGAACTACACTGATTTGATTCTTTGCAAACAAAAATATATAGGTAACTTGCGGGTCCAATCACTTGCATGAATGTTTGGCACTGTCATAGGCCTTAGGGTCATGTCAACTAGGATGGTCTCGGATCTTTGACATTCACTCCACATCACTTCATGATTGGTTGAGTTTTGTCAAAGAGAGGCAATTATAGACACCCCATTTTGACTGACCCTAAGACTTTGGGCGCTTGCAAGCCTCCCGATGATAAAATGGTAATTATTTCATCTTTAGAATGTTCAAAGTTGTTTGAAGTTGCTATACAAACCTGTTTTTTGCCAAAAATCAATTTTTTGCAAAAATGGTCATTTTACACATTGACTTGTTTTTAGCCAAAAATCAACTTTTTAACCTCAAGAGAGAGAGAGAGAGAGAGAGAGAGAGAGAGAGAGAGAGAGAGAGAGAGGCCCGATTATACTTTGATCGAATATATTTTCTAAAATTAGTGCCTGTTTTATCAAAAATATCGAAGGATGAAACATAAAGCGATGGGGGTTGCCCTAGCTTGCCCCCCACGCCTCTTAGTGCCTATATAAGAACCTTCTCCCCCTCCATTTCAAGAGGTTAAGAAATTGAGCTATTTTATAAGCATTTAAGAACAAAACATCCATTTTCTCTTCTTTCTTTGCCTTAGCTCTAAAAATACCCTACGCAAAGCAATTCTAGACCTTTGAAAATTCTCTAAGGCTTGAAGAACTCGAACTCATTCAAAACCTTTTCTTGAGAGGGGCTTGCAGGCAAGAAAACCAACTTTTCTTGGTATATTCTTCCGTTTAAGCAAATCAGCAAGTAAAGTCCCTTCTCTTTTTTTCCTTTTTTTTCATATATTTTATTTTAGTACCTATTTTTTTTTTGTTTATCAATTTTTATTCATGTTAGGTTGTTAGCTTATCATCTCATTTACGTAGTTTATTAGTTTTGTCATCTTTTCGGTTATTTTCGCATGTTCTTCTCTCTATCTTGTTAGAATAACATGTTTTTAGGCTTTATTTAATCATGTAATGTTCATGCATGAGCCTGGTTTGATCATCATGTAGTATTAGCTTACTTTTGGTTATTTATTTTACTTTTTACTTGTTAGTTGTTTTTCTTGCATATTAATCATGTTAGTAGCCTCAAATCGGGCTTACGATTGCATCTTGCATGATTAGGTCATGTTTATTTCAAGTATTGCATGTAAGACTCGTAAGTGGATGTCCAGGTAAGTTCCTCTCTTCCTCCTTGGCATGTGCTTGTCATTTGCATTTTTTTTTTTCAATTATGCTGCTCTTTATATGCAAAATATTTGTTTTGTATATTTTTATGAATAGTGTGTATTTTAGTTTGCGTTTAATGCCACGGATTGTTAAAAATCCCCATTTAATGAAAAATTACTCCTTTTTTATTTATAAAAATATGGTTTTATTCATTCAATTTACAATATATGATATTCATTTTTATTCGAATCACATAGTTTTAGGTTAGTTGAGAGTTTTAGGGTTTAAAATGAATTTATTTGAATAATTAACTATTAAAATCATAAAATAGAAAGTTAGTAGAGGCTAATCTTCGGATTGGGTAAGAGGGAGTGCTATCATTCAACGACCTTCCCCTCTTGTACTTAAGCTCCTAAACCTGGAATTTTCTTGGTTGTGATGGACTGGTCCTTAACTTAGTTTTCATTGTTAAAAGTTTCTTAATTCCCCTTAAAAAATTAAGTGGCGACTTTTTGTTGGTCAAAGCAAGTCGGCGTGGGATGAATATAAATGAATCGCAGTATTTTTACACAAATTTTATTTGTATAACATTATTTTTATTTGAAATTACCTCACTTTATTGTTGGGCTGATTGTCGGAATTTAAAGAAGTGATTCTTCAAGTTATTATTTTAGTTATCATTCGATAACGTTATCAATTTCTTATTTTCTATTACATTGTTGGCTATATATTTTGTATAGGCCAATCGCAGCTTAACACGTGGCTCGTAAAGGGTTATTTGGGGAGTTAAGGCGAGTCTCCAATTAGTAGTATACATGTGGCAGTTCATATTGGTAATAATAGATCTGCGCAGCATGGAAGCAGTTAGAGGACGCGAGGTGACGTGGCCCAACGGTTACTTACAATTCAAATTCAAATTCAAGAGAGAAGCCCAACTGCAAGGAAGGCGTAGTGGGAGCAGATTGTTCAGGGCTATAACCAATGATCGTGGAAGAGCATTTTGATGGTTAGAAGCCCACTTTGACGATTAACTTCAGAAAGTATACATAAAAGAGAAGGCTACCAGAAGAAAGATCCAGACTCAGATCTAGAAACCAGTTGTTTACTTCATATTTTTTCTTTCTAGTTGTTACATTTCCAGTTCTTTAATTCCTGTACTGCTCTTCATTTCCTAGGAGTAGTTTCAAGTAGTCACTACCGTAAACCTTTTCAAGACTGGGTCATTTTATTGTAAGTTCTTATTTACTTAATGAAATTCAGTTTCTGAACTATTTTGTACCTGTGATTAATTTTTAAGTTTCTCCTAAACAAGCTACTAGTAAAAGTCCTCTTCATTGAGGCTGAAAGAACTTCAACACAATCGTCTGATAATTGGTTAGCAATTAAAATTCTGTAAGGACTTATTGATCCTTACTGGCACACTTTAAATTACACAATTAACCTTCGAAAGCCAAAAAAGTCAACATATATTTTTGGCACGCCCAGTGGGACTATTAAAAATGGCTAGACGTAGAGCAAAAAGAGAAAATGAACACCTGGAAGAAACTGTGGAAGGAGAAGTAGAAGTACCTAACCTAGAGGATAATGTAATATCACATCCTATGGATGCACCTATCCCATCAGATCCTCCACAAATGGCCGAACAGGCCAGCACTTCAAAATATGCAACGCATATCCAATATTCTGGACATGGCCATGAAACTAAACCTTCAACTGTCCCTTCTGTCCAGCCAATGAATCCATAGGGAGGTTTAGTAGATGCTATGGGGTAGCAACTAATGTATATAATGGAAAGATGAGCGACATCCTTTTTGGATCGAATGAACTCTCATCAACTAACTGTCGTAAGACAGACTGAAGAAAACATGAATTCCCTTCAGCATAGATTGGCTTGAGATAAACAGCCTATGCAAAATAATGGACAAACTAATGGTCAAACTAGTAATCAAAATCATGAGAGGTCGTCACCCCTGTCTCAATTATGGTATGAAGCTCCTTTAAGACCACTAGCAAATCAAAATGCACCATTGCCCACTAGCAAAACCATAGAAATTGGTGGATCTGGGCCAGCATAAGGGAATGGCATGAGGATGTTTTCAAATCCTATGTTTGAAGCCATACCTGGCACATGGGGTTTCACTAATCCTGTGTTTGAATTTGCACCCGGGGGGTTGAAGGGGTTTCCTGCAGTTGGAAGAGAAACAATACCTGTTCCTCCTCCTGTAGCACCTTTCACAGGGCCTTTCCTAGGACTCTAAGAGGTCAGCCATGTCTTCAACAGCAACCAGTACAACAAGGACAACCAATCTTGAGTGTACCTATATATGGACCAAGAGGCCCTTCGGCATATGGAGCTCCTCTAAACTCTGTGTTTGTTCCTCTGGTAGTGGTCTAATCAACACAAAATATGGTTCATAGGGACCAAATTACTGATATTGTTAGAGATGTGTGGACCTATGGCCCGGGGGGTCCAGACTCCGGTGTATAGAAAACCTTACCTAGATTGGATAGATAGGGTACATGAATATCTAAGAGGGTTTAGAATACCAGATTTTGCCCTTTTTCTGGGAATGGAAACCAGTCAACGTTGGAACACATTGCTAGGTTTACAGGCCAGTGTGGTGAGTTCGCTAATAATGATTACATGAAATTGCGACTTTTTCCAAACTCTCCAACTGGGGTAGCCTTCATATGGTATATAAACCTTACACCTGGCTCTATTCAAACTTAGCAACAAATGAAGGAGGTATTTTATGCCCAATTTTTCCAAACAGAACTTGAGGTTTCTATCACAAACTTGGCAAGATTGAGTCAAAGGCCTAATGAGAAGGCTGCTCAATTTATTGCCAGATTTAAAAGGGCACGAAACAAATATAGGGTCATACTACCTGAGCCTGAATTTGTAAGATTAGCTCAAAATGGGTTGGAATTTAGACTTCGAAAGAAGTTTGATGCAACTGAGTTTCAAGACTTAGTAGAATTAACCTATAAAGTTTCCAGATATGAAACCTTGCTTGAAGAAGAACAGGATCGAAACAATGCATCCTATAAGATCTATTATAGGGAGCCTAACTATGAAATTGATGACGCAGAGATCACAGGAAAAGAACGTATGACCTATGAAGCATTGATTCAAAAAGACACTATAATAGACCAGCAGTTTAAAAAGAAAGACCTTCATAGGAAATATTCTTTTGAAATAATAAAAGCAGATGGCATTTTTTATCATTTGCGTGCAACACATTTCTTGAAGTTACCAAAGGGAGTTAAGATCCTCACTCTTGAAGAACTTAAAGGGAAATTATATTGCAAATGGCATAATTCTTGGTCCCACTCAACTAAAAACTGCATTATTTTTTTAGACAGGATCCAAGAACAAATTTGGAAGGGAAGGCCAAAGTTTCCAACCAAGACTGAGAAAGCCATTGGAATCGACACTAACCCATTTCCAGAAATTGGAGAGGCAGCAGCCAATGTTGGCATCCCAGATTTCCAAAATCTCTCTTTGAAGCAATTAGAGAAAGTCAATGAGCAGACACATGTTGCTAGCCAGGCTACCTTCAAGAAGGACACAAGAAGTTCACCAGCCGGTGGACAAAGCTTTGCAGGCCAAAGGGATGGCTCCAGTGACAAAACATTGGATGATGACTCCCTCGAAGTAGCTGTAATGCAGAAGATGTGTCCCAGATGTAGGATGAGTTACAAATAGTTGAAGAGGCCCCCAATTGATGGAAAACATTATTACAAAGATGTACAGAAAGACTGAAAACCGGCTAGCACCTACAACAGAAGGCCATATCCAACTGGTCCTAGACAACATTCATCCTTGGTTGGCCCACCAGACAACAGGATGCAATCAAAGGGAAAGAGGCCCCTACATGAAACCAGGCCACCTAACTATTATAGGGTGGGCAATCAGCCTGAAGGAAGGTCTGAATTTGGCTCAAGACAAGGAGCCAGACCTAGTGATTGGCCTCCAAGAACTGCTTCAAAGCTAGTTTTAAAGACAGGAGTAGCAAACCCAACAACTAGAGTAGTGGGTTCATGGGTCTCTGGGGTTCCAAATTGGTTTTTCATGCAATACAAACCTAAAGTAATACCTGCCCAAAACAGGATTGTCAAGGACAAGGGAAGGATGATCAAGCCTCCTTTGGTGGCTCCAAATAATTGGGTTCTGCTCAAAAACCCAAAAACAAGGGAACCAGATATGGTTCCTGTAATTTTTAGGTCCCAAGGGAGGAAGATCCAGTGAAGGTACACCTAGTATCAGAGGAACTGAAAGAAAGTGGAGAAAGTAATTCCTTGGCACAGTCATAAGGCCAGATAGAAGAATGAGAAGGTTCAAAGCCTAGTCCTAAGATCAAAGAGAGTGCCAGTAAAGAACAATTGGCCAAAGTTCATGCTAAACTAAAAGCCAAAGAAAGATCCAGCCTAGCAGGTCTTAAAAAGGCCTTGATGGAGATTGATGATGAAACAAATGGAAAGATTAAACTAGGCCAAGAGAAGGAATTGGCTGAAGATAAAATGTTCAAAGCTTTCATGGCCGAACAGACCCTCCTGGTTAAAAAGCCAACTGGAGCATATCATAAACAAATTGCTTCAAAAGAACCCACTAGCACTGGGGTACCAGAGTGCAGTATAGAGGATGTCTCCCAAGCATCAAAGCAAACCAATATGGAAGGAGAACAATCACAGCCAGTGGTACAGTTTGGCTCATTCCCTCCAGTACCAATTAATATGGTTTATGTGCTGCCTCAGGAGTTCCAAGCTGAGAAAGAGAATTAAGAAGGCCAGAAAGATGACCCCATTTCAGTTTCTAGTTTGGATTCACAAGCCATCATGGTTCAAGATGAATTTGAGGTGGCTAAGCCCATGGAAATTGATGAAGAGAGTGAGGAGGTAAGCATTAACCTCTCATACCCCTTCGAATAACCTACAATATCCATGACCTGGTATGTGAAGCCTCTGTACATCAAGGCTTATTTCGATGGGATACAAACGAATAGAGTGTTAGTGGACAATGGGGTAGTAGTGAACCTGCTTCCGAGGTCCTCTTTGAAGAAGTTAGGGAAAAAAAACCCTAGGTTGATCCCAACAAGCACAACTGTTCCTGGTTTTGCTGGGGATAAATAGATGGCTCAACACATTCTGCCTATCAACCTGACTGTGGGAACTAGAGATTGCATGACAGAATTCTTTGTTATAGACAATAATGCCAGGTATAATGCTTTGCTTGGCAGGGATTGGATCCACACAAACAAATGTGTGCCTTCCTCTACATCAGAAGATAATGATAGAACTGTGCAATAGGGAAACAGAGGAGATCAATGCAGATCCACAACCCTTTATTGCTTGTGAGGATTTTGCAGAGGCTAAGCTATACATTGAAGGGGTGTTACCACTTAGTGTGCTGAGGAAGCCTGATGGAATAGCTGAAATAACGGCTGATGAGGATGTAGCACATCTGAAGCACCTAGTACATGAGAGTGCTAATGAAGAGTTTATCACTAAAGATAACAATGATGCCTGGTTGTAGGCAAAATGATTAAGACCAAGAAGCCAGACCCTTGGCTTTAATCAAATTTTTAGCAATGGATATAAAGTCAATAGTTCAAAAGGTGCAGGAAAAAAAAAAGGGAAGCTATGATGATTGGCCGTAATCAAGAGTAACAAAAGGCCAAACTTTTGGCCCTTGAAAAGTACTGTGCATTGGACATTGAAATGAAAGTCCAGGAAATAAAAGAAGAAGAGGCTTTGTGGATAGATTTTGTTTATGAAGAAGAGAGTAGGGATGTTGAACCAGAAAGGATAAAGGTAGAACCAGATGAAAGGGTTGCTTCAAAGATAGAAGAAGTTAAGGGGAAAGCATCAGTGAGTGCCCAAGTGCAAGATCTCTTGAAAGAAGTCAACCTAGGTGAAGGTTCAACACAACAACCTACTTATATCAGTGCTTGGTTAGATCCTAATAACAGAAGCCAATTGTTGGTTGTCCTGAAACAATATAATGATTGTTTTGCTTGGTCTTATAATGAATTGCCTTGGTTGGACAGATCATTAGTGAAACATAGGCTCCCAATGAAGCCTAATTTAGGCCACATAAGCAGAAACCAAGATGGATGAGCCCTGAAGTGGTTCAAAAGTGAAAGAAATGATTGTTAGGCTCCTTAAAGCAGGCTTCATTAGAACAACTAGGTATATTGAATGGTCGTCTAATATTGTGCCTATGGTTAAAAAGAATGGCAAAATGAGAGTATTCATTGATTTCATAAATCTAAATTTAGCAACTCCAAAAGATGAGTACCCCATGCCTATAGTTGATTTATTGGTGAATAGTTCAGCAGGACACAAGATTTTTTCTACAATGGATAGGCACTCTGGTTACAACCAGATCTTTATAGAAGAGGAGGATGTCCACAAGATAGCTTTCAAGTGTCCTGGAACATTGGCACCTTCGAATAGGTCAAGATACCATTTGGATTGAAAAATGTTGGAGCAACATATCAGAGAGCAATGAACACTATCTTCCATGATCTCATTGGAGGATATTTAGAGTGTTACATTGATGATATTATTGTAAAATCCGAATCTATAGAAGTGCACCTGGTTCATTTGACAGCAGCCTTCGAAAGGATGAGAGAGTTCAAGTTGAAACTCAACCCTCTCAAGTGTGTTTTTGGTGTATCAACTAGAAACTTCTTAGGGTATGTAGTGCATAAAAAAGGAATACAGAATGATCAGAATAAAGCCAAAGCCATTATTAAGGCCAAACATCTATCAAGTAAGAAATAATTACAAAAATTCCTTGGTCAGGTTAATTTCTTCGAATGTTTATTTCTAACACTGCATGGAAAACTAAAGTATTTTCTTATTTGTTAAAGCTAAAAAATGAAGAAGAATTTGAGTGGATAGCTGAGCATCAAGCTGCTTTCGAAGGAATCAAAGCCTACTTGGCCAAGTCTCCAGTGTTGATGCCACCAAGGAGAGATAAACCCTTGAAGCTATACATTGCTGCAGCAGAAAATTCATTAGGAGTTTTTCTAGCTCAGGACAATGAAGAAGGCAAGGAACAAATAGTTTATTATCTTAGTAGGTTTTTAAATTCTTGTGAATGTAAGTACTCAACTGTAAAAAAGCTGTGCCTAGCATTATACTTTGCAGCAATGAAATTAAGATATTATCTTTTGCTTACTGTTGTCTTGGTGATTACAATCACAGATTTTGTTAAATACATGCTATCTAGACCTATACTAAGAGGAAAAATTGGCAAGTGGATATTAGCTCTGTCAAAGTTTCATTTAGAATATGTTCCCCAAAAGGCAGTAAAAAGACAAGTTTTGGCTAATTTTTTGGTAGATCACCCATGTCAAACAGAAAGCCAAGAGATAATGGATCTTGGTATGGTTAATGTTGAGCCATGGCAAATATGGTTCGATGGATCAAAAGCCAATGGTCTAGTTGGAATTGGTGTGGTAATTAAGTCACTATAGGGGATAGAAACCACACATGGTTTCAGAGTTGATGAAGCTACTTGTTTGAACAACCAAGCCGAGTATGAAGCTTTGGTAATGGGACTTGAAATACTTATTGGATTACAGGCTCAAGCTGTTGATATATTTGGAGATTTTCAATTGGTAATCAACCAAGTAAAAGGAATTTTTAAATGTCAAAGTGCAAGCATGTTACCATATTATGTTGCTGTATTGCATTTGCTTTCTTAGTTTTAGATAGCTAATGTGACTTATATCCCAAGATTCATGAATCACAAAGCCAGTGATGTAGCTTAGAGGGCTTCGAATTTTAAAAGAAGGAGTGGCACCCAAGTAAATATAAGTCAAGCAACATATCAAAAGTTAATACCACCTTTGGCTAAAAAGGGTATCATGGTAGAAGTTAACCAGAATAACTTAGAAGAGCATGATTGGAGACATCCAATCATCCAATATTTAACTCGTCCCTTTTCGAAGGCCAACAAAAAGATTAAATTGCAGTCAATAAAATTTATAGTATATAGGAATGCTCTTTACAAAAAAGGAGCAGATAGGCTGCTGTTGGAATGTCTAGGGCCTTAAGAGGCACTTACTGCTATGGCTGAGGTACATGAAGGCATTTTTGGTGCCCCTCATCCTTGTGTGAAAATGAGATGGTTGCTTCGAAGGCATTCCTATTATTGGCCAACCATCCTTAAAGATTGTATAGAGTATGCAAAGGGATGTCAGACATGCTAGAAGCATGGCATGATAAGACATGTGCCAATAACTGATTTGTATACAGTTGTGAAGCCTTAGCCATTTAGAGGATGGGCAATAGATATTATAGGTAAAATAAATCCATCTTCTTCAAAGTAACATTGTTTCATTCTAGTGGCCACAGATTACTTCACTAAATGGATCGAAGCTGAGCCTTATAAGGCTGTGGATCAAACTGAAGTTATTGGATTTATCAAAGAATTAATCCATAAGTTTGATATCCCACAAACCATAACTGTGGATAATGGGACTTTGTTTGATGCAAAGATGGTAAGATCTTTCGCAACAGAATTTGGAATTAGTCTTATTAATTCCACCCCTTATTATGTACAAGCAAATGGTCAAGCTAAATCATCTAACAAATCCTTGAAAAAAGGAATACAAAGAGTTGTGGAAGACAATCTCAAGGATTGGCATAACTTATTATTAGATGTACTATGGGCTTATAGGACTTCTCCAAGGTCAAGTACAAGAATCACTCCTTATGCCTTAGTATATGGACATGATGCAGTGTTGCCTATAGAAATTAATACCAAATCCTTGAGAGCATAATGTCAAGACTAGTTAACTACTGAGAAATATCATTAGAGCATGTTTTTGGAATTAGAAGATATAGATGAGACCATAATTTTAGCATTAAATAATATCCTTTTCCAAAAGAAAAAGGCAGCCAAAAGTTATAACAAGAAAGTCAAACACAATAGCTTTGATGAAGGTGATTTGGTGTGGAAGACAATACTTTCTATAGGAATTAAGAGCCATAAATTTGGCAAATGGTCACCTAATTAGGAGGGACCATACCAAATTCATAGAGTCCTGCCTGGGGGAGCCTACTATCTGAGAAATCTAAGTGGTTATGTGCATCCCAAGAAATTCAATAGCATATATTTGAAGCCATATTATCTAACTGTGTAGGAAAAACAAGAAATGTAAGAAGTGCTAAGAAAGAGTAATAAAAGAAGCATTGAACACTTAGGAGCATATACAATAAGAATTTTCATTTCACAAGTATTTAAGTACATGAAGCCATAAATTGGCCCAAAAATCAGTACAATGTTTCAGTTGTTCCCTTGCAATTGTCTCTCTACTCCTAAGGATTGGGAACAACTGTATAGCCGTAGCCATTTCCTGCTTTTTGTCAGTTAGCCCTTGGTTGGTGGTCTGCAATCTTTCAGCATTTTGATCCAAAGCTAGGTTGACTGTTGCTAGCTCCTCTTCTAGTTGGGCCTTCTCTACAAGGGCTGGTTTCGAAGCTAAGAGGCATAGGAATGTTATCCCTTCAAGTCAAACACCTCAGCATGTATTTGGGAGACAAATTCTTTGTCTTTCAACAGCTCCTCTTTTGCAGCCTTGGCCATGTGGCATATATTGATATAGAAATCTATAGTGGCTGCTGTTTGGGATAAGTGTCTTGAGAAGGCCATGTTGGATTGCTAGAAGATTTTGCAACATGTGAGGAAGCCATTTTTTATAATAGGCTTTTGTAAGGCTTCAAATGAAATCCTTGAGAATGATTTTAGTAAATCCAAGCAGGTGCCCAAGTCCACCCGAGGCAAAGAGACTTCAGTAGCAATGGAAGAGCTCTCAACAATCTCCAAAAAGGAGTCAACAATCAGTCTCATTGTTTGTTGCTCGAGCTAGTGAAGATATGTCAAATAAACTAGCCAGCTGAGCCTTGAAGATGTCCATCTCTTCCTCTGACATTGGCAGAACAAAAGAGTCACTGGTTGAAGGAAAAGATGGAATCATGGGAATAGGAGAAAGAGTAGAGGATTCCCCAGCAGTGTCCATGGTCCTGGCTACTAGAAAGTCTAGAGAAGAAGGATTGGAGTTGGATAGTGGGAAGGGAATTGGTGAGTTGCCAATGTCTTCTTTGGAAGTACCAGCTATCACTAAAGATGAGTTGCCAAGACTTGGATGTCATCGCTTGAATACTTGATGATTATCCATGTTTGTGTTCGTTTTGAACACCTGAAGTTCTTGGTGGAGTGCCTTGCCTTTGAGCCTTTGAAACTTGTCTGTTTTGTGCTTAGTTGTGGACCAAATGCTTACTTCTTTGCTTCTGAAGGAGAGGGTGGCCTGCCGGCCATCCCTGCAATCCATCAACCAGGGTTTATTCCCATCAGCCATCAGTGGTGGTCGGTCGGCTACACTGATGGCCAATCGGCCATTAATGATAGCCGATGGCCATTTTTCTCCTTTTTCATATATTTTGTGTGCTAGCTGTGCCAGCTGTTGATCACTTAGTGCATCCTCCATACACGTGTATGGAGGGATGTAAACAAGCTTGTAGCTTGTTTTTTTTATATAAGGGGAGGTCCCTCCTCCATTTTAGAGGTTCAGAATTTTTGGAAGCAAAAAATCTCTCTCTCTCTCTCTCTCTCTCTCTCTCTCTCTCTTTATTTTAGGCTTGAAAGTGGGAATTCTCTACATATTTGCCTACAACCCCTTGACCAAATACCTTCATCTTGGAGCTGAGGTCCTATTTGAGGTCTAAAGCTTGGTTTTAGCTCAGAATTGCACCTGTTTTGCTGCTGTGCTTCAAGGGTAAGGCCTTACCCTTTTCAAGCTTTGTTTTAATTAAGTGTTTGGTCATCTCTTTAAGCTATTTTGACCTAGTTTTTCAACCATAAAAAAGTATGATTTTAAGGTTTTAAAATGGTGGTTTAAGCCTTGTTGAGTTAAGGAGGTTGTCTCCTATTTTGTTCTTTGGCTTGTGAGGCCATTTGTGCTACTTTTGATAGCTTTTAAAGTCAACCTTTTTGGCCTTTAAACCATTGAATTCCAGAGAAATTTCAATGGCGAAAATTTTGTTTTGAGGTTCAAAATAGGAGGGTGTACCCTTCCCTCCTTGTCTCTCTATTCCATGCCTAGTTAGCTTTACAAAGTAGCATGATTTTATGGCTTAACTTAGCTTCATCTCAGCATGTTTTTGCTAATGTTTTAGCATGTTTTAACTCTTTTTTGAGTGGCCTTGGTCATATGACTCATGCTTTGTATGGTTGTAGTGTAATTGGCCTTTACTAGCTTTGTGTTTTAGGCCCTCTAGCATGCTTTGCTTGAGTTATTTGCATGGCATGGCATCATTTAGCATGTGATTTTAGAGCATATACCTCTGTCACACTCTCACATATTTCACTCTTTCATTGCTTTTGAGAGTTGTGCCTTATGTCTTGTTTATGAGCCAATACATGAACATGTTTTTCTTGCTTTTCATGCTACCATCTCAGTTCATTTTAGCCACTGTTTTGGCATGTTTAAGCTCTATCCAGAGCTGGTTTGGTCCATTGTGCTTGATATTGGATGTCTCTAGTGTAATGCTTTTCACTAGCTTTAATGCTTAAGTCTATCAACATGTTGTACATGAGTTGTTTGCATGTTATAGTCTTGTGTTTCATGCCACTTCAGCACTGAAATTCTACAACCTCCCTCATTTCTT
Source organism: Camellia lanceoleosa (assembly GCA_025200525.1). Classification (NCBI taxonomy): domain Eukaryota; kingdom Viridiplantae; phylum Streptophyta; class Magnoliopsida; order Ericales; family Theaceae; genus Camellia; species Camellia lanceoleosa. The sequence goes on along the minus strand of CM045769.1, from coordinate 28,539,305 downwards.
CACTTTTCCTTTTATTTTGAGGGTTTGTTGGCCTTAAGATTATGTTTAAGCATGAGTTAGATTTTGTGCTCAAATGGCTTTAACCCTCTTTTGAGGGTTCCTCCTAGTCAAAGGCATGATCTCTCTCATGTTTTAAACCCTCCTTTGGTTGCCCCCCCTCTCTCATTAGAGGACTTTCACATTGGACTTAACCGGTTAAAGGATTAATTGGTAATGTAAAATGTGTAAACAAGAATTGAACCAACTAAAACATGACTAAGATAAGCATGTTGTCTGCATTGCATGTGTTTGGATCGGACGTTAATCCAAACACAAGAAAAGTGGGACGTTTCATACTCAAAGTGATGAAACGTGTCACATTTCTTGGTCGTCGTCACCCTTGATCATGTATGATAGGGTGGTGGCACTTTGAGTCTTATGTGCGCATTCACTAAGCTTGTACAAACTTGGTTCTTTGGCCATCATGTATTGAGATGCTTGATTGGTGGCTTGAGAGCCAAGTGCCACACTCCTTTGAGCTTGAGACATGATAAGAAAGGTGGGAGTACACACATTCCCTTGCAAATACACTGCCATGCCCCTGTTTGCTCTCTGTTGCAGCATAAGGAAGAATTTCAGGGAAGCAATGGCTGACCGGCCAGATGTACTAGCCGACCGGCCACCAGAGTTGGCCGATAGCCATCATTTCTAGCCGATCAGCCCTCAGTATGTTCTTGAGATGAAACAGAAGCAATTTGGAGGTTGGCATAATTTTCAGAGGTCCAAAGATGTGTAAACAGAGGCATTTAGAGGCAAAGTAGTGGATTTTCGGGGCGAAGCCAACCGAGCATGCATATCCCCCTTGCTTCCTGAGGCCGTTCATTTGAATTGCTTAGCTAATTAGTTCATTAGCTTAGTCGTTTTGTAATTAATTAGTTAAGTGTTTAATTAATTAATTCGGTTTGTAATTAATTAGCTTAGATTAGCTAGTTATTCAATTTCAATTGTGTTATAATTAATTAGCTAGAATAGTTACTTAGTTAGTTTGTAATAATTAGCTTAGCTTAGTTTAGCTTAACTATTATTTATTCGGACCCTCCTTCGAGAGGGCACAGTGTTGTAATAAGCGTGCGTGTGTGTGTGTGCATGTCTTCCAATCTTACATCTTTCTCCCTTTTATTTACCCATTTTCGGTGGTTAGATTAGGGCACGTTTCGTTTAGCATACCTTATGCTTTACATGTTTGCATCATTCATTTGTCTTGCATGCACCGAGCTTGACGGTTCATTCAAACTGTATTATATTTCAATACCTATTTGAATATGTGTATCAAATTATTGCATTCATATGCCATCTTAGATAGCTGAGCCTATTAGTTGCATTACTGCATGTGTTGCATTAGGCATCTAAACATAGTTAGGATCATGCATATTTCTAACTAGCTTTTGTTTTGGCTTGGAGTACACTGTAAGTTTTTACGCTTTAGCATACTTGCATGAGGGTGAGTGTTGCCATGATAGCATGCTTGCCATGAGGCTATGTACTTATTTGATTAACTGCATAAATGCCTGTGGGTGAAGGCTTTGTTGCCTGAATTGGGACAATTCGATAAATGAGAGTTTTAAAGCCCACTTTGTGAAGTGGCAAATCATGTTTTAAGCCCATCATGTTTGGTGGCAAATCCGTGCTTTAGCCCACTTGTGAGTAGCACTTTCAAATCATTTTCGAAAACAAACATGAGTTGTTTTATTCCAATTCTCGCGACTTCGTCTATATTTGTATGTGTGCGCCACATAGTAAAGTTAGATTAATAACCGGATAAGAACACATGTGTTTATCAAACAACATATCATGCTTAGTAGAGGCCAATCTTTGATCGGGCGAGCGGGGGTGCTCATGTCATGACCTTCCCCTCTCGTACCCAAGTTCCCAAGCCGAGGCAACTTTGGTGATGATGGACACGTAGCCTTTGGCACGAGTCAGGGTTTCCTAAATTTCTCAAAAATAAAATATTTAGGAGGCGACTCTGTAATTTGGCAATGTAGTCCAATTTTGGCATTATTTGATTTAAAATCGATTTTCCAAAATGATTTGCCGGATTGGACTCTTTGGTGTTTATCAATCTCACATTGCACTTTGTGAGATTAGATTCAGAACTGTGATAAGAGTCCGAACTGTAGTAAGACCAATTCGCGCCTTCTCTGAAAGGGGGGGCGCGCGAAGAAAGTCGAGTCTACAGATAGGCTTTGCACTTATTGGCATTTCAGCGTTGACTTTCCCTTTTCCTTTTAAAGTTTCCCTCAGCTCCGCAAAAGTCAAAAAGGGCCCCTCATCCCCAGGTGAAGTAAAAGAAGGCAGTGCTGAAGTGGGAAGGTGTAGGCTAGCTGTTGCATTCCAGAAATGAGAAAGATGTTAAATACATGCTAAGTCTTGGAAAGGGCAATTGTCAAAAGTGCTAAGAGCAATTACCAGCTTCAGTGGTTGTAGTAGTAATGATTGGAGAGCTGCAAAGAGTATAGTGCTTAGCAGTTTTACTCTTCTTCACAGTCTCCCTCTGCATTGCATCAGCAACAGTAGCTTTTTCTCTTAATATTTGTTGTTGCTTCCTCTTCTCTAACCTTTGGAAGACAATAATCTCCTTGGACTGTTCTTTCTCCACTACTTTGGTAGCTGCCTCATGGGTGAAGTCCACAATAAGCTTCGTAGGAGAGAATGTCTTCTTCTTCTTTCTTTGTAATGGTGTTTCTTTTTCTTTTTCTTCCTCTTCCTCTCCTAAGTGAGCCTCAGGTACCACTTCTTTAGGGTCAACTAAAAATTTTCTTTTCTTCTATTGTTGCTGCTTGTCCTTGAGAATATTTAAAGCCTAAGCCCTTGGAGGAGAAGCCTCCTATGAAGCTCATGCATCAAATATTGAAGCTATGAGTAAACAGACAAGACATCATAAAAGGAAAGGAGTAAAGGGGACAGGGTGCATACCTTTCTTCGAAGTGGCCCTGGAGACCCTAGGAGGAGGAGATGAGGCAGCAGAAGTAGAAAATCGGAATAGTAAGAGCAGTAGAGGAGCTGATGGTGATCCCAGTCTCCTTGAGCTTGACTTAAGAGGGCACATTTAGCCCTACTAGCAGATCCTTGGGGGAAATAGCTAGGTGCACCTCCATATTGGCTGTCTACCAGTTTTGAAATCTTTTTAAGGTTGTGCCATGTGGGATGAAAGGAGTAAATTCGAAGTCATTCAAGTATTGTATCAATTTGGAGGTTGCTTTATCCAATTTGGTTTTGGGCACTTTCAATTCTCTGGTTGCAAGATTTGAATTGGAGAGGCTACAAAGAGGGAGAGGAATCCCCTAAGTAAGCCTAAACTGCCTAGCAAATTGGGAAGGGCAACAAGCCTCAGGGATGCACTTGTAAGCTCGAAGATTCAAAGTCCTAATAAAAAGCTCCCTGGGAAGCAGAATGAAGGCCCACATATCTTTGTGTAAAGGCATGGAGCATTTCTTATCAGCCAAAAAAGTCCTCAGCTAGGCTGGCCCGGTGTTAGCTTCAAAAGGGCAGAAGAAGGTAAAAAGAGGAGAAATTGGGAGTTGATAGAAGAAAGTGAAATAATAAACAAAGCTAGACGGGTGGAGGGAAACCCTGGCATATTTTTCTCCATAGGTGGTGGGATTTTGCACTAAGAATCTCAAGCACCTGGAGTGTAAATTAGTGAAGTATGCAAAAAGCCAGAGTTGTAATACCTAGAGGGGGCCTCCTTGATCAATGTCCAGAGGTTTCTTGTAAAATTGGGAGTGGGCCCTATAAATATGGCCTAAAACATAAGGAGCCAAGGCTATCTTCTTCTTCGAAGTAAGAGCCTTGGCAAGGGGAGCAAACTCAAGCATAATCCTCTAAGATGAGGTACAAAAAAAGAACTTACATAATCAATACAAAATAAAAGAAAAGAACTATCGGTCTTTATTCTCAGTCTTTACAAAATCACTGAAGGAAGAGTTCAAAGATAGAATGGTGAAACTGACCGGAGGGTCTTGGTAACCACGGGTGAAGAGATCACCAATTGGTGAGAGCACTCAGAGATGACAGATATCAAGGATAGTGGGGGCCATCATATCACACCGAAATTGGAAAAAATTGAAACCTAAGTTCCAAAAACAAAGGGCTGCAGGAATCAAAAAAAGGTCTTCAGGGATAATGAACCTGGAGAGACAAAAGGCATCAAGGATGCAGAGCTCTTGTAGGTCCCATTCTCTGGTAGAGACAACTCTGTCGTACCATCCCTTCCATTTGGTCTTCAATGTGGGCTAGCAACGATAAGGTCAGTTCATGCTCCAGCTACTCCAGTCAAGGCCCCCTTCATAAAGAACGCAGTGATCCTCCAAGAGAGGATATAGAGTAGGAAGTTGGGCAAGGGCCTCCCTGAAGATAGATCCCAGGATGTATTCTTCCTGAGTGTTGTGGCGAGGAATAAAGACACGCCCATTTGTGGCACTTGGTCCACCAGCTTTGAATTTAGCTATCTCTTCATCAATACACCTCTTCAAAACCACAAACAAGCTCACACCCTCGTCGACTGGTACTTTTGAGGAAGAAGTCATCAGTGAGAGGTTGAGAGGAATATGGAAGAAATGAGTATGAGAAGGGTACAAGCTCAAAGTCGACAGTGATGGGAGTGAACAAGTGAATAGGTAAAAGTGTGAGAAGATGGGGTTTTAAACCCTTGCAGTCCAAAAATTACCTATTTAACATAACGGGTCAGACAAACCCAAGCTTTGACTGATGTGTGATTAAGGCTTTTTATTTTTCAAAAATTCCTGAAAACATAAGAAAGAGAGCTACCTCCAGAACAGTAGGTGGAAACCTATGAAGGAGGGAAACACATTTCAAATACTCAACTTGGCTTTGAAAATAGGTAGTTGGCTTCGAAGCCATTTTTCAAATACTTAGCTTGGCTTCGAAAATAGGTAGTTGGCTTCGAAGCCAGTCTTATACCTCAAACTCAAGCATAGCTGTGATTTGCTTACTTCGAAATTCTTGAGGGTATGCTTTTAGGCTTTCCATAAAAGGCAATTTCCTTCGATAGAGTTTTTATAGTATTCTGAATATGGTTTTTGCTTGACTTTTTAGACTTCAAAATGAGTAAGCATTGCAAAGCCAGTACTTGGTCAGGTAATGTGGAAATTTCAAAAAACCAGAAGACTTACCCATACACCTTTCTACTAAAGTAAGTCCCTTTGAAGACAAATGTTGTCATTTTGCAAGCAAAAAAAAAAAAAAAAACATTACATGCTTCGAAACACTTAAACTAGGCTTCGAAGCAAGATTGGTTAAGTCGAAACTGTTGTTTGCACAGATTGGATTGACCATATAATTGGAATTTGAAAACCCAAGACAAATGTTGTCTCAAAAAGAAACTCCATGCTTCGAAACCTTTAAAACCAGGTATCAAAGCAAATTGGTTGCTTCGAAACTATTATTCACAGATTACATAAATAGGGTAAGGAATAAAGTCATATTAACCATACAATCGATCATACAATTGGAATATAAAACCAGATCATGTAAATTGAAATATGGAGAACCTAGTTTTATTAATATATAAATATTTACATTGGGAAAACCTACTTGGTTACATTTTCAATTTCATAAAAATATGGGATGGACAAAGTCACAAGATCATGAAACTTTGTCTAGCAAAATTCAATACATACATATTCCTTTTCTAGTTTTTCTTCTATCCTATCTAAATTTGGTTTATCTAATTGATGAGTCCTTATTTGAAAGAAGAGTTACTGAGCCTTCATTTTGAATTCTGTTTGCTTGAGAGATCTCTCCACTTCGTCCACCTCCTCCCTTTCGTGTGTACCCATATTGGTATCTTCTTCATTGGTGTTTTCGCCATACTCTAAGTCATGATTCTTGAAGTCTTCATACTCTTCAAGAAGATTCTCTACCTCGTACTGAGTTTGAATGCGAACAGCAGAGAGCTCCTCCATGGACTCACTACTGGCAGAAGCATTTTTGTGTCGTTTGAGTAGTAGAGGGAGTTGATCCAAGAAAGTGTGAAGCTCTGCCTGGGCCACAAGATTGAGGATATGGCTCCAAGAGAGAATGTCATAAGCCCATAAAAGATTCTTGTGAGGAATGTCATCTCGAAGGACCACAAAGGACAAGTGAGAGAAAGCAGCAAGCAAGGTCTGGGCCCTGTATTGTTGATAAGCAGTTAGAAGAACTGGAGCCTGGTAGGGAGCAAAATGTTGGCTGTCAAAGAAGGTGAGCTGTAATTCCTCAATCCAATTAGGAGTGGGAGGTAAGAAAGGAGCAGTTGGGTCCCCTCCAAATGAAGGTGGAAACTGGGATTTGTTCACACACTCCAGCCAATCAGAGGAACAAAGTTCTACTTTTTTGGCTAAGAGTGAGGATATGATTCCCAAAGCTTCAATGGGGTGTGGGGTCCTTCACGCTATTCTGGTTGGCAAGGTAGAGGTATACCATGCCGAAAGCAAATTGTCTCCAAGGTAGCGAAGACGGTTGAAAGAGACATATGGATACATTACAGAGCTGTGCATAGGGGGATGGATTGCAATGGGGTCATAAAATTCAAGAAATCAATGGTGGATTCGTTCCTTTATCTGAGGCTGAGTGGGTGTGGGCCAAGCATCCCAGCTAGTATTTTCGGAAGAAGATGAAGCAGCTTCATCCCATGCAAAGAGTTTTGGAGCAGATGAAAAGCTTCCAAGATCCATTTGTGCAAATGCTTGGTCCAGAGGTTCGTATGGTGCGAAAGCTTCCATAACTTGTATAAATGGGGGCGGATAAGTATGGCCAATAAATGCATGAAGGTTCTTTCAAAGTCGGTCATCATTGTCAAATACCTCCTCATATGCTCGATCAATGTAGGAGAGGGCTTGATTGGCCATTGAAGATATATCAGCCCCTTCGTATTCACAGATAGTGAAGGAAATGTTCAAAGCGTAAGGAAGAATTTAATGAAGTTCAATGCTTCATTTCTAAGAAGACGGTTATACTTCTAAGATAAACCAAGTTCATACACGTCCTAGGATGTAGACAAAGTGCACTGATCCACTAATATCACAAAGTATTGGATATATTAGTCCGGGGAGTAATGTTGGCTATATATTTTGTATAAGCCAATTGCAGCTTTACACGTGGCTTGTAAAGGGCAAATTGGGGAGTTAAGTTGAGCCTCCAATCAGCAACATACACGTGGCAGTTCATAATGGTAATAATGGATTTGGGCCGCATGGAAGCAGTTAGAGGGCATGAGGTGACGTGGCCCAACAATTACTCACAATTCAAATTTAAGAGGAAAGCCCAATTGCAAGGAAGGCATAGTGGGAGCAAATTGTTCAGGGCCATAACCAATGATCGTGGAAGAGCATTTCGACGGGTAGAACCCACTTCGACAGTTACCTTCAGAAAGTATAAATAGAAGAGAATGCCACCAAAAGAAAGACCTGGACTCAGATCCAGAAACCAGTTGTTTACTTCATATTTTTTCTTTCCTGTTGTTACATTTTTAGTTCTTCAATTCCTGTACTACACTTCATTTCCTATGAGTAATTTCAAGTAGTCACTACTGTAAACCTTTTCATGACTAGGTTATTTCTTTGTAAGTTCTTATTTACTTAATGAAATTCAATTTCTGAACTATTTTGTACGCGTGATCATTTATAAGTTTCTTCTAAATAAGCCACCAGTAAAAGTCCTCTTCATTGAGGCTAAAAGAATTTCAACACAATCGTCTGATAATTGGTTGGCAATTAAAATTCTGCAAGAACTTATTGATCCTTACTGGCACGCTTTAAATTACACAATTAACCTTCGAAACCCAAAAAAGCCAACATACATGTAACAAGAAATATGTTTTATTGTTTTTATCAAAAATATATAAATAAAATAAAAAAAAATGTTTTGGTGCTATTTGGTAACTTTACAATTTACTTTTTTTTTTTTGGTTAATAGAAAACATTAAATATGTTTACTCTTACTTTTTGATAAAAATGAAACAAAGCACATTTGGTACAAGGGAAATGTAATTTCAATTTTGAAAACAAGTGGCGGTGGGCATTGCAAAGTGAAGGCCAAAAGTGATTGTTGATAATTCGAGATGATAGTCAAAGGTGGTTGTCGTTCGTCGAAGGTGGTTTTTCGACAAAAGCTAGTTGCAAGACACTGAAGGTGGTTCCTAGCAAAAAGTGAATGGTCAAAAGTGGTTTTCGACCATGGGAGGTTATTCAAGATGGTGATCGGAGGTGGTTGCTGATTACCAAAAGTAGTTTCCAACAAGAGGTAATTGTCGGCCATCGAATGAAGTTTTCGACAAGAGCTAATTGCACTGATGAGAGATCATTGGTAATGGCTAAAGGTGGCTATTGGTTATGAGAGGTGGTAGCTAGCAATCGAAAAGGACGGCCAAAGGTAATTGTCGCAGTCAAAAGTGATTTCCAACAAGAAGTATCGACTGAAGATGGGAGGTGGTTGGTGGCGGTCAGAGATAGTTTCCAACCTCATGAATCTAGTTTTTCCTTTTCCTTTTTTTTTTTCTTTTATATATATATATAGTATTCACAATAACCTATCACTACATAATATAATCATATTGTTCGACAAAGAACATGGCATCATTTTTTTATTTTTGTCATGATTCAACTTTTACTTTTAGCAATATATATAATTCAAATCAAATCTAAAAATTAAATTTAAAAAAAAAAAAAGCAGTATATATAAATTCGGATATGCAAAATTTTCACAACAAAGTGGCATAGCATTTTTGGTCACATGTCCTTTTTAGATTTATACACCATAGATTTGGCTATATATATATCCCTTCTAATTGTTTCTCATTAGTTCTGGAGTGATTTTTATTCTATTTGGTTATTTTTAGTTCTTAGATTTTTAGTAAGAATTTATAATATACATATATATATATATATAATAAACTACTCCCTTGTAGTCTATTGGTTTGGGAGGTAGTATTTTGCAAGGGAAAGGTTAGGAGTTCAACTTCTAGAAGAGTTTTTCCAACAATAAACAACTAATTTTGGCCAAAAAAAAAAAATGCATTGTCGAAAAGTTCTAAGAAATAAACTAAAACAAACAGGAAGAGTAATTTAAGATAAATAAAACTAAATAACATCTAAACTGTGAGATGCCACACAGTCCTAGGATCACCAATCACTACAAGTTTTAGGAATCACGCTTTTTTGTTTATAAAAGTGAAAATTTTGTTACAAAAAATATTAAAAGATCAATTTCAATGGTCATGTGAGTCTTCATAAAAAGGTCATCTTGAAAAGTCAAGAAAAAAGACCTTTAACAATAAAATTTTAAAAATATTGTATCATTTAGGACAAAACAATTCATGAAAAAAAGTTTACTTTATTAGATGAAAATTTTTGTTCTAACAATTCGTGCCAAAAGGTTTACTTTTTGAAATAAAAATTTTGGTAACGAATAATTATTCATTACTAAATCTTTAATTTGTAATAAAAAAAAATATCACAATCGCATTTTCAACAATTAAGACATTTCATCTCTAGAAAACAATTGTCTATTGTTAGCCATATTGTGTTTTGATGATAATTTTGATTATGTTTTGATTTTATTCTTGATAAATTAAATTGATCAATATAATATGTTTTATTCATATCAATTTAATCTATCTTCTCCTGATGCTAACCATGTTCTTGGAGGCCAATTTGTAGGTTAAACAGAGGGTAAAACAACCTAAAAATAACAGCCAAAAACAGCCCAAAAATAGCAGCCAAAATAGCAGCAAAAACAGCTCAGAAACAGCAACAAAACAGCCCAAAAACAGTCCAAAAACAGCAACAAAATAGCCCCAAAATAGTAGCAAAAACAGCCGCAAAATGGCAGCAACACAACACTAGCAGTAGCAGAACAAAGAAGGCTGAAAATACACTAGGTGGACGTCTGGGCGAATGTCTGGGGGGACGACCGGCAAAGCCAAAATCAGCCCATTTCACTCTAGTTCAAGTCTGCTTCACACCGGCTGTCAAACCAGTAGTATACTCGACATCCGCGGATGCCATCCTTGACGACTGCGACCCACCGGACATCCGGGTGGACATCTGGGCAGACATCCAGGTGGACGTCCCTCTAGAACAAAATTTCTTTTTTGGACATCCGATGAACGACCACTCTGTTTTGCAACGGCTATTTTTCAAATAGAGTTGTCATCTATCAAACCCATGCTTTGCCTCCTTCAAGATCTAATCAGTAATGGGGGAATGCATCATTTTGAGTAGAGTAGTTTTACCCAAAATCTCACTCAATCCTTTTCAATACACGCAACAGTCAACAGCTCCATAATCTTCTCCTTGATAAATAACAGAGCTTTTACTGAACAAGATACAAGCAACAATACAAGCTAGAAAACATTCTCTGATCAATCATCACTCTCACCTTTCATCTATTCTCTAAGAAGTGTTCTTCATTTTTGGTTTACATTTTCCTCTTAGAAATTATACACCGAGCCTTATAGCTTTAAACTCATCTTACCTGTGTGAGGTTTACAGAAAAATCAGAGCTTCATCTTATATATCTATCTTTGAGAGATAACTCTTGTAGCTTTCTTTGAAAGCAAAAACAACTTCATTTCAACCTTGTAAGAGTGTAGTACACTCAGTGTTCTTGACTCCTAGAGTGTGATTGAAAATCAGCTAAAGAAGGCAATGGTTTGGACTTAGATAGTCTGTGTAAAATCTATGGAGGATTGCTCCATTTGTGAAGAGGTTGCTAGCACCCCTGTGAAACTAGAGTATAGTAGAAAATCTAAAGTGAAGCTTGAGAAGTAGATGTAGGCTTGGTTGAATCCGAACCACTATAAATCTGTTTGCCTCTCTCTCTTATCTTTTTATTTTTGTCATAAGTATATCTCACATTTTTACTGTGCCAAATTCATTAACTGATATAGCTATTAGAACACTTGTTTTAATCATCTTTGTTTCATTAGCTATATTTATCTGTTGTACTAGTTATAATTTTTATTGGGGTATTATTATTTTATTTGTAAAAACTTAATTCACCCCCTCTTAAGTTGTCTTTTGGTAACAGTCTACAATTTTGTCTATAAAATTTAAAATTTTTGAAGTATCACTTCTTTTTTTTATCTCCTTTTAACTTGAGCAATTTGATCTCTACACTTTACATCTAGTTTCAATTTAGTTTTTTTGTCCAAATTGGACGTTAAATTTAACAATTTTGTGACATGTGTCAGTCTTTTGAAGTGTACAAGTGAAAATAATTCAAACTAATTTGAACAAAGGACCAAATTGATATTGAACTTAAAATACAAATATCAAATTGTTCAAATGAAAATAATAGGGACCAAAGTGAAATTTGAGTCAAATTACAAGAATGAAAAGTGTAATTTATCCGTTCTTTTTTTTTTTTTGCATTCTTGTTGGAACCATCTTACTTTCAAAAATTGTTACATAGTAGTATTTTGTGATTTGTTTTGTTATTATATCATCTCTATTTTTGAGACTATGTAATACATAATATTTATTACTAAGCAAACACACAATCAGCATAGTATTTTAAAAAGATTGAATAATTACTAATCTTACTTGGTACATAGTTCCAAACCTTGACAGAGCCCATAGTAGCCCAGTTACCTTCAAGAACTTGAATACTCTTTATTTTTTCAGGGCAGATCTTTGGGATGAGGTAGGATTTACAGGTAAAGATCTCAAAAAACCTATTAGCTTTGCACTTGACCTCTGTTTGTCCCTCCAACTTAGAAATTTGAGCCATATTTCAATGCTATATCCACTGCTAAAAAAATAACTCATAAAAGGGTAAGGGGCTAGATGTGAAAACTAATACTCTAGTCTCAACTTTATATAGAGGAGTAGTGAATAAAAAGCTTATTGGGGATCAAATGGTGTTGATAAGAACAAAATATACTTGTTTCAGGGCCCGTCACTACTCACCCACAATCCTTTTTTCAGATAAACTTGGTCCTTGTAAAAACATACTGTATTTGTTGATGAAGAAATCCAACAAAGAAGATGACTAGATCCGCCACACGATCATCATCTACAAGATAAAGCTCCCCCAGCCATTAAACGGTCGAAGGTCCTTCGACGTCCAAGTCAGTCCTCCAATATTATCAAAATATTTAATGGACAAATACATAAAGAGAATCGCGTACCTCAACCCATGGGGTGCCGCCTATTTATAATATCCAGTGACTTGCCTAACAAGTAGTTTGAATGTTCCAGAAGTCATATCTTAAACAATTGGAGATTGTTTAGGACTCTTATATCAATAATATTTCTATTTCCTGATGAATTTTGCATAGTATAAAACACTAATACAATATTTGATGAGGATTTGACAACTGTCATACATGTGATAATCCATAATTGCACCACGTGACAGTGTTGAGACCCACATAATTCCTATGGTTATTTTTATCTCCTCTCAATTGCCCCCAAGCTTTCATTCTCTTTGAGTCCAATAAAAGAGTAGAAGCTTTCTGTTATTACTCCGATAAAAATAATCATGTAATATTGCCTAGCTAGAATGATATATGGGTACTAGAGCTTATTCCAATAATGCCTAATCTTGCTAGAACTTATTCCAAAAATGCTTAACCTTGCTAGGATTTATTCCAAGAATGCCTAACCTCATTAGGACTTATTCCAAAAATGTTTAGCCTTGTTAGAACTTATTCAAAAAATGCCTAGCCTTACTAAGAACTACCAAAAAACAACGAAATCTCAGAGCTAGAAAAATACTTGCTTCTTGGGGAGCAAAATCCGCTCGGCAAGGAATCACAGAGTTGGACCAACTACATTCTTGGCAAGCAAAATTCGCTCGGCAAGGAATCCCAAAGTTGGACAAACCACCAACTTCCTTCTTGGCAAGCAAAAATCTGCCAGGCAAGGAATCTCAGAGTTGGACAAACCACCATCTTGCTTCTTAGCGAGCAAAATCCACTCGGCAAAGAATTGCAGAGTTGGACAATCACCAACTACCTTCTTGGCGAGCAAAATCCACTAAGCAAGGAATCCTAAGTTGATGAAAATCATCAACTTACATATTGGTGAGCAAAATCTGCTTGGTAAGGAATTCCTAAGTTGATCAAAACCTTTAACTTACATCTTGTCAAGCAAAATTAGCTTAGAAAGGGATTCCTAAGTTGATCAAGACCATCCACTTACCTTTTGCTGAACAAAACGAACTCGACAAGGAATTCCTAAGTTGATCAAGACCATCCACTTACCTCTTGCTGAGCAAAACCAACTCGGTGAGGAATTCCTAAGTTGATCAAAACCATCAACTTACCTCTTGATGAGCAAAATTTGCTCGACAAGGAATTCCTAAGTTGGTCAAAACCATCAACTTACATCTTGTCGAACAAAATTAACTCAGCAAGGAATTCCAAAGTTGATCAATACCATTAACTTACATCTTATTGATCAAAATCAGCTCAGTAAGAAATTTCTAAGTTGATCAAAACCATAAACTTACCTCTTGCTGAACAAAATCCACTCGCTAAAAAATTCCTAAGTTGATCAAAACCGTCAACTTACCTCTAACTAAGCAAAATCTGCTTAGCAATGAATTCCTAAGTTGATCAAAATCGTCAACTTACCTCTTGCCGAGCAAAATCCACTCAGTAAGGAATTTCTAAGTTGATCAAAACCATCAACTTACCTCTTGCTAAGCAAAATTTGCTCGGCAACGAATCCTGAAGTTGAACAAATCCCTCAACTTCTTGTCGAGCAAAATCAACTCAACAAGGAATTCTTAAGTTGATCAAAACCATCAGTTTACCTCTTGTGAATCAAAATCTGCTCGAGAAGAAATTCCAAGGTTGATTAAAACCATCAATTTACCTCTTTCCGAACAAAATCCACTCAATAAGGAATCCCAAAGTTGAGCAAAACCCTAAACTTCCTTCTTGGTGAGCAAATTAGCTCGGTAAGGAATCTCAAAGTTGAACAAATCTCTCAACTTAGTCGTCAGAGCAAAATTAGCTCAGTAAGGAGATAAAAATTTTAACCAAGGAGTAGCACAATTTATCTTGCCTCGGTGAACCATAGAGCGTGAACTTCATCTTAATATATTATTCAGACATATTCTTGCTCATCTCACTTACTCCTCTGCCTCCAAATTTTTGGTGTAACCAAGTCACGGAAAAAATTTTCAAACCATATAACCAAGTTTAGATGCATGCAGATGTAACTTCGTTCAATGATTAAACCAAGCTATAGAATGGTCCACTGAGCTACATGAGTTGATTGAGCTATTTCATAAGAAAACGTTGTCAAGCTTGTAGACTGGAGTGGCTCTTAGTTGCTTTGGGAGTCAAAGTATGTAACTTTGTTGCCGAGTTGCAAACAACCCAATTGGGCTAAAGTTTCATGATTGGAATTTCAACCAGGCTGGAGTTAACCACGACATATCATGGTAAGGAAGAGGTGTTGATAACAGCACACCAACACCTTTAAAAACAAGATGATCACGACTTGGTTATCCGGAATGCAACTATGATACATGACAATATGTCCGGTAGTTGAAATTATTTTCCAGCACTATTTTATTGCCCTCAAGTTCACAACAATTTGATGCACGATCCCTTAACGTGGTAACGATAAACTCCTTGCCCACAACAAGCTTCAGCTATCATTTGCATGCTTGGTGAATAAACTATTCGTTCACCCTCATAATCATTTTTTCCTGGGACATTTTTGTTCTTCCTCGGGTGACGACTAAAGACCAAATGATTAATCTTCAGAATAGTCGGGCCTTCTCTTTGCTCGGTCTTCATCTAGCTATTTGGCGTGAATCCGTCGTGCATCAATGGCGTTGAGGCACCTAGTATCAGCATTGTGCAGTCAAGTTTTGCATGGTCAGTTGTTTAGTCCTTTAGCCCGGTTCCAAAAATATGTCAAGGTTGAAACCGTAGTTCTATGGGTTGAGGGACGTTATTCTATTTTGCCAAGTAATTCTATTTTGTCAAGCAACAAAAATACTGTTCAACATGAATAGTCGAGCTACATGTGAATACGATTGTGCTAAGTGTTGTGTTGACTCAAACTACTGTTGACTATTACTACAACATTATAGAAACCCGAACAGTGCTGTTACAATATCTGAGAGAGAGAGAGAGAGAATATTATATTATGTGTATATTTAATATTGTGTAGAATAATAATATAACAATGTATACAAGAATCCTTTATATAGGAGGAGAAAAACCTAAGTATGATAATGAATATAATATGATATGTATGACAGACAAAATATATAATTACTATATTTAACACTTCTCCTCAAACTCAAGTAGGGATACCAACTTGAGTTTGGAGAGAGAAACTAAAACATGAAATAAAACTACAAAAATAAAATAAAAGGAAAATAGATTACAAAGTCTAAATGGGAGCACAAGAGCATTTAAGATAGATCAGAGGTCGAAGCTAATGTCGAGAGACAATTTATGGTCGTGTCAGACAGTTGTAGAATAAGAACGAGTGTTGAACCAGCAAAACATGGCACACATGTAACTTATAACGTAGTGTTGAATGGCGATGGCAACAGATGAACCATGTGTGCCAGATGGCGACTTGGAAAAGAACCATGTTCGCCAAGAGGTGGCTTGAAAAGGAACAAAATGCGTGAAGGAGGCGGCTTGGGTGATTTGCATGGTGTATAACCATTCTCACCACGATATAAGTATAATACTCCCCTCAAACTCAAATATTTTTAAAGATAGAAACCTATTTGAGGTTCAAGTAGAGGGAAAGACAGAGTGGGGCAAAAGCACCCAAAAAAAAAAAAATTGGATTGCGAGTAATATATATATATATATATAGAAATTTTTAGGGTAGGAATAAACTAGTGGATAAAGGAAGAGATCACCACGAAGCGATACTGAAAGGCAAATATGGCAGTGGAATGGGTTGAAGTCCGACGGACGGCCAAGGCAAGGTTGCCGCTCGCTAGTAAAGCAAAGAACACCAAGAACTTAACCTATAGCTTTGATATCATGTCACATTATCTATGAGAGAGAGAGAGAGAGAGAGAGAGAGAGAGAGAGAGAGAGAAACATTATATTATAAAGAAAATTGGTCTAAGATCCCAACCCAACTTTTGATATGAGGAGAGGTCCACAATAATTTTTTTTATGCCTAAGGTCCCTCAACCTTACTTTAGGTTTTAAAGTACCTAATTTACCCTTCTTTGTAACATATATTGTTTTGGATTTTGCCAAATTGAAGATTTTATTGTTGTTTTGAAGGAGATTTCGTGGGGATGGACTTGGAGATGGAGATTTTTGCAGGAGATTTCATAGGGATTTTGTAGGTGTTGCAGTTGACTTGACGATAGAGATTGTTGTGATTGCGTAGGTGTTGCAGTGGTGTTGATTGTTTTTGTTTTGATTTCCAGTTGAGTTGAATCAAGTATGTTTCGATGGAGATTCCGTATGGATTTTGATTTTTGATTTGATTTGTATATAAGGATTCCAATTTCATATTAGTTTTTCGAGTGTATTTTGAATTAGGTTTTTCTTTTCAATTTTGATCAATTTGAGAGATAGGCCCGTTCAGTGAAGTTGTTTTCGATTTTTGGAGTTGATTTTTCATTCTCTGTTATTGATCAATTTTAGAGAGGCCAGCTCGATGGAGTTGATTTTGATTTTTGGAGTTCATTTTTCAGTCTTTGTTTTTTGATTAATTTCACAGAGAGTCCAGCTCAGTGGAGTTGATTTTGATATTTGGAGTTCATTTTTCATTCTCTATTTTTTTATCAATTTTAGAAAGAGTGAGAGAGTCCAGCTCAATCTCTGTTTTTCATCAACATGCTTATCAATAATAAGTTTTTATTCTCTGTTTTTTCATCAACATGTTTATCATTTTTCATTCTCTAAGTTTTGCTCTCTGTTTTTTCTACAATTTTCTTTATAGTCCAGAGAAAATTGTAAGTTTATGTGGAATAAAATCACAGAGAAAATTATAATTTCATATAGACATGTTATTATAAGTTTCTAATCCAGCCAGTGAAAGTCACAGAGAAAATTATAATTTCTTATGGACATTTTATTATAAGTTTGTTATTTTTTATTTTTTATTTTCTTAATTGAATGTTTTGTGAGTATAACAGATCTTCTCTATGATTTTCTCTGTATTTGTATGGAATAGTTTGCATTTTTGTCTTTTGATGTAAATGTTTTTTTTTTTTTTTTTTTTTTTTGTGATCTTGAAAGTGAATATCAGTTCGTAAATTTCTATAGACTTTTATTTGTAGTCTAGAGAAAATTATAAGTTTGTTATTATAATGTAGAGAAAATCATAATTTTATTTGGGCATGTTATTATAAGTTTGTTATTTTTTATTTTTAATGTCTTCTGGATTAGATATATGGATTGGGGATTTAATTAAATGTTTTGCGATTACATTTGATTTTTTTTTTTTATGCTTTTTACTGTATTTTTGTTGAATAGTTAGCATTTTGTGTTTTGATGTGAATTTGTTTTTTTTTTTTTTTTTTGTATAAGTTTGTATGTTTGTGTTATTTTTTATGTTGTGCTTTTTATGTGTTCTTATATTGAACAAGTTATTTTTCCTCTTTTTTTTTTTTCCAGTTTAGATGGATAATGCAGTGTTGTTGTTGTGTAGATATGGGAATGATACTATTATCATTAATGTTTCATGCGAATTGAACTTTGAGGAAGTGGTTGGCATTCTGTATAAAACATAGGAGAATTTGAAACCTGGGACGATCTCTATTTCATATTGTATTGTGGGGCATCCCAATTGTATGGTTCAAAATAATATTGATTTTTTTAATATGTTGAGGGTTGCTTGTACACGTGGTGTTGATATAGTTAATGTTTCAATTGTTAGGTGTAATACTTCTGATCAGGAGGGTGAAGTGTGGTCTAATTGGGTAGATGTTGCACATCGTGAACGTGATAAGCTTCTGGATATTGAAAGGAATTCACTCTCTAAGTTTTGTTTTCACTAAGAAAATGTGTTATTGTCAATTGGTTGGCGAAATGATATTGGAAGTGTTGGACAAAAGTTTGGGGGTCGCGTGGTTGAGTTCCGTACTGTTTTGTGAAAATATACTATTGAGGATGGTTTTGAGTTTACGTATGTTAAAAATGACAAGCTAAGGGTTATGGCAGAATGTGCATATAAGGAATCGAGGGGATGTATGTGGTGCGTACATGCTTCAGTTGAAAAAACAAATGGATTCTTTTACATAAGAACTTTGAACAATGACCATATGTGTGATGTGGCGGTTCGTACTAGTAAACATGGTAGGATGACTTCCAGCTTAGTTTCTGGGTTGATACTTGAAGAGGTAAGTGCGAAGCCTTTAACTTGTCTAGTGGATGTTGTCAAAGAAATGAAAGACAAATATGGGGTCTCAATCAGTTATAACTGTGGTTGGTTGGGGATTGAAAAAGCAAAAGGTAATATATATTGGGATTCTTGTTTGTCATTTGATCAATTACGGTAGTATTTTGATGATGCATGGAAGAACAATCCAGGTAGTAGTTTTGAGTTGGATTTTGAAGATAACAAGCGTTTCAAAAGAGTGTTTGTGGCTTTTCATGTATGCATTGCTGGTTTCAACTATTGTCAACCATTGTTATTCCTTGATGGAACTTTTTTGAAATGACAATACAAGGGAGTTATGCTTGTTGCGACTGAGAAAGATGGGAATGAAGGTAATTGAAAATATATCTAATTTTCTCTAAGTATGTGAATTTTCTGTAGATGTGAGAACTGGGTGAATTTTCTATGTTTGTGGTCATGTTTTGTAAATTTTGTGAATTTTCTTTGACACTGTGAATTTTCTCTGGATTTGGCCACTGCATGAGTTTTCTCTAGATTTTGGCCATTATGTGAATTTTCTATAGATTTGGCCATTGTGTGTGAATTTTCTCTGGATTTGGCCACTGTGTGTGAATTTTCTTTGGATTTTGGCCATTGTGTGAGTATTCTCTAGATTTTGGCCACTATGTGAATTTTCTCTGGATTTGGCCATTGTGAGTGAATTTTCTCTGGTTTTAGCCACTGTGTGTAAATTTTCTCTGGTTTTGGCCACTGTGCGTGAATTTTCCATGGATTTGGCCACTGTGTGTGAATTTTCTCTGGATTTGGCCACTTTGTGTGAATTTTCTCTGGATTTTGGCCACTGTTTGTAATTTTCTCTGGTTGTTCAATGTGCGAATTTTCTCTACATATGTATATATGCTTGTTCCTATTTGTTTTGTAGGGTTTTTTCCTCTAGCTTTTGCCATTGTCGATGCTGAGAATAAGGACAATTGATGTTGATTCCTTGAACATTTGTGTCAATTATTGGGACCAGAGAGGGTGGTAAGTGTCATATCAAATCGACATTGTGGTATTGTGGAAAGAATTGGAAGGTTTTTCCCTAATTGCTATCATGCTTTTTGTCTTAAACATCTAAAGAGAAATTTTAGGGATAGGTTATCATGTGGAAACACAAATTTGGTTAGGGAGACGATTATGTCCAAGTTTTCAGAATGTACATATATTCCAACAAAGGCGTCATTCCATTTCAAGTTAAATGAATTAAAAGGTAATGGATGAGGCATTATGAATGTTTTCTTGAGAAGTTTACCATATGAAAATTAGAGTGATACATATTTTGAAGGGAAATGTTATGGCGAAATGTATTCAAATGTTGCTAAGTTGTTCAATTCATGGATACGAGAAGCTCAGCACTTGCCAATAACAAATTTAGTAGATATGATACGGTTGCAAATCATGAATATGAGGTCTGATAGGAGGTTACTTTCTAGTAAATGGAATAAAGTTCTTTGTCCTCGTATGGATAGTGTGTTGGAAAAGGCTTTCATGGATGGAAGGACGTGGAATGTGAGTTTATCATCCGATAATGTGTTTGAAGTGCATTGTTTTCCTTCAATTATGGTTAACCTTAGTTTGAAAACTTGTTCGTGTCGGAAATGGGAAATAAATGGGTATCTATGTCAACATGCTGTTACTGTAATTTTTAGGAGTGGAAAGAATTTGAATTCATTCGTTGAACCATTTTTTCATGCTGATATGTATCGTCAAGCATACTCATTTTCGATTGGTGCAGTTCTAATTGTTGAAAAACCTGTCTATACTATTGATAATGCTATGATTTTACCTCCGTTGAGTAAGAGACCAGCTGGGAGGCCGAAGAAGAATGGAATTGCTTCTACTGAAGAGTTTAAAAGGGTGATGAAGTGTTATCGATGTAGTAGTATTGGTCACCATAATAAGAGGACATGCAAGGAACCTTTATTAAATAGTTAAGGATATCCATCCGTTTTAATTATTTGCATTGCATTTTATTGATTGAATAATACATTTGAGGATGTTAGAGTAATTTATGTTGCATTTTTTGATGTTGGTTAATAGAGAGAAATTTGTATGCGTATAGATCTTATTACAAAAATAATGTGTTTGTTATGCATTGTGTTTAGTAATTTTCGTTTAACTTTTTTTTTTGAATTTTCTCTGTAATTTTTGGATCAATGCAAAACATACATTGGGCAATGTGTTTATAATACTAGTTAAATTCATCCAGAGAAATTTTCTAATAGCAAAGAAAATTACTTTGTGCATCTTGTTTTTTGAATTGGATGTTGTGAATTACTTCGTGCATTTTTTTGTACCAACACAATGTACTACAAATTACATAATCAAATAGGCACCCTCTTTGCATCATACGAGATAAATTTCTCTATTACTAGAATTTTCTCTATGAAATTCTGGTAACTTCAAATCAAACAAATTTCTTTACAAATATAATTTTCTCTGTGTACATTGTGTTGATAATCACCACTTAACATGCATGATGAAAAAACATATTTAACCATTGATAACAATGAAACTTTGAAGTTTACATTAGTCAAAAAAAGATATATACATATATCAACCATTATCATTCCTTCAATGTATTAAAAAAATATTGAAGGGCTATTTCTAATTACATTGGTCATTTACTAGTTTGTCTTCCTTTCACTGGTGTTCTTTCACTACTCTACTTTTGGTACTTTTTTTGGTGATATTTCAATTGGTTCTGTCCATGACCGGCCAATTTCAGTCACAAATCTCTCTATGATTTCTGCCCTAATTAACCTTACATCTTCTATTGACAATGTCAAGCTGATAGGTTCATGTTTGATGTATTGTCTCATTATGTAGCATACAAAGATGCCACAATCCACGCTGCATACAAATTATAGGTATAGTTAGTTTTGAGATACATGTAAATTAAATTATCTCATTTGTAAATGTTGTATGAAACTTATGAATAATTGGATTGTTGTGGAGCATTCTCGACATATACAGTCATAATTTGTGCTTTGTGAGTCGATCAATTTGAATGAGGGTTGTAATTGTGCCTCTCTTTCATGGCATGCTTTCAAAAACTTCTCCACATAATCTTGCTGCAAAAAGGATATTAATTATGTAAGTTGTGTGCATGCGATTAGCCAGATAATTTTCAAATAACAGAGACACAAAGACACAAATTAATGGGAGTCTATCCTAGCCAGAGAAATTTCAGATGTTAGAGAAAATTACATACACAAGCACAAGAACACAAATGGGACAAGCAATAGAATGTGATGAGTTAGATAATTTTTAAATAACAGAGAAATTTACACACAAAGACACAAAGATACAAATTAATGGGAGTCTATCCTGGACAGAGAAATTTTAGATGCTAGAGAAAATTACATATACAAGCACAAGGACACAACTAGACAAGCAACAGAAATTGTGAACGGAAATTTTCCCAGCAGAAATTTCAAATAACAACTAGAGGGCAGCATGCTAATATAAACCTAAAAAATCCAAACTCCAGTCAACAACAACTACAATCTTGACCAACCAATTAGGAATGAAAATTTTGACAATAGCAAAAGTGAGGTTAGTGAGGGCAAATGACAGTACTAAGTGACAACTCAAAAATAATTTCCATAGGCAAATGACAAACATATAAACTTCACAAGCACAAACACATTTTGACCCTGATTCAACCACAAACACATAAATTTCACTTTTACAATTTAAAAACATTATCATCACATAATCAACATCATGGATCAGATAAATTTGCACTCGTTACCAATTGTTTTGCATCTTTGAGATATTTGTCATGTGCTTCATCCCTCCTTGTCCTTAGGGAGTTGTAGAACCCCCATAAATTGTCTTTTTTGTCCAAGACAAGCAAGGTCCAATGATTTCCATTGGTTGACTTTTCATTGCCACTGCTGTTTATTGGAAAATGGAATAACCTGTAGTTCCTCCACACGAGTTCAAAATGCTTGTCAAACAATGAGATTCAGAAAGTATGATTTTCCATCATCTTGATGAAGTTCTGTGGTAAGAGAAAATCAAACAATGGTTAGAGAAATTTAAAATGATATAAAATTTCAGAAATATACACACAGAGAAATTTTAAGACATACACATAACTAGCCAAAGAAAATTAGACAAGTCACACAAATGGCTCCAAGAAGTAGCTCAAAAGGAGAAAGTAGTAAGTAAATTCCAGAGAAAGTCAAATAAAAGAGTAGTAACATACCGAGCCCATGCATATGGGAAAAAAAATGAAGTTGCTCGTTGTCATTTTCTTCTTTGGTCAGCAAAGAGTATCTCTTCATAACCATCAATGACCTAAAAATATCATTGAAATTTAACGAAAGACTTAAATTTTTGGCAATTTCTTTTTCTTTTATTAAGTTTTTGATATTTTCAAAAGAATTGAGATTCAACTCACTTGTCCATATTAAAACTCTACAAGATGACAAAGAAGGGATTTAACAATTGTTAATGCAATATAAGTTAGTAAATTTTGTTTGTTATTTTCTATTTTAATTGTTGTACTTACTCTAGTCCAGACACATTCGATATGTGCTTCAAGATATCTTTGACATGTTCTTTGACCAATTTTGGAACCGGTAGACTTGATGGATGTCACACCCCAAAAATAATACAATAATCCATCCACCATAAGCATTATATGTTAACAACAATAGTAAAGTTATCTTCCATTAATTCAATGGGGTTTACAAAAGATTCATAAAGCCTAACCATGAATCTATAGCATATGTTTCCAATTAAAAGAGAAGAAGAAAAATAAACAGATAAATATGCCCTATGGGCTTACAACCTTCCAAGACCAAGCTTGGTTACAACAAAATGAGTCAGAAGCTCAATACAAATTAAGCCCTAGGCTTGTACAAAAGCAAATAAATATAAACAACAAAAGTGAGCTCTCAGCTCCACAATCCTCCCAAGCTAAGTCCTTGGCGGAGGCATATCACCAGCACCTAAAAATGTTTTTCCCAAGTAGGGTGAGCCAAAGCCCAATAGAAACCATCTATCGCAATATATGAGTCTTAACAAAAGTATATGTATGGGGTGCTTATGCGATGCCAATGACAAATCATTCGTGATGTTACAAGATCATACTATGCCAAGTTCTACATTTCAAGCCATTTTAGTCTTACTTTAGTTCATGGCAATTCATTTCATCTCAATCCATAAGTTAAATCCCTTGTTACCCAAACAATTCAACTGAGATTACATCCCAATAATTCTCTACCAATACAATTATCATATAGACAATTCAATCCACCATTTTATGAAAATTTCATCCACGGGAATTGGCACCCTTGTATATATGCGCGGTTTTCAGGACTTTCACTCATGACACACAGGCCAACTTGATTCAATGGAGTCCATCCCCTTTCTCCTCTCAAATATGATACATATACAACGTATTAACACATGGTCATATTCAATGACATTCAATACGAGATTAGTTTCAATCCACCTAATCTTATGCAATTTCTACAACAATCATGCCTATCCTCCACCGATAGCCCAAAACAGATACTTCTAAGCAGTTATACAAACTTCACAATAAATAAACTATCCATGGATAAACTATCCATATGTCCATCAATGAGAAATGACAATTTTCCCAACTCTACCATTAACATACACATCTAACAAATTTTATCTTCATTGAGCCAATTCCATGATTTATACAAAATGACCATTTGAAATATTCTAGGGCAACACCCATTTCCTCCCAAATACAACCCGTTTGCCAAAATCAACAAGTTTGACACAACACAACCTCATATCCATACCACTAACCATTTCAACACCTTTATTTTGAAAACCCCTCTTTGATCTTAAACCAAAACCCTAGGTTTGTCCAAAATTATCCAAATTCCAATCTTTACTTGCACTATCATCAAATACCCAAGTTAAAAATCATACAAGAGCATAGAAAGTCCCTACCTCAAGCTTAGAAGAGGGAGAAGGAAGAAAATCCCAAAAGTCGACGGAGGAGAAACGACGTTTTGCTCCAATCAAAATGAAGCCCTCGACAAGCTCTACAATTTATCTCAAAGAAGCAAGGCGAGGAGAGGCCTTCAAGTAAGTAGATCTAAGGATCTTTGAGTGAAAAAGTGCTTTTGAGAAAGAGAGAGAGAGTCTCACGGCTTAGAGGGGAAAAAGGGAAGAAAAAGTAAAGAAAAAGGTTAAGTGAGGACCTATTTATAGTACTAGGTCAAAATAAAAATAAGCCCCAAAGTCAACCCAAAAATATCTTGTCAAAATCTCCTAAAAATAGGCCCTAAACTGACTGAAAAATCTGGAAAAAATCACAGGTGTCAACCCCTGCAACACAGATGTCGACCCTTATGAAGAAAAGTTGGAACACTTATGTTTGATAGCATCACAGGTGTCGACTCTTCCCAAACTAGTGTCGACACCAAAATGCAGTAAGCAATTTCAGAACAAGGGTCGAACCTTCCCAGATTGGTGTCGACCCTTGTGGCTAACAACAAAAGGAAGGTGTCGACACCACCAAGACCGGTGTCGACCCTAGAACAAGATTTTTAAGGTCCTAAACAACTTTTCAACGTAAACAAGCGTGAACGAGCAATCCCAACAAGTTTAAATCAATTTGTACTCCTCCAAAACTAATTTACAACAACACCAAAGATTCCCAAAATAAAATAAAGGATTCAAATACACTTACCAAAAGCTTTAAAGGACACAAGTGCTACAATGAAAAAATCCAAGATTTTCTGAGGTTTGTCGGTTAAAGCAAGACATAGTCATCAACATCAAGAATTTCTTCGTCTTTGGTGGTTTGCTCTATTGGCTTTGCATTTTGCTTTGAACCTCTAGTGATCTTCACAACTTTGATATATTCGAAGTCCGGGTCTTGCTTTGTTTTCCTTTTCCTTTCCTTTGCCTTCAAATTCTTTATCATTGATGTAGGATCTTTTTTCATTGTATCAAGATAGTGAAATTTCAATAAAACGTAAATTTCTTTGAAGTAGCAGAATCATATTTCAACATGTAAATATATTTAATTCAATATTTTTCGGTTTCCATAGACTTTTATCCTTGGTTTTGCTTGTTGTTTGTCTGCCACTCTTTCTTCTTGGACTATTGGTTGTTGTTGCACTTTCATTCCAACTGTACACAATGAAAATCAAACGAGCCCCAAAAATCAACGTGGTCAGAGAAGTTACAAAATTTAGAGAAAATTACACACATATGGAAACAAATAGACAGAGAAAAACAAACAAGCCACAGAAATCAAAGTGGTCAAACTAATGTGGTCAGAGAAATTTAAATTCCAGATAAAGTTACCATTGTCTTTGTCCTTGTTTGGTTCTTGTTGTTGGTTTGCCTCTTGCACTTCCGTTCCAACCGTTCCAATGTTTCACAATGAAAATTCAGTAAATAGAAATTTCTCTAAGTTATGTTGACACAATAACATAACTTTTTGTGGTTCAAGATTTTCACTGACCTTGGGATTGAACTTGTTTTGGTGTTCGGTAAGGTTGTGTTGCTAGTTAGACAAATAGTTCTTCAATTTGTTCATGCAATCTAGTATTTTCAGTTTCAAGCTCTGAAATTGAATCCCCAACTGTTGCATTATTTTTTCATTATCTTCTTTTTCAACCTCCAACATCCGTAGTCTCAATTGGTTTATGCTCTCTCTTTCTTGAAGCTTTGAATTCTTTGATGTCAAGGTTCTTATGGCAATGCCCTTCTCTTCAAGTAATTGATTCCATGTTTTCTCTTCTTCTATTTTGGAATTAGAAAGTGCCCTTAGTCTTTCACGTAGATTAGCAATTTGAGTATCCTTTGAATGCTTAGATTCTTCAAACTATTGCATCGTTGAGCCACAAATGCTATCACGATGTTGGTTCATGCGCTCATTATTTTCTTCTTCATCCCTTTCCTCATTGTTTTCTTTTTCTTCTTTAGATTCGGTGCCTTCATCTTCTTCTTTGTCTTCTTCTCCTTTGCCTTCATCTTCTTCTTTACGTTTTACTTCTTCATTTTCTTCTTTGGCTTCCTCTTCTGCACTGCTTTCTTCTTCTTCTCCATTGGTTGCCTTTTGTTCTTCTTCATTGGTTTCTCCTTCTTCATTCCCTCCCTGTTTTTCAAATAAATCTTCTAGTGTCTACATGAATTTAACCAATGCTTTTTTTGCTTCTTTCTTGTTGTTTTTACCAAGACAAAACTCTTTTAATGGATTTTTAATTAGCTTCTCTTTATGTACCTATAATAGAAGGGTTTTTTATCAGAGAAATATTAAAATTTCACTGAAAGAAAAATTCAAACAAGATCAACCAAATACCAGATAAAATTCATCTCAATCAAACTAATGAGAAAGAAATTTCAGAGAAATTCTTCTCAACCAAACTACAAGGTTCAACAAAATCAAGCAAGCACATAAACCAAAGTGAATCCAATGTGTTCAGAGAAAATTGTGATGCTAGAGAAAATTCATCTCAAGGGAAAAAGTATACACAATGAGACAACTAAGGAGTGAGTATGAAACAAGCAACATAATTTGATGGATAAGGAAAATTCACGTATCAGAGAAAATCAATCAAGGGACATAAGTTAATGTTACTATAAGTGTAATCATAGAAATTTGAATTCCAAAGAAAATTCATTACAAGGACAGAAATGAACCAGTGAGAATCAAACAAGCAATATAAATTGAAATCCTAGATAAAATTCATCTCAATCAATCAAGGCACATAAGTTAATGTGATTATAATTGTGGTTAGTGAAATTTTTTTTCCATATAAAATTCATCACAAGGAGGGAAACAAACCAGTGGTTAGAGAAATATTGGAATTTCACTGAGACTTGAGTGGCGATAAAACCTAACCTGTTGAGGTGCAAGAGATTGGATTGGCGTCCTCTACAATTGTTTAGTCAAGCTTTGCAGGTTTCACTTGGCACATCTTGGGAATTCAGTTGTGTTACTGTCTTCCTAGTCGATGATAGTTGCATAATATTGTATTGGAAATAAAAATATTTAAATTTTACTAAATATACAAATTTGTAAGTATCATAAGTATAAATGTAAATGGAAATTATACTTACCAGCAATGCAATGACACACTCAGTAACTTTCTCCGAAGTTTTGTGCAATGCTCTTATAGAATCGATCAATGTTGCTGTTATTGCTTTTGGCCAATCATAGTTCTTCATTTGATTCAAGTGGTTATACATACTTGATAAAAACCCACCCTATTGATTTTCCACTTGTTGCAAAAAAATAGAAAGAGACACAAGTACAAAGTAACAATGGTTGCTACGTCTTTGAAGTCATCTGGTTGTTTTCCTTTCATTGCTTTGGTCAATGCCTTCTTCAGTACAGGATCAATTAGCCTTGTTTCCTTGGGAATCTTCACCTTGGGAATGGTGTGTTTGGCTTCTTTGAATATTTTAATGACATGGCACCTTTACCATCTTCCAAGGCAAAAATCAAGGTCATGTCATTGGTTGTAAAGATCAAATTCTTCTTGCCAATTGCGAATGCTTCAGCTTCTTCATTGTATCGTTGGAAGATTACAACTACAGCATCAACTAATTTTATACATTTTCTTGCATCCATCCTTCCCATGGCGAGAGCTTGGATCAAATACCAAAATGGGGTCTTTTGAAGCTATAAAACTTGGTTTGAATTGAATTGAAGTGTTTCAAAAAAGGATGAGAAGTTTGATCGGTATTGAATGCTGTAATTAGTTGTCTTCCTTTGAAGTTTCATAGGTGTTTTTCCTTTTGAGCTTGAGACGCTTGGAGTTGGTGTCTTTTTTTTTTATGCTCATTGCCTTTTGGACTTGACTTGGACTTTTTTTTTTTTTGGTGTGGAGTTTGTGGTGTTTTGTTGCTGCTGCTACGTCGTTTTGATCTCAGATCATAAGTGGCAAACTCAAAGACTTTCCATTTTTTTTTGGTGTTTCTGGTGTTTTGCTGCTGCTGCGTTTTGCCATTTTCTAGACAATGAAAACATAAAGATGTCAAAATTAAATTCTAGAGAAAATTACAATTACAAGCACGCAACTAGCCAGAGAAAATCAAAGAAGCAACATATATTACACATGCCAAAGAAAATTAAACATGGCAGAGAAAAGTACACATGCCAGAGAAAATTACACATGCTAGAGAAAATTACCTACACGAGAGTGTTACGTGGTTTTTAACAAAATAAATCAAACATGGCAGAGAAAATTATACATGCCAGAGGAAATACACACACAAGAGAGTAATAAGCATTTTTTAACCAAAATTTGCATTCCCAAAGAAATTTTCAATAACTAAGAAAATTAAACATACAAGTACACAACTAGCCAAAGAAAATCTACAAAGCAACATGGATTAATGTGGTCAAAGAAAATTACACAACTGACAAATTTGAATGAATTGAATTTGAATCAAATTTGAAGGAAAGAGAGGTTGGTGAATATTACAAAATGTAAAGGAGCAGAGAAATTTTCAATAGAAAATCAATTCCACAAGAGATAAAATCAATTCCACAGTAAATTCTTCCAAATAAACATGCCAGAGAAAATAAATTCCACATTAAATTAACAAAATAAATAAATGGCAGAGAAAATTATACATGCCAAAGAAAATTAAATATGCCAGAGAAAATTACACACACGAGAGTGTTTAAGTGGTTTTTAACAAAATAAATCAAACATGGCAGAGAAAATTATACATACCAGAGGAAATTACACACACACAAGAGAGTAGTAAGCGTTTTTTAACAAAAATTTGCATTCCTAGAGAAATTTTCAATAACTGAGAAAATTAAACATACAAGTACACAACTAGCCAGAGAAAATCTACAAAGCAACATGGATTAATGTAGTTAGAGAAAATTACACAATAGAGAAATTTGAATGAATTGAACTTGAAAATTACATAGAGAAATACAGAGAAATTACACATTGCAGAGAAAATGGAGGAATAAATAGAAATAAATGGGGAAATAAACATGCTAGAGAAAATTCAAAAAAGAAACATAGATCAAGCAAATGTCAGAGAAATTCAAATGTTAGAGAAATTCAAATTCGAGAGAAATTTATAGACATAAGCACACAACCAGCTTCAAGAATAAGCTCAAAATGCAGAGAAATAATATTTTTCAAATTCATGTAGCTTTTATTATGAAATTGAAACCCTAATTAAAGAAAGGCTAATATAAAATGCAATTAACTGTGTTTCCAATGAAAACTCGTTGGTTTGTAGAAAAACTTACCAGAGTGAGGATAAAACCCTAATTATGAACTGATATGCCCTGAGATGAAGATGCACTGTGATGAAGATGAAATGAGATGACAATGAACAGTGAAAACGCGTCAGAGAAATTTGTGAAGAAGGAATCAAAAATATTTTCGTAGAAGATAATGAAACCCTAATGTCAATCGTGAAGATGATTGTGAAACCCTAATTACGTTCTTCTCTTGCTCGTGAAGATGATTGGATATCAGGACCGGAACTCAATCGTCGGAATCCAGTTGAGTTTTCTCGGTTGATTGTGAAGGGATTTTGGTCGAAGAAATGAATAAAAAGCACGCATAATTTGGTTGAGGGACCTGAGGCATCATTCCTATTTTTAGTTTCCTTTATCCTCTAAATTGCTATTATTAGGGATCTTAAAAAAAAAATCTCCTTTATTATATATATATATATATATTCAATATTGTGTAGAATAATAATATAACAATATATATAAAACTCTTTTATATAAAAAGAAAAAAAAATCTAAATATAATATGATATATATAATAAATAAAATATATAATTACTATATTTAATCCGTGTTATGCACAACATGTTTATTTTTTAGCCTTTCAATGCTCTGACATCATTGCACAAATATCAATCCCACTAAAACAAATAGTGAATACTAACTTTCAATATGACCCACAAAATTCCTATGATTTCTTCTAGTTACATGAATACAAAAATATATTTCAAGATGGCCATAGCGAGCCCAGAAAACACGATACGGAACATATAATTTTCAAAGTCTATCCACGTACAATTTGATTGTTAATATAAAGTTAAAAAAAAAAAAAAAAAAAAAAGAGAACCTATCTTTAATGTCCATGAGTCACATATTGATATTTTCTACATTGGATTCAGGCATTGTCACGATCCAAACCCGCCCCTATAGTTTTAGCATCGTCACCGGCCAGTAATCCTAAGATTACCTACGGCCTCTGAAACAGAATCACAAAACAAGAGGCTAGCAGAAGCAAATATCAAAAATAATATAATCGTCCAATGAGTTGTGTTGACTTATATGAGACAGAAACTTTAAACAGACATTTACATACGTATATCATAACGTCATCATTCTTACGCCAGCCATATAAATATGAAACCAAAAGGGACTTAACCCTGTATACAAAATAAACAAAAGACAAGAAGAGCTTAAGACTTGATCACAAAACATCTTTCCAGGAACCTCTTTGTGAGACACAATGATTGGTTGACAAAATAAAAGTCAAACAGGTAACCATTAGGCTCGGTCACTCACTCACTCACCTACATATATATACACACAGTGAGCTAATGCCTAGTGAATGACATTAAGGTAAAGAGGTTAGTGAACAAATTTCGAACACTTCATATTCATAAAATAGATCATAACATAATCATTCTCATATCTGAACATAATAATGGTATATCCAACAGAACATAACATATCGTCATCTGACTAGAGTAATCGGCTCCGAATACCAATTAAACACATCACCACTTTGACAAGTGGCTAACGAGATCATGTAATCACATATATGTTATCGACCCGCATTAACATGTCGTCCCCCATGACATGGGACTTTCTATGGATGCCATAATAGATTTCAAATAGGACATTCGTCCAGGTTAACAAAATCACATTTCAAAAATCATAACTTATCCAATAACATTTCAAATATAATTCACATTAATATATCTTTACAATGACGTTACTCACAGTGGGCTTCCAGAAATGGTTGATCGGTCTCCAAATCTTGATCTACAATCATAAACGTATATAGTACAAAACATATCTTCTCATTCCACATTCATATGGCCATCATGGCTTGGCTTTCCTCACATTAGCTTCTTATCTTTCATATCACATTGCTTGTACACATTGAAACACACTCTCTGTAATCTCTTAACTTATTCAATTTTTTTCTTTGTGTGTTTCTAATTCGTATCCTCATTATTGTGGCTTAACCATGGCTTAAGAATGCCTAAGATGGAATAAGGATGCAATTATGCACTTTGAAACACTTGAAAAAATTTCAAAAAATAGGGCAATTCACTCGAGCACAACTTTGGTCGCTCGAGCGAATCCCTTGGTCTACAAAAGTACTGAGAGCTCTCATTCTACGCTCGAGCCAACTTTTGGTCACTCAAGCCAAGACTAAAAATAAAAGGTGGTCGCTCGAGCTCAAATTATGTCGCTCAAGCGGAGTGCTCATGTCTGTAAAACTTCTGGGAGCTTGCATTCTTCGCTCCAGCAGTAGATCCGTTGCTCGAGTGGTCTGTAAATTTTCTAGGTTTTCCAGAATATAATTTGAGCTCCAAACATGCAATTCAAAACCTAGGGTCATGCATGGCTTAATCAAAAACATAGAATTATTTTATAAAAAATGATGATTCAAACATGCATGTAACAATTACTCATAATTTCAACATGGATGCTCAATTCCAAACCTAACATGACCAAACTCCATATATTCATGTATACATGTGGAATTCTCTTGCAAATTCTTTTTCAAGGCTTCATAAACATGGAATTGACTTACAAAACTTGGTGAAATATGCATGAATGTACATTTCATCCTCCAAATTCAACACAAACGATAAAGCGCATGGTCAACATGATGATTTAACACCTACATGTGCATGCATGTATGAATTACAACTCAATTCTTCATTCTAAGCTCAATTTACACATTTAAACATATAATCTTCATGTTTTCTCATGTTTGATCGCTTAGATTCATAAATTAGCGATTGAATTCTTACCTAGAGCCTTCAAACACTCTAGTTCTAGCACAATCTTAACGAATTGTAACCAAGACCTTCAATTCCTCTTCAATCTCTTTCTTTCTTTATCTAGAAATGAGCTCACTCTCTCTTTAGAATGAATTCTCAAAATTTTCCTCTAAAGAATGAAGGGTTTTGAGCTTAAAATGAGCTTATAACTCACATATATATAGTTGTGATGTTATAATACATTAATTAGAATATTATACCAATTAAATACAACTTAATTAATCAAACTGAATCAATTTTTAATTAAACTTACCAAAGTGTTCTAAATATTCCAAATAACATATTGATGTAATCAATTTTAGTTTCAAATGCCAATAAGGCTTTCAATTTTCAGATCAAAGCAGAATTCCAGATAGATAGAAAGTCAAATAGCATGCAAAATACACAATATACACATAATTTATTTTAATCTCTTAATTAACATCCTTAATTACTGATTAAGAGTTGATTACGGATTGGGGTTATTATAGTCTCCCCACCTTAAGAAGTTCGGTCCTCCAAACTTGAGTTACCATGAATACACCAGGTGCAAATTAGAGTTACAATGGGGGTGTTTGAGAAGAAGGCTTTTTAGTTTTTTTTGGCTAAAATAACATTAAAAGATAAAATAGACTAAAATAGTCAATAAGACAAAATATCACATCAAACCCATAATCATTTCACTTTTTCTCTCTCACAAACATCACATCCAACTACAAAAAAATTCAATTATCTTCCCAAACACAAAAATTTTAGCTTCTTAAAATAGCCAAAAACTAAAATAGCCTACTAAAATAGCAACTTCCCAAACACCCACAATATATATGAGATGCAAATCAAATGCCTAAAGTAATCATTCACATACTGTTCATCAGCCTCATTTCCACAGATTTAATTGCATTACATGCTAATACAGAAGCAGTCAATCATAGAACATACTAATTTCACATACTACCAAGTAGTCAAGGTTACAATCAACTAGTCTGCTGTCAACAAGTCCCATAGCATCAAATTCTAAGTACAGTAACATGAAATAAAGCAACCATTCTCTTAATCAAACAATCTTATGGTAGTAACAGTAATACTAAAAAAATTAATCACACGTCATAATCACATAATCTGCTATTGACAGTTCACATTCTTCGTAAGTGTTCAAAATTGATTCAAGTTCTCAATCAATTAGTTCCCGTAGCAACACAACCTGGTCATTCAATCATAAGCAATTCATAATCCCCCCTAAACGTAATCAAATCAGATAATGGTTCTCAAATTAGGTAAAAGTCTCCTCAGATCAAATCAAATGAAAGTCATATTGGGTCACATCAGATGAAAGTTCCATCCGGTCAGATCAAACAAAAGTTCAGAGTGTGTGTCATCAAACAAAATTTCTATCAGTTCAAACAAAGGTCTCATCAAACCAAAGTTCTATCCCCATCATTTTCAAACAAAGTACATATGGTTCTATAGTTCACACTGCATTCGCTTAGGTACATAATCAATAGTTCCACAATTGTTCTAAGTTCATCAATTCTCAAAATCACATCAGAGTCATGTATCATAATAGTTCATATCAAAGTGTTTCAGTGTCACGCCCCGAAAATAAACCCACATAACTATTACATCAACCCACTTCCAAAATAGGATATTAACCATAACCCTTTACATAAGATTAATTGTTTTACAAAAATAGTCTCACATGCAGCTATACATTCATTGATAAACTAGTACATGAGTCTATAGCATGTAAATCATACAAGTCCTAAGGCAATCGCCCAGTTACACAAAAATAGTCTCAAAACGAATAAGGCCCTCAAGGGCTTACAAGTCCTAAGGCAATTGCCCAGTTACACAAAATGGTCTCTCGGACCCATATACATTAGCCCTTGGCTTTACAAAAATTTACACAAAAATATAAGAGCAAAATACTCTTCACAATCACGTCCACACCATCAACTCGGCGGGTTCACCACCTTTCTTACCTGCACCAAATCCCATAAGGGTGAGCATAAAGCCCAGTAGAGTTTCCTCACAAAGTATATATAGTTATGCCAATTCCATCAATGTTAAAAATGCATATGTAATGCCATGTAAGTGCCAATAATGAAGGAAAACTTTATTTTGATGCACTATTTCAAAATCCTTATGTTTTCAATAATATTCCATGCACAATTTTAAGTTCACCATGTTCTCAATAATATTTAGCAATCTCATCAATTTCAAACTTCCAATATTTAAATCGACAAGGGCGGTAAATACGACACTGGTAATCCCTAGGCTGGTGTCTGCAAGTAGTCTCTACGAGCACTACCAAACTGTAATTTTTACCGGTATTAACCGGAAGGCTCGACACCTATCCGCGTGACTTTCGAGTCTTTCACCCTGGACACTCAGGCCAACTTATCAAATTCATCTACACCCCCTATCCGGACTTACCAACGTATTTACCCCATACACATTTTCATTAGTTCTCAATACAATGATCTTTCTCAAAATGAATGCTTTTCCAACTCATGTCATGATATGCAATAATAACTTTAAAACAATTGAGAATATGATGCAACAACTACTAACTCATAGCATTCTTTTATATTCAAGAAAAAGAAACATGTCTACAACCATATTCAACATCACATTTTCATTTCCTCCTTACCATGTTCTTCCACAAGATACCCATGTGTCTCCAACGTATAATTACACTTTCTTATTTCACACAATAGCCATGTGTCTTCGACACACCACACAATTCCTCAACATTAATTCATCATGACCAAACTTTCAATATGGCTAACATGCCATCATTCATTTCACTTTCCTATTACACTACGATTAAGCATTTTCACATCACTTATGGCACTCAACAACTTGCCATCTTTCCACTTTACATAAACATACAATTATCAATGGATTTTAAAAGAGGACTTAGTCTCCAACACATATATATATCATGACTTTGCTATCTTGTTAAACATTTGGTGAGACTTAGTCTCATACATGCTCTTGATACCAGAAAATATATAATTTCAAAGGCACATTCATTATTTTTCAAAAGCCCCAATTTCAAGGGTTTTCATAGGAAATAAACTTTCATCATTTAAAACAAAAAAACTCCATCTAGTAATTTTCTTTGAGTTTAGTAGAGGGAAACCCTCAAGAAATGGTAGAAGATTTAGATATAAATCCCCATCCAAAACTCTTTCTACATTTTGAATCAAAACCAATAAAATCAACACAAAACATCAAGAACATTTTTAAATCAACAACAATGTAGCAAAACTTGTATATATAACTCAAGAAATCCCTACCTCAAAGCCTTGATAAAGAAGAGATGAAACCCTAGCCTCAAAGATGAGAGAAATTTTTTAATCTCCACCACCCAAGTGAGGCCCTAGCTTTGGATCTTCAAAAATTAGAGAGAGATGATAATGATCTTGCTCCAAGAATCTCAAGAATCAAAGAGTTTTGGGTGATTGAGGTGTTTTCTAGAGAGAAGGGAGAGAAATATAGGGTTTAGAGTGAGAGAGATATGTGTATAATGGGTGATAGATTCGGATCAAAACGTTATAAAAAAAACAGAGTTGGGCTGCCCAGTTGGCCGCTCGTGCGCCCTTAGACAATATACAAATTCTGCGTCTAAGCCTCCACCGCTCGTACGGCCATACCCGCCACTCGTGCGACCCATCCCCGCACGTGCAGCCCAAGCCCAGCCACCCAAAAATTTTGCTTCATTCCCGGTACTCCAGACTCATCCACACATCCTCCGAAACAAGCGAAATTCAACACCGAATAGAAAAACACTAGAATTCCAATCTAGGAAACCATCCCGGTCATTTCAAATCCAACAAAGGCAAAAGGAGAACGAAGCGAAGAAAGAAAGAAAGAGAAAGGAAAAGAACTCGGCCGTCATATTCAGGTCATATACAATGTAGCATTCTCTAAATAAGTTCACATATAGGTGCACAGACATGCAATTGTTCATATCAAGAGATATGTTTCATAGTCAATATAGCAATTCTCAAATAAGTTTTTAGGTAGGTATACGGAACACAACAACGTATCATACAAAGTTCCTTGGTGGCACACATTAACGAGTTGTTATGCAAAAGTTCAAAATCAGTCATACAGTCACTAAAGCATAGATTTACTATCTGGGGTGTTCAAACAAGTTACATAATATAACAACCCCGACTCGTGATTAGCCTGTAATCCTTGATTGAGAATGTCTAACAAGTAATTAAGATAAAACCCCAAGTTAATTACATGTGTTATGTGTTAATTGTATTTATATCTGTCTGACGTAGAAATATCTATTTGAATTTCTATTTCAATATACGAATGGAAGGCCTTATTAGCATTTGAACATGAAATTGATTACGTATATGTGTTATTTAGAACTTTTAGAATTTTATGGTGAGTTCAATTAGAATTCGATTCGGAATCAAATAATTATTAAATTAAATTAGATTGAGTTAGATTAATTGTAGCTAAGCACACTTAATTAGCTTAAGCTAATTGGACCTATATAAGGCCAGCATAACTTCTAGAACCCATTTCATCATCAATTTGAGCTCAAAAATGTAGGGAAGAAGGGAGAATGAGGAGAAGTTTGAACTCAAAAGAATAAAGAAAGCCTTTGGAGAAAACTTTGGAAATTTGGTCTCCTAACTTAAGGAATTAGGCATCTAGAACACAATTGAACACCTAAGGTCAGAATTCAAGCCTTTAATTTTGTAATTGAGTTGGTTAGTGCAAGAATGCAAGTGAGTTAGGTGCTTTAATACAAGAATGAAGCTAGGATTAAAGAATTTAAGCTCAATACATGCTTGCATGCATAATTCATAGATTATGAGTTTCATTTTCACTCAATTTTTACATACAAGTGCATATATTTGCTATCCCTTGGGAGCTCGCCATGTTTTTGCCTCAAAACACTTCATTTATGCATGTTTGGGAAGCTTTGAATTGAAATCATTACATGCATGTATTATGCATATATATTTCAAGTTTGGTTTCGCACAACTGACTTGCTTTTGGGCTTTGATTTTGCGAAACGACTTTCAATTCATGAAGTCCTATGAGTTTACAAATGTTTCTTAAGTTTTGGCCCAAAATTATGTGTTTTGGTGCTTTAAAATCAAGTTTTGAAACTAGGAGTGCAATCTGGAAATTTCAGAATTCATAGGCTTCGCTTGAACGGTAGAGTTTGCGCTTGAGCGAATAATACGAGCTCCCACAAGTTTTGCAGACAATTACACAGTGGCTTGAGCGACAAAGTGTGCGCTCGAGCGAACCCACGTTTACTCAGTCTTTGGCTTGAGCGACTGTCAAGCGTAAAAATCAAGCAACCAATACTTTTGCAAAGTTTTGCAGACTGCTCAAGCATCCAAAGTTGCGCTCGAGCGAACTACCCTATTTTTGAAAGTTTGAATAAGTGTTCCAAAGTACATTTTTGCATCCTCATTACATCTAGGCATTCCTAAGCCTTAATTAAGACATAATAATGAGAATAAGGATTAAAAACACACCAAGATAGAAAAGAAATGAGTTAAGTGTTTTCCGGTCGTGTGTTTTAATGTGTATCCACTATGTGTTTGTGTAGGTCACGCGCCATAGACTGTCTGATTCGTCCATTCTGACTGTTCTTCTGATTGTTCTGTTACTGGAGCTATCTGTGAATAATAACTCTGTAAGGTTATATTTGACTGTAATTATTTTCTAATGATATGAAATGATCAGTTTTCTAAAATGCTATGTTTTGTATGAATGAATGGTTATCCAAATTTCTAAAATGTATTCGTGGCATTCCTAGCATCACTTGATATCTTACGTCCCTTTATAGGTGATCAGGTCTCTTTATGAGTCATCAGCTATGAACGTCTCTGTGCACATGAGTCATCGGAACTACATCCCATATAATTATGGGTCATCAGATTTGTTAGCGCTAATGGATGTACCATGTATGATCATATGTAAATTCTGAATGTGAAGATGAATATGATTATGAATATGACCTTGTTTCTGAATTTGAATTCTGACTTCTAATTTTGTTATGGACATCATTCCTTAAAACCTTTTACTCTGTTATTATTCACTAAGCTCTCGCTCACTATATTATTTATGTATATAGGTGATCAGGCGCATGACCAGGCTCAGTGATGATTTCCTAGAGGTTCGTTCAATTAGCCAACCACTGTACCTCCAGAGGAGGTTCCTGTTTTGAAGTGGTCAAGTTTTTGTGAACAATGTTTAAGACCTTTTTGTATTTCTTTTGTTAAGTCTAAACATGTCTTTTGTTTATCTGTATGTATATATGGTGACGTGGGGATGACATCATAATTATGTAAATTAAGTTTTTAAATTATCTGTCTCGTGTATGTCTGCACGGCTTTATGGACATTATCTGTTTGTATTTGCTTCCACTAGCTCCTGTAATTTTGTTTAATCTGTTCAGAGGCTAAACCTATAGGGGCGGGTTACGATGCTAAATCTATAGGGCCGGGTTTGGGTCGTGACACATAATCACAGAATCATAGTCCCGATGTTCTAGTTAATAAAACAAATAACATGACAAATCATTCCGAGCAAAGGTATAGTTATATATGCGCATGTCCAGAATCTAATAATAATCCCAGTACGGATTCACAAGTTCAATGTACGGATGAACACAAAACAGTTTCCCCAGATACGATAGTTAAGGCAATGATTCATAAGTCTACTCAGTCTAGATATAAATGTAGTAAATACAAATAGTGTGTCAAATTCAAATCAATTAACATCCCAAGCAAAGGTATATATATGTAAGTCCAAACATTTTTCATATTACAGTCAGTCATAGTATGTTCCCATGTCCAATCATTCTAGCATAGTTCAAAAGGTCATATATAACAATTCATATTAAATTGTTGTAATACAGTATAAAGATCTAACCCAGCAGATTCTTATTGTTCACAAGTCCTAACAATTTCCATGGCACGAGTGATTTGTCGAATTCATAAAGTTTCAAGCATCTCACATATAATTTACATTAAATAGCAAGTCTTTAGGACAGTCAATAATTAGAGTTCATAATTCTAATAAATCAATTGGTTTAATTAACATGTTCACAATTTATATCAAGTTAAGGAGTTTACGAAACCCACACAAATTTCCACATAAACATGTGCACGTAATTAAAGTAGTACAGGAATAGAACCAGTCATACTAGTATTGAGTCTATCATTACTTGGAAGAGCTTGTGGACAAGATTTAGCTATGTTCTCTCTATCCGTATTTAAAACAGGCTCCAGATAGGCAGCGACAAATGCCCCAATGTTATTTCCCATATTCTCTACAGATAAGTATATGGTTCACATTGCTTCCCCGACTTACATTGTCAAAAGTTCTTGCCTTAGATTTTTCATCCACGGAGGTCATTGAATTACTAGTCATTTCAACTTTTTGTTGCTTTTGTTTCTTACTCTCGTATTCAGTTGATGATGTTGACTTTGATATTTTCAAGGCTGCTATGTTTGCCTCAGACATCAATGCTCTATCAAGGACATCTACATACTTTGATAATTTCAAAACACCAACTCGGTCAAACACATCTAAGTTAAGCCCACTTTCAAATTTTCTGGTTTTCTTGTAGTCAGTGTCTAACATGTGTGGTATATATCGAGCTAGTTCATTAAATTTTGCCTCATATTCTGCCATAATCATATCACCTTGTTTTAGTTGTTCAAATTCGGATACCTTCCTATCTCAAATGCATGGGGGAAAATATTTTTCATAGAAAAGTTCTTTAAATCTATCCCATGTCATACTTCCATTATCATTTCGTACTAACATCCACCATCTCCTAGCTTCTTCTTTAAGTGTGAATGTTGCGAACAAAACTTTATGTGCCTCAGTACACGGAAATACTTCAAATATTTTCTCAGTTTCTAAAACCCAAGACTCAGCTTTCGACAGTTCAATACCACTCAAAAATTCCAGTGGCTTCATCTTATTGTATTTTTGTGTTAGAGTTATCATATCATTATTAACTGGTTCAAGTTGTACCGGGGACAGCGGAAGGGGTACATATATTTGCCTTTGTTGTTGTTGCCTCAAAGATTCAATTAGGGCTTCAACCATTCTTTCTAGCCGATTAATTCTAGCATCAGAAGTTTCAAATTCGTCCACGTTGCTTGTTCTTTCCATTTGTCTATATGTAAATCGAAACAATAATAAACAAGGGAAAGGTTCTCACAAATTTCATTTTCATTTTAGTTCAAATATGTTCACATAGGTTATATAACTTTCGCATTCATATGTTTATGTTAATATAAATTTCATATCCAATACACGTTTGTCATCCAATAACCTCTATTCATGTTCATATTAGTTTCATATTAATGTTCACAGGTTTCATTTTCACTTCAGATATGTTTCACAACAATTCACACACACTCACACATGCCAATGCAATGTCCCAATTTCTTTTCTAGGACATCCTATAGCTCATATGGATGCATGTATGCAGTATAACTCGTGCTCTGATACCACTTTGTCATGACCCAAACCTGCCCCTATAGGTTTAGCATTGTAACCAGCCAGTAATCCTAAGATTACCTACGGCATCTGAAACAGAATCACAAAATAAATGGCTAGCGGAAGTAAACATCAAAAATAATATAATCGTCCAATGAGCTGTGTTGACTTACATGAGACAAAAACTTTAAACATACATTTACATACGTATATCATAACGTCATCATTCTTACGCCAACCATATAAATATGAAACCAAAGGGACTTAGCCCTGTATACAAAAATAAACACAAGACAAGAAGAGCTTAAGACTTGATCACAAAACATGTTTCCAAATGGTTGGCTGACAAAACAGAAGTCCAGACAGGTACCACTAGGCTCGGTCATGCACTCGTTCACCTATATATATACACACAGTGAGCTAAAGCCCAATGAATAACATCAAGGTAAAGAGGTTAGTGAACGAATTCCAGACATTTCATATTCATAAAACAGATCATAACATAATCATTCTCATATCTGAACATAATAACGGTACATCCAACAGAACATAACATATCGTTATCCGACTAGAATAATCGGTTCTGTATACCAATTAAACACATCACCACTTTGACAAGTGGCTAACGAGATCTCGTAATCACATATATGTCATAGACTCGTATTAACATGTCATCCCCCCATGACTTGGGACTTTCTGTGGATGTCATAATAGATTTCAAATAGCACATTTGTTCACGTTAACAAAATCACATTTCAGAAATCATAACTTATCCAATAACATTTCAAATATAATTCACATGAACATATCTTTATAATGATGTTACTCATAGTAGACTTCCAGAAACGGTTGATCGGTCTCCAAATCTTAACCTACAATCACAAACGTACATAGTACAAAACATATCTTATCATTCCACATCCATATGACCATCATGGCTTAGCTTTCTTTACATTACCTTCTTATCTTTCATATCACATTGTTTGTACACATTGAAACACACTCTCTGTAATCTTTTAACTTATTCGATTTCTATCTTAGTGTGTTTTTAATTCTTATCCTCATTATTGTGGCTTAACCATGGCTTCAGAATGTCTAAGATGGAATGAGGCTGCAATTATGCACTTGAAACACTTGAAAAAATTTCAAAAAACATGGCAATTTGCTCGAGCGCAACTTTGGCCGCTCGAGTGGACCCCTTGGTCTGCAAAAGTACTAAGAGCTTTCATTCTACGCTTGAGCCAACTTTTGGTCGCTCAAGCCAAGACTGAAAACAAAGAGTGGTCACTCGAGCTCAAATTTTGTCACTCGAGCGGAGTGCTCATGTCTGCAAAACTTATAGGAGCATGCATTCTTCACTGGAGTGGTAGATTCGTCGCTCGAGCGATCTACAAATTTTCTAGGTTTTCCAAAATAGAATTTAAGCTTCAAACATGCAATTCAAAACCTAGGATCATGCATGGCTTGATCAAAATCATAGAATTATTTTATAAAACATGATGATTCAAACATGCATGTAACAATTACTCACAATTTCAACATGGACGCTCAATTCCAAACCCAACATGACAAAACTCCATATATTCATGCATGCATATGGAATTCTCTTCCAAATTCTTTTGCAAGACTTCATAAACATGGAATTGACTTACAAAACTCAGTGAAATATGCATGCATGTACATTTCATCCTTCAAATTCAACACAAATGATAAAACGCATAGTCAATATGATGATTTAACACCTACATGTGCATGCATGTATGAATTACAACCCAATTCTTCATTCTAAGCTCAATTTACACATTTAAACACATAATCTTCATGTTTTCTCATGTTTGATAGCTTAGATTCATAAATTAGGGGTTGAATTCTTACCTAGAACCTTCAAACACTCTAGTTCTAGCACAATCTTGATGAACTCTAACCAAGACCTTTAATTCCTCTTCAATCTCTTCCTTTCTCTCTCTAGAAGTGAACTCACTCTCTCTCTCGAACGAATTCTCAAAATTTTCCTTTAAAGAATTAACGATTTCGAGATCAAAATGAGCTTATAACTCACATATATATAGTTGTGATGCTATAATACATTAATTAAAACATTGGACCAATTAAATACAACTTAATTAATCAAATTGAATCAATTTTTAATTAAACTTACCAAAGTTGTCACGACCCCAACACGCCCCTAAGGGTTAAGGACATGACCGGCCAGTAATCTTGTGATTACCTACGGCCTCAAACCAAAACAGACATAACTCGTCGGAGTAAAGGGGCCAAACGGAAGCAAAGATTTAAAACTTTGTCCATAGAGCGGTGCTTATATGCACATCAAACAACCCATACTCATATGCGTTAATAACCCACATCAAAATATAGTAGCATAAACTTCTTTACAACAGGATCATCTGAACTGAGCCAACCCATATCAGACTACATACAAATGTACACAAAACCCTTGCCAACAAAACAAAATATAATTACATAACAAAATGGCAAGGACGGGTCTCGCACGTGAGACACGAGGGCTGACTCTCCAAAATCTGGGTTGTTCTACACAGGCTTCACTGAGGCTGGGTCTGGACCTCTCTTGGCTCACCTACAAAGACATGAATGAGCGTGAGCGATAGCCCAGTGAATAATATCAATTATAGAATTTATGCGACAAGACGTAGAACAACGTTTTCCAAACGGCCTTGGGCCCAATTCATTCCTGCAGTTAACATATATAAGAGTAATTTAAATCATAGTTCCGCACACACTGGCCTTTTACTCATTCAGGTTTACATTCATTACGAAACGGCCTCCGGCCCATTTGATTATGTCAAAACGGCCTTTGGCCCAATCCTTCATTTCAAACGGCCTTTGGCCCACTTATTCGTTTCAAAACGGCCTTTGGCCCACTCATTCGTTTCAAAACGGCCTTTGGCCCACTCATTCGTTTCAAAACGGCCTTCGGCCCACTCATTCATGTCAGGACGGCCTTCGGCCCATACATTCGTATCAAAACGACCTTTGGTCCATTCATGTTCATCAAACGACCTTTGGTCCATTTATGT
This sequence comes from Camellia lanceoleosa, assembly GCA_025200525.1. Classification (NCBI taxonomy): domain Eukaryota; kingdom Viridiplantae; phylum Streptophyta; class Magnoliopsida; order Ericales; family Theaceae; genus Camellia; species Camellia lanceoleosa. Next base: position 28,495,342 of record CM045769.1, on the reverse strand, counting down.
TCGTCAAAACGACCTTTGGTCCATTTATGTTCATCAAAACGACCTTTGGTCCATTTATGCATTCATATCTGACTTACGTCCACAATCCCAATTAGCAATTCATAAAGCTTAAAAGGGGGTAAACAATTGGACATTTACAAGCATTCAAATATCGATATTACTCACAGTGATCGGCTTGTGGATTTGCCCTGGAGCTTGACCCTACACATTTCATGAACACAAAAGGGTCATTAACAGTTCAATCCGTTCTTTAGTTCACATATTCCTCTTTTGGCTTTGTTATTATCTCATTAACTCATTTACAATGCTTAACATGTGCCTAAGAGTGCTTGCAAGTGAAAGAGAACGGAAAACAGAACATAAAATGCAAAAACAGGATTTCAGAAAATAGGGTCCCCGCTCGAGCGGACCCTTAGGTCTGCAAAAGTACTGGTTACCTCGAATTCACGCTCGAGCGTGGGCTCGGCCGCCGATCGCCGCCTACATAGCTCCCTCGCTGAAGGTTAACTTCGCCGGCGGGAACCATGTCTGCAGAAAATGCTGGGAGCTCAATTTCTCCGCTCGAGCGGCACTTCCCCCGCTCGAGCGGGAGTCAAAATTCTGGAATTTCCAGAATGTGTTCTTGAGCTTCAACTCGAAATTCAAAGGTTCAAGATGCATGATTTCGGCCCAAATATCATAGAAACACATACTAACATGATACCAATACCAATTTGCAACATTAGAAAGCTCAATTTCTCAAAATAGATACATGCATGGCTCAAATTGCACCAAACCCATTACTAACACAACCATTTCATGCATTCAACTCTTGTACCCTTATAATCTGCACATGCATGTGGTACATTATTCTCATTCTCAACTCATGTGATGAAGAGATGGTCAAGAACATGATCTTCAACTAAAAACTCACATAAATCATGCATTTGGTGCTCAAATATGAAAATTCAAAGCAATTACATACATGCATGCAAACATTGACCTTCAATCCAACACATACAATTCAAATTCCTTTCAATTCTCATTCTTGACCATAAATCAACTTTGAATACACAAAATTGCCCATTAAACTCATGAATTACTCACCAAGGAGCTTGGTTCCCACAATCTATGATCAAATCTTGAATAATCTTCAAGGTTCACAAGCTTTAAGTTAAAATTTGCACAACTCTTCCCCCTTTCTCTCACTAGGGCCGGGTCTCCCTCTCTCTCAATGGTATAACTCAGATTTTTGAGTTCAATAGAGTTAAAGGGAAGTGAGTGCTAATGCACAACAAGCCCCACTAAATCAATATAATAATAATAATTTAATTGGGCTCTAATTTATCAATTTAATCAGTTTAAATTGACCAGAATCAATTTTCAATTAAATTTCACCGTAGGTTCTAAAAATTATGCCAATCACAATGGCGTAATCAATTTCGGGTTCTGTGGTCGATGAGGCCCTCAATTTAATTCCCGAAGGGGACTATTCAAACAGATATTCCTACGGCGAACAGATATGAATTCAAAATCACATATAATCACATAATGGCACACAAAATCATGCTAAACACATAACCATAAACAAATTAAGGACCAGTTTAGCACAATACAGAACAGGGGTATCACAAAAGTGTTCTAAATATTCCAAATAACATATCGATGTAATCAATTTCAGTTTCAAATGCTGATAAGGCTTTTGATTTTCAGATCAAAGTAGAATTCCAAACAAATATTTCTACGAGTGACAAATAGAAAGTCAAATAACATGCAAAATACATAATAAACACATAATTTATTTTAATCTCTTAATTAACATCCTTAATTACCGATTAAGAGCAGATTACGAATTGGGGTTATTACAGTCATAGTCCTACAGATGGTGCCAATTACATGGACACAAAAAATATCATATTTGTTGATAAAAAAATTCAACAAAGAAGATGACCAGATCCACCACACGATTGCCATCTACAAGATAAAACTCCCATAATCGTTAAACGACCTCTGGCGCCCAAGTCAGTTTTCTAATATTAATAAAACATTTAATTGACAAATTCGTAGAAAAAAATTGTGTACCTCAACTCATGAGGGGTTGGCTATTTATAATATTCAGTAACTTGCCTAGTAAGTAGTTTGAATGTCCCAAAAGTCCTATCCCAAACAATCTACAATTGTTTAGGGCAAGATTTATCTGTTGATGAGTTTTATATAATATAAAACACTAATACAATGTTTGATGAGGATTTGATGACTGATATATACATGATAATTCATAATTACGCCCCATAACATTGTTGGGACTCACATAATTTCTGTAGTTAAGTTTATCCCTTTCAATTCCCATTTTATTTTTTTATTTTTATTTTTTTGTGTATCAAAGTTCCGAATCCGATACACTTGGAAACATGTATGATCATATCTTGACATTGTTATATTTGAATATTTTCACCGCATTTTGTGAATAGGATTGCATTGGGATAAAGACAAATAATTTTAGGCACGAAGACAACTACTTGCACATGTCTTTATTTAGGTATTTTAAGACCTTCCATTGTTTTGTTGTTCTTTTATTTATTTATTTATTTATTTTAATCAATGAAAAAAAGAATTTTTATTGATGGAGGAAAAACAATTCATCCAAAATATCAATAAAAGAAGAGCAAGGGGAAAAATACTTCTTGTTACTGGCTATGTAACTACTAACTAGTGAATCTAAGGATTGTTTTGGACATTGATTTTTTGAGTATTTTTTAATTTTTTATAAAAAGACATGTTAAAAAAATAAGAAAAATATATATATATATATATTTTTTTTTTTGTAGTGATATTTGGGCTTTTTGATTAAAATAGTGAGTCGTCAAAATAGGCCTGAGTGAATAAATTAAGGGTCCAGCTTGTCTCCAGTTAGAGGTCAAGACTAGATTCTCTAGTCCGCTCCATGGGCTCACTTTTGAGTTCCGTTTTGATGATCTGAATCATTCACATTTTAGAGTTTATCAAGTATATTATTTTTGTAAAAAAATCAAGACGATCAAATAACGGAAACTACGTGTTCGAATCAATTTTATATATATAAAAAAAATGAATGGTGAAAAAATAAACGATTCATCTAAAATTGATTTGAACACGTAATTGTCGTTATCCGATCGACTTAAGTTTTTACAAAGATAATGTACTCGACGTATCCTAAAATGTGAACGATTCGAATTATCGAAGCGAAACCCAAAAATGGGCCCACGGAGAGGCCTGGAAGGTCCATTCTTATCTCCAACTAGAGATAAGCTGAACCCATAAATTAATACTGAGGCCTTGTTTAGGAAGGACTAAAATGACTAAATAAGCATAAAATGACAAAATAAGCTACTTTAGTCAATAAGACAAAATGTCATATCAAAATCATAATCATTTTATTTTTTTCTCTCACAATCATCACGATTCACATCCAAACTAAAAAGAAACTAAAAGTTCTTCCCAAATATAACTAATTTAGTCAGGCTAAATTAATCAAAAAAAAACCAATAAAATAGGCTAAATCAACTCTTCCCAAACAAAGATAGATTATTTTTCTTGTTCAATCCATGGAAGGGAAAATAATCCCCAAAAGCTGCATCATGCAGCAATAAGATTTGAATTGAAGGGTTGGTAAGGGAATACCTTATTGATATTATTTAGGAAGAAAAAAAATTTCTGCGATCGTGGTTTAAGAACTGATTACATGTTCGACTCTGATGATTGGGAGTTTTTTATGCAGATAGGGTAGCATTGGCTTATTTAGCCAAGTTAGACCTAAGAAAAAATATGATAGGTTTATGATGCAGATAGGGTAGCATTAGTTAAATATGATAGGTTTATTTTAGTATAAGAAAAAATTTAAATTATTTAATTTTTATATATTGTGTTTTTTATTTTATGCGTTTCTTATTCTAGATTAGCAGGAAATAATCTATTCGCTAGTTATCTAAGGGTGCTTTTTCAGTAAATCCATTATCTAAGAGTGTTGTTCCATAAAACCCATAGTGTTTTATAATATTCCATTAGGTCCATTTCATACAAAAAGACCAAAAAAGCCCTCAAAAAAACACGCACCTCTCTCTCTTTCTCTCTTTGAATTTAATAACTGTCTCTCTTCCCCTCTCTATTCTTGCGCAGGAAATCACGCACAGTACCTCTACAGTCCAGAAATCCAAAACCATATTCCACATCGCCTCAACGTCCAGAAGACTGTATTCCTTCCATCGTTGCATCGTCGCACCGTCTCATCATCTTCTCCGTCATCCCTACGCCGAGAAGACTATCTTCGTTCCATCGTCACATCGCCTCATCATCTTCTTCATCGTTCGTACGCCCAGAAAACTGTATACGTTCCTTCGTCGCATCGTCCCTTCGTCTCAACATCTTTGTCGTCGAAATAGGCAAAAAACGTAAGCATTCTACTCATTCGTGTATTTAAACCCTAAACCTCTTTATCAACAACCAACATTGTGAACTTTTACAAATATCCCCTTTTCCTATGCATACAATATATAGGAGTCCATATTGTTCATACCCTAACATTTATTCTGAACCCCTTAATCGTAATCCCTAATTTTATTAATTTTTGCAGTCAAAAACATTACAGTTGCCATTACATTGTGTTCACAACTGTGAACATTCCAAAATGTTTTGGTTGTAGTTGTTGTTATTGAAAGCTGTGAACATTCACATTGATTGAAAATGGTCTGATAATCAAATTATTCTGGATGTTATTCGGTTGTTGTTCAATGCTGTGAACATTCACATGGTTTCAAAATGTTTTGGCCAATTCTGTTTTGTTGCTGTTGATAAAAGATGTGAACATTCACATTGAGTTAAAATGTTTGGGTAATCAGGTATTAATGGCATTGTTGTTGTATGCTGTGAAAATTCACATGCATTGACACTCTTTGGCCAATTCTGTTGTTGTTCTTGTTGTTGAAAAATGTGAACATTCACATTGCTTGAAAATTTTAGGACAATCAGATATTATTGGTTTATTTTGTTCTAGGCTCTGAACATTCGCATTGCCTGAAAATTTTAGGAGATTCAGATATTATTGGTGCTGTTGTTCTATGCTGTCAACATTTACATTGCCTGGAAATTTTAGGAGAGTCAGATATTATTGGTGCTGTTGTTCTAGGCTGTGAACATTCACATTGCCTGAAAGTTTTAGTTTAATCAGATATTATTGGTGCTTTTGCTCTAGGCTGTGAACATTCACATTGCCTAAAAATTTTAGGAGAGTCAGATATTATTGGTGCGGTTATTCTATGTTGTCAACATTCACATTGCCTGGAAATTTTGGGATAGTCAGATATTATTGGTGCTGTAGTTCTAGGCTGTGAACATTCACATTGCCTGAAAATTTTAGAAGAGTCAGATATTATTGGTGCTGTTGTTCTATGCTGTGAACATTCACATTGCCTGAAAATTTTAGGACAATCAGATATTATTGGTGTTGTTCTTCTATGCTGTGAACATTCACATTGCTTGAAAATTTTAGGACAATCAGATATTATTGGTGCTGTTGTTCTATGCTGTGAACATTCACGTGGATTGAAAATATTGGGCCAATGAATAGGGATATTTAGATTTTTTTTTTTCCCCCTATTGTGAATGTTTGCCTTGTTGGTATTGTTGATTGTTAATTGTGATCCAATAAGTTGATCCATCATTTTATATGTTTGTGTTAACATCCACATGTTCTTCAATGGTGTTCATGGTTGTATAAAAATACATTGTTTTCCACACACTGACACAATATGTACATTGTGTTTGTGCTGACACAGTCAACATACACATTCATGTACAGATGTGAATGTTCACAACCACACACAAACTCTGGTCATTCACACCCACGCACACAACTGTGAACATGCACATCAATGGAAATGTTGTGAATGTTCACATCTGTTCCACTATGCTAATCACATGAGCCTTCACTTAATTTTTTTTTAAATGCTCCATTTTGCAGATGTCGCACAAAAGAAAACCGCAAAGAGAAAAAGAGATGAGTACCATGTGAAGGAAGAAACTCCACAAACAAATACTAGCACCAATGTCGACATGCGCCATGTGAACTACAGATCTAATATGACCGGACTGGTCAAATTAATGAAAACCACCAAGTTCACACAAGCATAGCTTGGGTGCCTTCAACAAACACCTTTTTGGAATTTGTTTGATGCATTGAGAAACAATCAGATCGGCCTTGACAAATGCATGAAGTATGATGATGTTGTTGTGCATGTACTACAAATGTACAAAGCTTCAAAAGATGCCTTCTACATTGGGGAGAAGAAGATAAACATACACAACAGCGACATCAAGCTGATTTTTGGTGTGGACTGTGGCAGCAAGCCGATGGACATATCATATGGTGCGAAACCAAAGACTGGCATTGTAAACAAAAGATGCAAAAAGGTCAGCCGGTTGACTTCAAAATGGATACGCACCCTTTTGACCGAGGCATTGAAAGGCAAAAAGAAAGATGACAACGAAGAAGTTGCCCGACTAGTGTGCATGTATGCTTGCCAAAAGCTTTTTTTCTCAACAAGCAAAGAGACAATAGGATGGGGCTACTACGCACATATGGTCCCATTGGAAAGCATACAAGAATATGATTAGGCCAAGCAAATTAGGACAACGTTGACATCGTCTATTTCCCAAAATGACAAAAATCTAGCAAAAGTCACCGGCTGTGTCATGTTATTGATGGTAAGTACCCATGTTGTCAAATAATAACATTCACATGTCCTTCAGTGTTGTTCATCTAAGCCAACTATGAACATTCACATTTGTACCACTGATGTGAATGTCCATAGGCAATTATATTTCACAGATGTGAATGTTCACATCTGAATCACTGATGCGAATGTTCACATTTACTCATAATATACTACTGTGAATGTTCACAACAGTGCCACTGATTTGAATGTTCACATCTGAATCACTGATGCGAATGTCCACATTCACTCATAATATACTACTGTGAATGTTCACAACACTGCTCCATAGGCAATTATGTTTCACAAATGTGAATGTTCACATCTGAAGCACTGATGTGAATGATCACATTCACTCATAACATACTACTGTGCATATTCACAACAGTGCCACATCACTTATGTTTCACAGATGTGAATGTTCACATCTGAACCACTGATGTGAATGATGACATTCACTCATAACATACTACTGTGAATGTTCACAACAGTGCCACATCACTTACGTTTCACAGATGTGAATGTTCACATCTAAACCACTGATGTGAATGTTCACATTCGATGATAATATACTACTGGGATGTTCACAACAGTGCCACTGTGATTAATATTCACATATGTTGCCATTACTATGCAAATGCTAAATAACAATATGTGTTTCTTGTTTTATTGAAGTATTGGTTGTGTGAGCACACAACCATCCTACAACCTCACAAACCCAATGCTTTTCCTCGCTGTGTGAAGTGGGATTTGACTGCTTTACAGAAGAAGATGAAAACCACCTCTTTAGCTAATTTGGGTTTTAATGAGGTAGGGCCTTCAACTACTAATCAAAACATTCACATTATAACACCACCCAAATATATACGTTAAGTAACATATTTTTTTCATTTTCAGGTTAATGCCGGTGAACTCTTTGCAATCCCAACAGAATTACAAAAGTTCAAGCGTAAAACATTGAAGGTGGAGCCTAAAATTTATGAACCAGCCACAACATCTCCCAACCTGTCTGACATCAAGGGAGAACAACACAATGGCAGCAACTCCCACTTTTCTGGGGATGGGGTGGAGCTAAAGGACAGTAATGAGGACATTCACATTCCATTTAGCAGCCAACATTATGACAGAGCTATTGTAATACCAAACACAAACCAACCTGATTTCATTGATGTGCTTATCAAAGAAAATCGGAAGGCTTGGGGCGTCATAAGGCAATGGGAAGCAAAGTACAAACACCTTCAATTTTCATGGGAGTTAAGGGCAAGAGTCATAGCTGATCTTGAACATAAATTGTTCAACCAGTCCAGCCCGCCCAACATGAATATCGAATTAAAGAAATGCATGGAGCAGAAGGATGAAGAAATCAAACGCTTAACACAGCTGGTCATCGACTTAGAATGCGATAAAACAATTCTTCAGGATCTTTATGATGACCAGTCAGTCCACATTGTCACACAGGCTGTGGCAGAAAAACAACCCCCTAGCCTAATACAACACAATATCAGCCCACCTTCTAGGTTCAAGCGTATAAAGGAAAAAGATCGCAAAGAACATCGCTTGCCTGACTTCCAGTACCCAGACTTACCTGGCCAAAAGCAGCCCCATCCAGTCGAAATGGTTGAAGATGTGGAGAAACACCCACCAAATGGTACCAAAAAATTATCCTTGACCAACAAGTTCAAAGTCTGGAGCAAGATGTCCAAACAAGACAAACAAAAGGTCCAAGCTTACAAAAAAATGGAGGCGATGAGTAAGCGACTGTACAAGCATCTAATGTTAACATTTACATTCCATAATAGTCTATATTCATCACTGTGTTTAATTTTTTTGGTTTGTTCAGATCTGTGCAATGTAAATATTCACATTGGTTTGTTCATAATGCACAGGCTGCTGGTGTGAAAGGGAGATTCAAAGACTACACATGTGTATTTTAATGACATTGTCAACCTTATCAAGAAGGAATCAATCCACAGCAATGTATGCCATTACAAACATAATTCACTCTTCATGCATATGCACACACAGACACACACACACACTCACAGCCACAAATCTATATAATATGACCCCATGTTTGTGCAGCTCATAGATGCATATGCTGAACCGTTGCATGAACAACAAGAGGTGGTCAATCCAACTTCGGATGAAGCCTCATTCATCTTCACGAGCATGTGTTTGGTAAAATCTATCATTCCATTATTTGTAATGTGAATGTGAAACTTCACAGTCCATTAATTATTTGTCCAATGTGTACAGAAAGTGATATGAGAGTACCATCCTCGCAAAAGGAGTAAACACATTGATGCACATGTCAAAAACTACCAAGGAGAGAGATACCTGCTATTCCCATTGCATCATGAGTACCACTGGACGATAGTTGTGTATGATGCTAAAGACAATTTGTGGAGGCATTACAACTCATTGCGCCCAAGAACAGGCATACATGACCCGCATATCGACCAAGCACAGGAAGTTGTAAGTGGCTATTTTTGAACACAAATATGACTTGTTCTCATGCATTAAATGACTGTACACACATATATGTTTGTTGGTGCCTAATTTGAAATTCCATACACAGAGGAAGTACATTGAGCATGTTGTGAGCATTATTAGCGAGTCATCACCGCTATATACTAAGTTAGCCGGCCAAAATCCAACACAACCAATCAAAAGTGTTGATGTCTGTCCTCAGCAAGGCAATGACTCGTAAGCCTCACTACATTTTTTACAAATCCTCTATAACCATTATGCAAATATTCATGTCAACTGCTAGTCAAAACCATTTCACATTTACAGAGTGGACTGCGGACCTACAGTATGTTACATCATGCGGGCGCACATATACCATAAAGAAATTGTGGGCAGCCTCAGTAGTTCAGAATGGTGTGGACTACGAGATTTGTTAGTGCATAGTTTTTTGAATCATAAGAAATCAGAGCTTCATTAAAACCTATAGGTGGGGGGTGTCCACCTACAAACTAACCAACAGTCGATATGAATGTTAATATGGAATGCGTTGACATTTTGACACAACAACTGATTGTAAAACAGTGATACAACATCTGTTAATGGGAAAAGGCCAGCTGCAAATTTTGAACTACTTTTGGTGTTGTTATGTTTTACAGATGTGAATGTTCACAGTTGCACCACTAATGTGAATGTTCACATTCACTTACGATATCCATACTGCTGTGTTGTTATGAGTGTAATTTCTGCGAATGTTTGAACCTGATTGTTCTATAATACACATACTTTGTGCAGGAGTGTACACTTGGTCTATATGACATAATTACGGATCACATACACATGTGTGAATATTCACATTTGTTCTTGCTCATAACAGTTGTAAATGTCATTCTTTCTGCCAAATGTGAACATTCACTTATGATATTCATATGCACTAATGTTTACAGATGTGAATGTTCACAGTTGAAACACTGATGTGAATGTTCATACTCACTTATGATATTCATACTGCTGTGTTGTGATGAGCATAATTTCTGCGATGGTTTGAACCCGATTGTTCTATAGTACACATATTTTCTGCAGGAATATCTATGTCACATCATTACGGATCACATACACAAGTGTGAATATTCACATTTGTTCTTGTTCATAACAGTTGTGAATGTTTTATGATTCTCTACCAAATGTGAACATTCACTTATGATATTCATATGCACTAATGTTTGACAGATGTGAATGTTTACAGTTGCAACACTGATGTGAATGTTCATACTCACTTATGATATTCATATTGTTGTGTTGTGATGAGCATAATTGATGCGATTTTTGGAACCCTATTTTTATGTAATACACGTACTTTGTGCAGGAATGTACACATTGTTTGCATGACATCATTACGGGTAACATACACAGGTGTGAATATTCACATTTCTTTTCAGTTGTGCATGTTCACACCATGTCAATCTTTATGCATGTGAAAGTTCACATCACAGCTTATATTCATGTCAACATTGACAACAATAAGGTAAAAAAGTTCAACCCATGTGCAAGTTTTCACATAATATGATTGTTTTACGTAAGTGTGAATGTCCACATCATGTATTTATCATTACAACTTTAACAAAATATTAGTTTCATACACAAAAAGAAAATGAAAAGGCACAAATGAAATACTAAGTTTGCCAAACCATTATTTTGCTTGCCAACACAACACAATCTTATTTCAAAAATGAATATAAGAATCCAATGTAAAACACAACGTTGAAATAAAAAATGTACATCCTATATCGGCTCCTTGCATGACTTCCGATTATGGCTCCCCAGCTTATCACATCTCCCGCACCTTATTTGCTTCAGTTTCTCACCCCTTGATAGGATCCTATTCTTTTTCGGTCTTCCGGGTGGTCTTTTCACAGTTGACGGGTATGTAGTGAAGTCCATGGGATCAAAAGACGGCTTCTCCACCGATGGTATAGGGAATATGGCACCCGAATACGCTGCACGATATGTCTGTACATGAAAGTAATGTTCCACACAATCATTGAGATTGTAGCGGCTCTTCTGAATGACAACAACAGCATGGTCACATGGAAATCCGTTGATTTGCCATTTGAAGCACGAACATGTACGCCTCGCAACATCAACAGTAACAGATGGTATCGAATGAACTTCAAACACATCCTCATTGGCTTTGCTAACTTGCCAAGACCTGCTGTCATTGAACGAATCCATAAGCCTTGTTTCGAATGTAGGACAAATAAACTCATTCCATTTGTTTGCTTGGTTACGCCGTGCAGACATTTGCCGCATCAATTGAGTACGAATTGTGTCCACCATTTGAGTGATAGGAAGATTACGTGCTTCTTTAATCCAATTATTAAATGACTCCGCCGCATTGAAAGTCATCTCCCCATAACGCATGCCCCTGCACAATATCACAAACATTTTACAATACGAAATTTTACAGGTCTGAACATTCACGTTGACTGATGTGAACATTAACATTAACTTAAACGATAGACAGATGTGAACATTAACATCAACTTAAATGACAGAATGATGTGAATGTTAATAACAGAAAAATATGACAACAGATGTGAACATTCACATCATTCAAATCAGTCATCATTATCAGATGTGAACATTCACATCATTGACATTGAACATGAAACACAATTGGAAGATTTTTACAATTCTTAACTGAAAATTCACATCGCTACCATTCTAAACTTGACAAATGGAACACTTTATGAAACTATTATTACCTAAAGTATGAATTTGCCCAGTGCTCAGGTGCCAAGTCCTTGAAAAAATCATGTGCTCATTGTTTACCCTCCGCTTTTAATTTTGCAAGCTTTTCATAGAACCCTACCACAGTTGGCTCATAAGCACAATCACCCAAACTACTTACTAGGTGATCCCTGAATCCATTATCAATTCCTTTCATCCGGTCTCTTAAATTGCTCTTCAAGTGTTGTAAGCAATAACCGTGATGAGCCGTTGGGAACACCTTCGGCATAGCTTCTAACAGGCCAAGATTACGATCCGAAATAAAAGTAATCTGGCGCTTACCATCAACAACCTTCCCAAGTTCATGCAAGAACCACGACCAATTCGCCGTGGTCTCCGAATCAACAATCGCAAATGTAACAGGAAACAGACCTACAACACAACACCAATACGCAACTGTACACAATATTCCAAAGTGAATAGAAAACAATATAAACGAAACAGGTCATGTGAATGTTTATATCTACATTGCCCTATTACTATTGTTATTTTTGGATTCAAGTTCATAAACATCAATGATGTGAACATTCACATTAACGACCATTAATAATTCATTTTTGATTGTTCAGTCATTGATAATGTGAACATTCACAGTACTATTCATTAATGGATCAACTGACAGTAGTATACACTGATGTGAATGTGAATGTTCACATTACTGTCATTAGCAGACACAAATGTATAATAATATGAATGGATCAGTGTATAATAATGTGAATGTTCACATTACTGTCATTAGCGGACACAGATGTGAACATTCACATCAGTGCATACTAATGTCAATGTTCACATTACTTATAATTTCTCAATCACTCATTTGTCCATACTATGCATGTCAATGTGAATATTGACATGAATATACAGGTAAAAAAAATACTAACGATTGTTTCCATCTTTCGCCGTTGCCGCAAGTAGCTAACCTTTGTACTTTCCTTTGAAGAATGTTCCATCCAAGAATAATAAAGGCCGACAAGAATTGAACCCAAAAATACACGCAGCGAATGACACAAAGAAACGACAAAACTGTTGACTACTCGCATCATAGTCAATATTGACATAACTCCCCGGATTGTACCGCATCACAGCATCCGAATACCACCGCAGCTGGTCAAACGATAATGAGTGATCTCCATGAATACCAGCCTTTGCTTTCTCCATAGCCAACCATACGACATGGTAACTCACATCTAGCCCATAATCCCTCTTCAAAATAGTCACCACATCACCCGGCCGAGTCAACGGCTTGTCCCTCACAATTTCAGATATGGTACTCGACACCAAATCCGAACTAACTCGCAGATTCTTCGATGTTCGGACATCCGTACCACAAGTATGCACATCACTAAAACTCTTGATGTAGAAAAAATCATTTGCTCGTTGTGCTCTACAATGTATAGCCCACAAGCGACCCTCTCTCTCGTGATCGCACACAAGAAGAACTCTTGTTGTCTCGTTCTTCATGTATGTAAACTGAAACCCACATTGGATGGCATACTTACATAAAACGTCACGAAATTCTTGTGCACCTCCAACAAACCGTTGTCCCACATGCGTAATACCATTTGCCCAAGGGGCTGACAACAACACCTTCTCCTTATGGTGGCAAAATCTCCGTAGTGCATCAATTTCTTCCTCAACCCCCACACGCACCAATCCCAAACTACTTGACTGACCAATATCACTTTTCAACTCAACCACAACTTCTACATGTTGTACCCCCATTGATTTAGCAAACAGTAACATGTTCTGAAATTCTTCCTCATTGTCCAAATCACACTTACTAATCCCAGGTAGTTTACAGAACAATGAAATAGAACCAGCAGACAACTCATCCCATTTCTCACACAAACACTCCACCAAACGAGAATAACACATTGCGCGGGCAACATTTATTACAGTTGTACTGCAACCATATGTACACACCAACAGCATAAAGGTATCCATCTCCTGTAAAAACACAAAAACACAACAATGAACAGTAATAAAAATCGATATGAAAATTCACATTGTGCAAAAAATAGATGACTACGCGTACAGTTCAAGTGCTAAATCCATAATTCACAATACGAAGATGTGAACATTCACGTTGATATTAACAAGATGTCAACATTAAGCAAACATCAAAGTAAAATGAGAACATCAACAATCTTCACATAATATTAACAAGATGTGAACGTTTACATTGACACATACACTCTGAATTATATGACACACACAGAGCCTCATTCAGTAAACATCAATTTTAAATGAGAACATCCACATTCTTTACATATTCCACATTAACAAAATGTGAACATTCACATTGATATATATACTGATAATCAAATCATCCACAGAGAGCCTCATTATGCATACATCAAAGTAAAATGAGAACTACACATTTAATCAAAATCGACATGAAAATTCACATTGTGCAAAAAAAAAAAAAAAAAAAAAAATGACTACGTGTACAGTTCAAGTGCTAAATCCATAATTCACAATACGAAGATGTGAACATTCACATTGACATTAACAAGATGCCAAAATTGCAAACATCAAAGTAAAAATGAGAACATCAACAATCTTCACATAATATTAACAAAATGTGAACATTTACATTGACACATACACTCTGAATTATATCACATACACAGAGCCTCATTAAGCAAACATCAATTTAAAATGAGAACATCCACATTCTTCACATATTCCACATTAACAAAATGTAAACATTCACATTGATATATATACTGATAATCAAATCATCCACAGAGAGCCTCATTACGCATACATCCAAGTAAAATGAGAACTAACACTGTTCTTCACATAATATGAATGAACTCCCCTCCACAAGACCATGTAAAAAGCATATAATTGAAAAACCAGAGCATCCAATTCATATCAATCCAAAAACAGAGCATCTGATCCATCATACGAATGGAACCATAAACTGAACATGTATTCATAACCAAATCGATACTAACCTTAATCATGCAATCCTACAATCGTCCAGAAAGTCGAAAACAACTGATTTGAACTACTTATAGTCCGAAAAATGTGACAGCCGAACACCTTCCTCTTCGTCGTCTTCACTCGCAAACCACAGAACTAGACTACAACAGCAAGAATGAAACCCTAGCACAACCGATCCTTGGAACGAGCATGCAAAACATAAACGTATCTCTTGGAATTGGATTGATAATGAAAACCGTAAAATAGAAACTGCCAAACTGAATCAGCGAGGAAACAGGCACGTAATACGTAAATACGTATTAACACTGTACATATATATATATATATATATGGGGGGCAAAATAGTCTAGGTAAATATATTAAATTAGAAAAATGGACCTTATGGAATAAAAAGAAAAGTTTATGGGACTAATCAAGCTATAATATTCATTTGTAGACCTAATGGGTTATAACAACTCTAGAATGGATTTATCAATAAAAAAACCTGTTATCTAACTTCCTCTACAAATTTTAGTTTAATAAAAATAACATCGCAAACTTTAGGGTTATTTAGGCATGTTTGGGAAGAGCCTTTTTAGCTTTTTTGGTTAAAATAGCGCTAAAAGACAAAATAGGTTAAAATAGATAATAAAACAAAATGTCACATCAAATTCATAATCATTTCACTTTTTTTCTCATAAACATCACATCCAACTACAAAAAAATTCAACTATTTTCCAAAAGATAAAAATTTTAACCTCTTAAAATAGCCTACTAAAATAGCAACTTTCCAAACAGCCACTTAGTTTCGAGTTATAGGACCTTAGCCACACATGTCCCTCCAGTCCATACCCAAATTGAAATTGAGAGAAACCTTCCTTAGGGCTCGCTTTCTCTTAATTCTAAATCTCTGAATTGGAAGGTGTTATTTAAGTTCGTGAGATATACTATGGGTCCCATATGAATAATTTAAACTAATAGATTGGCTAGCCTTTTAGCTATCAAATCTCTCCTAAGGAAGGTCTTGAGTTCCACTCCTAGGAGTATGGAAAGGCAAAATTTTCTTACAAAATGTAAAAGTGTGAGTCTCATCTCTCTAAATGTGCTAATCTAACAACTAGTCCTTGACTTTCGCAGATCAAAAAATAATAATAATTCAAACTATTTATTTGTAAATTCCTTTGTGTATATTATCCACACAAAAAAATTAAATCGATCTAATGATCATAGCTTATTCAATTTATCGCATTTGGCATACACAAGGATTGATCTAATTTTTATTTAAAGCTATACAAAATAAATAGTTTATATCATTGACACCGGATCTTTAGTGAACCCTACTATCTCGGAAAATACTAAAAAGAAAACTATACAGTATGTTTGGTTTCAATTTTCTGAAAAATTGAGTTTTTTTTTTATTTTTCGTGGTTTTTGTTTTTAGTGAATATTTTTAAAATTTTAAACAATTTTTTTTATTTTTTAAAATGCACCTTACTTAGATGTATCTAAATAGTAAAATATTTGTGAAAAAATATTTTTAAAAATTAATAAATAGAAAAAATACGAAAAAAATATATATTAAATTTTCATATTTTTTTGGATATTTTTTGTTATTTAGTGAATTTTTTAAATATTTTTTTCACAAATATTATACTTTTTAAGTATATTTATGTTAGGTATGTCTAAAAAAAATTTAAAAAATTACTTAAAATATTTAAAAAAATTCATTGGAAATATTAAAATATTAAAAATAAAAAAATAAAATTTTTGAAAACTATTTTTTAGAAATCAAAACCAAGCGAGCTGATATTTTTTGTCTTCATCATCAAAATTCGTCTTTCAATTGCAGTGTGCTGCTCTCAAAAGGCTCAGGCTTTTAAGGCTGAAATGAATAGATTTGAAACAATTAGAAAATACTCTGGAAGAAATATGGACGGGTGGCAATATTTTATTGGGCGATAGTCCTCTCATAGGGTCAAATCATTAATAAGAAGAAATATTTGAATTTCAATCTCATCGATCAATCCCGAAGAATAAGCCTGGTGATTAAGACTTGAATCTTGCAAGTTTAAGAAATTTTTAGTTTGTATTTCAAGATACGATTTTAAAAATAAAAAATAAAAATTTTAATTTTGTTTAGTTTAAATTTTTTTCAAAAATTTATTTTAAAATTATTTTATCTCTCCTATGCATCAATTAATTATTTTTTCTCTCATCTCTCATTTTAAATCACTTTTTTCTCAATTAAAATAAAATATTAAATTATCTCAAACTCCTAAACTCTAAAATTATTTTTAAAATATATAACCAAATAAATCAAAAAAAAATTCTAAACACTTTTCTTAAAAAAATTTAAAAAATTTATTTCAAAATACAAACCAAACATACCATCAAACTTCCTAACTACAAACAATTCTCATAAAGGAAACCAGACCCAATCCTTTAATTGGACTACTACGACGTCCCATATTGAGGAAAAACAGATAAGTATACTTTTTATCTTTTTATAAAAAAATATAAAAAAAATAAAAAAATAATGTGATAAAAAAAAGATAAAAAAATATTATCTTGTGTATGCCAAACCTGGCTTGAGAAGACAGAAAGACAACGTGAGGGTCCAAACAAGCAATTGAAAGATAGAAAGCCATGCCAAAAATGAGAAAAGATGAATGGTCCAGCCTTGATATTCGAAATAGAACTTTTATAGTCTAAATAATTGCATTAAATAATTGCATCTATCCATATTATCTATACTATATATTAAATAAAATGGAGTTTTTAACTCCCAAGATTTGTGAGAGGTCCAATATTTTAATCCTAATTTTTTAATTTTTTGATTTAAAAAAAAAAAAACCTCAGCATTTATTAATTTTTAATTTCTCTCAATCCCCATGCCTTTTGGGAAATTTGGTCAAAACTCCCTCATAATTAAACTTTAATGCATTAAAGACCAACATAAACAAAATACCTTGAAATTTTCAACATATCTATCTATCTATATTATATTATCTATATTTATATCAATATCTATCTATACTATATATTAAGAAAAATGGTGTTTTAACCCCCAAGGCCTGTGGAAGCTCCAATATGCCAATCTTAGTTTCCTGATTTTTTATTTTTTTAAAAAAAAAAAAAATTGACTTGGTGATTAGTTCAAAGATTATAATAATTACAGTGACACCATGATTACATGGGTCTCTTGAGGAACCACAACCCCTCTCTCTCTCTCTCTCATTTAATTTATTGTTTTATTTCCCCACCCTTTATCTTCTTCATTTATCAATAGTGTAATTATAATCTTTGAACCAATCACCAAGCAATCCCAATAATAGTTCTTTTTTTTTTTTTTTTTTTAATGTGATTGCAGTTAGTCAATGGTTCTTTTATTTATTTATTTATTTTATTATGAAAAAAATGTGATATGATTGTAATTTGTTCAATGGTTCTTTTTTTTTTTAATGTGATTTAATTTTTTATTTACTATTTTAATGGTTTTTATTTACAATTATTTATGAAAAAAATATGATTGTAGTTAGATAGCATAAAAATATTTGTGATTTGATTTGATTTGATTTTTTTCTGATTTGGTTTTTAAAGTACCAATTATTGATAATGATTAGATTGTATTTTGAAAAAAAAAATTGTAATTGATTTTTTTAACTCACTGTGTTTTTTGAAAAAAAATTATTGTGTTTTTTTAACTATCAATTTACTTAATTTGTGATTTGATTTTTAACTCACTGTGTTTTTTGAAAAACAAAAATGGCTTGTACTCATTAGGGTCACATAATGTATCAATTATTGATGATGATTAGATTGGATTTTGACCCCCAAAAAAATTGTAATTGATCTTTTTAACTCACTATGTTTTTTGAAACATAAATTATTGTGTTTTTTTAATTATTGATGATGATTAGATAGTATTAAAAAAATTGTGATTTGTATTATTGAAGTTCTCTTCTTTTGTTTATAATTTTATTTTTTAATATGATTGAAATTAGACAAACATAAACACTCACAAAAAAAAAATTTGATTGTAGTTTGTTCAATGGTTCTAAATAATCTTTTTTATTACTATTTTAATGGTTATTTTTTTCAATTATTATTTTTTATTATGAGAAAAATGTCATTGTAGTTAGATAGCATTAAAAAATTGTGATTTGTAAGACTGAAGTTATCTCCTTTTGTGTATAATTTGATTTTTTAATATGATTGAAGTTAACTCATAAAAATAAAAATATGATTGTAGTTTGTTCAATGGCTCTAAATAATCTCAATTTGAATTTCTAAATTTTTTATTAAAAAAAAAAACTCAGCATTTATTGATTTGGTCAAAATCTCCTGATCAACATTTATTAACTCTTTTCAATCCACATGTCTTTCCACATGCCTGAATTTATTGATTTGATCAAAATCTCTTGATCAGCATTTAAAATCCCCTCATACAAATAATTATTGATACAATCTGTGTATAGTTACTACAGTACCCTTTTCAACTTCTATCATACACTATGATTAGTGATAAGATTGTTAAATTATTTTTGTAAAAAATCTTAAAAAAACATAATTTATATATTAAAAAAAATCTAAAACAAATATAAATATTTATAATTATCCCATGCATAGCAAGAGTGATAGGCTAGTATGATTATTATCAAAATATTAAACTTTACTAAAATATAATTAAAAAAAAAGACATTTAATTCCTTGAAAAGTCTAACACATATAATTATTATCAAAATATTAAACTTTAATATAATATAAAAAAGAAAAAAAAAGAAGGCATTTAAAAAAAAAAAAACATTTAAAAATTATAATTCACATATATATATATATATATATATATAGATAATTGTAAACACAATTCGTGCATAGCACGGGTGATATTCTAGTTATATATTAAGTAAAAGGGAGTTTTTAATCTCAAGTCTTGTGGGAGTTTTAATTTTTTAATTTAAATTTTCTATTTTTTTGATTTAAAAAAAAAAACTTAATATTTATTAACTTCTCACAACCTCCAAGTCTTAGACCATCTCCAACGCTTAACCAAATCCAACACCAAATTTAAATTTTGATGAAAAAGGCCCCTTTTCATGCTCCAACCGTTTCATCAGATTGATATCAGAATGAGATTTCAGCAAAAAATTCATCAAACTGAGAACCAAACCCAGATTTGGTGAAATCACTGTTACTGACCGTTGAAGGAGCGACACCGGTCAACCAACCGGTTGCCCGGCCGGTTGACCAACCGGTCGCCCGGTTTCCTTTATTTTTTGTGGGTTCAAAAGGTTCAAACAGGTAAAAAAAAAAAAAAAAAAAAAATATTTAGCCTACCCGGTTGACCGGCCGGTCAACCAACCGGTCACCCACCTGCAAACAAAACTGGTGAATTGCGTCTTCAAGAGTTTGGGAAGGATGAAAACTCCCTGGAACAAAGGCAAATAAAGGAAATGATGAATTGGTAAGGAGAGAGAAAAGTTGAGATGGATGGGATTTTAAGGATGAAGACTTCATTGATGGGAATTATTAAAAGGAAAAAGTGGGCTTTGACATTCACCAGTCCTTATTCATCTCCACTGATAGTCCTTATTCATCTCCACTGATGCCACTGACTTTGAAATCCACTGATGCAAATCCATTGATGCAAATTCATAGATAATAAACAACCTCATCTTCCTCCTCCTCTGCCACAGAAAAGAACAGAAAAAAAAAAAATGGCCTACGAGTCGACCAACCGGTCGCCCCTCCCCCTTTTGATGCTCACCGTTGGAGCGAGTGGTATCAAATCGGAGAAAGAGTGATTTTTTTACTCAGATTTGGTGAAAAGTTTGATCAACCGTTGGAGATGCTCTTACATTCATGATAACACTTTAATGCAAAAAAAAAAAAAAAAAAAAACTGAAATCCAACACATATGAATTCCTTGAAAAGTCCCAACACATATAATTATTATCCATCATAATAACACTTTAATGTATTAAGAACAAGCATAAAAAAAATTTCTTAAAAAGTTAAACACATATAATTATTATCAAAATATTAAACTTTAATATAATATAATAAAAAAAAGATATTTAATTCCTTGAAAAATCTAACATATATGATTATTATCAAAATATTAAACTTTAATATAATATAAAAAAGGGGAAAAAAAAGGCATTTAAAAAAAATACATTTAAAAATCACAATTCACATATATAGATAATTATAAACACATAAATGCAATTCTCACTCTTTTTTCTTTTTCTTTTTTTCATTTATCAGGTGGCCGTTTCTGCTAAAATATTTTTTTTACTTTCCCCCTTGTCACCTAAATGAGCCAAAATCAAACATACAATTTTTATTTGATTAAATAGCCAATATATGTATCTATCTATCTATTTATATCTATCTATACTATATATTAAGCAAAAGGAGGTTTTTAACCTCAAACCTTATAGAAGCTCTAATCTCCCAATCTAAATTCTCTGATTTTTTGATTTTTTTTTTTTAAAAAAATCTTAACATTTATTAACTTCTCCTAACTCCCAAGTCTTATACTCATAATAACACTTTAATTCATTAAGAATAAGCAGAAAAAAAAATTCTTTGAAATCCAACACATATAAATTCCTTGAAAAGTTCCAACACATATGATTATTATCTCTCATAATAACACTTTAATACATTAAGAACAATCATAAAAAAAATTTCTTGAAAAGTCCAACACATTTGATTATTATTAAAATATTAAACTTTAATATAATATAATAATAAAAAAAGACATTTAATTCCTTAAAAAGTCTAATACATATGATTATTATCAAAATATTAAATTTTAATATAATATAAAAAAGGGGGGAAAAAAAAGACATTTAAAAAAAATTTTAAAATCACAATTCACATATCTATACTATATATTAAGGAAAAGGGACTTTTAAACCCACAAACCATGTGAGAGCTTCAATACCCCAATCCTAATTTCTTAATTTTTTGATTTTTTAAAAAAAACAAAACCCCAACACTTAATGAATTCTCCCAAGTCTTTTTGACTTCTCCAATAATTGATTTTTTTTAAAAAACAAAACCCCAACATTTAATGAATTCTCCTAAATCTTTTTGACTTCTCCAATAATTCCAATAATAATTGAATTCTTCAAGCTTGAGCATTGATTTTTTTTTAAAAACAAAACCCCAACACTTAATGAATTCTCCCAAGTCTTTTTGACTTCTCCAATAATCTATATCTATCTATCTATACTATATATTAAGTAAAAGGGGGTTTCTAACCCCCAAGGCCTGTGGGAGCTCCAATATGCCAATTCTAATTTTCTAATTTTTTGTTTTTTTAAAAAAAAATTAACCTCAGCATTTATTAACTTTTATTAACCTACAAGATTTTTTGACTCATCTCATAATTACTGCACTACCTTTTCCAAAACAAATAATCTATATATTAAGGAAAAAGGGTCTTTTAAAACTCAAGGCTTGTGGAAGTTTCAACATGTCAATCCTAATTTCCTGATTTTTTAATATTTTTTTTATAAAAAATTGACTTGGTGATTGGTGATTGGTTCAAAGATTGTAATAATTACACTATTGATTACAATAAACACTTAATTTATAATAATTATACCAATTAAATGAATAACGCAATAAATGAAATCCTAATTTCTTTACTTTTTGCATCCCCAAGAGACCCATGTAATTATTGTGTAAATGCCTCTTAAATAAATAAATAAATACTTATTAAATTCTTTCAAACTCCTCGATCAAACCTCATATATTTAATTTATATATTAAAAAAAATAAAAACAAATATAAATATCTATAATTATCCCGTGCATAGCACGGGTGATAAGCTAGTCTATATATTAAGGAAAATGGTCTTTTAAATCCCAAGGCTTGTGGAAGCTCCAACATGTCCATCCTAATTTCCTGATTTTTTAATATTTTTTTTTAAAAAAATTGACTTGGTGATTGGTGATTGGTTTATAATAATTACACTATTGACACGCAATAAATGAAATCCTAATTTCTTTACTTTTTGAATCCCCAAGAGACCCATGTAATTATGGTGTAAATGTCTCTTAATTTTTTTCCCTCTTAATTTTTTTGTTTTGTTTTTTGAAAAAAAAAAAAAACACTTATTAAATTCTTTCAAACTCTTCGGTCAAACCCCATGTATTTAATTTATATATTAAAAAAAATTAAAACAAATATAACGCAATAAATGAAATCATAATTTTCTTACTTTTTGCATCCCCAAGAGACCCATGTAATTATGGTGTAAATGCCTCTTAATTTTTTTCCCTCTTAATTTTTTTGTTTTGTTTTTTGAAAAAAAAAAAACACTTATTAAATTCTTTCAAACTCCTCGGTCAAACCCCATGTATTTAATTTATATCTTAAAAAAAATTAAAACAAATATAAATATTTATAATTATCCCGTGCATAGCACGGGTGATAGGCTAGTACTATATATTAAGCAAAAGGGGGTTTTTAACCCCAAGGCTTGTGGGAGCTCCAATCTCCTAATCCTAATTTTCTAAATTTTTGATTTAAAAAAAAAAAAACCTCAGCATTTAATGACTTCTCCCAACCCAACCTTAGCATTTATTGACTTCTCCCAACCCACAATCCCTTTTGACTTCTTTCATAATTATTGCAACACCCTTTTCAATTTTTCCCATACATTATGGTTACACACAAAAATTAAAAAAAGATAAGAATTTAGTTATAGATCTCAAAAAGATATAACATCTAAATTTGAATTATGAGTTAATAATATAATTATGTATTTTTTATTATGTATATCTATCAAACTTTAAAATCACTTAATGGGACAAATTAATCAATTTTCTAAAATTATTGATTTTAATTTACAAAATAGATTAAAAAATTATTGACTGATTTATTTATTTAATCACAAAAATATTTCATAATCTCTCCTCCTAATCTCTCTCACAAATTTTCAAAAAAAATATTAAAACTTACATTCATTTTCTCTTTCAAAAATCAGATAATATTTTTTATTAAAGTTGTAAATATCTACCTATACTTTATATATTATATTACAACATAACATAAAAAAACTAAAAACTAAAAAAAAATCTTTAAAGTTTATCTAAATAAACTTTAAATAAATAAAACTCACATGTCTATTACATATCTAACTCACATCATAATTTACCTAAATAATAATAATTAAAAACAAATGAAAAACACAGATAAATTAAATTAAAAAAAAAAAAGATACCTACAACTCCATCTTAAATAAATTGAAAAAAAAAATACAATTTTCCAAAATTATTGATTTTTAATTTACAAAATAGATTAAAAAAACTATTGACTGATTTATTTATTTAATCACAAAAATATTTCATAATCTCTCCCTCCTAATCTCTCTCACAAATTTTCAAAAAAAAAATATTAAAACTTGCATGCCTTTTCTCTTCCCTAAAAAATCAGATAATATTTTTTATTAAAGTTGTAGATATCTACCTATATTTTATATATTATATTATAACATAACAAAAAAAACTAAAAAACTAAAAAAAAAAAATCTTTCAAGTTTATCTAAATAAATTTTAAATAAATAAAACTCACATGTCTATCACATATCTAACTCATATCATAATTTACCTAAATAATAATAATTAAAAACAAATGGACACCACAGATAAATTAAATTAAAAAAAAAAGGATACCCACAACTCCATCTTAAATAAATTGAAAAAAAAATACCCGACTAGAAACCACACAAAAATAAAAATAAAAATAAAAAGATATATCTATCTATCTATCTATCTATATATTAAGAAAAATGGGGTTTCTAACCCCCCAAGTCATGTGAGAGTTTCAATATCCCAATCTAAATTTCCTGATTAGCATTTATTAACTTCTTCCAACCCCCAAGTATAAAAAAAAAAATTTGAAAAGTCCAACACATATGAATTCCATGAAAAGTCCCAACACATACGATTATTATCCCTCATAATAATACTTTAATGCATTAAGAACAATCATAAAAAAAAAAAATCCTTGAAAAGTCCAACACATATGAATTTCTTGAAAGTCCCACATATATGATTATCATCAAAATATTACGCTTCAATATAATATAAAAAAAAGAAGATATTTAAAAAAAAAAAGACATTTAAAAATCACAATTCACATATATATAAATAATTGTGAAGTACATATGAATTCCTTGAAAAATCCAACACATGATTATTATCCCTCATAATAACATTTTAATGTATTAAGAACAAGCATGAAAAAAATTCCTTGAAAAATCCATCACATATAAATTCCTTAAAAAGTCCAACATATATGATTAGTATCAAAATATTAAATTTTTATATAGTATAAAAAAAGAAAAAAAAAAGATAAAATGGTGAAACACAACCCGTGCATAGCACGGGTGATATGCTAGTACTATCTATTAAGCAAAAGGGGGTTTTTAACCCCAAGGCTTGTGGGAGCTCCAATCTCCTAATCCTAATTTTCTAAATTTTTGATTTAAAAAAAAAAAAAACCTCAGCATTTAATGACTTCTCCCAACCCAACCTTAGCATTTATTGACTTATCCCAACCCACAATCCCTTTTGACTTCTTTCATAATTATTTCAACACCCTTTTCAATTTTTCCCATACACTATGGTTACACACAAAAATTAAAAAAAGATAAGAATTTAGTTATAGATCTCAAAAAGATATAACATCTAAATTTGAATTATGAGTTAATAATATAATTATGTATTTTTTATTATGTATATCTATCAAACTTTAAAATCACTTAATGGGACAAATTAATCAATTTTCTAAAATTATTGATTTTTAATTTACAAAATAGATTAAAAAAATTATTGACTGATTTATTTATTTAATCACAAAAATATTTCATAATCTCTCCCTCCTAATCTCTCTCACAAATTTTCAAAAAAAAAAAAAATTAAAACTTGCATTCATTTTCTCTTTTCCAAAAAATCAGATAATATTTTTTATTAAAGTTGTAAATATCTACCTATACTTTATATATTATATTACAACATAACATAAAAAAAAACTAAAAAACTAAAAAAAAAAATCTTTAAAGTTTATCTAAATAAACTTTAAATAAATAAAACTCACATGTCTATTACATATTTAACTCACATCATAATTTACCTAAATAATAATAATTAAAAACAAATGAAAACCACAGATAAATTAAATTTAAAAAAAAAAGATACCTACAACTTCATCTTAAATAAATTGAAAAAAAAAATACAATTTTCCAAAATTATTGATTTTTAATTTACAAAATAGATTAAAAATACTATTGACTGATTTATTTATTTAATCACAAAAATATTTCATAATCTCTCCCTCCTAATCTCTCTCACAAATTTTCAAAAAAAAAATATTAAAACTTGCATGCCTTTTCTCTTCCCTAAAAAATCAGATAATATTTTTTATTAGAGTTGTAGATATCTACTTATATTTTATATATTATATTATAACATAACAAAAAAAACTAAAAAACTAAAAAAAAAATCTTTAAAGTTTATCTAAATAAATTTTAAATAAATAAAACTCACATGTCTATCACATATCTAACTCACATCATAATTTACCTAAATAATAATAATTAAAAACAAATGGACACCACAGATAAATTAAATTAAAAAAAAAAAGGATACCCACAACTCCATCTTAAATAAATTGAAAAAAAAATACCCGACTAGAAACCACACAAAAATAAAAATAAAAATAAAAAGATATATCTATCTATCTATCTATCTGTCTATATATTAAGAAAAATGAGATTTCTAACCCCCCAAGTCATGTGGGAGTTTCAATATCCCAATCTAAATTTCCTGATTAGCATTTATTAACTTCTTCCAACCCCCAAGTATAAAAAAAAAAATTTGAAAAGTCCAACACATATGAATTCCATGAAAAGTCCCAACACATACGATTATTATCCCTCATAATAATGCTTTAATGCATTAAGAACAATCATAAAAAAAAAAAAAAAATCCTTGAAAAGTCCAACACATATGAATTTCTTGAAAGTCCCACATATATGATTATCATCAAAATATTACGCTTCAATATAATATAAAAAAAACGAAGATATTTAAAAAAAAAAAAGACATTTAAAAATCACAATTCACATATATATAAATAATTGTGAAGTACATATGAATTCCTTGAAAAATCCAACACATGATTATTATCCCTCATAATAACATTTTAATGTATTAAGAACAAGCATGAAAAAAATTCCTTGAAAAATCCATCACATATAAATTCCTTAAAAAGTCCAACACATATGATTAGTATCAAAATATTAAATTTTTATATCGTATAAAAAAAGAAAAAAAAAAAGATAAAATGGTGAAACACATAGTATGATTATTATCAAAATGTTAAACTTTACTATAATATAAAAAAAGGAAAAAAAGAAGATATTTAAAAAAAAAAAAAAGACATTTAAAAATACCAATTCACATATAAAAATAATTGTAAACACAATCCGTGCATAGCACGGGTGATATGCTAGTATAGATAATTGTAAACACAATCCGTGCATAGCACGGGTGATATCTATCTATTTATATCTATATCTATCTATATATTAAGGAAAAGGGTCTTTTAAAACCCAAGGCTTGTGGAAGCTCCAACATGTCAATCCTAATTTCCTGATTTTTTAATATTTTTTTTTAAAAAAATTGACTTGGTGATTGGTTCAAAGATTGTAATAATTACACTATTAATTACAATAAACACTTAATTACACTATTGATTACAATAAACACTTACTTTATAATAATTACACTTATTAAAT
Organism: Camellia lanceoleosa; assembly: GCA_025200525.1. NCBI lineage: Eukaryota > Viridiplantae > Streptophyta > Magnoliopsida > Ericales > Theaceae > Camellia > Camellia lanceoleosa. The sequence continues at coordinate 28,467,610 of CM045769.1, read as the reverse complement.
GAATAACGCAATAAATGAAATCTTAATTTCCTTACTTTTTGCATCCCCAAGAGACCCATGTAATTATTGTGTAAATGCCTCTTAAATAAATAAATAAACACTTATTAAATTCTTTCAAACTCCTCGGTCAAACCCATGTATTTAATTTATATATTAAAAAAATAAAAATAAAAATAAATATTTATATTGGTGATTGGTTTATAATAATTACACTATTGACACGCAATAAATGAAATCCTAATTTTCTTACTTTTTGCATCCCCAAGAGACCCATGTAATTATGGTTTAAATGCCTCTTAATTTTTTTCCCTCTTAATTTTTTTGTTTTGTTTTTTGAAAAAAAAATAAATAAACACTTATTAAATTCTTTCAAACTCCTCGGTCAAATCCCATGTATTTAAATTATATATTAAAAAAAATTAAAACAAATATAACGCAATAAATGAAATCATAATTTCCTTACTTTTTTTCATCCCCAAGAGACCCATGTAATTATGGTGTAAATGCCTCTTAATTTTTTTCCCTCTTAATTTTTTTGTTTTGTTTTTTGAAAAAAAAAAACAAACACTTATTAAATTCTTTCAAACTCCTCGGTCAAACCCCATGTATTTAATTTATATATTAAAAAAAATTAAAACAAATATAACGCAATAAATGAAATCATAATTTCCTTACTTTTTGCATCCCCAAGAGACCCGTGTAATTATGGTGTAAATGCCTCTTAATTTTTTTCCCTCTTAATTTTTTTGTTTTGTTTTTTGAAAAAAAATAAATAAATACTTATTAAATTCTTTCAAACTCTTCGGTCAAACCCCATGTATTTAATTTATATATTAAAAAAAATTAAAACAAATATAAATATCTATAATTATCCCGTGCATAGCACTGTCAATTCTATTTTTTTTATTTTTTAATATTTTTTTAAAAAAAAATTAACTTGGTGTTGGTGATTGGTTCAAAAATTGTAATAATTACACTATTGATTACAATAAATACTTAATTACACTATTGATTACAATAAACACTTACTTTATAATAATTACACTTATTAAATGAATAACGCAATAAATGAAATCCTAATTTCTTTACTTTTTGCATCCCTAAGAGACCCATGTAATTATTGTGTAAATGCCTCTTAAATAAATAAATAAACACTTATTAAATTCTTTCAAACTCCTCGGTCAAACCCCATGTATTTAATTTATATATTAAAAAAAATGAAAATAAATATAAATATCTATAATTATCCCGTGCATAGCACGGGTGATAGGCTATATATATTAAAGAAAAGGGTCTTTTAAAACCCAAGGCTTGTGGAAGTTCCAACATGTCAATCCTAATTTCCTGATTTTTTAATTTTTTTTTTTTTAAAATTGACTTGGTGATTGGTGATTGGTTCAAAAATTGTAATAACTACACTATTGATTACAATAAACACTTAATTTATAATAATTACACTTATTAAATTAATAACGCAATAAATGAAATCCTAATTTCCTTACTTTTTGCATCCCCAAGAGATCCATGTAATTATTGTGTAAATGCCTCTTAAATAAATAAATAAATACTTATTAAATTCTTTCAAACTCCTCGGTCAAACCCCGTGTATTTAATTTATATATTAAAAAAAATAAAAACAAATATAAATATTTATAATTATCCCGTACATAGCACGGGTGATAGGCTAGTACTATATATTAAGCAAAAGGGGGTTTTAACCCCAACACTTGTGGGAGCTCCAATCTCCTAATCCTAATTTTCTAATTTTTTGATTTAAAAAAAAAAAAAAAACTCAGCATTTATTGACTTCTCCCAACCCAACCTCAGTATTTATTGACTTTTCCCAACCCACAACCCCTTTTGACTTCTCTTATAATTATTGCAACACCCTTTTCAATTTCTTACATAAACTATGGTTACATACAAAAATAAAAAATAAAAAAGATCAGAATTTAGCTATAAATCTCAAAAAGATATAACATCTAAATTTGAATTATGATTTAATAATATAATTATGTATTTTTTTTATGTATATCTATCAAAATTTTAAATCACTTAATGGGACAAATTAATCAAATTTTCAAAATTATTGATTTTTAATTTATTAATAATATGATTATGTATTTTTTTTATGTATATCTATCAAAAACTATTGACTGATTTATTTATTTAATAACAAAAATATTTCATAATCTCTTTCTCTTAATCTCTCTCACAAATTTTCAAAAAAAAAATATTAAAACTTGCATTCATTTTCTCTTCCCAAAAAAAACAGATAGGAGCTCCAATCTCCTAATCCTAATTTTCTAATTTTTTGATTTAAAAAAAAATCTCAGCATTTATTGACTTCTCCCAACCCAACCACAGCATTTATTGACTTTTCCCAATCCACAATCCCTTTTGATTTCTCTCATAATTATTGCAATACCATTTTCAATTTCTCCCATACAATATGGTACACACAAAAATTAAAAAAGAAAAAAAGATAAGAATTTAGTTATAGATCTCAAAAAGATATAACATCTAAATTTGAATTGTGATTTAATAATATAATTATGTAAATTTTTTTTTTAATGTAGATCTATCAAAATTTTAAATCACTTAATATGACAGATTAATCAATTTTCCAAAATTATTGATCTTTAATTTACAAAATAGATTAAAAAAAACTATTGATTGATTTATTTATTTAATAACAAAAATATTTTATAATCTCTCCCTCATAATCTCTCTCACAAATTTTCAAAAAAAAATATTAAAACTTACATTCATTTTCTCTTCCCTAAAAAACCAGATAATATTTTCTATTAAAGTTGTAGATATCTACCTATATTTTATATATTATATTATAACATAACAAAAAAAACTAAAAAACTAAAAAAAAAAGTCTTTAAAGTTTATGTAAATAAACTTTAAATCAATAAAACTCACATGTCTATCACATATCTAACTCATATCATAACTTACCTAAATACTAATAATTAAAAACAAATGGAAACCACAGATAAATTAATTTAAAAAAAAAAGATACCCACAACTCCATCTTAAATAAATTGAAAAAAAAAATACCCAAATAGAAACCACACAAAAATAAAAATAAAAATAAAAAGATATATCTATCTATTTATCTATATCTATACTATATATTAAGCAAAATAGGGGTTTTTAACCCCCAAGGCCTATGGAAACTTCAATATCCCAATCTGAATTTTTTAAATTTTGTATTAAAAAAAAAAACTCAGCATTTATTGATTTGGTCAAAATCTTCTAATCAGCATTTATTAACTTTTTTTAATCCACATATCTTTCCACATGCCTGCAATTATTGATTTGGTCAGAATCCCCTGATTAGCATTTAAAATCCCTTTATACAAATAATTAGAGATACAATTTGTGTATAGTTACTACAGTACCCTTTTCAACTTCCCCCATAAACTATGGTTAGTGATAAGAAAAAAATCTTAAAAAACATAATTTATATATTAAAAAAAATCTAAAACAAATATAAATATCTATAATTATCCCGTGCATAGCACGGGTGATAGGCTAGTACTATATATTAAGTAAAAGGGTGTTTTTAACCCCAAGGTCTGTGGGAGCTTCAATATCCCAATCTAAATTTTCTATATTTTTTATTTTTTATTTTTTTTAAAAAAAACTCAGCATTTATTGATTTGGTCAAAATTCCTTGATCAGCATTTACTAACTTTTTCTCAATCCGCATGTCTTTCCACATGCTTGCATTTATTGATTTGGTCAAAATTTTCTGATCAGCATTTAAAATCCCTTTATACAAATAATTATAGATACAATCCGTGTATAGTTACTGCAGTACCATTTCAACTTTTCCCATACAACATGACTAATGATAAGATTATTAAATTATTTTTATAAAAAATCTTAAAAAAACATAATTTTTATATTAAAAAAATTCTAAAATAAATATAAATATCTATAATTATCCCGTGCATAGCACGGGTGATAGGCTAGTTATATATTAAGTAAAATAGAGTTTTTAACCCCCAAAGCCTATGGGAGTTTCAAAATCCCAATCTGAATTTTTAAAATTTTTTATTTAAAAAAAAAAGAAAATTCAGTATTTGTTGATTTGGTCAAAACCCTTAATAAATATTTATTAACTTTTTTCAATCCACATGTCTTTCCACATACCTGCATTTATTGATTTAATCAAAATCCCCTTATCAGTATTTAAAATCTCCTCATACAAATAATAATAGATATAATCCGTATATAGTTACTGCAGTACCCTTTTCAACTTCTCCCACACACTATAGTTAGTGATAAAATTATTAAATTATTTTTATAAAAAATCTTTAAAAACATAATTTATATATTAAAAAAAATCTAAAACAAATATAAATATATATAATTATCCCGTGCATAATACGAGTGATAGGCTAGTAATAATTTATTAAGAAATACGGATATGTGGTATTTTAAAATATTCTATAATTTTCCGAAAATTAGATAGAATATAAAATATCTTTTTTTTAAATTTATTTTTGGTTAAGTACAAAACAATTGTTGCCTACAATAATTTGCGCAATAAATTAACAATCCCTCAATAAATACTCGTGATATTCATTAATCGATGAATGGCCGGCTCCTCCGTAAATGGCCCTGGGCATGGGCCAATTAGGCATGCCCTAGGTCCCTTAAAATGGATTAAAAAAAAGAAAGGTCTTTTTTTATTATGATTTAGTATAATATATTAGGTATATTTTAAGTTTTAAAAAAATTAAAGAAGGCTCAAATTAATTTAAAATAAATTGACTCATTAAAAAATTAAAAAGTCCATTTAAAAAAATTAACATTGTTATATATTAAAAATAGATCCAAAACAAGAGTCCCCTCCTATCTATACTATATATTAAGCAAAAAGGAGTTTTTAACCCCAAGCCTTGTGAGAGCTCCAATCGCCCAATCTAAATTTTCTGATTTTTTGATTTAAAAAAAAAAAAACCTTAGCATTTATTAACTTCTTCCAACCCCCAAGTTTTACCCTTATAATAACATTTTAATGCATTAAAAACAAGTATAAAAAAAATTCTTTGAAGTCCAACACATGAATTCCTTGAAAAGTTCCAACACAAATGATTATTATCTCTCATAATAACACTTTAATTCATTAAGAACAAGTATAAAAAAAAATTCTTGAAAAATCCAACACATATGATTATTATTAAAATATTAAACTTTAATATAATATAATAAAAAAAAAGGCATTTAATTTCTTGAAAAGTCTAACACATCTATATCTATACTTCTATACTATATATTAAGCAAAAGGGGGTTTTTAACCCCAAGCCTTGTGGGAGCTCCAATCTCCCAATCTAAATTTTTTGATTTTTTGATTTAAAAAAAAAAAACCTTAACATTTATTAACTTCTCCCAACCCCCAAGTTTTACCCTCATAATAACACTTTAATGCATTAAAAACAAGTATAAAAAAAATTCTTTGAAATCCAACACATGAATTCCTTAAAAAGTCCCAACACAAATGGTTATTATCCCTCATAATAACACTTTAATGCATTAAGAACAAGTATAAAAAAATTCTCGAAAAGTCCAGCACATATGATTATTATCAAAATATTAAACTTTAATATAATATAATAAAAAAAAGACATTTAATTTCTTGAAAAGTGTAACACATATGATTATTATCAAAATATTAAACTTTAATATAATATAAAAAAGAAAAAAAAAAGAAGACATTTAAAAATCGTAATTCACACTAGCCTATCACCCGTGCTATGCACGGGATAATTATAGATATTTATATTTGTTTTCATTTTTTTTAATATATAAATTAAATACATGGGGTTTGACCGAGGAGTTTGAAAGAATTTAATAAGTGTTTATTTATTTATTTAAGAGGCATTTACACAATAATTACATGGGTCTCTTGGGGATGCAAAAAGTAAGGAAATTAGGATTTCATTTATTGCGTTATTCATTTAATAAGTGTAATTATTATAAATTAAGTGTTTATTGTAATCAATAGTGTAATTATTACAATCTTTGAACCAATCACCAATCACCAAGTCAATTTTTTTTAAAAAAAATATTAAAAAATCAGGAAATTAGGATTGACATGTTGGAGCTTCCACAAGCCTTGGGTTTTAAAAGACCCTTTTGCTTAATATATAGACTAGCCTATCACCCGTGCTATGCACGGGATAATTATAGATATTTATATTTGTTTTAGATTTTTTTTAATATATAAATTATGTTTTTTAAGATTTTTTTTCTTATCACTAACCATAGTGTATGAGGGAAGTTGAAAAGGGTACTGTAGTAACTATACACAAATTGTATCTATAATTATTTGTATAAAGGGATTTTAAATGCTGATCAGGGGATTTTGACTAAATCAATAATTGCAGGCATGTGGAAAGATATGTTGATTGAAAAAAGTTAATAAATGCTGATTAGAAGATTTTGACCAAATCAATAAATGCTGAGTTTTTTTTTTAATATAAAATTTAAAAAATTCAGATTGGGATATTGAAGTTTCCATAGGCCTTGGGGGTTAAAAACCCCCCCTTTTGCTTAATATATAGTATAGATATAGATAGATAGATAGATAGATAGATATATCTTTTTATTTTTATTTTTATTTTTGTGTGGTTTCTATTCGGGTATTTTTTTTTTCAATTTATTTAAGATGGAGTTGTGGGTATCTTTTTTTTATATAATTTATTTTATATGTGTTTTCCATTTGTTTTTAATTATTATTATTTAGGTAAGTTATGATATGAGTTAGATATGTGATAGACATGGGAGTTTTATTGATTTAAAGTTTATTTAAATAAACTTTAAAGACTTTTTTTTTTAGTTTTTTAGTTTTTTTTGTTATGTTATAATATAATATATAAAATATAGGTAGATATCTACAACTTTAATAGAAAATATTATCTGATTTTTTGGGGAAGAGAAAATGAATGTAAGTTTTAATATTTTTTTTTTGAAAATTTGTGAGAGAGATTAGGAGGGAGAGATTATAAAATATTTTGTTATTAAATAAATAAATCAGTCAATAGTTTTTTTTAATCTATTTTGTAAATTAAAGATCAATAATTTTGGAAAATTGATTAATTTGTCATATTAAGTGATTTAAAATTTTGATAGATCTACATTAAAAAAAAAATTACATAATTATATTATTAAATCACAATTCAAATTTAGATGTTATATCTTTTTGAGATCTATAGCTAAATTCTTATCTTTTTTCTTTTTTAATTTTTATGTGTACCATAGTGTATGAGAGAAATTGAAAATGGTGCTGCAATAATTATAAGAGAAGTCAAAAGGGATTGTGGGTTGGAAAAAGTCAATAAATGCTGCGGTTGGGTTGGGAGAAGTCAATAAATGCTGAGATTTTTTTTTTAAATCAAAAAATTAGAAAATTAGGATTAGGAGATTGGAGCTCCTATCTGATTTTTTTGGAAAGAGAAAATGAATGCAAGTTTTAATATTTTTTTTGAAAATTTGTGAGAGAGATTAGGAGAAAGAGATTATGAAATATTTTTGTTATTAAATAAATAAATCAGTCAATAGTTTTTGATAGATATACATAAAAAAAAATACATAATCATATTATTAATAAATTAAAAATCAATAATTTTGAAAAATTGATTAATTTGTCCCATTAAGTGATTTAAAATTTTGATAAATATACATAAAAAAATACATAATTATATTATTAAATCATAATTCAAATTTAGATGCTATATCTTTTTGAGATTTATAGCTAAATTCTGATCTTTTTTATTTTTTCTTTTTGTATGTAACCATAGTTTATGGGAGAAATTGAAAAGGTTGTTGCAATAATTATGAGAGAAGTCAAAAGGGATTGTGGGTTGGGAAAAGTCAATAAATACTGAGGTTGGGTTGGGAGAAGTCAATAAATGCTGAGGTTTTTTTTTTTTTAAATCAAAAAATTAGAAAATTAGGATTAGGAGATTGGAACTCCCACAAGTGTTGGGGTTAAAACCCCCTTTTGCTTAATATATAGTATAGATATATAGATAATTGTAAACATAATCCGTGCATAGCACGGGTGATATGCTAGTTATAGTTTATAATAATATATTAGGTATGTTTTAAATTCAAAAAAAAATTAAGGAAGGCCCAAACTAATTTAAAATAAATTAATTCATTAAAAAATTAAAAGACCCATTTAAAATAATTAGCATTGTTATTCATATTGAAAATGATTTTACAAAAAAATTAGATTATGCAAGTATGATTGATTTATTTGCTTTTAAAAATATAAGAAGAGCGAGGATCAAGTGACACTAATTAGTTGTTGTAATATAATATTAAGTATTTTTTTTTATAATTTTGACATAAATCTTTTATCTTTTACTTTTTTTTAAAAAAATTTTTAAATTTTTTATTCAATAAAAAAAAATAAAAAGTCTCAAAAATTTATTAATTGGTTATCGATTTTTGGAGCTGCGTAAATGTGGGTCCATTAAAAGAAAGTAATTCATTTTGTAAGAGATTGGTAGAAAAAAATATAAATTAAACGTGTATTCTTTTCCTAAGGCTAGTGGAGCGGAGGGAATCCTGCGACTTTTTTAATGATTTTTTTTATGGTTATGCTGGCGATGATAGATGGATCTAGTAATTAGTCTGTTTCGATTCTGATAAGTGTGGCTCATATGGCATTTCTACGATTAAATAATATTTCATTTTGATTTTTTTTTTTTTTTTTTTTGGTTATAGAAAAATTCTCCCACTCTTCCGCAGGTTCAAGGCAGCGCCCCAAGAAGAGATCACCGTGTCTTGTCCGTTCCGAGTAAGAGACTATAATCTGGAAGCTGGTCTCGGCCTTGAGTAAGAGACTATAACCTGAAAGCTGGTCCCGACCTCCCAAAATAAGCTCCGCTTAAGTCAGAACTCGCACAACGAGAAAGAATTAAACTCACACCAAGTAATTGATAAGACTATACTACGCCCAAGAAATTACCCCGAAGAGGAGTTGAACCCAAGACCTAGGGGCTTAAACCCCAGGCCCTTATCAGGTTGCCACTCACCCCTGGGTCCATTCTGATTGTTGTCATCAAATCTCTTGTTTCTATTAAGCCGGTCATTCCAGGTCCACACATGCTGGAGATAATTGTTATAAAATTGATAGAACCTAAAATGGATGAAACGAAAACTGGAAATTGCTGAATCAAGAAACAAGCACATCATCAATTGAATAAAAAAAAAAATTAGGAAAAATTACAACTTAATGTATTTTTCTTAAAAGAAAATTTTAATCAATGACAAAATGTAGAAACATTAATAATAAAATTTATTAATTATTTTTATTAATTTGTAAATATTATATAAAAATTCCAATGATATGTAATTTTTAATTTTTTTTAAGAATTGAAAAAAAAATACTAACAATAATATTATAAATACAAACTTAATTATTCAAAATTATTATCTTACAATTATAACTAGCCTATCACTCGTGCTATGCACAGGATAATTATAGATATTTATATTTATTTTATATTTTTTTTAACATATAAATTATGTTTTTAAAGATTTTTTATAAAAATAATTTAACAATCTTATCACTAACAATAGTATATGAGAGAAGCTGAAAATGGTACTGTAATAACTGTACACAGATTGTATCTATAATTATTTGTATGAAGGGATTTTAAATGTTGATCAGAGAATTTTGACCAAATCAATAAATGCAAGCATATCAAAAGACATGTGGATTGAAAAAAGTTAATAAATGTTGATCAGGAGATTTTGACAAAACTAATAAATGCTGAGTTTTTTTTTTTAAATAAAAAATTTAGAAAATTCAGATTGGGATATTGAAGCTCCCACAAGCCTTAGGGTTAAAAACCCCCTTTTACTTAATATATAGTACTAGCCTATCACCCGTGTTATGCACGGAATAATTATAGATAATTATATTTATTTTAGATTTTTTTTATATATAAATTATGTTTTTTAAGATTTTTTATAGAAATAATTTAACAATCTTATCACTAACCATAGTGTATGAGAGAAGTTGAAAAAGATACTGTAATAACTATACACAGATTGTATCTATAATTATTTGTATGAGAGGATTTTAAATACTGATTAGGAGATTTTGACCAAATCAATAATGCAGATATGTGGAAAGACATGTGGATTGAAAAAAGTTAATAAATACTGATCAGGGGATTTTGACCAAATCAATAAATGCTAATTTTTATTTTTTTTAATAAAAAATTTAGAAAATTCATATTAGGATATTGAAGCTCCCACAGGCCTTGGGGTTAAAAATCCCCTTCTGCTTAATATATAGTATAGATATAGATAGATGTGTTGGACTTTTTAAGAAATTTTTTTTATACTTGTTCTTAATGCATTAAAGTGTTATTATGAGGTATAATAATCATATATGTTGGGACTTTTCAAGGAATTCATATGTGTTGGATTTCAAAGAATTTTTTTATGCTTGTTCTTAATGCATTAAAGTGTTATTATGAGGATAAGGCTTTGGAGTTTGGAGAAGTTAATAAATGTTAAGATTTTTTTTTTTTTAAATCAAAAAATTAGGAAATTTAGATTGGGAGATTGGAGCTCTCATAAGGCTTGGGGTTAAAAACCCCCTTTTGCTTAATATATAGTATAGATAGATAGATAGCATATCACCCGTGCTATGCACGGATTGTGTTTATAATTATCTATATATGTGAATTATGATTTTTAAATATATTTTTTTTAAATGTCTTCTTTTTTTTTCTTTTTTTATATTATATTAAAATTTAATATTTTGATAATAATCATATGTGTTGGACTTTTCAAAGAATTAAATGTCTTTTTTTTTATTATATTATATTAAAGTTTAATATTTTGATAATAATCATATGTGTTGGACTTTTTAAGAAATTTTTTTTATACTTGTTCTTAATGTATTAAAGTGTTATTATAAGGGATAATAATCATATGTGTTGGGACTTTTAAGGAATTCTTATGTGTTGGATTTCAAAGAATTTTTTTTATGCTTGTTCTTAATGCATTAAAATGTTATTATGAGGGTAAGACTTGGGAGTTGGGAGAAGTTAATAAATGCTAAGATTTTTTATTTTAAATCAAAAAATCAGAAAATTTAGATTGGGGGTTTGGAACTCCCACAAAACTTGGGGCTAAAAATCCCATTTTACTTAATATATAGTATAGATATAGATTTATTTTACACATAAATTTCATATTATATAAATTTAATCGCAACAATCTATCTATACTATATATTAAGCAAAATGAGGTTTTAACCCCAAGGTCTGTGGGAGCTCCAATCTCCTAATTCTAATTTTTTAATTTTTTGATTTAAAAAAAAAAAAAAACTCATCATTTATTGACTTCTCCCAACCCAACCTCAGCATTTATTGACTTTTCCCAACCCACAATCCCTTTTGACTTCTCTCATAATTATTGCAACACCCTTTTCAATTTCTCCTATAAACTATGGTTACATACAAAAATAAAAAATAAAAAAGATCAGAATTTAGTTATAGATCTCAAAAAAATATAACATCTAAATTTGAATTATGATTTAATAATATTATTATGTTTTTTTTTTTTTGTATATCTATTAAAATTTTAAATCACTTAATGGGACAAATTAATTAATTTTCCAAAATTATTGATTTTTAATTTATTAATAATATAATTATGTATTTTTTTTATGTATATCTATCAAAAACTATTGACTGATTTATTTATTTAATAACAAAAATATTTCATAATCTTTCTCTCCTAATCTCTCTCACAAATTTTCAAAAAAAAAATATTAAAACTTGCATTCATTTTCTCTTTCCCAAAAAATCAGATAAGAGCTCCAATCTCCTAATCCTAATTTTCTAATTTTTTGATTTAAAAAAAAATCTCAGCATTTATTGACTTCTCCCAACCCAACCGTAGCAATTATTGACTTTTCCTAACCCACAATCCCTTTTGACTTCTCTCATAATTATTGCAACACCATTTTCAATTTCTCCCATATACTATGGTTACACACAAAAATTTTAAAAAAAAAAGATAAGAATTTAGCTATAGATCTCAAAAAGATATAACATCTAAATTTAAGTTGTGATTTAATAATATAATTATGTATTTTTTTTAATGTATATCTATCAAAATTTAAATCACTTAATAGGACAAATTAATTAATTTTTCAAAATTATTAATTTTTAATTTACAAAATAGATTAAAAAAAACTGTTGACTGATTTATTTATTTAATAACAAAAATATTTCATAATCTCTCCCTCCTAATCTCTCTCACAAATTTTCAAAAAAAAATATTAAAACTTACATTCATTTTCTCTTCTCCAAAAAATCAGATAATATTTTTTATTAAAGTTGTAGATATCTACCTATATTTTATATATTATATTATAACATAACAAAAAAAACTAAAAAACTAAAAAAAAATCTTTAAAGTTTATGTAAATGAACTTTAAATTAATAAAACTCACATATCTATCACATATCTAACTCATATCATAACTTACCTAAATAATAATAATTAAAAACAAATGGAAACCATAGATAAATAAAATTAAAAAAAATATATATCCACAACTCCATCTTAAATAAATTGAAAAAAAAAATACCCGAATAGAAACCACACAAAAATAAAAAGATATATCTATCTATCTATCTATCTATATCTATACTATATATTAAGCAAAAAAGGGTTTTTAACCCCCAAGGCCTATGGAAGCTTCAATATCTCAATCTGAATTTTTTAAATTTTTTATTTAACAAAAAAAAACTCAGCATTTATTGATTTTGTCAAAATCTCCTAATCAGCATTTATTAACTTTTTTCAATCCACATATCTTTCCATATGCCTAAAATTATTGATTTTGTCAAAATCCCCTGATCAACATTTAAAATCCTTTTATACAAATAATTATAAATACAATTTGTGTATAGTTACTGCAGTACTCTTTTCAACTTCTTCCATACACTATGGTTAGTGATAAGAAAAAAACCTTAAAAAATATAATTTATATATTAAAAAAATCTAAAATAAATATAAATATCTATAATTATTTCGTACATAGCACAGGTAATAGGCTAGTTTAGAATAACTAAGAATGAGTGCATAGAATTATGCAAATACTAAACCACCATAATTAAGGTAGCATGATCATCAAAAAGGAAAAGAACAAAGTCTCGAATCAAAAACCATAGTCCCATTTTCATAAATCATATCTTCAAGAACCAATCTCATCTAATTCCTTATCAGCGGTGACGGCATCTGTGGTGGCCCACTCTTCTTACGTGGCACCATGTTTCACCGTTAATCAGTTCCATCAGGAAAAAGGATAAATTTAGATAACTGTAGAGGAGTCCCCAAAGCTTTGGGCCCCTACGGTTACAATCCATTATCTGTCGGCAGAGTGGCTGTGGAACCACTTTCCCTTCGAAAAAAAGTAGGTTTTAGCCCTTTTCGCCACGTGGTGCCCAAAACAGCTACTATTTGTAGTATCTTTACTTTCGAGAGTATGTGTTGGGACTGTACTCGCTGAGTTTTTAGGATTGAGAGTTCAAATAATGTGGCTATGCATACGTGGCATCGTTTTATTAGCGAGTGCTTTGGATTTTTTTGTGTTCTGCGAATATGCTAAGTTATTGGAAATGTTTCATCGTTTTAAAGTGTTTGGTGAATGAACAACAATGTTCATCCCACTAAAAATACCACCACTAATAGCACTAATGCATTAAAAAAATTAAAAAAAAAAAAATACAATTCCAAAACTAAAACATCACATTATTACTGACGAGACCCACTATTACCTAATTAGTAGGAGCACTAATTAGTGCTTCCAAGCATTTTTTTTTGTGAATGAAACGGCTCATCTCAAGCACAGTGCATGTGATTGATGAAATGCCCTTATTTTCTTTGAAATGACAAAACTAACCTTGGAATTTTTTTACCACAAGAATTTTTGATAAAATATACTTTTCACATTTGAATTTTTGATGGTTATTGGAATTTTTTGTATTTTGAAATTTGATGGTTATTGAAATGACAAAACTAATTTGATGGTTATTCGAATTTTTTGTATTTTGCTTTGGGATAAAATATACTTTTTCACATTTGAATTTTTTAAATTTCATTTTAGTTTCCACCTTTTAACTATCTTTCCTATTAATACCAACTATAAAAGTTATTAATTGGAAATATAAAATATTAAAATATTTATAATTTTAATACACTCTTCACATATCTAAACACATTTTAATATAACATATTTTTAATATTTTCTTTTAACTACAACAATTAAGTACTCAGATTTAAAACAATTAAGTACTCAGCTTTAAAATTGTTTTAAGATAGTTACGTGCTCAATTATTATTAAATATATATAGAAAATGCTCACATTTTAAAGATTATTAGGACCACATGAACACATTTTAAAGAGATTAGAGAAAAATGTTTGCATGAAAAATTACACTTTTTATATTATAACTTTCACTCATTTTGGTTTTTTGGTTTTCATGTTACAATTGTTTTTCTATTTTAAATAGGAGTTGAATTTAATTGTTCTAATTAAAAGATTATGTATCAAACTAAAATTTGAAAGAAAATTTAAGAATGAAAAGTATAATTATTTATTTTTCTTTAATAAATTTATTTTCTTTAAAACAGTTGAGAGCCAAAATATGAGCATGACAACGGTCATCATTGATAAACCCCACCATGTGAGAAATACAAATTGAGATTTTGAATTTTGCAATCTAATGTGACTTGTGAATAGAGTTAAATAAATATGGAGGCAAGACATTCATTCAATATGTTTACAGACTTCATTGCATGACCAATATCTATACTATATATTAAGTAAAAAGAAATTTCTAACCCACAAGTCTTGTGGGAGTTTCAACATTCCAATCTTAATTTTTTAATTTTTTGATTTAAAAATAATAATAATCTCAGCATTTATTGATTTCTTTCAATCCACAAGCCTTTTGACTTCTCTCATAGTTATTGTAGCACATTTTTCAACTTCTTCCATACACTATAGTTAGTGATGGGATTATTAAATTATTTTTATAAAAAATTTTAAAATAATAATTAGTATATTAAAAAATATCTAAAATAATATCTACACTATATCTATACTATATATTAAGCAAAAGGGGGTTTTTAACCCCCAAGGCTTGTGGGAGCTTCAATATCCCAATCTGAATTTTCTATATTTTTTATTTTTTCTTTAAAAAAAAAAACTCAGCATTTATTGATTTGGTCAAAATCCCCTTATCAGCATTTATTAACTTTTTTCAATCCACATGTCTTTCTACTTGCCTACATTTGTTGATTTTGTCAAAATTTCCTGATCAGCATTTAAACTCCCTTTATACAAATCTATATCTATCTATACTATATATTAAGCAAAAGGGGGTTTTTAACCCCAAGGCCTGTGGGAGCTCCAATCTCCTAATCCTAATTTCCTAATTTTTTGATTTTAAAAAAAAAAAACCTCAGCATTTATTGACTTCTTCCAACCCAATCTCAGCATTTATTGACTTCTCCCAACTCACAATTCCTTTTCACTTCTCTCATAATTATTACAACACCCTTTTTAATTCCTCCCATACACTATAGTTACGCACAAAAATTAAAAATAAAAAAAAAGGATAAGAATTTAACTATAGATCTCAAAAAGATATAACATCTAAATTTGAATTATGATTTAATAATATAATTATGTATTTTTTTATGTATATCTATCAAAATTTTAAATCACTTAATGGGACAAATTAATCAATTTTCCAAAATTATTGATTTTTAATTTACAAAATCGATTAAAAAAAACTATTGACTGATTTATTTATTTAATAACAAAAATTATTTCATAATTTCTTCCAACCCAACCTCAACATTTATTGACTTCTCCCAACCCACAATCCCTTTTGACTTCTCTCATAATTATTGTAACACCCTTTTCAATTTCTCCCATACACTATGGTTACACACACACAAAAAAAAAAAAAAAAAGAAGAAGAATTTAGCTATAGATCTTAAAAAGATATAACATCTAAATTTGAATTATGATTTAATAATATAATTATGTATTTTTTTTATGTATATCTATCAAAATTTTAAATCACTTAATTGGACAAATTAATCAATTTTTCAAAATTATTGATTTTTAATTTACAAAATAGATTAAAAAAAACTATTGGACTGATTTATTTATTTAATAACAAAAATTATTTCATAATTTATTCTAAGCCAACCTCAGCATTTATTGACTTCTCCCAACCCACAATCCCTTTTGACTTCTCTTATAATTATTGCAATACCCATTTCAATTTCTTCCATACACTATGATTACACACAAAAATAAAAAATAAAAAGATAAGAATTTAGCTATAGATCTCAAAAAGATATAACATCTAAATTTGAATTATGATTTAATAATATAATTATGTATTTTTTTTATGCATATCTATCAAAATTTTAAATCCCTTAATGTAATAAATTAATCAATTTTCCAAAATTATTGATTTTTAATTTACAAAATAGATTAAATATTGATTGATTTATTTATTTAATAACAAAAATATTTCATAATCTCTCCCTCCTAATCTCTCTCACAAATTTTCAAAAAAAAATATTAAAACTTGCATTCATTTTCTCTTCCAAAAAAAATCAGATAATATTTTCTATTAAAGTTGTAGATATCTACCTATATTTTATATATTTTATTATAACATAACAAAAAAAACTAAAAAACTAAAAAAAAAACTTTAAAGTTTATCTAAATAAACTTTAAAACAATAAAACTCATATGTCTATCACATATCTAACTCATATCATAACTTACCTAAATAATAATAATTAAAAATAAAAGAAAACCACAGATAAATCAAATTTTAATAAAAAATATCCGCAACTCCATCTTAAATAAATTTTAAAAAAAATACCCGAATAAAAACCACACAAAATAAAAATAAAAATAAAAAATATATCTATCTATCTATCTATATCTATACTATATATTAAGCAAAATGAGGCTTTTAACCCCCAAGGCCAATGTGAGTTTCAATATTCCAATCTGAATTTTTTAAATTTTTTATTTAAAAAAAAATCAGCATTTATTGATTTGGTCAAAATCCCCTGGTCAGCATTTAAAATCCCCGCATACAAATAATTATAGATATAATTTGTGTACAGTTATTGCAGTACCATTTTCAACTTTCCTCATACACTATGGTTAGTGATAAGAAAAAAATCTTAAAAAATATAATTTATATATTAAAAAAAAATTTAAAACAAATATAAATATCTATATTTATCCCGTGCATAGCACGGGTGATAGGCTAATAATTATAGATACAATCCGTGTATAGTTACTGCAGTACCCTTTTCAATTTCTCTCATACACTATGACTAGTGATAAGATTGTTAAATTATTTTTATAAAAAATCTTAAAAAACATAATTTACATATTAAAAAAATCTAAAATAAATATAAATAACTATAATTATCCCGTGCATTGCACGGGTGATAGGCTAGTATTAAGTAAAAGGAGGTTTTTAACCCCAAGTCTTGTGGGATTTCCAATCTCCTAATCTAAACCCACAAGCCTTGTGGGAGCTCCAACATCCCAATCTTAATTTTCTAATTTTTTGATTTAAAAATAATAATAATCTCAGCATTTATTGATTTCTTTCAATCCACAAGCCTTTTGACTTCTCTCATAGTTATTGTAGCACATTTTTCAACTTTTTCCATACACTATAGTTAGTGATGGGATTATTAAATTATTTTTATAAAAAATTTAAAAATAATAATTTGTATATTAAAAAAATATCTAAAATAATATCTATATCTATACTATATATTAAGTAAAAGGGGATTTTTAACCCCAAGTCTTGTGGGATCTCCAATCTCCCAATCTAAATTTCTTGATTTTTTGATTTAAAAAAAAAATTAGCATTTATTAACTTCTCCTAACTCCCAAGTCTTACTCTCATAATAACACTTTAATGCATTAAGAACAAGCATAAAAAAAATTCTTTGAAATCCAACACATGAATTCCTTGAAAAGTCCCAACACATATGATTATTATTCCTCATAATAACACTTTAATACATTAAAAACAAGCATAAAAAAAAAATTTGAAAAGTCCAACACATATGATTATTATCAAAATATTAAACTTTAATGTAATATAATAATAAAAAAAAGACATTTAATTTCTTGAAAAGTCCAACACATATGATTATCATCTCTCATAATTAGGGGTGAGCATGGTCCGGATTGGACCGGATTTGAGTAAAACCAGGACCAATCCGTTATTTACGGTTTCTGAAAAATTGGAACCAATCCAATCCGTTTAAATCATGGAACCAATCCGAACCAATCCATTTAAATACGGATTGGATCGGTTTAGGACTACGGATTCACATAATTAAATAACAAAAATATATATATGACACTTTAATTTCATAAAAATATAAACATAACGCTATATTAGTTTCACAATAGCAACATGTTTTTCTATAATAGCGACATACCGTTCTAGAATTTAAATAACCATAAGAAAACTAGTTTCACCATAAGTATTTTGACCATTGCAAATTAAAACTAAAAACTAACAAACAAAAATAATAAAAGAAGATATTATACGGTTTTAGGTATGAGTTTAGATTTTATATAGAATAAGAAAAGATACTATAGGGGAGGATGTATAATAAAAATATAGATTATTTGTATACGGTCCGGATCGATTCCAATCCAGAACCAATCCGTGGACTACGGATTTTTAATTCTTCAATCCAGAACCGAACCGCAGATTCAAAAAACCAATCCAAACCTATCGGATTGGACTGGACTGGACTGGATCGGATTACGGATTTCACGGATTCTTTGCTCAACCCTACTCATAATAACACTTTAATGCATTAAGAACAAGTATAAAATTTTTTTTTTTGAAAAGTCCAACACATATGATTATTATCAAAATATTAAACTTTAATGTAAATAAAAAAAAAGACATTTAATTCCTTGAAAAGTCTAACACATATGATTATTATCAAAATATTAAACTTTAATATAATATAAAAAAAGGAAAAAAAAAGAAGACATTAAAAAAAAAAAAAAAATTTAAATCACAATCTATATCTATCTATACTATACTAGTCTATCACCCGTGCTATGCACGGAATAATTATAAATTTTTATATTTATTTTAGATTTTTTTTAACATATAAATTATGTTTTTTAAGATTTTTTTCTTATCACTAACCATAGTGTATGGGAGAAATTGAAAAGGGTACTACAGTAACTATACACGAATTGTATTTATAATTATTTGTATATGGGGATTTTAAATGTTGATCAGGAGATTTTTGTATTTATAATTATTTGTATATGGGGATTTTAAATGTTAATCAGGAGATTTTGACCAAATCAATAATTGCAGGCATGTGGAAAGATATGTAGATTGAAAAAAGTTAATAAATGCTAATTAGGGGATTTTGACCAAATCAATAAATGCTGAGTTATTTTTTTTTTAAATAAAAAATTTTAAAAATTTAGATTGGGATATTGAAGCTTCCATAGGCCTTGGGGGTTAAAAACCCCCTTTTGCTTAATATATAGTATAGATATAGATAGATAGATAGATAGATAGATAGATAGATAGATATATCTTTTTATTTTTATTTTTGTGTGGTTTCTATTCGGGTATTTTTTTTTCAATTTTTTTAAGATGGAGTTGTGGGTATCTTTTTTTTTTTTTTAAATTTAATTTATCTGTAGTTTTCATTTATTTTTAATTATTATTATTTAGGTAAGTTATGATGTGAGTTAGATATGTGATAGACATGTGAGTTTTATTGATTTAAAATTTATTTAGATAAACTTTAAAGATTTTTTTTTAGTTTTTTAGTTTTTTTTTTGTTATGTTATAATATAATATATAAAATATAGGTAGATATCTACAACTTTAATAGAAAATGTTATCTGATTTTTTGGGAAGAGAAAATGAATGCAAGTTTTAATTTTTTTTTTAAAAAAAAAAATTTGTGAGAGAGATTAGGAGGGAGAGATTATAAAATATTTTTATTATTAAATAAATAAATTAGTCAATAGTTTTTTTTAATCTATTTTGTAAATTAAAAATCAATAATTTTGAAAAATTGATTAATTTGTCCCATTAAGTGATTTTAAATTTTGATAGATATACATTAAAAAAAATACATAATTATATTATTAAATCACAATTCAAATTTAGATGTTATATCTTTTTGAGATTTATAGCTAAATTCTTATCCTTTTTTTTTTAATTTCTGTGTGTAACCTTAGTGTATGAGAGAAATTGAAAAGAGTGTTGCAATAATTATGAGAAAAGTAAAAAGGATTTTAGGTTGGAAAAAATCATTAAATGCTGAGGTTGGGTTAGGAGAAGTCAATAAATGCTGAGGTTTTTTTTTTTTAAATCAAAAAATTAGAAAATTAGGATTAGGAGATTGGAGCTCCTATCTGATTTTTTGGGGAAGAGAAAATGAATGCAAGTTTTAATTATTTTTTTTTTGAAAATTTGTGAGAGAGATTAGGAGGGAGAGATTATGAAATATTTTTGTTATTAAATAAATAAATCAGTCAATAGTTTTTTTTAATCTATTTTGTAAATTAAAAATCAATAATTTTGAAAAATTGATTAATTTGTCCCATTAAGTGATTTAAAATTTTGATAGATATACATAAAAAAAAATACATAATTATATTATTAAATCATAATTCAAATTTAGGTGTATCTTTTTAAGATCTATACCTAAATTCTTATCTTTTTTATTTTTTATTTTTGTGTGTAACCATAGTTTATGGGAGAAATTGAAAAGGATGTTGCAATAATTATGAGAGAAGTCAAAAGGGATTGTGGGTTGGAAAAAGTCAATAAATGTTGAGGTTGGGTTGGGAGAAGTCAATAAATACTGAGGGTTTTTTTTTTTAAAATCAAAAAATTAGAAAATTAGAATTAGGAGATTGGAGCTCTCACAGCATTTATTGACTTTTCCCAACTCACAATCCCTTTTGACTTCTCCCATAATTATTGCAACATCCTTTTCAATTTCTCCCATAAACTATGGTTACATACAAAAATAAAAAATAAAAAAGATAAGAATTTAACTATAGATTTCAAAAAGATATAACATCTAAATTTGAATTATGATTTAATAATATAATTATGTATTTTTTTTATGTATATCTATTAAAATTTTAAATCACTTAATTGGACAAATTAATCAATTTTTCAAAATTATTGATTTTTAATTTACAAAATAGATTAAAAAAAACTATTGACTGATTTATTTATTTAATAACAAAAATATTTCATAATCTCTCTCTCCTAATCTCTCTCACAAATTTTCAAAAAAAAATATTAAAACTTGCATTCATTTTCTCTTCCCCAAAAAATCAGATAGGAGTTCCAATCTCCTAATCCTAATTTTCTAATTTTTTGATTTTTAAAAAAAAAAAACCTAAGCATTTATTGATTTCTCACAACCCAACCTCAGCATTTATTGACTTTTTCCAACCCACAATCCCTTTTGACTTCTCTCATAATTATTGCAACACCCTTTTCAATTTCTCCCATACACTATGGTTACACACAAATTTTTTTTTAAAAAAAGATAAGAAATTAGCTATAGATCTCAAAAAGATATAATATCTAAATTTGAATTGTGATTTAATAATATAATTATGTATTTTTTTTTATGTATATCTATCAAAATTTTAAATTACTTAATGGACAAATTAATCAATTTTCCAAAATTATTGATTTTTAATTTACAAAATAGATTGAAAAAAACTATTGCCTGATTTATTTATTTAATAACAAAAATATTTCATAATCTCTCCCTCCTAATCTCTCTCACAAATTTTCAAAAAAAAATATTAAAACTTGCATTCATTTTCTCTTCTCCAAAAAATCAGATAATATTTTCTATTAAAGTTGTAGATATCTACCTATATTTTATATATTATATTATAACATAACAAAAAAAAACTAAAAAAAATCTTTAAAGTTTATCTAAATAAACTTTAAATCAATAAAACTCACATGTTTATCACATATCTAACTCACATCATAACTTACCTAAATAATAATAATTAAAAACAAATCGAAACCATAGATAAATTAAATTTAAAAAAATATATATATACCCACAACTCCATCTTAAATAAATTGAAAAAAAAAATACCCGAATAGAAATCACACAAAAATAAAAATAAAAATAAAAAGATATATCTATTTATCTATCTATCTATATCTATACTATACTATATATTAAGCAAAAGAGGGTTTTTAACTCCAAGGCCTATGGAAGTTTCAATATTCCAATCTGAATTTTTAAAATTTTTTATTTAAAAAAAGAAACTCAGCATTTATTGATTTGGTCAAAATCCTCTGATTAGCATTTATTAACTTTTTTTCAATTCACATATCTTTCCACATGCCTGCAATTATTGATTTGGTCAAAATCCCCTGACTAGCATTTAAAATCTCCTTATACAAATAATTATAGATACAATTCGTATATATTTACTGCAGTACCCTTTTTAACTTCCCCATACACTATGGTTAGTGATAAGAAAAAAATCTTAAAAAACATAATTTACATATTAATAAAAATCTAAAACAAATATAAATATCTATAATTATCCCGTGCATAGCACGGGTAGTAAGCTAGTAGATATTAAGCAAAAGGAAATTTTTAACCCCAAGGTCTGTAGGAGTTCCAATCTCCTAATCCTAATTTTCTAATTTTTTGATTTTTTTTTTTTAAAAAATCTCAGCATTTATTGACTTCTCCCAACCCAACCTCAGCATTTATTGACTTCTCTTAACTCACAATCCCTTTTGACTTCTCTCATAATTATTGCAACACCCACTACAGGAAAAGACAGCTACAGCGACCACTTTTGGCGACTAAAAGGAATTTAGTCGCCAAAAGTTAGGGATTTGGCTACTAAAAATAAATTTAGTCGGAAAAAGTCAAATTTTTAGCTACTAATTATTTTTAGTCGGGGAATATTGATTATTGGCGACTAAAAAAAATTTAGTAGCTAAAAATATCACAATTGGCGACTAAAATGAATTTAGTCGGCAAAAATTCCAGAAATTTGCGACAAAAAATTTTTTTAGTCGCCATAGGTACACATTCGGCTACTAAATCCTTTAGTCGCCAAATTTTTAATAAAAATTTAATTTTTCTCTTTGGCGACTAAACATTTAGTCGCCAATACTTATATTTTCAGCGACAAAAATTTTTTTAGTCGCCGTAGGTACACATTCGGCTACTAAATCCTTTAGTCGCCAAATGTTTTAATAAAAAATTAATTTTTGTCTTTGGCGACTAAACGTTTAGTCGCCAAAAGTTGATTTTCAGCGACAAAAATGCTTTTAGTCGCCGTAGGTACACATTCGGCTACTAAATCCTTTAGTCGCCAATTGTTTTAAAAAAAAATTAAATTTTGTCTTTGGCGACGAAACATTTAGTCGCCAAAAGTTGATTTTCTTTTATTTTATTTGATTTTTTACGCAATTAAATAAATCTATTTTTTTTAAATTAAATAAATAAAATATCAATAAAAATATATGCTATTTTTTAATAAAAATTTTAAATAAATTTATTTTAAAAAATATTAATAATTAAATAATGAAATTAAATAAAACATCTATTAAAATTTAAATAATGAAATTAAATAAAATAAAACATCAATAAAATTTAAATATTTTGTGGCCGAATTTAAATAATGAAATTAAATAAAATAAAACATCAAAAAATTTTAAAACACGGGTTGAGCTGGCTCAGAATTTTTTTAAAAAAATTTTTCCTTCTTTTTTTTTTTTAATTTTCTTTCTTTCTTTTCTTTCTTATTATATATATATATATATAAAATATAAGAATATAAAATTAAAAGCTCAATTTGTGATTATATTTTTCAGTAAAAAAAATATTAGGATAAATATTTAAGATAATTTAATATTTTTAATTTATAATTTTATTACTTATATTTTTATTTAAATATCATTTTAATATATTCTCACTCTCTAGGGTTGTATTTTCTTTATTTTGTATATTAAGAGAGAGAGAGACAAAAAGACTGGAGATAAGAGTGGCGAGCAAAGTAGGGGGCTGGGCATTCAAGGCCTTCACTCATCTATCTGTCTATCTGTTTGTCTATCTGTCTATCTGTTTGTCTATTTGTGCATGCATGCATGCATCTCTCTCTCTGTGTCTCTCACATCTATCTTTTCTCTCCTTTCTCTATCTCTCTCTGTCTCTTTCGTTCATCTCTCTTGTCTCTATCTCTCTTACTCATCTCTCTTCTCTCATTTCTCTATCTCTCTCTCTTCTCTTTTTATCTCTCTCTTTTTCTATGTCTTTCTCTCGATCATCTCTTTTCGCTCTCTGTCTCTTTCTTTCTATTTTTTTTTCTTTCTCTCTCTCATCTCTCTCTATCTCTTTCTATGTCTTTCTCTCGATCATCTCTTTTCGCTCTCTTTTCATTAAAATATTTTTTAGTATTAATTTTTTCCTTTTTTTTTTTTATTTTCTTTCTTTCTTTTCTTTCTTATTTTATATATATATATATATATATATAATATAACAATATAAGAAAATAAGATTTTAAAATATATTATTATATTTTTCAGTAAAAAAAATATTACGACAAATATTTAAGATAATTTAATATTTTTATATTTTTAAATTTATAATTTTATTACTTATATTTTTATTTAAATATAATTTTAATATATTTGTTACTTTTATTCCTTATATTTGTTACATATATATATATATATATATTTTTCTTATTGTAGTGCCTATTTTTATATATATTTTTTATTTTTTTACTTTTACCGATTAAATATTAGTCGCCGATTATAATTAAAAATTGAAAACATTGGGCTCCAGACGGAGGGAAACTTGGGAGGGAAATTACTGTAAGTTTCATTTTTATGTCTCTCACTCTCTGACTCTCTCCCTCTTTCTCATTCTCTCACGCCTCTGCCCTCCTCCATCTCTCTCTCGCCTCTGTCTTCGTCGGCGTCGGGTACGGGAGCATCACCGCCATCACGCCTCTGCCCTCCTCCAGCTCTCTCTCTTTCTGATAGCAGCTCTGTTCTTGACACTGGTGAGTGTTTTTCCCCGATTTTTGGGGTTTTAAATTTAGGGATTTTGCCTCAATCGCAATAATGCTCTCTGTCGTTGTTGTCGATTTGCAGTAGTGAGCATGGGAAACAAGGATGGACCTCTGTTTGTTTTTTTTAAACAAGGATGGACCTCGATTTGCGATGAGTGAGCGAGAGTGAGCATGTCCTACATTTATTTTCTTTCTTGAGTTTGTCTTGATTTGTAGGTTTTTTTTTTTTTGGTTGAAGATTTGTGGTTTTGGGTTTGTAGTGTTTCAAAGAAATTGGAGATTGATTACGTTATCGGAGAGAGTCATAAGGAATTGTTGCCTAATTAAATGCAGTCTCTTTGCTATTATCAGGATCTTTGGGGTTACCAGTGAAGGTTTGCTCTTTTCCCCCTTTTTTTTTTGAGTTTTTGGAATGGCTAACATTCTTCTTCTTTTGTGGGTTTTGACTCCTAGAATTATTTTTATTTTTGTATCACATTGGGCACTGTCTGAATCTGATCCAGTCATATTACATGAATAGTTATTGTAGTTTATTAATTTTTCTTTTATATAGAAAGTATGGGCATTCTCTTATAGATATCTTTAACCCAGGATATTACTCATTCCCTATGCATATATATTTTTTAAAAATTGAAATGCTAATTTTTTTTGGTCGCCCATATGGTATTTTAGCACAGAAAATATTATATTGTTGGAGCACCTATGCTATTTTAGCACATTAACTCCTATTCTATTTTAGCACATTAAATACTACACACTAGTCAAACACGGTTTTATTTGGGTATTTAGTGCTTCTTTTTTGGGTTAACCTATGTCTCATTAAATTCTAAGCAATGGTTATATGATAATTGGTCGTGGACATAGCGTGTCTTTGCCATGTTCATGGATTTGAACCATATTTCTACATCACCGTCCTCCGAGAATGGGTCCCGATGATATCTCTCATTTTATCAAATTCTTGAGGTATTTTGTTTTACAAATTACAATAGAATAATATATTTTCCTATGTGTTTATGGAAATGTATGTGTTTACGTGTATAAATACTTATTTATAGGTTTGTCGAGAGCATACATGATTGAGTACTTTTGAGAAAATAGTTACATAAATTTACATGCTTGTTGCATGTGGTGGTTATTTCAGGGGAGGATGAGGGAGGCGAATAGAAACAATAGGGTTCCTAAGATTGTTCGCCGCATAGAAATGGTGCAGAGAAGAAGCATTATGTACTATCGTGCAGGATTATCAGCCATTTCTTAGAATTGTGGTTGCATTACCAACAATGATTACCAGCTGCCGTGGTAAACATTTGAACTTTCTTACCCCTTCAAAATTTTATTTTGAGGCAGTTAGTCATTTAATTAATCACATTCTTTGACAGTTTTTGCTTCTTATGACCCATATTCATTGCATACTTTGTGCATGCGAAGCTCAATGTGTAGCTGTTGCTGGCAACCTCATTCTCTTGTCATACTTTTTCTTGGCCTATTAATTTCAGTTGTTGCTTCTTGTATGGGCATTAGGCAGATGGACTGGGTTTCACAACCTCATTCGATACGGAAAGAGAAGTGTTACTAGCTTGGAGGGTAATTAATATTAATATTAGTATGATTATTATTATTTGCAATGATTATGTAATGCTTCAAAGTAATGATCCTGTACCTGATGGCATAATGAATAAAATAAATTATGTAGGTAGAGTTCATCCTCAAAGAACGCATTTATTGGTTAAAGATTGTAGTGTATCTGAAATCGTAATCGTTTTAGTATTAGCATCTTTATTTATTTGTTTTTCTTTTTATTGGTCAATGGACCAAACCAATAAACATTGATATTATTGATGAAGGCTAAGATAGGGGAACAGGAAAAGTAATGAAGTTATCTATGTTCACATGCCTGGTATTTGGTTCTTGGCATTTTTTTAAGTACCTGGAAAGGTGTATGGTTTAGTCATTTATCCTCTGCTGACTCTAGTAATCCAATTTTTCACGTGGACCTCGATTTGCAGATGACTCTAGTAATCCAATTTTTCTGCAAGTAATCCAATTTGTTCTCTGAATCAGATCAGGTGCTATCTTTATGAGAATCAACTCCCATTAATTTATTTGTCTAATTAAGAAGATTTAGAAGAAACTTTTATTTCTTTAATTAGGAATATTTAGAACAAATTGTTGAAAAACCCTCATTTATGCAGATAGCTCACTTTGAAAAAGGTTTAAAACCTTAACAAAGTTGATCTTGTTTTACATGAGAGATAATGAAGTTCCTTTTAACCCATTAGGATTCCCACGTCTCCTTTGATTAATCTGACATCTCACTTTCTCATTATATGTAAGAGAAATGTTAAAACTCACAATTTAGATTGCTAAATTCACCCATAATGAGGTGGGAAGGAGCGGAGCCTTACATAGTTGAATTTTATCCTGCACAACATGACAATCAATTTTAATGTGTTTGGTATGTTGAGGAAGAGATGTCCAAACAGGCCCTAAGTTGTTGATAATTCATAATGCATGCAATCTATAATACTCTTCCTCCTACTGATTCGGTTTTGTAGGTGGCTTGCTTGGAAGAACAAGGTCAAAAGCGTAGTGTTCTTGCAGAGAATTGGAGTCCTTAATGGCAATGCATCTACACTTTGTGGTTTGTCCAAGAATGAGGAGGAATCATCACTTCACGTGCTCTGACATTGTCCCTTTGTTTGGAGGGTGTGTACGCCATTTTGAGTTGGTGGGGTTCACAATGGGCTATCCGTAGTGTGTGTGTTTGGTGGAGCCATCCTAACAATAACTCTTTGGTCCTTGTGGAAACTCATAAATGAATGTACATTTAAGAATGCAACACGAAATTGTATATTTTACACTCCAATTTTATTTACTAATTTTAGGATTGATTATCAGGTTGATCTTTTGTATTACATATGTCGAATGGAGGGAATATATTTTGTATTACTAAATTATTGAGGTTAGAATATACTTGGGTTGTATGGAATTTGTATTACATATGTGGAATGGAATTGGATGTCGAATGGAATTTTTGGCATGTACATTGGCGAATGGTTGATAATATATATTTAGTATTGATGGATTTTATTGTTTGTACATTGTATAAGTTGTACTAATAATGGATACAGGTGGTTCAGAAATTTTTAAAAAAAAAAAAAATTTCTAATATAGTATTTGGCTACTAACTATTTTGGTAGCCAAAAACTTTTTCAAATGTTTTGGCCACTAATATTGTAGTAGCAAAATGACAGCATCCTTTGGCGACTAAATGAAATGGTCGGCAAATAGCTCAAATGCTGTTTTGTTTTAACTTTCGGCGACTAATATTTTGGTCGCCAAAAATATCACTTTTGCCGACTAACCCAATTTTAGTAGCCAAAAGTTGACATTTGGCGACCAATAATTTAGTAGCTAAAAATTAGGTTTTCAGCGACTATTTTTTTAGTCGCCAAAGGGTAACATTTGCCGACTACACAAATTAGTAGCCAAAGGTTACATTTTCAGCGACCAAACTCGAGTTTAGTCGCTAAAACATTCGCCGACAAGGTTTAGGCGACTAAGTTGGCGACAAAAAAATTTAGTCGCTAATTGGTTTTGGCGACTAAAAAAGTGCCCTTTGGCGACTAATATTTTGGTCGGGGAAAGTCTAATTTCTTGTAGTGACCTTTTTCAATTTCTCCCCTACACTATGGTTACACACAAAAATAAAAATAAAAAGATAAGAATTTAGCTATAAATCTCAAAAAGATATAACATCTAAATTTGAATTATAATTTAATAATATAATTACGTATTTTTTTTATATATATCTATCAAAATTTTAAATCACATAATGGGACAAATTAATCAATTTTTCAAAATTATTGATTTTTAATTTACAAAATAGATTAAAAAAAACTATTGACTGATTTATTTATTTAATAATAATCTCTCCCTCCTAATCTCTCTCACAAATTTTCTCTTTCCGAAAAAATCAGATAATATTTTCTATTAAAGTTGTAGATATCTACCTATATTTTATATATTATATTATAACATAAAAAAAAAAAAAACTATCAAACTAAAAAAAAATCTTTAAAGTTTATCTAAATAAACTTTAAATCAATAAAACTCACATGCCTATCGCATATCTAACTCACATCATAACTTACCTAAATAATAATAATTAAAAACAAATGAAAACCACAGATAAATTAAATTTTTTAAAAAAGATACCCACAACTCCATCTTAAATAAATTGAAAAAAAAAATACCCGAATAGAAACCACACAAAAATAAAAATAAAAAGATATATTTATCTATCTATCTATCTATCTATACTATATATTATTCCTAATTTTCTAATTTTTTGATTTTAAAAAAAAAATCTCAGCATTTATTGATTTCTCCCAACCCAACCTCAGCATTTATTGATTTCTCCCAACTCACAATCCCTTTTGACTTCTCTGATAATTATTGCAACATCTTTTTCAATTTCTCCCATACACTATGGTTACACACAAAAATAAAAATAAAAAGATAAGAATTTAGCTATAGATCTCAAACAGATATAACATCTAAATTTGAATTATGATTTAATAATATAATTATGTATTTTTTTTATTTATATCTATCAAAATTTTAAATCATTTAATGGGACAAATTAATCAATTTTCCAAAATTATTAATTTTTAATTTACAAAATAGATTAAAAAAACTATTGACTGATTTATTTATTTAATAATAATCTCTCCCTCCTAATCTCTCTCACAATAAAAAATCAGATAATATTATCTATTAAAGTTGTAGATATCTACCTATATTTTATATATTATATTATAACATAACAAAAAAAATATCAAACTAAAAAAAAATCTTTAAAGTTTATCTAAATAAACTTTAAATCAATAAAACTCACATGTCTATCACATATCTAAGTCACATCATAACTTATCTAAATAATAATAATTAAAAACAAATGAAAACCACAGATAAATTAAATTTTTTAAAAAAGATACCCTCAACAAATAAATTAAATTTAAAAGAAAAGATACCCACAACTCCATCTTAAATAAATTGGAAAAAAAAATACCCGAATAGAAACCGCACAAAAATAAAAATAAAAATAAAAAGATATATCTATCTATCTATCTATCTATATCCATACTATATATTAAGCAAAAAGGAATTTTTAACCACCAAGGCCTATGGGAGATTTAATATCCCAATCTGAATTTTTAAATTTTTTTATTTAAAAAAAACGCAACATTTATTGATTTGGTCAAAATTCTCTTATCAGCATTTATTAACTTTTTTCAATTCACATATCTTTCCATATGCCTGCAATTATTGATTTGGTCAAAATTCCCTTATCAACATTTAAAATCCCCTCATACAAATAATTATAGGTTTAATTCGTGTATAATTATTGCAGTACCATTTTCAACTTCCCCCATACACTATGGTTAGTGATAAGAAAAAAATCTTAAAAAATATAATTTATATATTAAAAAAAATCTAAAACAAATATAAATATCTATAATTATTCTGTGCATAGTACGAGTGATAGGCTAGTTATATATTAAGCAAAAGGAGGTTTTTAACTCCAAACCTTGTGGGAGTTCCAATCTCCCAATCTAAATTTCCTGATTTTTTGATATATAAAAAAAAAACTTAGCATTTATTAACATCTCTTAACTCCCAAGTCTTACCCTCGTAATAACACTATAATGCATTAAGAACAAGCATAAAAAAAAAAAAATTGAAATCCAACACATATGAATTTCTTGAAAAGTCCCAACACATATGATTATTATCCCTCATAATAACACTTTAATACATTAAGAACAAACATAAAAAAATTTCTTGAAAAGTCCAACACATATGATTATTATTGATGGTGCAGTTTGTTCTCGGTAGATGGGCTGGACCGATCCAAGCTCCTCGAGCCCACGTCTGGGAGGCGGAGCCTGCTAGATGACCTGCAAGCAAGTTTAGTGGGGAACGGGGTAGTCCCCCGGCGAACCCTCCGACGAGCAAGTTAGCAAGTAAGAAAGGAGATGAAGTATGTAGAGAGAGAATGGAGATAGAAAAGCTTAACCTTCTTCTTGTCTTCGATACTTGCTTATATCCTTTGGTCATCATTTCACGGTCCCTTCCGACCTGCCCCTTACGCCGAAAGCCTGTGCTGTAGCTTGCCTTGTACAGGGTAAGGGGGCGGTGTTCCGACGGGGAGGTGTTGTCGTAATAAATGCTATGATGGGCTGCATTAATGATGATGTATTGCAGCAATAACTTTGCAGATCTTTGTCTGCTGACGTGGCCTGTTCTGCACCTGCCCTGTGTCCGAATACCATTGGTCCTTCATATCCAGTTGGCCTCCAGCTGTCATGGACTTTACCACCCGAGTTATGCAATGGGATCCAGATGGTCGGCTTGGGTCTGTTCACTGTGGGCTGTGGCCTTTATGGGCCTATCCCTGTCAGTAGTCCCCCATTCCCAAGTGCAGCTTCAGTCCAACGAAGGGAATAGTAATGAGGAAGATGTGCCCGTCCGTCAGGGGGGGTTGGGGGGTTCGAGTTAGCAGACCGACCGCGAGGAGTGCCAACCACGAGTGGAGCCAAGTGGGGGGGGCCGACCACGAGGAGTGCCGACCACGAGCGGGGCTGAGTGGGAGGGTTGACCGCGAGGAGTGCCGACCGCGAGGAGTGGGCCGACCGCAAGGAGTGCCGACCACGGACGGCCGCGAGGTGTACCGACCGCGAGGAGTGCCGACCGCGGGCGAGGCCAGGCGTGGGGCTCAAGAGGCGGCGTGTGAAATGGGGATTTGAAGTGGGAAAGACAGGGGAAGTTGGTGGGGCAGTGCATCGCGGCGACACACGTGGCGATATCGTGGGGGGTAAGTGAGGCGTTGGAGCAAAGATGAAACGATAGGTCATTATAGGGTTGAAAAGACAGTTTTGGCGGATGATTTGAAAAGTTTTTAAACTGGCGAAAATTAATTGGGATCCTTGGAATACGGGCAAACCATGGGCTTTTGGCGTTGTGCGATTCACTTACTTCTTTACAAAAACTCAAAATATCCCTAGTGTTAATTCCTTCGTTGCTCACGATACACATTTGCAACACTTTCTCAATTTCCTTGCTCCTGCGTCAGCAGCGATTCGCAAACATACCCTAAAAATAGCACAAGAAGGAGCTGCGAATGTGAGGGTGGATCCGCTTGGGGACGATGATGCAGAGGAGCTAGCAGCACAGTATAGGTCAGAGAGGGTGGGGGAGTCGGTGGTGCGATCCCATGGTTCCACCATGGTAGCAGCCATGACCAATCACCAGTAGAACGGATCACGGCATTCGGTGACAGATCCATTATTACGGCGGCGGAGTTGGAGGCTATTCGCAAAAAGTACCAGATTCCGGCGGAGGTGGAGTTGTCGCTGCCAACATCAACGGAGAGGCCGTCTGACGCCAGGTCAGGAGAGTTTTCCCTCTATAAGGAAGCTCTAAAGGGTGGACTGAGGTTGCCACTGCCGCAAATCGTGGTGGACGTGCTCAACCGCTTGGAGGTAGCACCAGGGCAACTAATGCCCAATGCGTGGAAGATTTTGCTATCTTGCGCAAGTGCATGGCCGAAGGCAAATGGAGGGCAGGCCATGACAGTGGACGAGTTCTTTTGCTGCTACAAGGCTTCAGGGCAGCAGGAGACTTGGGTCACCCTACAGGCAGTGGCAGGGAAGGGTGAGGTGGCGGGGTTGCCAACGTCAATCAAAGGCTAGAGACCACGGTGGTTCTATGTGTCCATCTCTGGAGGGGCTGGTGTGCGCACAATGTGGAAGGTGCCAACCAGATCTATGGAGCCAAATTTGGGGGCGGCGGCAGAGGAGAGGGTAAAGAGAGTAAAGGAGTGGAGGGAGCAAGAAAAAGTCAAGTGGGACGAGCTTGTTCAGCCGTCTGCACTGTTTGAGGCAGGGTTGGGTCCACAACCGATCGGTGGGGACCTCGACCGATCAGAGTTGGAGGCAAGGAGAAGAGCGCAAGAGGCAGAGGACCAAGCCATCCTGGTGAAAGCCCAAAAATTCAAGGAGTCTCAAGTCGACCGACCACCCAAACCAGTGACGAGAGAGAGGATCCGACCTCGGCCTAAACCCCTCGGAGGGAAATACTTAGGTGAGTTTGTACCATGACCGCTTCTAAAGGACCCTTTAAAGGAGAGGTCGTTGAAGGAGATGGAGGCGTTGGGCGTGGGGAGGAAGAAGAAGAGACTGAGGCGGAGTGAGGAAGAGCCTGCTCAAAAAAGGAGAAAGGAAGGGAGGGTGGAAGAGGCCAGTTTGGCCAAGGGGGTGGAGGATGGGGAAGTGGAGGAGACCTCAAAAAGGGTGATCGTCCCAAAGGTGGTGGACTTAGCCTCAGAGGTCAGGGAAGTTGTGCCAGTGGTGGTGGCGGTGGGCTCAGGGGCGGGTGGGGTTGCCTCTGAACTTAGGAGGGAGGAACAGTCCCAGGGGGGACCTACCCCCCAAGGAGGAGGAGTTAGCCTGACCACCGCGATTTATCACGCTCGAGCGGTGGCGGGGAGACTGGAGGGAGAGGAAGGCCCAGCCAGAGCTGGGGCAGACCGGTTGGTGGGTATCGTAGAAGAGGCAGCCCTACGCTCAGCATCCAGATTCAACGAGGCAGACCTGCTGAGGGGGTTGTGCTCTGCTCAAATGGAGGTGACTACCTTAGCAGGGGCCCTTTTGAGGAAAGCGGGGGCTGCCAAACTCAGAGCAGATGAGGCCAAGTCCCAGTTGGCGAAGTTGACGAAGGAGAGTGCCAACTAGAAGACTGCCCACACTGATCTACAAGCAGTTAAGTTGGAGTTGGAGGACACACGCCGCCAGGTTGTGTCGCTCGAGTTCCAACTGGCTAGCGAGCAGAAAAAGTTGGAGGAGTCCAAAAGAGCCTGTGCCGTTGCGATCGAGCGGCATGAAGAGGCTATGATCAGCAATGAAGAGCTGGTCAGGCAAAAAGATGAGGCAGATGTTAAAGTTGATACTCTACAAAAAGAGCTGGAGGGTGAGCGGGCCAGAGCGATGGAGCAGAGGGAGAGCCTGCAAAAGGAGTTGCAGGCAAAGAGGGGCAAAACGACCGTTGAAAATGAGACTCTGCAGAAAGAGCTCGAAGCAGAGAAGGCGAGGGCGGCCGTTGAACTGGAGGCTCTGCGTAAAGAGTTTGAGGGAGAAAGATCCAAGGCAGCCTCTGAGAATGAGATCCTACAAAGAGAGTTGGACAAAGAAAAGGCGAAGGCGGCCTCGGAAAGGGCGGCCTATCCCGATCTTTGTATTGCAGCAATTACTCAATTCAAAGGGTCTCCTGAATTTCAGATGGCAGTGGATGCCGCAGTCGCCAGCAGCTTAGTTGAGGAGGGATCTGGGGGGGCTGGCCCATCAAGGACGACTGCTGGGGAGAGAACTGAGTCTGAAATCATTGAGAGCTTCCAGCAGTCAGACTTCTACAAACATGAAATGGCTGAGTATTGGGACAGCGGGTGGAAGATGTTCAGACGTAGAGCTGAGGAGCTGTTCCCAGAACTTGATCTGAGTAGTGTGACGGTTGGAGAGGATGATGTGGCCCAGACCCCCCTAGATGAGGGTATTGAAGAAGAAGACCTCGTCTCCAGTGAGGGGGATGAGTGAACGGAGGAGTGTGTACTTGGAGGTTTTTGTTTTGTTTTTTGTTTGTTTGTTTGTTTATTTATTTATTTATTTTTGATGTAGTGAACTTGTGCATACATTTGTGGCTGAATAAAATTTTATTTATGTTTCTATCAGATGATTGCGTTTACTTGTGTATAGGTCAGTTGTGAACTGGATGTGGGAGAGGCGTAAAAATTTAATATTGAACAAAGTTAAAAACTGCCTTATGCATAGTAAAACTGAACCGTATAAACACTTAAAAACTCAATGCAGAGCCAGATTGGAGTGGCATGAAAATTCAGTGAAGTTCAAAGTGGTGCTGAAATAGGACTTGTATAAAAATTCAATGCAAAGTAAAGTAAAGAACTCCTTAATGTAGAGTAAAGTTGGACTTGGATAAATCTTCAATGCAAAATAAAGTAAAGAACTCCTTACTGCAGAGTAAAGTTGGACTTGAATAAATCTTCAATGCAAAATAAAGTAAAGAACTCCTTAATGCGCAATGTAGGCTGACATGGGACTTGTATAAAAATTCACGCTAGATGGTGGAGGAAATAATCTGATTAGTAAATGAAACATGTGAGAACATCTTTGGAATTTGACTAAGTAAAGGGTGGTGTAAAAACTTTGATCTGGAATTGTGACTGTCAGTTGCATGTTGTTTCGAAACGAGGACGCCAATCTTGATAAATGTGCCATATGCTACAGTTCTAAATGGAAATCAAATGGTGATGGTGGTTCAAATGGTCCTAACAAAGGTGGCAAACGAATAGCTGCAAAACAGATGAGGTATTTTCCTTTAAAGCCAAGGTTGCAGAGGTTGTTTATGTCATCCAAGATGGCCAAGTTAAGGAGATGGCATGCAGAGGAACGAACTGATGATGGTGTCTTCAGGCATCCTGCTGACTCCCTTGCATGGAAAGATTTTGACTGTCGGAATCTTGACTTTAGTAATGATTGCCGAAGTGTAAGGCTTGGCTTAGCATCCGATGGTTTTAACCCATTTAGAACGATGAACATAGTTCATAGCACTTGGCCTGTTGTGCTCGTTCCATACAACTTGCCGCCATGGATGTGC
Organism: Camellia lanceoleosa; assembly: GCA_025200525.1. Classification (NCBI taxonomy): domain Eukaryota; kingdom Viridiplantae; phylum Streptophyta; class Magnoliopsida; order Ericales; family Theaceae; genus Camellia; species Camellia lanceoleosa. The sequence continues at coordinate 28,431,654 of CM045769.1, read as the reverse complement.
ATGAAGCAACCATTTCTAATTTTAGCTGTGCTTATTGACGGCCCAAAAGGACCTGGTGACAAGATTGATGTGTATATGCAACCCTTGATTGAGGAGTTTAAAGAACTATGGAATGAAGGTGTGTCAACATTTGATGCATCAACAAATCAAATGTTTCAAATGCATGCAGCTTTACTGTGGACAATTAGTGATTTTCTGCAGCATAAACTTGTCGATGGAGCACTAAAGGCGAATATGCATGTCCTTGTTACAATAAGGAAACTACATCTGTTGGTTGAAGCATAGTAGGAAACAATCATACTTGGGTCATCGATTTTTTACCTCGCCATAAATTCCGGAAGGATAAAGTATCATTTGATGGTAGTCGGGAAGTCAGACTCAAACCAAAATTGTTGTCTGGAACTGAGACGTTGCTACAATTAGAATCTGAGGGTATTTTAACCCAATACAAGAGGGATGACCTTATGGAGAGGCATAGGAGACAGGTAGAGAAGGAGAAAGCTGGACATCGCACCCACAGTTGGAAGAAAAAGAGTATCTTTTATGAATTGCCATATTGGGAGCACAATCTAATAAGACACAACCTCAATGTGATGCATATAGAGAAGAATGTTTGTGACAATGTGTTGTGGACAATATTAGGGGTTGCAGGAAAATCGAAGGATGGTGTTAATGCTCGGCGTGATTTACAAGATATGAATATTAGAAAACCCCTACATTTGCAGTTAAGAGGGTCGAATAAAGCCTATTTACCACCAGCACAATTCACAATGACCAAGGATGAGAAAGATTTGTTCTTGAAAGTGTTGAAGGAAGTAAGAGTTCCCGACGGGTATTCATCCAATATATCATGTCGTGTGCGCTCACATGATAGAAGTATTGGGGGTCTTAAGAGCCACGATAGTCATATTCTGATGCAACAACTTATTCCATTGGCTATTCGAAGATCGTTACCGAAGAATGTAATTGAACCCTTGATTGAATTGAGCAATTTCTTTAGACAATTGTGTTCAAAAGTGAATCGTGCGACGGATTTGCAATATATTCAAGATCGTATCGCTATAACACTTTGTCATCTAGAGAAAATATTTCCTCTGAGTTTTTTTGATATAATGGAGCACTTGCCTATACATCTAGCTGATGAAGCCTTATTGGGTGGAGCGATTCAGTTTCGATGGATGTATCCAATTGAAAGGTATCTTCTTACTTTGAAGCAATACGTGCGTAATAGAGCTCATCCTGAAGGATCAATTGCTAAAGGATATCTTATGGAAGAATGCATGAATTTTTGTGCACAATATCTCAATGATGTGGAAACCAAATCTAGTCGACCCGTGAGGAACTATAGTGGTGCTGATAATTTGGGTCATGCTATTAGTGAAAACACAAGCTTTTATCTTGATAATACTTCTTGGGTACAAGCTCATCGGTACATCTTATTCAATACAAGCGTGGTTCAACCGTTCATAAAGTAGGTTAAGTCACTCACTCAATATTTTATTATGTTTTATTGAATTTTCAACTAAATTTTTTGTATTGCTAAAATTTCAATCTACACAGCAAACACCTTGAAGTACTTAAGCTCAAACTGCCTCGTGTCGACGATCATCAACTTTGGCGTGAACATTTTGAAACTTTTCACATTTGGTTCAAGGAACATGTATGTATTTAACTCTATAGATTCTAGTTACTTAAGTCGATCTACATTTTAAATTTTACATTTTCGTGTTAAATAGGTCCAAACTTTGCGAAGGACTACTGATGTCATATTTTCTGAAGAGATTATTCTATTGGCAAATGGTCCTCATAACCTGGCAATGAGGTTCAACAGGTATATACTGAATGGGTTTCGGTATCGAGTAAAGGCCATGGATGATCGTCGAGCCACACAAAATTGTGGTGTAGCTTTGAAAGTAGATACCATAAGTTATGCTAGTCGAAAAGACAAGAATCCTCGTCTGGGGTCTGTGTACTATTATGGACAATTGACAGATATTGTTGAGATTCGATATTCCAATGAGAAGAAACATGTGTTGTTTAAGTGTGATTGGATTGACAACATTCACGGAAAGAAAGAAGATGTCTTCAATTTCACGTTGGTGAACTTCAATCATTTGTTGTACCGAGATGATCGAATTACCAATGAACCTTTCATCTTGGCGTCCCAAGCAGAGCCAGTTTGGTATGTTGCAGACCCGTTACAGCCAGACTGGCAAGTCGTGGTGAAGATGTCTCAAAGAGATTTATTTGATATGAGTTCGACTGATCCACAAATCGAGCCATACATGAGCCAACAATTGGAAGAAAATATAATGCTTCGTGATGAAGAAGTTGGTTGGGTGAGGGAAGCTGTAGAAGGGGAAACAGTTGATGTTCAAATAGGCTGATATTTAATCAACATTAGTAATTCAATTAAGGCCAAGGTTGTAGTTAATCATCAATTTCTTAATTTGCTTTGTCTTTGTAATTGTATTAGTTCAATTAATGTCATATTATAGTTGATGACACACCATTGTCTATGTTTCTAATGTCAATTAATGTTATATTGCTTGCAGATTATTATGGGAAGGAAGAGGAAGCCTGATCATCCCCGGCGCATGATGTCTGATGTGCTACATAACAGGACATCAGTAGCACCACCATCAGATGAGGCATCACATCGGCCAGCATCGGAGGGGCCATTAGTGCCACCACCATCTGAGGGGCCATTAGTACCACCGTATCGACCACCATCAGTGGCACCACAGCAGCTACCATGTACTCAGCCTCCACGCCTACCATCGGTGCGTCCACCATTAGTGGCACCACAGCAGCTATCATCATCAGCTTATGAGCCATCCGTAGGTATATAAATTTGCTTTGATTTGTATGAAAATTATTTACACATATTTATTTATGCTCATTATATATAACTTGTTTATTCTCATTGTATTTTGCAGACCCTTCGACTTCTTCACAGCCCACCTCAGGTTTATTTGATATGATTTGTATTCACATTATTTAAATTTGCATTTGTTTATTACCATTGCATATTGTTTATTATTATTGTATATCGCAGGTCATGTTAGTTCTTCATCAACCTCGACTAGGCGTGGTAGAGGATGTGCTAAGGGCATTAAAGAGTGGGGTACTGGTAAAAAGTTGGACATATAGTTTGATGGAAATTACTGCCCAATAGGGGATAACGTGGCCAAGTTAACTACTAAACTTGGCATTATTGTGCGGAATGGTAACATTGTTCCTCTTACTTTTCTTGACTGGAACAATGTGCCTGATGATATTGTTGATGCTATCTGGAAGGATGTGAAGGTAAAAGTATATTTTTGTCCACAAATTCCAATTCCAAATTTGTGTTATACTTAGCCTTAAACTTTGAAATTGTGTTTTATAGGACAATTTGAATATATGTCCAGAGGAGTACAAGCCAATCTGCATGAAAAACTGCAGCAGCATATGGAAGGATCACAAGAACAAGCTTAAGGCTAAGTATTTCAAGCCTAGAAGCTCTGATCCTAATCTGAAGGATGATGTTCCTATGAACATCGTGCCAAGCCAGTGGGAACAACTTGTGGAGTATTGGCGTACTTCCGATGCTGAGGTATACAATTACGTTATATTTATGATATGTAAACATGCAAATCATATTTACATACTTACATTTGTTGAACCTATTATAGAAAATTGCAAGTAGGAACGCTAAAAATCGGCGAGCTCACGGCATAGCTCACACCACAGGGCGTACTACTTTCTCTCAGATACAGCATGAGGTTTACATTTTATTGTTTTATTTTTGTATATAAATAAACATTTATTTGCAAATTATTTGGATTCTAATTTTCATATTTCTAAAAAAAATGTAGATGACCAGTAAGGGGGAGTCTACTGATAAGATGAATGTTTGGCTTATGACACGTAGAGTAGATGATCCAGAGGTTATCCAGACCTTGGTAGTTTCCAAACACCTTTGATTGTATTTAAAGTTTATTTTTTGTGTGTCAACCATCTTAATTTGGCATATACTTGTATGTCTTATTCAATACAGGATGAGTTTAATCATCAACTCTCTATGCTACCTGAGGATGGTCGGATTTTGGAGGCTAGGAATACCATTTTTCATGAGTTGATAGGTCATGACGGACATGGATATTGTCGCACATACGGGAGAATTGTGCCTCAGAGAGCGGTGTATAAAGATGGTGCTGGGCCATCACAGTCAACACCCCAGCCATCGACTATTGATCAGATCACGCAGCAGTTTCATGCAGAGCTAAGGGATGAGTTGAGGGAGGAGCTGCGAGTAGAGTTCTCTACACATTTGCAGCAGATGAGAGCTGAGATGATGGCCCTTGTGTCACAGGGGGCGAGTGTGGATCCCAACAGACAGGTTCCATATAAATTAAATTGTTTGATAGTTTAATTTTCACTCAAGATTATGTATAAAATTCTAATATGATTAACACATTATGCATTGACTAACATAGGTTCCTGATGCATCGAGTGGCCACCGGGCATTTAGGGAATCTGCAGAAGACGAGAATCCATATACACCACCACCAGAAGATCAGGTATAAAATGTATCTTTGCATTCTAAGCTAAAATGTATCTTTGCATTCTTTACATTCTAAGTTAAGAGACTTGTGGGAGAAGACGGGACTAGTTAGAGCTGGATTTACCACAAAACTGCACATACGACCACCCAGGCACGAGAGACTTGTAGGAGAAGACGGGGCTCGAATCGGGTTCCCGGTTTGGGAGTTAGAGCCGGATTTCATTTTAAGCAAACTAGTTCCTTAAGAAACTTGAATTTGAGGAGTTAATGCCCCAAAATGACCAAACCGAGTCGGTTTAGGACGAAACTTGGCACACGCGACCTCCTAGGCACGAGAGACTTGTGGGAGAAGACGGGGCTCGAATCGGGTTCCCGGTTTGGGAGTTAGAGCCGGATTTCACTTTAGGCAAACTAGTTCCTTAAGAAACTTGAATTCGAGGAGTTAATGCCCCAAAATCACCAAACCGCATCGGTTTAGGACGAAACTTGGCACACACGACCTCCTAGGCACGAGAGACTTGTGGGAGAAGACGGGGCTCGAATCGGGTTCCCGGTTTGGGAGTTAGAGCCGGATTTCACCTTAGGCAAACTATTTCCTTAAGAAACTTGAATTCGAGGAGTTAATGCCCCAAATTCACCAAACCGCGTTGGTTTAGGACGAAACTTGTCACACATGACCTCCTAGGCACGAGAGACTTGTGGGAGAAGACGGGGCTCGAATCGGGTTCCCGGTTTGGGAGTTAGAGCCGGATTTCACTTTAGGCAAACCAGTTCCTTAAGAAACTTGAATTCGAGGAGTTAATGCCCCAAAATCACCAAACCGCGTCGGTTTAGTACGAAACTTGGCACACACGACCTCCTAGGCACGAGAGACTTGTGGGAGAAGACGGGGCTCGAATTGGGTTCCCGGTTTGGGAGTTAGAGCCGGATTTCACTTTAGGCAAACTAGTTCCTTAAGAAACTTGAATTCGAGGAGTTAATGCCCCAAAATCACCAAACCGCGTCGGTTTAGGACGAAACTTGGCACACATGACCTCCTCGGCACGAGAGACTTGTGGGAGAAGACGGGGCTCGAATCGGGTTCCCGATTTGGGAGTTAGAGCCGGATTTCACTTTAGGCAAACTAGTTCCTTAAGAAACTTGAATTCGAGGAGTTAATGCCCCAAAATCACCAAACCGCGTCGCTTTAGGACGAAACTTGGCACACACGACCTCCTAGGCACGAGAGACTTGTGAGAGAAGACGGGGCTCGAATCGGGTTCCCGGTTTGGAAGTTAGAGCCGGATTTCACTTTAGGCAAACTATTTCCTTAAGAAACTTGAATTCGAGGAGTTAATGCCCCAAATTCACCAAACCGCGTCGGTTTAGGACAAAACTTGGCACACACGACCTCCTAGGCACGAGAGACTTTTGGGAGAAGACGGGGTTTGAATCGGGTTCCCGGTTTGGGAGTTAGAGTCGGATTTCGATCTAGTCAAAATTATTTACTAAACTATCTTTCTAATTATATAGTAGTTAATTTTTTTATATTTTTCTGTAATTAAAATATTAACACCGTTATATTGTTATTAATTATTTTTATTTTGTTTTTTTCAGATATTTCCTGAGTAGCAGTTTGCTTCGTGTGGAATGTGGGCATGTAAAGATTATGACCAACTTCTGTTTTTGTAACCCACGAAAGAATCAAAACGAAAACTTTTGGTTTTGATTTTGATTTTGATTTATGTTATTGAAATTTGTGAACAACATTAGGTATGTATCATGTGATCAACATTATGTATTTTCATCATTTGCCAACTTTTGTTTATGTATGAATTTATATTATTATGTAATTTTTGGATTTTTTTGTAGTTATTTTTCATTTTGCCAACATTTGTTATTTTATTTATGTATTTATATTATTATATCATTTGCCAACATTACAGGTCGTTTTTATATTTTTAATAACTTTAAAACAAGGTTTTTTTTTTTTTAATTTTTTTTTTGAGACGGCAGCACACCCCGTCGCAAAAAAAGAAAAAAAAAAGTGCCTGGCTTTTTGCGACGGCAGCCATACTGTCGCAAAAGGTATGAAATTTATTAAAAACAAGGCTTTAGCGAGGGTATAATTGCCGTCGCCAATAGTCATTAGCGACGGCTCATGTTTCCCGTCGACAATAGTCAAAAGCGACGACACTTTTTAGCGACGGGACTTTTGCCGTCACAAAAACCTATTTTAGCGATGGAAAGCTTGTGCCGTCGCAAAAAACCCCAGAATTTCATCCAATATTGGCGACAGAAAATTGCCGTCGTGAAAAAGAAAATTTCCCGTCGCTAATACAATGGCGACGGCACTTGCCGTCACTGAAGGTCTTTTGCAACCCCCTTGGTTGCGACCCCAACTTGCCGTTGCAAAAACAGAAATTACCGTCGCAAATAGCAAATGAGACGGTGTGCGGGAGTATTTGCGACGGCATTTTGCCGTCGCAAAAAAGAATTTTTTTTTAGTGTCTTATGGATTGAATTTATTTATTTGCAAGTCATAAGTGATTTTTTTTTTTTTTGTCACTTATTTATTTTTTGTTTTGATAGTGAGAAAATTTTAGAACTTTTTAAATGTATGTTTGTATTTATGGAATGATTATTTAGTACTATGGAAAATTAATGAAAGTTAGGATATTTTGGTTTTTATTTGTCGTCTAAAAAAAAAAATTGTTTGTGTTAGATTGTATTGAAATGTAATATGAGTGGTGTAAATAGTTGAATGTTATTTTGTAAGATATTTTGATGGAGAGAAATTTATCATTGAGCTTTAGAGCAGCATTTATTAGTGTTTGGTCCATGTGACCTACCCCTAACTGTCGCATAAAAAAATTATTCTACAGCTAATATATGAAACGTTTTGTTGATGAGTGAATAAAATTAACAAAGACTCATTTTTGCCCCTATCCTCACCTTTTTCAATTTTCACAGCAGCTTCCTTCCTCCATACCTTCTCCCTTTCCTTCCCTTTTCTCCCTTTCCACCTAATTGGCAGTCATAGTTATTGTTGGCTTTTTGGCTTTTCGAAGGATATATTTGTAAATGCGAGCGTGCCAGCAAGGATCAATCAGTCCTTACAGAAATTCTAATTGCCAATCAATTATCAGGCGACTATGTTTTAGTTCTTTCAGCCTCAATGAAGAGGACTTTTACTGGTGGCTTGACTTTTAGGAGAAATTAAGAGAAATAACAATTAATATGAAGAGCAATTGAAGTATTTCATTAACATAAACACTTACAATTGTCCAAATTCAGCCTTGAGGAAGTTTACAGCAACGGATCTACTTGAAAACTACTCCTATGAATTGAAGTACAGTACAGGTATTTAAAGAACAAGTATTTAAAGTACAGGAAAGGTAAAACTGGAAAGGAAAATATGAAGTAAAACTGGTTTATATGATCTGAGTCTGGGGGTCTTTTCTAGGAACTTCCCTGCTATTTATACTTGTTAGAGATGACCTTCGAACTGCACTTCAAACCGTCGAACTGCTCCTCCATGATCGCTGATCATGTTATCTTAGAAATAGTTCCACTATGCCATCACTTGCAGTTGGACTTCCCTCGCTTTACGAATTTGAATAAAGGTAACCGTTGAAGCCACGTCACCTTGTATCTCATTCCTGATCTAGTGCTACTCAGACCACTTGAGAACCAATACTTATTGCCACGTGTACGATTGAGATTTAAGATTAAAATCATCTTCCAATAATACCTTCATTCTGCCACGTGTCGAATTGTAATTGGCTTTTACAAAATATGTAGCCAACATTACCCCCCGCACTAATATACCCAATACTTGGAAATATTAGTGAATCAAAAACTTTTCCCTCGCTGTAGACACCCCATTTTTGACCGACCTTAAGACTCAGACGTCACCGATTGAGCGCTCGGTGATGTTGCATGCTGTGCTCGTTCAGAAGTCTCAGAGTCGCGGCCGTGCGCCCTGCCTCCGGACTATCGAACTCTCTTACATGCCTGTCTCGGTTTGCGAACCAGCTCGATTTTCTCTGTTTTTCTTTCTGAGGAGAGTGGTCCGTAGACTATCTCTCGATGGCCGTGGGCTACTTTTTCGTGAAGCCATTTTCCCATTTCGGCTTGGTTCCCGGTTTTCGGAGTCGTTAGGCCGTGTGCCTCGGTTCGGGACCGCCCAACCATCTCCGATTTCTCCGATTTTTGGCATGCATCTCATTTACTCCCATTTAAGGGACACTGGGGGCTCAGAAACCCACTTGACGAACACCACTTAGGTGCGGCGGCCCATTTCGGGATCGAACCACGCGGTTTTGGCCCCGAGCATTCATTTTGCATCGATGTCTGTTCATTTTGGCGGACACCTCTGTTTGGTCCTTCCGAGGGACATGGGGTCTCTGAAACCCACTGACGAACACCACTTAGGTGCGTGACCCATTTGGGACCCCAGCTGCGGTTTTGGTCCCGAGCATTCATTTCGCATCCGTTTTCTCCGGTTTTTGGCGGGAACCAGTATTTTATCGTTCTGAGGAACACTGGGGTCTCCGAAACCCACTTATGACCGAACACCACTTAGGTGCGGCAGCCCATTTTCGGGACCCCAGACTGCGCGGTTTTGGTCCCGAGCATTCATTTCGCATCGGTTTTCTCTGGTTTTTGGCAGGGACCTCTATTTTATCGTTCTGAGGAACACTGGGGTCTCAGAAACCCACTTGACCGAACACCATAGGTGCGGCGGCCCATTCGGGACCCAGGCATGCGGTTTTGGTCCCGAGCATTCATTTCGCATCGGTTTTCTCGGTTTTGGCGGGGACCTCTATTTTATCGTTCGAGGAACACGGGGTCTCGAAACCCACTTGACGAACACCACTTAGGTGCCGTGACCCATTTTCGGGACCCCAAACTGCGCGGTTTTGGCCCCGAGCATTCATTTCGCATCCGTTTTCTCCGGTTTTTGGCGGGGACCTCTATTTTATCGTTCTGAGGAACACTGGGGCCTCTGATGCCCACTTCGCAGCCGAACACCACTTCCGGTGCCTACAGCCCATTTTCGGGACCCCGCGCGGGTTTGGTCCCCGAGCTTTCGTTTTGCATCGGTTTTTGTTCAAATTTGGCAGGTACCTCTGTTTCATCATTCCGAGGAACACTGCGGTCTCAGATGCCACCATTGGCGAACAAAATCTTTTCTTTTTGCCATCAAAATATCTAGATATTTTGCCTCAAAATATCTAGATATTTGAGGCAAGATATTTCAACCCTTTTAAGCCCTCTCTCTTGTCCATTCCAGCAGCTGGCCGAACCTCATTTTGGGAGGAGAAAAAAATCCTTCAAGAACACTTAAGCTTAAACCTCCATTTTCATAGCAAAAAAGCTCCAAATTTCAAGTCTTGCATTATTTCTTCACCAACACCAAGCCTCACCATCTCCACTACCATTCCAGCAGCAAGGAAGTGTTTTTCAGAGGTTAAGAGTCAACAAATTCAAGTCAAGAAGCAAAGAAAGAAAGATCTTCAAGGGTAAGCATTCAAATCCCTTTTTCTTGCATAATCTTGAATCAAATTTTTACCCTATTTCCTTTTGTTTTTGGGGCTCCGACCCCTACTGGTTTTAGGCTTATTTTGAGCCCCTCTACAACTTTGTAGAAGGGCTCAACTTCATTTGGTGTTTCCATGATATACTTGTTTCAATATACACCTTGTATGTCACAATCTTGAATGCTAGTTTTAGCCTCTTTGCATTTGTTTTTGGGGCTCCGACCCCTACTGGTTTTGGGCCTATTTTGAGCCCCTCTACAACATTGTAGAAGGGCTCAACCTCATTTGGCCATTCTATATACCACCTCTCTTGGAAATTCACTTTAGGCCCTAAATCTTGCTCATTTTGTAGCCTTTTGTGCTTATGGTTTTGGCTCTTGGTCAGAGCTAAGAGGGGTCTTATTTTGACCCCCTTTACATGTTTCATCAAGAATGTTTAGCTATTTGGTGAATGCTTTACATACTTTTCATTGTAGCCCTCTTGGTGGCCATATTTTGCATGCTTTGTTAAGCTTATCTTTGTTCTGTTTTCGGCCATTCTCAGGCCTGAAAATAGTCTTAAAATGGGATCCTCTTCAATGTTGTAGAAGGAAATTTTGTGGTTTGAATTTTCTATATACTACTTGCTTAACAAATCCCCTTATTTCCCCCATTTTTGCAAGCTTTTGTTTCCATACTTGTGATCATAATTTGGCCATGTTTTGTGCTGGAAAAGTGCTATTTTTTGGGCTGCCTTGCTACTGTTCTTGCTTCCATGCGTCAATTTTGCATGTATAGCATGGCTGTAGGCCATTTCGGGGCTTAATTTCACATTTTCGGGATGATTGCATGCTTCGGGCGTCATTTCGAATTGTTTCGGGGCTGTTTCCCCCTTCATTTAGGTGCTGAAATATGGTTTGCATGCTTTCATATCATTTCCCATGTCATTTCATGCCTTAATGCATTGCCTCGATTTGCGTGCCCGTGTGCACGCACTTCGAGGCACCTCTTTTTTATCCGACGGCAGCCTATGTGAGTGTGGTTGAGGCCCTCTCATGTTGGCGTAAGCCCAATTTGCATTTTCATGCTTCTTCATCATTGTCTCGGTTTGCGTGCCCGTGTGCACGCATTTCGAGGCACTTCATTTTTATCCGACGGCAGCCTATGTGAGTGTGGTTGAGGCCCTCTCATGTTGGCGTAAGCCCAATTTGCATTTTTATGCTTCTTTATCATTGCCTCGGTTTGCGTGCCCGTGTGCACGCATTTCGAGGCACTTCATTTTTATCCGACGGCAGTCTATGTGAGTGCGGCCGAGGTCCTCTCGTGTTAGCATAAGCCCAATCGGCATTTCGTATGCCTTTTTACGCGTTCCTCGATTTGCGTGTCCGCGGGCACGCGTTTCGAGGCAGCTTTGTTTTTTTCCGACGGCCTCCTATGTGAGTGAGCTGAGGCTCTCCCATGTTGGTGTAAGCCCATCGCGGCATTCCGTATGCCATTTCATTGTATTTCATCATCGCCTCGGTTTGCGCTGGCACGCGCCGAGGCACTTCGATTTATCCGATTTTCATCTTTCATCATCGCCTCGGTTTTGCGGCGCTGTGGCACGCGCTTCGAGGCACTTCGTTTATCCGATTTTCATCTTTCATCATCGCCTCGGTTTTGCGCTGTGGGCACACACTTCGAGCGCCGGTTTATCCGATTTTCATCTTTCATCATCGCCTCGGTTTGCGGCGCAGGCACGCGCCCGAGGCACTTCGGTTATCCGATTTTCATCTTTCATCATCGCCTCGGTTTGTGCGCTGTGGGCACACACCGAAACGCCGGTTTATCCGATTTTCATCTTTCATCATCGCCTCGGTTTGCGCGCTGTGGGCACGCGCTTCGACTCCGTTTATCCGATTTTCATCTTTCAACATCGCCTCGGTTTGCGCGCCTGTGGGCACGCACTTCGAGGCACTTCGGTTTTATCCGATTTTTGTATTTCATCATCGCCTCGGTTTGCGCGCCTGTGGGCACACACTTCGAGGCACTTCGGTTTTATCCGATTTTCATCTTTCATCATCGCCTCGGTTTGCGCGCCTGTGGGCATGCACTTCGAGGCATTTCGGTTTTATCCGATTTTCATCTTTCATCATCGCCTCGGTTTGTGCGCCTGTGGGCACACACTTCGAGGCACTTCGGTTTTATCCGATTTTCATCTTTCATCATCACCTCGGTTTGCGCGCCTGTGGGCACGCGCCCGAGGCTGCCGGTTTTATTCAATTTTCTATTTCATCATCGTCTCGGTTCCGTGCACGTGGCGCGTATTTGAAACGCCGGTCTTATTCGATTTGCATCTCACATCGTTACCTCGGATTGCGTGTCCGTATCCACGCATTTCGAGGCACACTCTGTTTTATCTGATTTGCATTCCGTATGCCATTTCCTCGGATTACGTGCCTGTGGGCACGCATTTCGAGGCATTTTATTTTAGTCTCATTACACATTGTATTTCATATCATCTCATGCTTATATGTCATTTTCTCGGTTTATGCGTGCAGGCACGCATTTCGAGACATCTCATTTTCATAGCATTGTGCATGCTATATCATGTGTAAGTTGCATTTCATGCATATCATGCATATTGCACGGAAGCGAGGCACGCGTTCGTACTCGAATAACGAACGAGTCTCAATTCTAAGTCACCGATACTCCGGATTATCCGTGAGGGAGTTAGGTTTTGATGTGGCATCCATCTATATTCATCCCAATATTGAGTTGTGCAAATCGGCTCCTCGGCCATCATGCATCGATATGCTTGATTGGTGGCGAGGATCGAGACATGCATACATTTGTGAAATACATTTGCTATGCCCTTTTCACGCTCTCCGTTCTGACAAAAATGAAGAATTATCGACTTTAATCGCACGCAATTGAGGAAAAGTGTAAACAGAGGCTAATTAGGGCATCTGGTGGATTTCTGCGTAAAAGTAGCCCAACAAAGTGACATCTATCGAAGCAAAGCGGTCCGGCTTGCATGCCGATTCTTGTTTTCTAGTTTAATTTGTATATTTATTTCGGTTGTATATTCTTTTATTGATTTGTATATTTATTCGGACCCTCTGTGCGAGGGCATAAATGTAATAAGGGTGTGTGAGTGTGATGTATGTCTTCCAACCCCCATTTCTTTCTCCCTTTTATTTACCCGCTTTGATGGTTAGATATAGGGCATATTTCAATTAGCATACAGTATGACAGCATGTTTGCATCATTCATCTGTTTTGCACGCACCGGGCTCGGCGCATCATACAAACTGCATTTGTATTTCAATTCCAAGTTGAGTACTTGATAGCTGTTGCATTTCACATGTCATATTTAGAATAGCCGAGCCTGCTATAGTTGCATTTTGCATGTGTTGCATTAGGCATTTCAGTATATTTAGGATCATGCATGATTTCTAATAAGTTTTCTGTTTTGGCTCGGAGTACTCGGTGAGTTGTTATGCTTTAGCATCCTTGCACGCGTGTGAGTGCTGCCATGATAGCATGCTTGCCATGAGGCTAAGTGCTTATGTGATATAACTGCCTTGAATGCCTGTGGGTGGAGGTTGAGTTATCACGAATTGGAGCAATTCACCGACTTTTTGTGTTAAGCCCACTAGTTTGTGGCAAACTCTGTATTATAAGCCTCCCTGCGGGTAGCAAACCGTCTTTCACAAACAAACATGAAGTTTTTTGTTCCAATTCAGACGACTTGGTCTATACTTGTTTCTTTGCGAGCATCACATAGTAATCCTAGGCTAATAATCGAATAAGAGCATACAATGTTTTCAAAATCGATATCATGGTTAGTAGAGGCGGTCTTGGCCGGGCGAGAGAAGTGCTCACGATATGACCTTCCCTAATCGTACCCAAGTTCCCGAGCCAACTTTGGTGATGACGGACACGTGGCCTTTTGGCACCGAGTCAGGGTTTCCTAAATTTCCCATTTTAAAAATATTTAGGTGGCGACTCATTATCGGCATGATCCATGTTTGGCACTTCTTTTCTAAAAATCTGTTCTTCTCAAAACGATTTGCCGGATTTGGACTCTTTGGTTCAAGATTTAGAACCGCAACAAAATCGAGTCGAGCAGTAGCGAGGTCCTCATGGCGTTATTCTGATTCTGGCGACTTCTGGGATTTAGAGAACTTGACTCGAACTCATGATATCCGTTTTGACTACACTCGTGTGTTTCTTTGGATTGCATTTCCATTGGTGCGTCTAGGACACCGTGTTTGCCATCTGCTATTCTGGCGGTTTCTTGGGAGGCTTGTCTTGTCAAGGCATGTCCATAAGGCTTGCGATTCTGAGCTCTGCCGGCATAGAACACAAACCCCGGTTTCACCGGGGCACCCTTTTTGGCCATTCGACCTAGTGCATAGTCAGATCCATAGTGACCATTCTAAACTAGGACAGGTTGGTTACCCGCTTATAGGTTGTTTGAAGTCATTGCGTGCGTAGTGAAACCCTAGTTCGACAAGATAGGACAGGAAACCCTACCCCAACATAGGGGTGTTTTGGCTCTCACTTATACATTATGTGCTTGTTAGAGTCGCCTCTGAGGAATGCATGTATCAGTATGAGTTTGGGCATCAGGCCTGCGGGCATCAGTTTATGAATTCGGGCATCAGGCCTGCGGGCACCAATTCAGTATTTTGGGCATCAGGCCTGCGGGCACCAATTCAAAATTGTGGGATTCAGTTTACCTGAGGGTAACGATTCTGTGCGAAATTTTGGGCGAGATTGATGAGGGCACACTCATCCAACTATGCTCGTATCTGTTCAGACGAAATCAGGCTGAGATGCTGCATGTTTTCTCTTTTGCTAGGTAGTTCTGGAACCATAGCTTCAGAAGGCTTCAATATCCCTCGAGTACATTGGACTTGTGCTGATAGGCTTTGTTAGGTCAGAGATTCAGTTCAAGGGCAACCAGTTTTCCTTCGCCAGTGATAAGGCAAAGGAGGGCCAGACAGGGTTCATTTGTTCATCTGATCCGACAGTCACCAGTCATATCATCAGTAGACCCGTGATGGCACAAGGTTCGGAAGAATTTGTGGCTATGATAGCAGTGCTTCATCGAAGCGCAATGCAGGTGAGACCCGATGGTAAACGCAGCGCCCATCTGGGGCATCTGCCTCAAAACCAGCCAGTCCAGCCCGAGCTCCGGGTAGATTTTTCACCCCCCTCCATATGAGCCTAACCAGCGCATTTAAAGTCCTGATGAAAAGAGGGCATCTCAAACCCCTTAATCCTCAACCTTTGCCAAACCCACTCCCTGCCAGACATAACCCCAGCAAATACTGTATATATCATCAGCAGCGTGGCCATGGCACCAATGATTGCTACCGCCTTCGTCATGAGATCCAGAATCTCATTGACAACCGGACAATAGCTCCATTTCAAAACCCCAAGGACCAAGTACCTCATCCACATCCTAACCTCAGCCATACACTGCTACCCACCTACAACCCCAGTATATACCCCCCGACCCATATACTCAAGCCCGAGATGTTTATCCCGGAAAGCATGGGCTTAAGCACGATGGATGCACTTGAACCCCAATCATCTCAAACCCGTGAGCCCACTACTTCTGAGCTAAAAAGAATGATCGTAGATCTCCAAAGGATTGTGACAGATCTAGCCTCTGGGACATTGGCTCCATCATCGACCACAACACATGCTAAGAGTTTCACGACAAAAGGCTCCCCAGTCTTGGGGCGGGCTACATCTGAGGAATGCCAATCCCTTGGCAAAGTGGAGGCGAGTGGAAAGAACAAGGTAGGGGCGGACATGGATCCCCATGAACATCTTCTGTTGGCTGTTGAGGCTTTGAAAGCCGAAGGACTAAACAAAGAGCAAGTGCTCGCAGTTGTTGCAAAAACTGTGGACGGCATTTTCGCCACTCAAGTTTGGGGGAGTTTGAATCAAGGGGCAAGCCGGGAGAAGGGTCGTTGTATCAGAAACGTTCCTTTCAGCTATAATCCTCCATTCGGAAGAAATCAGCAAGCCAGGCCAGCACCTGCCAATCTCTCTGTTGGTGCGTCGGCAAAATCCACAAACCCAGAAGTACCAACCCCGAGGTTGGAGGGTCTTCCATGCCCTCCACATGCCTTTGTCGAAAGCTTTCCAAATCCTTGTAGGACAAGGCCATCTCAAACCCCTTGAGCCTCGGCCTCTCCCGAACCCTCTTCCGGCTACACATGACGCTACCCAGTACTGCGCGTACCATCAGCAAACTGGCCATACTACCGACGACTGCTTTCGTCTTCGCCATGAAGTACAGGATCTATTTGACAACGGGGTTGTCCTCCCGCCAAGCTCTGCAAAGTCTATCGGCACAGGATTGGTGAACTTAAGGGATAATGTGATGTGATTGGGGGGATAAACCATATGCGGGCAACGCTCAGTTTACTCCAGACGTGGGAATGACACGCACTGTTTTGAGCATTTGTGAATGCTAGTTTTGTACATTCTGACTTGGGTATTGGGTCAGTTTTGTTGTTTTGTTTTGAGTTTGTCTTTTTGCTTTGAGTCAGTCTCTTTTGTTTTGGGTCTGTCTTGTTGTATCGAGTCAGTCCTATTGTATAGAAGTCGGGTGATTCCGGGGGTGTTACCTCGGGCGTCACCATTTTGTTTCATGTTTGTCTTTTGCTTTGTTCTGAGTCTGTTTCTGCCAGGGAGCCAGTTATGCCAACAGATTTTGATTGAAACAGCAGTGATTTTCACACTCTCGCATTTGCTTCTGCCGTGTGCTAGTTGTGCCGAGATTTGAATGAAATGGCAATGCATTCCACCTGCTCTTTTGTGCCTTGAAGTCATTATAATGACCTGAGTTTTTCAAAACTTTTTTGAACACTGCAGTGAAAACAAAGAGGAAGGAATTCCTTGGGATTTGCAAAACTTTGATCAAATTGAGAGAAAGAGAGGCGTGCTAAGCCCTTAATGAATGAAATCATGCTTGTTAGTGTGAGTACTGAGAAGGACCCTAGCTTTGATCCAGATGGGTCCTACACTGTCTTCAGCGCGAGCGATTTGTCGCTTTCTTAAAAACTTTCAAAAAATGTTTTGCGCGGTCCTGCGAAGACATGTGTGGAATCGCTCTTGAGATTGTGCAGCTTAGGATCATTCTCAGTCTCGAGACTCAACCCCTTTGCTTCCAAACCTTGAGCTTGAATTCAGAAGGTTCAACGGTTGACCACAATGTAAGACCTGTGTGGCGGTTGAAGCGACCCTCGAACAAGAGGCACCAAAGTCGGATCAAGAAGATCGAATCGTCAAAAGAAGCTTGCGAGCTAGATCAAGCACCCTCGAACTAGGGGCAAAAATGTCCGATATGCTCGAAGAGTCAAGATGGACCCTTGCGAATCAATACTGATCATTTTCCGGATTCAGATGACTTCAGGATCTCAAAACCATTTGGCATGGACCTGTTACACTTTTACCCTTTGAGAGGCTCGCTGGGCCGAAAACCCAGAAGGGCGACCCAGGCAAAAGTTAGAGCAAGAAAAATGCAAAAAGAAAAATGCAAAAAAAAAAAAACAAGAAAAGAAAAAAAAAAAACAAAAAAGAGAAGAACAAAAAAAGAAAGAAAAAAGAAGAAAAAAGAAAAGAATGAAAAAGAAAGAAGAACAAAGCTCGCAAGGTCGAAAACCTGCAACAGGCGCCTTGGCAAAAGTTAGAGCATAAAAAGGAGAGGTTAAATACCCGAGTGTACCTTAACCCCGAACTACGTAAGGCTTGATTCCCATCTTTGGGATCGTGAGGCAACTTCATTCGAAGTCGGTAGTAAAACAATTCAAATTCAATTCGTCCATGCAATGGTTTTGGTCATCTCTGCCTTCTCTCAGTATCGAGAGTCTGGTTGTGTTCATCACTCGAGGATCGACTACAATGTCTTGCGGTGCCATCAAACAAGGGCAACTTTCCGTTGCCATTCAGCGCCATGGTGCCTTTCAAACAAGGGCAACTTTCCGTTGCCATGCGACCCTCTTCAAGCAAGGGGCAATTTTCCTCCGGATCTGAGGTTGTGCATCTCAAGAGTGGGTTCTATGCTCGTTGAGCAGCGGCCGTTTGCAAAAATAGCTTTTGAGAATTTTTACTAAGGCTGATTAATTCTCTCGAAAATTATCCAATTTTTCCAAAACTGGACCTTTTTCTTGGACCCGAAAAAGGAAAATTTTCAGTACTCATAGCCTGACTTGCATGATTTCAAATCAAAAATCGAACAAGCATATTAATTTAACTCTCATTTTTGGTCAAATTTTTTTTAGAAAGCCAAAAACAAAAATGGTCAAAATGATGAACTAGGGGCACAGTTGAGTCAGGTGTTCTGTCTTTCCTCTATTATCACCATACTTGCCAGAAAAGGCACCATACTCGCCAAGAAGGGCACTCTACCTGCCAGAAGAAGGCACAACTGAAGGCAACAACAAAATGGTCGAAAAGGCTTTCTCACCCTCCAAGCAGCGAGGTATCAAGCAAAGTGCGAAGCGCGAACTGGAATGGGCCAAGACATTCCACTCCATCATCTGGACAGATCTGATCACGTCCAAACTCCCCAGCAAAGCATCATCAATCGATGTCAGCTACAGATTTGCTACACATCCTGTTGTAGCACAACCCCTCTGTAGGAGAAACTCACTGTTGTGAACAAGAAAGAGAATCTAGCAGAATGCTAGGGGCGCGAGCCCACAACTTGTTGTTTATCCATCAACCACCCAGGGGAGGGATTGAAAAATGAGAGATTAAAGAATAGAGAGATGTGCGATGAGAGGAAAAGTGAGGAAAGGGCTTTTTCAGAAAAACAGAGCTTGAGGGCCGAGTGATGTGAGAATCACAAATGAGAAAGGGTGGGAAACACTACCCGGTGAAACAGGCTCCCTGTGCATGTCGTGTCTTTTTGTTTGTCTCGTTTTTTTGGTTTTGAGTCGTTTTGAGTGTCAACGGATGTGTTTAGGTTGTTTACCTTTTGTTTTTTGTTGTTGAGTCTTTTTCGCTGTGTTCAGTTGTAGGCTCAATACCCGGTCGAGAACTCATTTTCTCAATTTCAAAAATAAAATCGTTTTGTGCTCCGAGTCTTGGTCTTTGTTCTCCACATTCGTGCAAAGCAATTTGTTCTTTCAGAAGTCGCAGGTCCACCGATAAGTGTGAACAGAGAACCGGGACCTATCTGAAGCTATGAGTTTGGCCAAAGCAAAAAGCAAAGAGGAAAATGTCGTATCATCGAGTTTTGTTCCTACTTGATGAGGCTCGAGACTATATTCCTGTGTACCTCTTCAGGTCTTGCCAATGTTCCGAAGTATGAGTGTGCCTCTACCTCAAGCTCAAGATCAAGTCTACTTCAAGCCAGAATGGCGATCAGAAGTGCTCTCCCTGAGTACCATTCCCTGCCAGAGGCATCTTGGACGTGTTTGCGATGAGTTCCTAGGAGACCAATTGCGACGGTGGAAACTAGAGTTCGAATGGCCGTGGCCTAGAACGCAAAGGTTCGGGATTTCCGAGACTAGAGTCTAGTTTAAATACCCAGAGGCGTGTCCTCGGCTTGAAATCTGTATGGCAGCCCCATAGATTGAGATAGCATGTGTATGCGCCTCAGTTCTGGATATTGAACCAACCTAGTCTGTCACCCCGTTGGAGAATAGGGAAAGTTGTGAGTATGATCAGGAAAACAAGCGGCAGCCGTGGCTCCCACATGCAGATATTGTTACTTGTCAGCATTTCAGAACCTTTGTGCTGTGAGTTGAAGGTAAGTGTTCGAAGAGCACGAGGGGAGATCCCCATCAGAGTAGAGCGGTTCACTGCCACTCACCTCATGAGGTGCTTTCTAAAGCGCCGCTTTGTCTATTTATTGCTTTCCATAAGCATCATGCATTGTATTGCATTATACCTATCAAGTTTCTTTCTCATTTCACCCAATATATCAATCATACTTGTTCACTAAGTGCATCTATCACACTTCGTGTTTGCCTTTAGTATATCTATCATACTTGTTCACATAGTGTATCTATCACACACTCGCTTTGTCTATTTTGCGTATCAATCACACACACTCACACCTTTGTTCCCCGGTTAAAACCTTCCCTCTCTCCGTCTGAAATACGTTGAGATATGCTTGTTGGTTACACCTTTGTTCCCCGGTTAAAACCTTCCCTCTCTCCGTATGAAATACGTTGAGATATGCTTGTTGGTTACACCTTTGTTCCCCGGTTAAAACCTTCCCTCTCTCCGTATGAAATACGTTGAGATATGCTTGTTGGTTACACCTTTGTTTCCCCGGTTAAAACCTTCCCTCTCTCCGTATGAAATACGTTGAGATATGCTTGTTGGTTACACCTTTGTTCCCCGGTTAAAACCTTCCCTCTCTCCGTATGAAATACGTTGAGATATGCTTGTTGGTTACACCTTTGTTCCCCGGTTAAAACCTTCCCTCTCTCCGTATGAAATACGTTGAGATACGCTTGTTGGTTACACCTTTGTTCCCCGGTTAAAACCTTCCCTCTCTCCGTATGAAATACGTTGAGATACGCTTGTTGGTTACACCTTTGTTTCCCCGGTTAAAACCTTCCCTCTCTCCGTATGAAATACGTTGAGATATGCTTGTTGGTCACACCTTTGTTTCCCCGGTTAAAACCTTCCCTCTCTCCGTATGAAATACGTTGAGATATGCTTGTTGGTTACACCTTTGTTCCCCGGTTAAAACCTTCCCTCTCTCCGTCTGAAATACGTTGAGATATGCTTGTTGGTTACACCTTTGTTCCCCGGTTAAAACCTTCCCTCTCTCCGTTTGAAATACGTTGAGATGTGCTTGTTGGTTACACCTTTGTTCCCCGGTTAAAACCTTCCCTCTCTCCGTATGAAATACGTTGAGATATGCTTGTTGGTCACACCTTTGTTCCCCGGTTAAAACCTTCCCTCTCTCCGTATGAAATACGTTGAGATATGCTTGTTGGTTACACCTTTGTTCCCCGGTTAAAACCTTCCCTCTCTCCGTTTGAAATACGTTGAGATATGCTTGTTGGTTACACCTTTGTTCCCCGGTTAAAACCTTCCCTCTCTCCGTATGAAATACGTTAAGATATGCTTGTTGGTTACACATTTGTTCCCCGGTTAAAACCTTCCCTCTCTCCGTATGAAATACGTTGAGATACGCCTGTTGGTTACACCATTGTTCCCCGGTTAAAACCTTCCCTCTCTCCGTATGAAATACGTTGAGATACGTCTGTTGGTTACACCATTTGTTTTTCTCCTCGGTTATAACCTCTATCCCAGGTTGCGTTGTGGACGCGCTGGGCGGTTGTTGTTTGGACCTCCTCTCACGATTTGGCAAAGTGGTTTGATGTCCGTTTCTTCTCACGATTTCAGCGTGGTTAGAGTGTTTCTTTCCTTACGCGATTTCAGCGTGTTCGGAATTTATCTCACATTGCATTTTAGCCACTACATTACAATGCATTGCATGAAAGTCCAATTTTCAAACCGGCTTCGCGTAGCGTATAAGTCCAAATTTTCGAACAGGCTTCGCGTAGCGTGTAAGTCCAATTATCAAAATCTTCCTGCATATCATTTTGCATCTTGCGCACCTCACCTGCACTTGTTAGTGCATTACATCGCGCTATCCTGCGCACCTTACCTGTATCACATTGCGATGCATTCACTCGCCGACACTGCGTGTGTCGAACTTTCGGAATCACAGGAATCGCATTGAATATATGTTGTTAGCATATTGTTCTTGTTGAATTGCTCTATTTTGCAGGCACGATATTGTATGTACGGTTCATTTGAGGCTGGTGCGACCAGACGAATCGCGCAGGTATTGTATCTTCTCCGTGTGAGACGCGACGAGAATTGAATAATTCTCCGCATTCCTAACTGCATGAGATGTAGTTGTTGCTTTGCATTCTTGCTTAAAACTGTTGCATCTATTTGTCAATACTTGCTTCATTACAGCTTGCTGCACTTGCATGATCACCTGGCTCTATGCATATCATTTGCATTTTGCCCCTGCCTACGGGCACACATACCTATTCATCTTGTATGTTTGTCTAAGTCTTCGGCCTTGTCAAAAATGGGTCGTCTCTAGGCTTTGACATTCACTCCCGTCATTGTTATGACTTCCGAGTTCTGTCAAAGAGGGGCAACTGTAGACACCCAATTTTTGACCGACCTTAAGACTTAGACGTCATCGATTGAGCGCTCGGTGATGTTGCATGCTGTGCTCGTTCAGAAGTCTCAGAGTCGCGGCCGTGCGCCCTGCCTCCGGACTATCGAACTCTCTTCTGTGCCCTGTCTCGGTTTGCGAACCAGGCTCGATTTTTCTCTGTTTTCTTTCCTGAGGGGAGGGAGTGGTCCCGTAGACTATCTCTCAGTGGCCGTGGGCTACTTTTCGTGGGCGTAGGCCATTTTTCCCATTTCGAAGCCCGGTTCCCGGTTTTCGGAGCCGTTAGGCCGTGTGCCTCGGTTCGGGACCGCCCAACCATCTCCGATTTCTCCGGTTTTTAGCATGCATCTCATTTACTCCCATTTAAGGGACACTGGGGGCTCAGAAACCCACTTGTGACGAACACCACTTAGGTGCCGGCCCATTTTTGATCCGAACCACGCGGTTTTGGCCCCGAGCATTCATTTTGCATCGATGTCTGTTCATTTTTGGCGGAACACCTCTGCTTGGTCCTTCAGGGACACGGGGTCTCTGAAACCCACTTCGACGAACACCACTTAGGTGCGGCGTGACCCATTTCGGGACCCCAGCTGGCGGTTTTGGTCCCGAGCATTCATTTCGCATCCGTTTTCTCCGGTTTTGGCGGGAACCTCTATTTTATCGTTCGAGGAACAGGGGTCTCGAAACCCACTTCGACCGAACACCACCGGTGCCGTGACCCATTTTGACCCCAACCGCGGTTTTGGTCCCGAGCATTCATTTCGCATTGGTTTTCTCTGGTTTTTGGCGGGGACCTCTATTTTATCGTTCTGAGGAACACTGGGGTCTCAGAAACCCACTTCGCAGCCGAACACCACTTCCGGTGCCCGGCAGCCCATTTTCGGGACCCCAAACTGTGCGGTTTTGGTCCCGAGCATTCATTTCGCATCGGTTTTCTCTGGTTTTTGGCAGGGACCTCTATTTTATCGTTCTGAGGAACACTGGGGTCTCAGAAACCCACTTCGCAGCCGAACACCACTTCCGGTGCCCGGCAGCCCATTTTCGGGACCCCAAACCGCGCGGTTTTGGTCCCCGAGCATTCATTTCGCATCCGTTTTCTCCGGTTTTTGGCGGGGACCTCTATTTTATCGTTCTGAGGAACACTGGGGCCTCTGATGCCCACTTCGCAGCCGAACACCACTTCCGGTGCCTACAGCCCATTTTCGAGACCCCGCGCGGTTTTGGTCCCCGAGCTTTCGTTTTGCATCGGTTTTTGTTCAAATTTGGCAGGTACCTCTGTTTCATCATTCCGAGGAACACTGCGGTCTCATATGCCCACTTCGTGGCCGAACAAAATCTTTTCTTTTTGCCATCAAAATATCTAGATATTTTGCCCTCAAAATATCTAGATATTTGAGGCAAGATATTTCAACCCTTTTAAGCCCTCTCTCTTGTCCATTCCAGCAGCTGGCCGAACCTCATTTTGGGAGGAGAAAAAAATCCTTCAAGAACACTTAAGCTTAAACCTCCATTTTCATAGCAAAAAAGCTCCAAATTTCAAGTCTTGCATTATTTCTTCACTAACACCAAGCCTCACCATCTCCACTACCATTCCAGCAGCAAGGAAGTGTTTTTCAGAGGTTAAGAGTCAACAAATTCAAGTCAAGAAGCAAAGAAAGAAAGATCTTCAAGGGTAAGCATTCAAATCCCTTTTTCTTGCATAATCTTGAATCAAATTTTTACCCTATTTCCATTTGTTTTTGGGGCTCCGACCCCTACTGGTTTTAGGCTTATTTTGAGCCCCTCTACAACTTTGTAGAAGGGCTCAACTTCATTTGGTGTTTCCATGATATACTTGTTTCAATATACACCTTGTATGTCACAATCTTGAATGCTAGTTTTAGCCTCTTTGCATTTGTTTTTGGGGCTCCGACCCCTACTGGTTTTGGGCCTATTTTGAGCCCCTCTACAACATTGTAGAAGGGCTCAACCTCATTTGGCCATTCTATATACCACCTCTCTTGGAAATTCACTTTAGGCCCTAAATCTTGCTCATTTTGTAGCCTTTTGTGCTTATGGTTTTGGCTCTTGGTCAGAGCTAAGAGGGGTCTTATTTTGACCCCCTTTACATGTTTCATCAAGAATGTTTAGCTATTTGGTGAATGCTTTACATACTTTTCATTGTAGCCCTCTTGGTGGCCATATTTTGCATGCTTTGTTAAGCTTATCTTTGTTCTGTTTTCGGCCATGCTCAGGCCTGAAAATAGTCTTAAAATGGGCTCCTCTTCAATGTTGTAGAAGGAAATTTTGTGGTTTGAATTTTCTATATACTACTTGCTTAACAAATCCCCTTATTTCCCCCATTTTTGCAAGCTTTTGTTTCCATACTTGTGATCATAATTTGGCCATGTTTTGTGCTGGAAAAGTGCTATTTTTTGGGCTGCCTTGCTACTGTTCTTGCTTCCATGCGTCAATTTTGCATGTATAGCATGGCTGTAGGCCATTTCGGGGCTTAATTTCACATTTTCGGGATGATTGCATGCTTCGGGCGTCATTTCGAATTGTTTCGGGGCTGTTTCCCCCTTCATTTAGGTGCTGAAATATGGTTTGCATGCTTTCATATCATTTCCCATGTCATTTCATGCCTTAATGCATTGCCTCGATTTGCGTGCCCGTGTGCACGCACTTCGAGGCACCTCTTTTTTATCCGACGGCAGCCTATGTGAGTGTGGTTGAGGCCCTCTCATGTTGGCGTAAGCCCAATTTGCATTTTCATGCTTCTTTATCATTGTCTCGGTTTGCGTGCCCGTGTGCACGCATTTCGAGGGACTTCATTTTTATCCGACGGCAGCCTATGTGAGTGTGGTTGAGGCCCTCTCATGTTGGCGTAAGCCCAATTTGCATTTTTATGCTTCTTTATCATTGCCTCGGTTTGCGTGCCCGTGTGCACGCATTTCGAGGCACTTCATTTTTATCCGACGGCAGTCTATGTGAGTGTGGCCGAGGTCCTCTCGTGTTGGCATAAGCCCAATCGGCATTTCGTATGCCTTTTTACGCGTTCCTCGATTTGCGTGTCCGCGGGCACGCGTTTCGAGGCAGCTTTGTTTTTTTCCGACGGCCTCCTATGTGAGTGAGCTGAGGCTCTCCCATGTTGGTGTAAGCCCATCGCGGCATTCCGTGTGCCATTTCATTGTATTTCATCATCGCCTCGGTTTGCGCGCCTGTGGGCACACACTTCGAGGCACTTCGGTTTTATCCGATTTTCATCTTTCATCATCGCCTCGGTTTGCGCGCCTGTGGGCACGCACTTCGAGGCACTTCGGTTTTATTCGATTTTTGTATTTCATCATCGCCTCGGTTTGCGCGCCTGTGGGCACACTTTTATCTGATTTTCATCTTTCATCATCGCCTCGGTTTGCGCGCCTGTGGGACGCACTTCGAGGCACTTCGATTTTATCCGATTTTCATCTTTCATCATCGCCTCGGTTTGCGCGCCTGTGGGCACACACTTCGAGGCACTTCGGTTTTATCCGATTTTCATCTTTCATCATCGCCTCGGTTTGCGCGCCTGTGGGCACGCACTTCGAGGCACTTCGGTTTTATCCGATTTTCATCTTTCATCATCGCCTCGGTTTTGCGGCGCTTTGTGACTTCGAGGCACTTCGGTTTTATCCGATTTTTGTATTTCATCATCGCCTCGGTTTGCGCGCCTGTGGGCACACACTTCGAGGCACTTCGGTTTTATCTGATTTTCATCTTTCATCATCGCCTCGGTTTGCGCGCCTGTGGGCACGCACTTCGAGGCACTTCGGTTTTATCCGATTTTCATCTTTCATCATCGCCTCGGTTTGTGCGCCTGTGGGCACACACTTCGAGGCACTTCGGTTTTATCCGATTTTCATCTTTCATCATCACCTCGGTTTGCGCGCCTGTGGGCACGCACTTCGAGGCACTTCGGTTTTATCCGATTTTCTATTTCATCATCGTCTCGGTTCCCGTGCCTGTGGGCGCGTATTTCGAGGCACTTCGGTCTTATCCGATTTGCATCTCACATCGTGACCTCGGTTTGCGTGTCCGTATGCACGCATTTCGAGGCACACTCTGTTTTATCTGATTTGCATTCCGTATGCCATTTCCTCGGATTACGTGCCTGTGGGCACGCATTTCGAGGCATTTTATTTTAGTCTCATTACACATTGTATTTCATATCATCTCATGCTTATATGTCATTTTTCTCGGTTTGCGTACCCGTGGGCACGCATTTCGAGACATCTCATTTTCATAGCATTGTGCATGCTATATCATGTGTAAGTTGCATTTCATGCATATCATGCATATTGCACGGGAAACGAGGCACGTTTCGTACTCCGAATAACGGAACGAGTCTCAATTCCTAAGTCACCGATACTCCGGATTATCCGTGAGGGAGTTAGGTTTTGATGTGGCATCCATCTATATTCATCCCAATATTGAGTTGTGCAAATCGGCTCCTCGGCCATCATGCATCGATATGCTTGATTGGTGGCGCGAGGATCGAGGCATGCATACATTTGTGAAATACACTGCTATGCCCTTTTCCTGCTCTCCGTTGCAGCAAAAAATGAAGAATTATCAGCTTTCCGGAATCTGGCACGCAATTCGAGGAAAAGTGTAAACAGAGGCTAATTAGGGCATCCTGGTGGATTTCTGCGCCAAAGTAGCCCAACAGGCGGCATCTATCAGAAGCAAGGCAGTCCCTGGCTTGCATGCCAGTTTTTACTGTTTTCTAGTTTAATTTGTATATTTATTTCCGGACTGTATATTCTTTTATTCGGACTGTATATTTATTCGGACCCTCTGTGCGAGGGCATAAATGTAATAAGGGTGTGTGAGTGTGATGTATGTCTTCCAACCCCCATTTCTTTCTCCCTTTTATTTACCCGCTTTGATGGTTAGATATAGGGCATATTTCAATTAGCATACAGTATGACAGCATGTTTGCATCATTCATCTGTTTTGCACGCACCGGGCTCGGCGCATCATACAAACTGCATTTGTATTTCAATTCCAAGTTGAGTACTTGATAGCTGTTGCATTTCACATGTCATATTTAGAATAGCCGAGCCTGCTATAGTTGCATTTTGCATGTGTTGCATTAGGCATTTCAGTATATTTAGGATCATGCATGATTTCTAATAAGTTTTCTGTTTTGGCTCGGAGTACTCGGTGAGTTGTTATGCTTTAGCATCCTTGCACGCGTGTGAGTGCTGCCATGATAGCATGCTTGCCATGAGGCTAAGTGCTTATGTGATATAACTGCCTTGAATGCCTGTGGGTGGAGGTTGAGTTATCTGAATTGGAGCAATTCATCGACTGTTTGTGTTAAGCCCACTAGATTGTGGCAAAATCTGTATTTTAAGCCTACCTGCGGGTAGCAAACCGTCTTTCACAAACAAACATGAAGTGTTTTGTTCCAATTCAGACGACTTGGTCTATACTTGTTTGCTGCGAGCATCACATAGTAATCCTAGGCTAATAATCGGAATAAGAGCATACAATGTTTTCAAAATCAGATATCATGGTTAGTAGAGGCCGGTCTTCGACCGGGCGAGAGGGGGTGCTCACGATGTGACCTTCCCTAATCGTACCCAAGTTCCCGAGCCAACTTTGGTGATGACGGACACGTGGCCTTTTGGCACCGAGTCAGGGTTTCCTAAATTTCCCATTTTAAAAATATTTAGGTGGCGACTCTGTTATCTGGCAAAGCAGTCCATGTTTGGCACTTCTTTTCTAAAAATCTGTTCTTCTCAAAACGATTTGCCGGATTTGGACTCTTTGGTTCAAGATTTAGAACCGCAACAAAATCGAGTCCGAACTGTAGCGAGGTCCCTCGCGGGCGTTGTTACACTCGCTTTTTTAGAACGTGCATAGAATCCATTTTCAGGAAACACAACCGTCACCTATTTTGGTGATCATTTGCATTAACTCTTAACTTTGTTGGACGTTCCAATACCTTCAGCACTCGAACGGATTATGACTCAATCACCTTCTCACTCTAACGATCGAGCATACGAAGAGCCATTGAGTAATGCTGTTTCCCCTCGAAAGAATCTCCACGCATTTATTAGCCACCTTTACCCGCCTTTCTATATTCAGGTCATGGAGGCTTTCGCAGATTATCAACCTTTGGACTACGAACACATTGCCCTCAATCCTTCGGTTTACGAACTCGTTGATACAAGAAGTTCTTCCTCTAAATTCCCCTCACACTTTGAACAAACAACTTTCAAGCCTTTGCTTCAACAAATTGCAAATATGGAATTAGGAAATTCTTCTTCACAACCTTCTGCTTGGGATGAAGCTTCATCTTCTGGGGTGACGAACTGGTCTGCTCCTGAGTCCTGGGACTTGAGGGAACGGATCAATCATCATTTTATTGAGTTCATCGACCCTTGATTTCCTTCCTACGCTCGGCTCGGTGGTTTATCCTTATGTGCCCATCGACTTTCGACGTAGTTTAGAAGAGAATCTGCTTGTAGCTTGGTATACATCTTCCATGCCCACAGGAGTAATGCACCCTGCCCGGTGCTTGGAAGAAGCACAAGGATATACCCCTTCATTCTTAGCCAAGAAAGCCTGATTTGTTCTTCGTCGACCGCTTGGCTATATTAATGCCTTTGTTCCTCCCATCCCTGTGTCATCTCCCCCAACCGAAGCAACCACTTCTTCTTCTCCCTTTTCTGGAATGGAAGCATCCACACCTTCTCCATCCTCCGAAATAGAAGCATCCACACCTTCTTCTGAAGCAGAACCATCTACTTCTTCTCCTCCTCCCACTCTTTCTTGGACAGAGAAGTTAAGGCTTGCTCTTCCAATGGACCAAATCTTCCCTCCTTACAAACCTCCATCATCCCCAACCTCATTTGAGCGGAAAGAAGCCCAACTTCTGCTCGTAGCTTTTTCTCACTTACCCTTTAATGTTCTTGAGGATGACATTCCTCTTAAGAACTTCCAATGGGCTTGTGATATTCTGACTAGGGGCCATATCCTTAATCCTATCGCCCAAGCAGAACTTCACCTGTTCCTGGATCAACTTCCAGTACTCCTCCATTGGCATCGAAATTCCAAAGTTACCACTCAGTCTTTGGATCAACTTTCATCTCTTCGAATTCATGCTCAATCGGCGTAAAACTTCATTGAAGACTTTGCAGACTTCAGAAATAAGGATTCTGCGTATTGGGATGATTTAGTTATAGATGAGTTGGAACAAAAATTGAGGGAGGAGGCTTTCAAGTAAAGGTCAAGAGTCAGATATGAAGTGAGAGCACATCAACTCATGCAGCCAACTTTGGAAGAGATGGAAGACATAATAAAGAAAGAACAAATATTCATTGATCATTGTTGGACGAAATTTCATGATCTTGTAATTTATTCTATTCCTTATTTTTACGAGCTTGAATTTGTACCAAAATAAGATTACTTAATGTAATTGTCTTGGCTCTAATGAAAAGCAAAGTCTTCTGTACTTGACATTGTTTGACTCTGTTTCCTCTTACTTTAAAAGCCAACTTATAACCTTAAATTAAATAATCTCATCCTTTGAATTTGGACTTACTTGTCTTTAATGAAACACTAAAAGAAACCAATATGTCTTTTTCCAACTTATGGAGTAAAAATTGACAATTTTGGTCAATATTATCTAAAATTAGTGCTTCGAACTTACCAACTTTACTTTTCAAAACTAATTATAACCAATGCATGGTCATGGCTACTATAGTCAATCAAATTTAAGTTGACCACTTCTTGTTTTGAAAAGTAGCTTGTGCTGTCCTAATTCAATGGACAACCTTCCCTTGTAAAAACCAATGATTGGTTTTGATGTTCTTTAAAGAAATCTAAGCTTTGCTTTAAAGGTCATTACTTTCAATAATGTTCCTTAAACAAGTCTTTAAACCTTTTGAAGTAGACCAATACTCAAGCATCTTAGCTTCTCCAAACATGTAGTATACTTCGAAGCCGGATTCTGTATTTCGAAGCCGTTTTTATTTGATTTCTTGGAGCCAAAATTGGCTTCGAAGCCAAATATCTCTCTTCGAAGCTAACGTTAACATTCGGAATGTGTTCTTCCCTCCAAAACTATCAATATTGGAAGAGACTCCTCATATTCGTACTTTTCGTACATAAGGATTCACGCAATATATTTTTCAGACACAAAACCCTTTTAAAACCCCTTCGCTTTGTACTCTGAACTCACTTACTCTTTTGAGACACACAAACCCTACCGATCTCTGGTTAAACCCCTCTTCCTTATTGCTTGCTATCAATGGATCCTTCCTCACTGAAAGTGTTTACTGGCGATCGATTACCCCACCGTGGCTTTGAAGCGATGTATCGATGAAGAAATCACCAAACTATCATCTGGTGAGCCAAGCCACATAGATGGACGTCTTTTCGTGCCTCGTCACAGCAACAAACAGGAATACATCCTTGGCCCTATTTTTCGGGAAGCTCCTGCTCAACTCGCAGCCCTATATCCTCGCTTGGAGGACCATTTCCTTCTTTACGAAGAAGGGCTCGATTGGGGAAACTGGAGGGTGAATCGTCCTCACCGTTGCTGGCCGACAATGAGGACTGAATGGGAAGAATGGTATGACAGAGTTGTACCTGCGAGAGAAGATGACCTGCAAGAACTCTGTATCCTCGATGCTCTTCGTCTTTCCAGGTTCATCATTCCTGAGGACCCTTTCTTGATACCTGCCGCTTTATGTTTCTGGAATATGTCTTTTAATTTCTTCCAATTTCGGTGTGGCATGATGGCCCCCACCGTTCTTGATATTTGCCATCTCTTAGGGCTTTCCCCCCATGGTTCTCCATTTACTCCCAACTACCCAGACCTTCCTATTAAGTTTTCTCTCCCATCCTTAAACTCTTCTTATAGTGACTTCGTAAAATCTGAAAATAAAAAGGAAGGACCTATGAGGGACAGAGAACTATTTTCCTTCATTTTATATTGGTTATGCAAATTCCTCTTTTGCACCTCATCTCAGAGGATTATGCTTGAGTTTGTTCCTCTCGCAAAGGCACTTGTCTTGAAAAAACATATAGCTCTTGCTCCTTATCTTTTAGGTCATGTTTACAGAGTCTGCTCCCAATTTTGTGAAAAACCTCTTGATGCTAACCAAGGAGGTCCCCTCTGGGTGCTTCAACTTTGGCTCTTTGCTTATTTCACTGACCTACACCCCAAATGTCTAAGATTCCTTGTTCAGGATCCTAGCACTTATTGAGAAAAGTACTCTAGCATTCCTCTTTCCTCTGCCTTCTTTCCTTACTCCTTTACCTTCTTTTATCGCTCCCCATCTCTCCATCGCCTCTTTCTTCGTCCTTTTGAAGCCAATAAAGGACCAACTGGCGCAAGCTTTCTTAGCTGATAAAGAATGCTCTACTTCTCCTCATAAAGACATGTGGGCCTCTATACTACTACCAAGGGAATTGTTCCTGGGTAGTTTAAACCCTCGAGCCTACAAATGCATATCTGAAGTATACTGCCCTTCTCAATTTGCCAGACAATTTGGACTCACTCAAGGGATACCAGTTCCTCTTTGTAGTCTCTCGAATATTCATCTTACTGTCAGAGATTTGAGAATATCCAAATCCAGACTAGAGACAGCAATTCTCAAACTACTGAAAGAACTGAATGAGTTCCAATTTATCCCCTTTCTTCCGTATGGCTCAGTCTTGAAAAGATTCCAACGGTGGTGGTCAATATGGAAGTACGCCTATCTGCACATCCCCATGACTTACTGGTAGGATTGGGAGTACCTTCGAAGGCTAAGTCAGCGACATCTAAGGACATTCCCCCTCTTCATGAGACTGCCACACCTTCATCCCCTCCAGCTAGAGTTACTAGAGCTGCTTCGAAGAAGGGTAAATGTTTTTCGAACTTCTCCTTTTCTTTTCTTCTGAATCTTTTGTTCCTACCCTTTACACTTTGTTCTTTGGTGCAGGGCCCTCATATGAAGAATCTCCCAAGAGAGCTGAAACTTTAGCTGTTCTCAAAAAGAAACAACAACAAAAACAAAAAAGGAAGCTAGTCCTCCCTCCTGAGGAATCCGAATCCTTGGGAGAAAAAGAAGTTGAGCAAGAAACAGAAGTGTCTTTGCAGAGAACAAAGAGGCAAAAGGTAGCTGCCCCCCTTCCTGATACAACTAAGAATCCTTCTTTCGAAGCACCCACTATAGTAATGGAGAAAGCACTTACCTCTGAAACCCAAA
The DNA here is from genome assembly GCA_025200525.1 of Camellia lanceoleosa. NCBI lineage: Eukaryota > Viridiplantae > Streptophyta > Magnoliopsida > Ericales > Theaceae > Camellia > Camellia lanceoleosa. Next base: position 28,399,198 of record CM045769.1, on the reverse strand, counting down.
TTGAAGGGAGGGAGATCGAAAAAGAACCAGTAGTACCACTGCTAAGGAGGAAGAGAAAGAAGATGACTGTTTCTGCTGCTGACTTGGTGGGAGATCCGGTTCATGAAGCCGCTGTCAAGGCAGTAGAACAGGAATATTCCAAAGCAATAATCGTTTTTGAGAGAGCTGAGAAGAAACGGCAACAACAGTTTCTGAGAGATGAAGCTGCTGCTGCTGATGTGTTACAAAGAGAAATTGCTCGAAGACAACAAATTGTTGAACATTATTCTCTTCGTAACTCTCCCATCAACATCAATGTTTCTGAAACAAGTAATTTCTTTCATACTTCTGTTGTTTTTCCTTCATCAGTTTTAAATATTTGAAGTTTAACATTGCTTTACATTTCTTCCTTCTGTAGTAACAACCACTGCGCTTATCTTTCCCATGGGGCCTCTTCCAGTTTCAGTTGAAGTTGACCAGATGCGAAACGTGAGGACTATCCAAATACAACTTCCCAAGCCTATGCTTCCTGTACCTTCCTTGAGTCCCAACATTCCTGCATCTCTTCTTCTTGGCCTAGAACCGTATCTTCCTTTCCTGACTTTCAGTTCAACTCAGTCTATTCCTTCTTCGAACCTTGCCCTTCTTTCTTCCAAGGATACTCCAGTTGTTACTCCAACCCTAGTGACAGTTGATTCTTCCACAAAGGGTGATGGTAGTTCTCCAATTCGTGATTCATCACCTATACCAATTTCCAGCCCCTCTTCACTTGATTCATTAGTGGCTAAGACTATAGAAGCTGCCAAAGACGCTCTATCCATTTCTCCCATCCCCATGCAGCCCTCTGTGTCTTCCACCACAGTACTTTCTATACCCCTCATGTCTAGGGATGAAGTAGACATCTTCGAAGGAAGACTTGCCAGTCTTTTCGACGTATCTTCTACCTCTCCAACCTTTAGTACTGAAGCTGAGCCATTAGTCTTAGCTGACTCCTTACTAGAGATTTTTGAGAGTCCTCCTTCTTCTAGCAACAAATCTCCTGCACCTTCAGTGGATTTGGACACATGTCTGGAACTGTTGACTTCCTTTTCGAGGATCCCCTTCGAGGCTCTACAAAGGCCTATTATCAGGAATGGGTTTCTTCAGTGCTGTAATATTGTTGAGCAGTCGAGTATGAACGTCTCAAACCACCTATCCCAGGCTGCAGCTACTATTGATTTCTATATCAACATTTGTCATGCTGCCAATACTGCTAATGAGAAATTGGCTAGGGATCAGTGTTTTATTTCTCAAGTGCATACCGAAATATCAGATCTCAAAGAACAACACTCTTCTGCCTCCCAATTTCGAATTCAGCTGCTGGAGAAGAAAGCTCAACTTGAGGAGGATTTAGCTGCAGTAAACCAGGCCTTGGTTCGAACTGACACCAAATTGCAAATCACCAACCAAGAGCTGTCCGAACGAAAAGAAGACATGGCTGCAGCTATTCACCTGTTTCCATCACTTAGCAGTAGGAAGTCAACTGTGCAAAAACAATTGAAACATTGTAATGATTTTTGGGCCAATCTGTGGCATAATGTACTTAATTCTTTATGAAAGAACAAGTTTTGTTCATCTTTTGAGTAGTCTCATGTTTTGTATTCAATGTTTATTCTATTCCTTGTGTTTCCCAAATGGTTGGAAAATAAGGCTTCAAATATCTTCCATTAATCTTCTTGGGATGTACATAGCCATTCAAATTTCTTAAATGGTATGCCCCAAAAGGCAAAACTCTATGAACTTGATATGGTCATTCCCAGTTAGGTGACCATTTGCCAAACTTATGGCTCTTAATCCCTATTGGGAGTATTGTTTTCCATACCAAATCACCTTCATCAAAGCCAATATGCTTGACTTTCTTGTTATAATTCTTGGCTGCTTTCTTCTTCTGAAAAAGAATGCTATTTAACGCCAAAATCCTTGCTTCATCTATGTCTTCCAATTCCAAGCACATGCTTTGATGATATTGCTCAGATTCTAATTGATCTTGACATCTTACCCTCAGAGATTTAACATTAATTTCCACAGGTAACACTGCATCGTGCCCGTATACTAAGGCATAAGGGGTGACTCCTGTGCTCGACCTTGGGGAAGTTCTGTAAGCCCACAAAACATCCAACAATAGGTTATGCCAATCCCTAGGATTATCTTCCACCATCTTTTGTATTCCTTTTTTCAAGGATTTATTGGATGATTCAGCTTGACCATTGGCCTGTGCATAATAGGGAGTAGAATTAATAAGGCTAATCCCAAACTCTGCTACAAAGGATTTCACCATTTTCCCATCAAACACAGTTCCATTATCAACTGTTATGGTTTGTGGAATGCCAAACCTATGGATCAAATTTTTAATGAACCCAATGACCTCTGCGGTCTCTGACCTTATATGGCTTGGCTTCGACCCATTTAGTGAAGTAGTCAGTAGCCATTAGAATGAAACAATGATGTTTCGAAGAAGGTGGGTGAATTTTACCTATCATGTCCATGGCCCATCCTCTGAATGGCCAAGGCTTCACTACTGCATGTAGGTCGGTTATGGGCACATGTCTTATTGTGCCATGTTTTTGGCATGCCTGGCAACCTTTTGCATATTCTATGCAATCTTTAAGAATAGTTGGCCAATAATAGGAATGCCTTCGAAGCAACCATCTCATCTTTACACCAGGCTGATGAGCACCACAAATGCCTTCGTGAACCTCAGCCATAGCTGTTAATGCTTCTTTTGGACCTAAACACTCCAATAATAAGCCGTCTCCTCCCCTTTTGTATAGAGCATTATCATATACTATGTATTGGATGGACTGTAATTTGATTTTTCTGCTGGCTTTTGAAGATGGACCAGCCAAATACTGCATAATTGGATGCCTCCAATCCTGTTCTTGTGAGTCATTATGATTGACTTCCAAGATCACATTCCTTTTATTCAAAGGTTGTATTAATCTTTGATATGTTGTTTGGCTTATATCCCTTTGGGTATTATCCCTTCTCTTGAAGTTTGAAGCTTTTTGAGCCACATCATTTGCTCTACTGTTCAAGAATCTTGGAACATAGGTTACATTTGCTATTTGAAACTGAGAAAGCAGATGTAATGCAACAACATAATATGGTAGGATGCTTATGCTTTGACACTTGAAAATCCCTTTTACTTGGTTAACCACCAATTGAGAGTCCCCAAATATGTCAACTGCATGTACTTGTAACCCAATAAGGATTTCTAGTCCTACTATTAAGGCTTCATATTCAGCCTGATTATTGGAACAGCTAGCTTCATCCACTCTGAAACCATGTGTGGTTTCTACCCCTTGTGGAGACTTAATCACAATACCAATTCCAATTAATCCATTGGCTTTTGATCCATCGAACCACATTTGCCATGGTTCAATACTAGCCATACCAAGTTCCATTACTTCTTGGCTTTCTGTTTGAGATGGATGATCTGCCAGAAAATTGGCTAATACTTGCCCTTTTACTGCTCTTTGAGGGACATATTCTAAATGAAATTCCGATAAGGCTAATATCCATTTGCCAATTCTTCCCCTCAACATAGGTCTAGATAACATGTATTTAACCAAATCTGTGGTTGCAATTACCAAGACAGTTGTAGGTAAAAGATAATATCTTAATTTCATTGAAAGAAAATACAAAGCAAGACACTGACTTCTCAACAAATGAATATTTACATTCACAAGAATTTAAAAACCTACTAAGGTAATAAATTTTGTTCCTTGCCTTTTTCATTGTCTTGGGCCAAGAAAGCTCCTAATGAATCTTCTGCCGCTATGTATAACTTCAAGGGCTTATTTCGCTTTTGGTGGCATCAAGATCGAGGATTGGCCAAGTAGGCTTTGATACCTTCGAAAGCGCTTTGATGCTCATTGTCCACACAAATTCCTCTTCATCTTTCAAATTTTAACAAGGAAGAGAACACTTTAGTTTTCCTGCAGTTAGAAATAAACCTTCAAGAAAGTTAACCCGCCCAAGGAACCTTTGTAATTCTTTCTTACTTGATGGAGGCCTAGCTTCAATGATGGCTTTGGCTTTATTCTCGATCAATCATTCCTTTCTTATGCACTACATAACCCAAGAAATTTCCAGATGACACACCAAAAGCACATTTAAGAGGGTTGAGTTTCAACTTGAACTTCCTCATTCTTTCAAAAGTCGCTTCTAAATGAAGCAAGTGCTTCTCCATGGATCGATTTTACCACGATGTCATCAATATAACATTCTAGATACCTCCAATAAGGTCATGAAAGATGGTGTTCATAGCCCTCGATAGGTAGCTCCAAAGATTCTTCGGACCAAATGGCATCTTAACCCATTCGAAGGTGCCAATATTCCTGTGGCATCTGAATCTTTGTCTTGTGGATGTCTTCTCTCGCAATGCATATTTGATTATAACCAGAGTGGCCATCCATCATTGACAAAACTTGATGCCCTCCGAACTGCCCACCAACAGATCCACTATAGGCATAGGGTATTCATCTTTAGGAGTTGCTAGATTTAAGTTCTGAAATCGATGCATACCCTCATTTTGCCATTTTTCTTAACTACTGAGCACAATATTAGATAGCCATTCAACATACTGGTCGTCCTAATAAAGTCTCTTTTAAGTAGTCTAAGAATTTCTTCCTTGACCTTCGAATTACATCTGACTCATCCTCCTAGGTTTCGCTTTGTATGGCTTGAAATTAGGCTTCAAAGGAGCCTATGTTCCACCAATGATCTATCCAATCCTGGTAGTTCATTATAAGACCACGCAAAACAATCTTTGTACTTCTTTAAAACAACCAACAACTGGTCTCTGTCCAGTGCATTCAAACAGGTACTTATGTAAGTGGGCTGCTGCACAGAACCTTCCCCTAAATTCACTTCTTCCAAGGGTCCTGCGTCGAGAATTCATTGAGCTTTCTCTTTGGTTTCTTCAACCTTGAAGCAATCTTTCGACCTTGTTGTGTCTCTAGGTTCTCTATTACGACATCTCTACGTTCTTCCTCATAGACAAAATCTGTCCATAAGGCGTCTTCTTCTTGTATTTCCTGGACTCTTGTTTCAATGTCCAATGCACAATATTTCCCAAAGGTCAATCTCCTGACCTGTTGTTGTTCTTGTTTTCCGCCAATTGTCATGGCTTCTCTCTCTTGTTTACGCCTCTGGACTATTGCTTTTACATCCAATGATGAGAATTTAATCGAGCCAATGAATTGGCTTCTCTTTCTTCACTTCTTTGCCTACAACTGCATCGTTGTCATCTTTCACGACAACCTCTTCATCAAGACTTTCTTGGACTAAGTGCTTCGGATGTGTAACTTCCTCATCACCGCCACTTGGCCGAGCCATCACTTTCCTCAATATACCGAGTGGAGTTACCCTTCAATATATAGTTTGGCCTCTGCAAAGTCGCACGTGCTATGAAAGGTTGAGGATCAGATCAATCTCCTCTGCTTTCTCCATTGCCCGAGCCATCATGATCTTCTCGATGCAAAGAGGAAGGTACACACTTGTTGGTGTGAATCCGGTCTCTTCCAAGTAAGGCATTATATTTAGCATTCTTTGTCAATCACGAAGAATCTTGTCATACAATCCTGGTTCCCACACTCAAATTAATAGGCGTAATACCTTGGGCCATCGCTTATCTCCAAAGAAACCAAAGAATGGTTGTCTTGGTTGGGAACAACCTTGAATTCTTCTTCCCTAATTTCTTCAAAGAAGATTTGCAATAAATTAACCGCCGCCCATCGTCTACAAGGACTCGGTTTAACTGTATACCATCGAAGAATGACTTAATGTACAAAGACTTCACATGTTGGGCCATGGAATTCGAGGTGTATCCAGAGGGATATGAGAGGTTGATGCCCACCTCCTCCTCGCCAAGACTCAACTTCCATAGGAATAACCATTTCAGAGCATCCAAGACCATGCTCACTTGTGATTCCTCACTAGAAACAGAATTGGATCCATGTCTTGGTCCTCCGATCCTCACCTGAAATTCATGAGGTAGTATATGTACCATGTTGATCGACTGTGGGAATGAGCCAAACCGATGGCTGGTTGTACCTTCTTCCCTCTTGACTACCTTGTTCAAGGTCTTCGGCGTCCTCCATCTTTGCATTCGGTATTTCATTGATGATCGATCCTTCAAGGATCCTTCTCAACTAAGCTTTGATCGAAATGTTTGTTCAGCCATGAAGGCTTCGAACATTTCTTCTTCTGCCATTTCCTTCTTTTGGCTCATGCCAATCTCTTCTTCTATTTCACTATCACTTTCCATCAGAGCCTTCTCCAATCCTGCCAAACTGGACTTTTCCCTGGCCTTTAGTTCGGAATGAACTTTGGCCAATTGTTCTCTGCTACAAACCACTTTACTTTGCAGCGTCGGTTTTGGAACATGGTCTGACTTCGAAGCTTTCTTTTCTTCTGTCTTGACATGTGAAGAACTCTCTTCACTCTCTTTCAGATCTTCTTTGCACTGGGTGTACTGCTGAATTTTCCTCCTTTGTGATTCGAGATAACCGAACCATATTTGGCTCCTTTGTCTTTGGGTGCTTCAAAGAATACCAGTTGTTGGGGGCCACCAAAGGTGGCTTGACCATTCACTGTGATTCCAACATCTCTCTGTCAGCAATTCCCTAGGTTTGTTTTGCATTACAAACCAATCGACTCCAGCACCCAAGAACTTCTTGATTCAGACGTTGAATCACCCTTTTCCACCTTCGGCCATCTTCAAACCGCCGTGGGTAAGTGCTTGGTTTTGGTCTCATGTTTCGAGCTTGATTCTCGCCTTTGTTTGAGACGGCCATTTTCGCTTCAGGTGAAGTTGATCCGGGGCCAATCTCGCTTTAGTCCCATAACTCGAACTCCTCTAATCTTCTTCGTAATGTCCGCTCTCAATTCTATAATAGTTTAGTGGCCTAGACTCATACAAGGGCCTTTTGCCTTTAGCATTCATTCTATCAATCGCAGCTCAACCATCATCGGTCGCCGCCATCACTAGCCGGACGGCCTTTTGTTGTAAGCGTTGGTTGTTCTGGGACGTCTCTGAACATCCTTATAGTATTGCTTCCCATCAATTGGAAGCCCCTTCAACCATTTGTAGCTTAGTCTACACCTTGGACACATCCTTTGCATTACAGCTGCTTCCAAAGAATCGTCGTCCAATATTTCTTCATCAGAATGTTCCTTCTGATGTGAGAGACTCTGGCCAACAACTGGTGGATTTCTGGTCTCTTTCTTGGCAGCTGTCTGGTTGGCAATATGCATTTGCACATTGACCTCTTCCAATTCCTGCAGAGATAAATTCTGAAAGTTTGGAACAACCACATTAGCCGCGCTTTCTTCAATTTATGGAAACGGGTTACTGTCAATTCCCATGGCTTTCTCCGTTTTGGTCGGGAACTTCAGACTTCCTTTCCGGATTTGTTCTTGGATCCTGTCTCGAAAAACAATACAGTTTTTAGTTGAGTGAGACCAAGAATTATGCCATTTACAGTATACTTTTCCTTTAAGTTCATCAAGAGAAGGCAGTTTTACTCCTTTTGGTAACTTGAGGAAATTGGCTGCAAGCAAATGATCGAAAATGTCATCTGCTTTTGTTAAATCGAAAGAATACTTTCTGTGAAAGTCTTTCTTTTTAAACTGCTGGTCGATAGTCGTATCCTTATGAATTAATGCTTCACAGACATGTTCTTTGCCCACAATCTCTGCGATCAATCTCATAATTGGGATCCTGTAATATGTCTTATATGAAGCATTGTTTCGATCTTGTTCTTCTTCTAGTAATGCTTCATATCGTGACACCTTATAGGTTAATTCGACCAAATCCTCGAATTCGCTTGAATCAAACTTCTTCAAGGCTCGAACTCTAAACCGCTTTTGAGCCAATCGCACAAATTTCGCTCGAAGGATGACTCTACATTTATTTCGAGCCCTTTTAAATCTTGCAATGAATTGAGTAGCCTTTTCTTCAGGCCTTTGACTCAATCTTGCCAAATCTGCCATGGATACCTATGGCTCCAATTGGAAAAATTGGGCATGAAATGCCTCTTCCATCTGTTGCCAAGTTTGAATGGAGCCAGGTGTAAGGTTGATATACCATACAAACGCTCCTCCAGTTAGAGAGTTTGGAAATAATCTCAATTTTATGTAGTCATGATTAGCGAATTCACCACACTGAGCAGCGAATCTAGCAATATGCTCTACTGTTGATTGGTTTCCAGTTCCATAGAATAGGGTGAAATCTGGTATTCTAAACCCTCTTGGGTATTCATGTACCCTATCAACCCACTCTGGGTATGGTTTTCAGATATCTGTGAGTCTGGACCCCCCGAGCCATTGGTCCACATATCTCCCTAACAATATCAGCAATTTGGTCCCTAGGGACCATATTTTGGGCTTGCTGAACCACTACTGGAGGAGCAAACACAGGGTTTGGTGGACAAACTTGTGCCTGTGGTCCTCTTGGTCCATACAATGGTACATTTGGGACTGGTTGCCCTTGTGATGCAGGTTGTTGTTGGGGAAATGGATAACCCCTTTGAGTCTGTCCTACTAATGGACCTACGAAAGGTGTTGGAATAGGTATTGTGTCCCTTCCATTTGTAGGTAAACCTTCCAACCCCCCGGGTATAAATTCAAATAAGGGATTATTATAACCCCTGGTGCCAGGTATGGCTTCGAACATGGGATTTGCCACCATTCTTATACCAGTTTCTTGTACTTGGCCAGATCTACCAACTGGTGTGGCTTCACTGTTGAGTACTGTGGTATTTTGGCCTACTGCAGGCCTCGAAATGGGTTCATACCAAGACTGAGGCGATGGTCTTTCATAGTTTTGAGTACTAGTCTGACCATTAATTTGTCCATTAACTTGCATAGGCTGTTTTCCTCTAGCCAATCTCTGTTGATGAACATTTAAAATTTCCTCTGTATGTCTTGTATTTGTTGGTTGGTGGTTGTTCATTCGATCCAAAAAGGATGTTGCCCACCTTTCCATTGTGTTCATTAACTGTTGTCCCATAGCATCTACCAAGCCATCCCATGGATTTATTGGCTGAGAAGATGGAATGGTGGATGGTCCAATTCCTTGGTTTCGTCCAATATTATGAACATATGGTTCTTGTCCAGAAGTACTGGTCTGTTCGACCAAAGGTTCTGATAACATAGGAGTTTCCACAGAGTGTGTTACCACATTCTCCTTTGGATTAGGTATTTCTACCTCTCCTTCTACGCCTTCTTCTAAGCGTTCATTTTCTCCTTGTCGTCTTCGTCTAGCCATTTAAATTGGTCCCACTGGGCGTGCCAAAAATATATGTTGGCTTTTTGGCTTTTCGAAGGATATATTTGTAAATGCGAGCGTGCCAGCAAGGATCAATCAGTCCTTACAGAAATTCTAATTGCCAATCAATTATCAGGCGACTATGTTTTAGTTCTTTCAGCCTCAATGAAGAGGACTTTTACTGGTGGCTTGACTTTTAGGAGAAATTAAGAGAAATAACAATTAATATGAAGAGCAATTGAAGTATTTCATTAACATAAACACTTACAATTGTCCAAATTCAGCCTTGAGGAAGTTTACAGCAACGGATCTACTTGAAAACTACTCCTATGAATTGAAGTACAGTACAGGTATTTAAAGAACAAGTATTTAAAGTACAGGAAAGGTAAAACTGGAAAGGAAAATATGAAGTAAAACTGGTTTATATGATCTGAGTCTGGGGGTCTTTTCTGGGAACTTCCCTGCTATTTATACTTGTTAGAGATGACCGTCGAACTGCTCCTCGAACCGTCGAACTGCTCCTCCATGATCGCTGATCATGTTATCTTAGAAATAGTTCCACTATGCCATCACTTGCAGTTGGACTTCCCTCCTGTTTCTGAATTTGAATAAAGGTAACCGTTGAAGCCACGTCACCTTGTATCTCATTCCTGATCTAGTGCTACTCAGACCACTTGAGAACCAATACTTATTGCCACGTGTACGATTGAGATTTAAGATTAAAATCATCTTCCAATAATACCCTCATTCTGCCACGTGTCGAATTGTAATTGGCTTTTACAAAATATGTAGCCAACAGTTATATATATATATATATTCACAATTGAGGGATTTTCTCATCCCTTGTTCTACATTTTCATTTCCTTCTGGTCTTGACTACATTTTTTCAGCAACTATTCCATCTTTTCCTGTTGGTGCTGGCTAATCAAGGACTTATGTTGCCTCAGATGATGTGAAGATTTGGATCAAGTATTTTGTTTTCGGATTCGGTTTTGGTTGAAGGGAGTTCTCTATTATCTGGGTAATGTGACTTTTTGTTTATGTTTTTGACTCATTTATATATATATTATCAAAAGTAGAGTGCAGAATGAATTTTTTCATTTCATAGATTTGGTGGTAATTAGTTTGCCAATTATTGACTTAACCGTAATTATCATGCTTTTGAATTTTATAAGTTCATGTAATTAGTATTAAATGTAAAATATAGTATTACTCTACTTCAAAAGTTAAATTCATTTATTATCAATATTAGATAAATCTAATTTTTAAGATAGATAACATTTACTCTATGAGACTGTTTAAATCATATAATGGGTTCAAAATGGTCTCATTTCAGGGTCCAACACTCCTAGTGTTCTTTTGAGGCACAACAAAAATCCCAAAGAGCATTTCTAATTTTTTTCCCCCATCAAATTTAATTTAGAAAAAAGAAATTAGAATTTTCATAAAATTTTAATAAAAAATTGATGAAAGAATTGAAACATTTTCTATTAAATCAAATTTTTTAGACAAATTTAAATCAAATTAGATCAGAAATTTGATAAAGGGTTGAGGATACTTTAACTAGTGCTATTTTACCATAACAATGTTATTTTGACTTAATTAAAATTGCAGAAAAATAATTAAAATTAAAATTGCAAAAAATAAAATAAAATTTGCATTTGATCATCGCATTTAACAAATCCAAAATTGACAATACGAAATCCCGATTTGAAGAACCCTTGACAATCAACCAGCTTCCAAGACTTCAGTATCATCAAAAACAATTTTTCACCATTTCATTCAATTCAAAGCCTTGATCACTTGCAAATCGTCTCCTTCAGTAACAAATTCGTGTTTAATTTCTTGCATCAAAAGTTTTTTTTCCCCGTAGTCTTCTTCTTGCAGGACTATGATCAATATTCAATAGCCACTTTGCTGTTATTTTTCATTTTTATATAAGTAAATATTATTTTTCAATAGATAAGAGCAGATAGGGGAAATGAATGGGAAGCTGCGTAACAGTAAGATTCAAATCCAAGCATGACACAGGCCTGGTAAAATTTGATAATCACTCCTAGAAATGCAATTTGAAATTTATTTATGGGTGATAAAGTTGTTTATACATATAGCAAACAAGTTATACTTATTTAATTTCTTGCATCAAGACCCTTTGTGGATGTTATCAAGTTGTTAGAATCGGAATCGTAGTGGAATTGTTGAGAGGGACTCCTTGATGAAAATTTTGAATTTAATGTTCAAATCAAATTTTTATTTAAATTTGATAAAAAATTTAATACAATATTGGAGATGCTCTAATGAATCTAGTCAAATTGGTAAATATCATAATCCTAATGAAAAAATTTTAAAATGGAAAGTTAAAATTTTCAAAATTCAATGTTTAAAATAATAATTGACAAATATTGAGTGTGAAGTATTACTTTTTTCTAATGATGTATTTTAATAACCTCAAATCTTATCGTGTATAGTACGGATTTTTCATTAGTTTAAATAAAATTAAATGAGAAAATTGATGAAGGGCTGGGATGGTTTAACTACTGCTATTTTACCATGAGAATGTTATTTTGACTTAATTAAAACTTAAAAAAAAAAATTAAAATTGCATTTTTTTTTTTTTTTTTTTTTTGGACATCTTTCAACCAACATTTCCCAAAACCCAAATTTGATGATCACGTTTAATTTAATAAAACATAATTGTAAATCTTGAAATGGAAAAATATCTATATTTTTAAAAGTCATAAATTATGAAATAATTAGAGTTTTTTTTATATATTTTATTTATGATTATAATTAGATTTTAGTGAATTGCTTCCATATGAGTGGCACACAAATTAATCTTAATCGTTCAATGTTTAATCAGATCAATCTTTAGTTTATTTCGAATCAAATAAATTTGACTAATATATTTTGATAAAACTGTTAAAATCGCAGTTAAACCCACGAATTAGTCAAAATAAAAATGATTCAGCCTAATCAGCTAAGTCAAAAGACTAACCAACTTACACAATAATTAATTAATTAAAAACTTTAAAATTTTAAAATTTTAAATGAATTGAAACATGCACAAAATTACAATATTAAATGAGAGTATATATGATTCACTTTATATAAGGAAAACAATTCATTTTTTCATTTTTTTTTCTAATGTGGGATTATCAAATAAATCATAAACTAATTAGAGTTTTATTTTTATATGGTTAAATTAAAGTTAGTCAATGAAAATTTTCTTAATTGTTTAAAATTAAAAAAATTAGTATGAGATATTGAAACTTTCACAAAGGTTCCTCACTAAAAACTTCCTTTTACTTATATAATATATAGATTATTATTTTTTCAACAGATAAGAGTAGATAGGGAAAATGAATTAATGGGAAGCAAGCTTCATAACAGTAAAGACTGGAATTCAAGCACCGCGCGCTTGGTAAAAATTGATAATCTCTCTTAGAAATGCAATTTGAATTTTATTAATAGGTGACAAGGTTGTTTATACATTTAGCAAAGAAATTATAATTAATTAATTTCTTGCATCAAAGACCCATTGTGGATGTTATAAGATTGTTAAAATTGGAACCCTAACGTTGTGTTTGGTTGGAGAATTTGGAAAGGAATTTAAAAAGAAAAAGGAAAAATGTGTATGAAATTAAGTGAAATGTAAGTATATTTTATTCATATTTCATCTACCATTTCATTTTTCCTTTTCGTGGAACAAGTCATAAAATTGAATCGAGAATCGTAAGATTTTACTTTCAGTGCAAAATAAAATAAAAAAGCATCGTTAATGATAATATATTTTAAACAATTTTAAAATCATTATAGAAAAATATATAATGCATGTTCAATGTTAACATAAAGGAATGTAGTCTCTTTTCTTTTTTTTCTTTTTTTTTAATACACATATACATATAATATAAAATAAATAAATCAGAAGAAGAATTTTTTTTGATAGGTTCATGATCGTTTTAGAATTTGGATCATAGTATGATTCTATATGATTTATGATTTATGATCAAGATAGTAATTATTTTAAGATCCTAGCGCAATCTAAATCATTTAGTCTAACTTAAGTCATAGGATCATAAGATTTTACGATTCAGGTCAGAATTTTGATACCGATGGATGTTTATCTTATTGCGTCATCTCTGTTTTTCTCATGAGGTGAATTAAAGAATATAAAACGTCTATATCTATTTTATAGGATAACGAAAATTAATATTAATATATAGAAAATTTTACTAAGCTTTTGTCCATTAGTGTGTGTATATTTAATTTTTTCCCCCATTGATAGGTACTCCTAAAATAAAATAAAAAAAGCTTGACTTTCGTGACTTGAATGAATAATATATGTAAATCTATAATCTATAACATATATAAAAGAATGAAAGGTGGTTGAATCTAACACAAAATGTCAAAATAATGTCCAATTGCAAAATTATCCTCTATTTTGTATTTTTTTCATAATATACTATAAATTGTATTAAAACATTAATTTATTACATCTTATCAAGTGTATCGGGGCACTTGTTAGCATGATTATTTATTTATTTTTTAATTTGGATAAAATCAAAATTAATTTATTATCTATGGCTTAAAAAAATTGTAATAAAATTAAATCATTAAAATTATTGAACTAATCTGACCCAAATTATTTAAACACAATTCGGTTCAATTTGGAACTATGTTTTTAGATAATTTGTTACTAAAAAAAATCATATAACATTATCAAAAAAATTTAAGGGTGATGCACCAATAAATCCCAAATTAATAACTTGTACACTGTTTTGTCCTAAAAGTTTTCTTATAGACTGAAAGGTCCTATTAACATCAACTACATCACCAACATCACTAAAAAAAAAATATCAATAAAAACACAGCAACATCGTGAAAAATCATGGGTGTTGAATCTACCATAATTGGGATAAGAACAACATATCATAAACACCAATTGAAACACCACAACATCATCAGAACAACATCAGCAAACATATCATCAACATCAACTGTAAGAACATATCATCATCAACATTGGGAACATTAGCAACATGAACATCAACTATTCCGTAACATCGAACATCAACGTTTAAACATCAACATGAACATCAACTATTCCGTCACATTGAACATCAAAGTTTAAACATCAGATTTCAACTATTCCGTAACATTGAACATCAACGTTTAAACATCAACATGAACATCAACTATTCCATAATATTGAACATCAACTATTCCGTAACATTTAAACATCATATTTCAATTTAGGGTTTGGAGATCGGATCGCAATTGCGTTCGAGATCGAATCGCAGTTGCTTTAGGGTTCAAAGAGGACGGTAGAGATCTTTGGTCCTGTCTTCTTCTCGAAGACGGCTAGCATGATGTTTGCAGCTGAAGATGTTGATGGCGGAGCCGCCATTGTTTGTGATCGGATATATATACAAATTGCAGAGAAGAGAAGAAAAAAAGAAGGGAAGAGACAGTAGGGATTGATTATATATATATACATTAACTACATCATCGACTCGACGGCGCAGAGGGCTTTGTAGTAGCTTTGAAGGAGGTCGCGGTGGCGCGGTCGAAACGGATTAAACCTAGGATCGCTGAGTAGATCGTCGTCTCCGATCACTTTTTCGGCGGCAGTGAGAGTGAGGTTGGCGGTGGTGTTTACAGAGAGATGGCGGCGTTGTCGGCATTGGACGGAAGAGGAGGCCATGGCGGCGGAGGCGGTGGTAGAGGAGGTCGATCAGGAGGTAAGGTGAGGTGAGGTGAGGCGAGGGAGAGGGAGAGG
Source organism: Camellia lanceoleosa (assembly GCA_025200525.1). Classification (NCBI taxonomy): domain Eukaryota; kingdom Viridiplantae; phylum Streptophyta; class Magnoliopsida; order Ericales; family Theaceae; genus Camellia; species Camellia lanceoleosa. The sequence goes on along the minus strand of CM045769.1, from coordinate 28,384,127 downwards.
AGTAGGGTTAGGGTTAGAGGTGGGGAAGAAGAAGAAATAGGAAGAGTGGAGAAAGAAACCCAATCAATGGTTCTGGGAAGTGGGTTTTCTATGGGAATGGTGGATTGAAATGGGTACTCTGTTAGTCCCAGATGTTTGATGATAATGTTGTGAAGTTGTTTTTGATGATGTTGTTTGATGTTATTTTGATGATAATGTTGTGATGTAAAAAAAGAACTAAATGGTTTATAAGAAAACATTCAGGACTAGATGGAGTAACATTTTCTAGGATAGGATTTATGGATAATTTTTCCAAAATTGAACTTATCATAAATTTGAAAAATAATAATATGCCCATCACACAAACTACTCTTATAATATTCAACAATTAAGAAAATCATAACATTAAGCAAACATTGTTTAACATTAAAAAAAAAACTTAATATTTAGCAAATAAATATAATTTAAGTTAATAGTAATATTATGAATCTAGAAATTACTTAAAATTATTATCTTTTTATTCATATTTTCAATAATGTCCAATTGCAAAATTGCCCTCCATTTTGTATTTTTTTAATAATATACTATAAATTGTATTAAAACATAAATTTATTGCATCTTATCAAGTGTAACGGGAAACTTGTTAGCATGATTATTTATTTTTATTTTTAATTTGGATAAAATCAAAATTAATTTATTGTTTACGATTTAAAAAAATTGTAATCAAATGAAATCATTAAAATTATTGAATCAATCCAACCCAAATTATTTAAACACAATTCGGTTCGATTTGAAACTATGTTTTTAGATAATCTGTTACTAAAAAAAATCATATAACATTATCAAAAAAATTTAACTTATCATAAATTTGAAAAATAATAATATGTCCATCACACAAACTACTCTTATAATATTCAACAATTAAGCAAAAACATAACATTAAGCAAACATTGTTTAACATTAAAAAAAAATTTAATATTTAGCAAATAAACATACTATGATTTAAGTTAATAGTAATACTACGAATCCAGAAATTACCTAGAATTATTATCTTGTTATTCATATTTATTCTATGTGCTGTTTTGGGAAGAAAGATAAAAAGCTGCGTTTTTGTAATGAAGCTCTAAACGCAGCACCATTGAAAAAGCCAAACCCACCATTTGGGAAGGCCAAAAAACGCAGCTTCTTTATTTACGAAACTACCCTCTAGAATATTTAGATTAATTAATTCAAAATAGTGTTGACATACAAAAGGACAAAATTGTAAATTTAATTAAAAAGTAAGGATATTTTAGTCATTTTGGAGTGATGTGACACTTTTAAAAAATATTAAATCAAAAATAAAAAAAAGCCATCTTTTTACCAACTTCCCAAATCACTTCTAAAAAAGCCAAAAAGCTTGGTAAAAAGTCAAAAGCCAGCTTTTTACCAACTTCCCAAAACACCCTTATATATGAACCACACACTGCACAAATTTAATCTCCACTACACAACCATTCATCCAGAAAAATCTAGGTTCCCAGACTTATTGTCAAATCCAATATTTGTTGGAATTAATCCTTCATATTCAGATAGATCATTATCTTGGAAATTTTTTCTTTTTTGTCAATCGGCCCTTCTTCTTTATCCTTTTCCTTTGCATTCATTAATGACCAAATAATTGAATCTCTTATAGCGGTAACTATCCATTTCAGTTCTCTGTTTAGTTTTGCCATTCTTTTTTGATCATTAATTTTATAAAAGTTAATTTTACTAACTTTTGCTTTTATGAGTACTTCACCATGTATAAGATGATTTCTAATTATAATAATTCCCTAATTTTGCTCATCCAATTTCACTCTCAATGATGTGGAATTAGGGATGCTAAATATAACAGAGAGAGAAGGGTGTGGAATCACTTCACATGGGGGGTGGGCCATGTCATTGAAGGTGGAATCAAGAGGGCAAAAATAGGGAGATATAACACCACTCATCCAATTATTTCATATTTCAGTCAACACCATCAATTTTATTGAGTATTTTATTAATACAAGAGGTACGTGTCATTTTTTTTTAATTTGAAAAATTCAATATTATGTATATTTTATGAAAAATTCAAAAATATTTAGTAGATTAATTTATTATTCCCGTAAAATAATTTTTTCACGATATTTATAAAATTAATTCGGTATTTTTTTATACACAAACTTTAATTGTATTAATTCAATAACTATTATATAAAAGAATGTAAGTTAGCAGGTGAAATGAATCTAACGCTGTGTAATTATCTAATTGATCCTTATTGTGCTAATATAATTTCATTGGAACCAAACAATCCCCATTGCACCGTTTCTTGCACACTATTTGAAGAAAAGTTCAAATAAATACATACATGTGCTAGAAAAAAAGGTTGCAGCTCACAATCCATGATGTGGTGGAAGTTGTTGTTTTTTATTGTGATTGTCAAAAAAACTTGTAGAATTCATCAATAAAATCATTAAAAAAATTCAATTAATTGGATATTGATAATTATATAATTGAGTATTAATTATGTGAAAAAAAAAAGTCTATTATCAAATTTATACTGATTATTTAATTTTAAAAAAATCAATATCATTTGATCATGTGACTATGAATGCTCAATTAATTTAATTATTTTATTAATGATATACTCAACAAATCATATAAGATTAACTATTTACATCACAATTAAATTTCCCAAACAGAGCACTTATTGACCTTTTATTGTAACAGTTACGTGGCTGTTTCTCGCTTGCTCTATTTGGGAATACCTAATGTGTCTTCCCATAGTCCCTCTGACTGGTTAACATGAAACACTACTGTTTGCTCAACCAACCAAAAGCCAGCATGTGTTTGTACCAGATACTATGTCACGCCCTCAAAAAAGTACATAAAACCCATCATTCTTGACATACAACTGTACAAGAGAAATAAACATCTTTCTATTTATCAGAATAGTTCTTACAAAAGCATTACATGTTGACAACAAATGTAAAGGCCCTATGGGCTTACAACTTTCCAAGCCAACACTTGGTTACAAGAAATGAGTACTAACTCATATACATATTAAGCCCTTGGCTCGAATTTACATGTAATACATCAAGGAAAGCAAAACATTCAAAAAGTCTGTCTGCCTCTAGCCTCCCAAGCTATGTCCTTGGAGGTGGCATGCTACCTGTACCTGAAAATGATGTCCCATATAGCGTGAGCCACAGCCCAGTAGAAATATACTAAACCAATTATAAACAATGACTAAAATAGCAACATTCGATAGATGGTCCACACTTATATTCCCACTTACAACACATTTCAATTTCATGACATTCAAGTCCATGTTATATTTCATTTCCCACTTCTTTTTCAACTTTGAGTTTGAAAACAAGGCTCAGAACCTAACCAAATAACTTAATGAGATTGAGACTCATCTTTAAAACACATAAACCACCTCCATACTTCACGAAGAATACAAATTTTGGTGCTGTATCAATATAACATAAAAAATACTTCTATGCTTCACAATTGATAATGATATACATTTTAGTGCTATATCAAATCAATTCAAACACTTCCATAGTCCACACTTAATACACATTGTAGTGCTGTATCAATGTAAAACAAAATCCGGTTTAGAGGTCCATCCCCTATCTTCCCCTAAACCGTGGAGTACATCCCCTATCTTCTCTCACACACACAATGTATATAAACGTAGATCATATACATAATCACTCAACACATATAGTGAATGTATTATTCTGACCGGTATATTTGTTAGCACACTCAATCGATTAGTTTTAGTTTGCCTAATCATCATGCATTGTCTACAAGAAGGTACCTCTCATAACTGATGGAGCAGGTACAAGATCCTGTGCGGTAACAACATACACGCGCCCAAGAGGGCCTCGATCCACTGCTCACCCTCGAGCATACGATTGCCTGATCGACGACGAAGCTTCTGGATGGGCCCTCGAGGCTGCCGTGGTGGCTAAAAACCTGCGTCTGCTTAGAACCAGACGCTACCAAGTGGCACTCAACTGTGGGAAAACCTCTTGGTGCCCAGTGACCACATCGATAACAAGACAAGGGCGCCCTCGCTCGACTCTGGCTCTGCAGTCTAGCTAAAGATGAAGCAGCTCTCTGACCTCCTCCCCTCTGTGGGCAAACCGAAGCCTTGTGGCCTAGTTGACCACACTTGTAACAGGTGAAATCTCCCTGATTGCCTCTCCCCGAGCCTGCACTCGGCACTGGAAAGGTCGATCTAGCAACATTACCCTGAGACTGCTAAGGGTTAGCACCCTGAGACTGCTGAGGGTTAGCACCCCTCTGTCCCTGCCATCACCCTGACCATCCTGGCTCCTCTTGGAGCCTCTCTGTCCCTCCTCCTCCTGCATCATGATCTTCATATGGGCTGCAGCATCAACCAAGCACCCATAGTCTCGGATCATAGAACCCCCAACTCTCATCTTAAGGCCGCGCCTTAACCTCTTCTCAAACTCGATACAACGGCGTTCCTCGGACTCCACAAGTTTAAGTACGAACCTAAATAAGCTAGTAAAAGCAGTCTCATACTCGGCCACTGAAGAACTCAACTGCAAGAGTTGGCATAATTGGTCTCTTAGCTTCTCCCTGACAGCTGGAGATAAGAACTTCTCCTGGAAAGCACCCACAAAAGCCTCTCAAGTGCCACCAATACGACCCTTCATGAATTTCCACCACTGACCCGCATCCCCCTTAAGCTGGAAGGATGCCAAGGTCACTTTCAAGGCCCCGTCTTCGATGCCCAGCATCTCAAACGTCTTCGTCATCTGCTCCAACCACTCATTAGCCTTAAGTGGCTCTTTCGGATCCCCCAAAAACTCATCCGAATTTGACCGGAAGAACTCCCTCTTCAGAAAAGAAGGCCCTGCATCAACAACCTGGGCCTAGACTTGATTCTCAGCTCTGAGAATGTCCATGGATGCTCTCAAGGCTCCTGCCATCTCGCGGGCTAAGGTGCCCATGGCCTGCTGATCTATTGGCTCAACCACATTGGCCTGGCCAACCCCCTCCTGCTGCGCCAGAATGTCATCCGGTATAGGCACCTCCTGCCTCCTAGGCCTACCTCGCCTACCACCACGTCCTCATCCTGACATCCTAATAAAGGTGACGAAGAATGTTAGCACATTCACAAATGTGCCGAAGCTGAAACACTCGCGTCCTAATGCAATGGACAACAGTAATTCACTCCACGTAAGCACATAATCACATAAGCACTTATGAATTTCATTTCTGGATAATGATAGTCCCGAGGCGTTGCTAGAGTTCTAGTTAGAAATAGCATTGATCAAGTGCTTTTCCAACAAAACTCATAGAAACCCAAGGATCCAATCAACATCCTAGAAACTAAATCTCATACCCACATAGTCACATAAACATGTTATCAAATAAACATATAATGTCACACATAGGTCTCTAACAAGCGAGAAAAACCCATTGTGATACTAATCACTTCCCACGTACCCAAAGTATTCGAACCCGGTACGCTCTGATACCAAGTTGTCACGCCCTCAAAAAAATACATAAAACCCATCATTCTTGACATGCAACTGTATAAGAAAAACAAACATCTTTCTATTTATCAGAGTAGTTCTTACAAAAGTATTACATGTTGATAACAAAAGTAAAGGCCCTATAGGCTTACAACTTTCCAAGCCAACACTTCGTGACAAGAAATGAGTACTAACTCATATACATATTAAGCCCTTGACTCGAATTTACATGTAATACATCAAGGAAAGCAAAACATTCAAAAAGTCTGTCTGCCTCTAGCCTCCCAAGCTATGTCCTTGGAGGTGGCATGCTACCTGTACCTGAAAATGATGTCCCATATAGCGTGAGCCACAGCCCAGTAGAAATATACTAAACCAATTATAAACAATGACTAAAATAGTAGCATTCGATAGATGGTCCACACTTATATTCCGACTTACAACACATTTCAATTTCATGACATTCAAGTCCATGTTATATTTCATTTCCCACTTCTTTTTCAACTTTGAGTTTGAAAACAAGGCTTAGAACCTAACCAAATAACTTAATGAGATTGAGACTCATCTTTAAAACACATAAACCATCTCCATACTTCACGAAGGATACACATTTTGGTGCTGTATCAATATAACATAAAAAATACTTCTATGCTTCGCAATTGATAATGATATACATTTTAGTGCTATATCAAATCAATTCAAACACTTCCATAATCCACACTTGATACACATTGTAGTGCTATATCAATGTAAAACAAAATTCGGTTTAGAGGTCCATCCCTTAGCTTCCCCTAAACCGTGGAGTACATCCCTTATCTTCTCCCACACACACAATGTATATAAACGTAGATCATATACATAATCACTCAACACATATAGCGAATGTATTATTCCGACCGCTATATTTGTTAGCACACTCAATTGATTAGTTTTAGTTTGCCTAATCATCATGCATTGTCTACAACAATCAAGGCTATCCTCCACCGATAGCCCAAAGCAGTTATTTCTAAATAGAAAATAAATGCACCAAATGGATAAAATATCAACATTTCAACTAGGTGAGTGATAAATGATCCAACTACACCCTTTAACCCCATACATTCCCAATTTCAACATTTTCAATTCAATTTCTCATTTCTCAAATTAATTCTTACAAATTAATTTATCAATGTAATTAGGGCATTTCCCATAATTAACAAAACAACCTTAAGGTTCCATTTCTATCAATAACCCAACATTTACCTCATTTCTCCATGCTAAACATGCATATAGGTTTATATAAGTAAAACCCCTTCTTTTGTAAAATTACATAAAGGCCCAAACTTTCTCAAAATTTCCCAACAACCCCCAACATATCAAAATGCTAAAATTCAAAGACAAAACTCATAAGGAGGAGTAGGATATCCCTACCTCGAAGTTTGAGCTCAAACGGAGATGAAGATCAAAAACCAACGTGCTCCAAATCCCAAGTTTTTCAGATTAAAACGAAGCCCTCAACCCACTCTACCTTTTTAACAAAGGACTAAGGGTAGAAACTCACTCTAGATAGATCAAACCTTAGAGAGAAGATAAGTATAGAGAGAGAAAGAGTCGGATCTAGGGTTTGTAAAAAGAAAGAAGATGAAAAAGTGATGTTTTCCCCGCTGCTGCCTACTGATATAAAACAGGCTCGCTCGAGCGAATAATTGGTCGCTCGAACGACCAGACACAAAGAACCCTCACTCGAGCGAAGAAGGTCTCGCTCGAGCCAACATTACGAAGCTTCAGGTCTGCAACCCAGAAGCACGCTAAAGCGACAGAATGCTCGCTCGAGCGAAGGAACTCAAAACATATACCTCGCTCGCTCGAGCGAAGGAAAGCTCGCTCGAGCCAAGAAATGCAACTCTCAGGTCCAGAACCAGACGCAGTTTCACGCTCGAACGAAGAAATTCTGGCTCGAGCCACCAAACACAAAACTCAACTCTCGCTCGAGCGAAGAAACCCTGGCTCGAGCAAAGGACCAAAAGCAAAGAGCTCGCTCGAGCGAAGGACCAAAATTCTAGGCAGTAACCATTTGCTCCCAAACACAACCAACCTGTAACAAACCTGCCTAACACATTCTATAACTCAAATACAAAGTACGAAAGGATGTAAACAAGATATAAATAACTGCTAACATCCACGGAACCAAGTCCGGATCACTGTATAACAAGGGGTAAAACCCGGGATCACTATATGCTACCATTATTCGGACCACTGTTTCATAGAAGAATAATGGAGGCAACATTTTTTGGAAGCTACAATTCCACTTGTCACTCAACAAAAAGAATTTCGGGTGAGCCTTTGCCTTGCTAAAAATTTTAAATTGCTTTCTATTTGATTTTATGTATTCTGATTTGAATGGAAAGCTAATGTATTTTGTTTTCTCTCGTTTTTGCATTGTTTAACTCTTCTTGCTTTTGATAAATCATGGATATAATGTGCCAGCTATGTGATAAAATTATCTAAAGCACACATTTACTATTTCTGAACAAGGCAAAGTAAGTTATTGTAGTAATAGTAAATTAAACTTAAGAATAGAATGATCATTTTATTTCAATTGTATTTATTGAACCAAAAACCACTTAGGAGTTGGATCCTACTAAATTTTTATTCCTTAACTTATTTTTTCATTTTTCCCGTATGATAATATTTTCTTGTTAGTTTTGTTCACTTGATTTTTTCAAACATGCGTTCTATGCGGTTTGTGACAACTTTTTTCACTCATGTTATATCTGCACTTAGGAGTAACATTACTGATAACGTTATCCAATATTTGATTGCATATTTCATGTTTGATGAAAGCTATATGATTTTTCTTCATTTTCATACTAGCTTTTTAATTGAAAATAAAAATGGTCCATATACTATGATCTTCCAAAGTACAAATGATTATTATTATTACTTTTGAACATAAGGATATTCTCTAATTGAATTTTGAAAATTTAAATTATTAGATGATATTTTAAAAAAAAATTGTCCCAGTATGACATTTTTAGTCGTATTACATCATTTACCTATATTTTTAGAAACTAAATTTTTAAAAGAAGATATATAAATAAATGAAATGAGAATACTATAATTAATATAATGTATCATATGAAAAGATTAGATTATTTTTTAAGAGGAACAATACCTTTAATAGTTGCTATATATATAAACTTGATTAATTAACAGATTCAATGCTTTGAACACCTTGATATGCAGAATAATATCAGCAACGGTATAACTAGGAATGCAACTGTGTGTTTTCACATATGAAGTTAACTCAAAAAAACTAATAGCAATGCAACCCCCAAGCGCGTAGCGCGTGGGGTCTAACTAGTTAACTGAAAATCCTGAAAAATAGAGACTCTTAAAAGTGTGTCCGTTGTATTCTTTAACGTATGCTAATTAAAATTTTAAATTCATAATATTGCACATTTTACAAACACTTGTTAGATTGTGTATTCTAAATGTGTTTTGAAATATTTATAAAATGAATATATCATGTGCATTTCAATATTCTTTAATTATTTTGCATTCTTTAAAATGCTATTAGTATGTGAATGGTATATTGATGTTTAAGTTACAGGTACTACAACATATAAGAGTTTTAGAAATCAAATTTTTTGGTCCCTAACAGTAAAAATTTTGTTGCAAAAGATATTTAGAGACCAATTTCTATCGTCGTGAGGACAGTCGTTAAAAAGTTGTCCTGAAAAGTCAAAAATAAGATTTTTAGCGACAAAATTTTGAAAATGTCACTAATAAATACACTTTTAGAGATAAAATAATTTGGTCTCAACAAAGTTTATTTTTTAAACAAAAAAATTCACAAAAAGATAATAATTCATCACTAATATCTAATTTTCGTTGCTAAAAATATAATAATGACATTTTTCACAACAAAAATATTTGGTCCTTAAAAAATAATTTTGTCCTTAAATTTTGGTCTCTGAAACTTTAATTTTTTGTAGTGAGGATATATAAATTTTTAGTTTTAATTTTAATTAGTGTAAAGTTATTTTTTTCAAAATTTTTGAATAATGTACTCATATATTCGACATATAATAAATTTATAAAATATAATTTTTTAATATGTCCCAAGCGTACTATGTTCTACATCTTTTAAAAATTGTCATGGCAACTTGTCCATATTGTGTCACTTGTGTGCAACACTTTGTCCTGTATGTTTTGGTTTGAAAGGCTACAGTACAGCTGCATTTTATACTAGTTTCCATATGATTAACATATTAAAATAGGAAAAATTCTAATCTGCCTTTCCAGGATGAACACTAAGAATTTCTAGGAAGCTAGGGTGTGAACTGGCTGCTTGCAGCCAAAGTCAACACTTGTTGGGTACAAGTTATACAAAATTTGTGTAGTTTAATCCTAGAATTCATAATTTGAGACTAAGATCCAATGAAATTGGATATACTTCCATAATCGAGTTGCTGGTCATTGGTCAACTTTGTATCTTAATACTAGGATCAAATGAGGAGTTCTTCATCTATTTGATCCTTGATTACTTACAGCTTGGCGCGGTGTAGCAATGGAGAGGTATGACATCCCTTCCGATCAAGGTCAATCAAGAGTGAGGAGCACCATGGTGGAGGAAGAGATTATGGTGGGCTTTGAGGATGAGGTAATAATGATAAAAGAGCAACTTACTGAAGGAAAGAAGAAGTTGGGAATTATATCGATTGTTGGAATGCCTGGACTCGGTAAGACAACTTTAGCCAGAAAAGTATATGATGATCCTTATATCACGCATTACTTCCATATTCGTGCATGGACCTATGTTTCTCAAGCATACATAAAGAGAGATCTTTTGCTTGGCATTTTACATTCTATTGTCAAAATTACTAACAAAACTGAACAAATGAGCAATGAAAAGTTAGGTGAAGAGATTTACAAAATCGTAAAGGGTAAGAGATATCTCATTGCCATGGATGATATATGGAGTACTGGGGCTTGGGATGATGTTAGAATGTATTTACCAAATGGCAACAATGGAAGTAGAGTGATGTTCACCAGTCGGCTCAAAGAGGTTGGTTTGCATGCTAAACCTGCAAGTTGTCCTCACCATCTGCGTTTTCTAACTGAAGAAGAAAGTTGGGAGCTATTTCAGAAGAAGGTTTTTCGGGGGGAAAGTTTCCCTCCAGAACTAATGGGTCTTGGGTTGCAAATTGCTGAAAAATGTGAAGGATTACCACTTGCAATTGTTGTAATAGCTGGGATTCTTTCGAAAGAAGAGAAGACAAAAGACTTGTGGGAAGAAGTTGCTGAAAGTGTAAGTTCTTACATGGTTAATGATCCAAACCAATACATGCACACGTTAGCACTGAGTTATTATCACTTGCCTGATCACTTGAAACCGTGTTTTCTTTATTTTGGAGCATTTCTGGAAGGCTCTGAAATCCCTGTGCATAAGTTGATGTGGCTTTGGATTGCTGAGGGATTCGTACAGTCATCCGAGGAAAAAAAGTTGGAAGAGTTTGAAGAGGATTACTTGACAGATCTGACACGGGAAAAAACGTTGGAAGAGATAGCGGAGGATTATTTAACTGATCTAATTGAGAGAAGCCTGGTAATAGTTTCCAAGAAAAGATCTAATGGTGGAATTAAAGCATGTTGCATGCATGATCTTTTGCGCCATTTATGCTTGAGAGAAGCTGAGAAATTCAAATTTTTGACTTGGTTTCACGGGTATGAACATGTTTCTTCTTCTCATGGTCGCATATGCATCTACCCTGACTCAAATTTTGATGTTCATTTAGTGAAGTCTTATGCCCGCTACATTCAGTCACTTTTTTGGTTTGGAGTTTTAGATCATGATTCTTTAAAATTTTATCCTAATCCTATAATGTTGCCTATTCACTCACTTAGACAGCCAGTCTCCGATGCATATTGCGACTTTCTCTTTCCGTATACAGTTAGGAGAACTGATATTCTTAACGAGCAATTGTCTTTTCTTAATTCATCACTGCAATCATCATCTAATTCTCAAACCTCCGACTGTCTTAAGGTGTTGGATTTATGGTGTCCCAATGTCTTCCTTTCCTTCGAAATTGAAGCACTAATTTACTTGAGGTACCTTGCAATTCATACTGATGACTTTCATACAATACCACCATCAATTGTCTACCTCTCCAACCTTGAAACCCTTATTCTTGGTACACGACAATCCCATATTATTTTGCCGGAAAATGTTTGGACGATGGTTAAGTTGAGGCATCTTTATACACCAGGGAAATATCATATTGATAGTCAGTGTTTTGCAAAACCAGTAGCGCTTAAATATTTGTCTCCTCACGTAGGGTCGAACTATAACGCATTACAGACCGTCTCAAACTTATGTCCTTGTGGACATGTCCAACTTTTATTATTAAGGACTCCCAATCTTAGAAAGCTGGGATTCCGTGGATATCTGATAAATGAGTCTGGGCAATCGACGCTTCCTAATCTAGACTTTTTGAGCCACCTTGAGACCTTGAAGTTGGACAACACGATGATCACCAGCCAGTCGACTAATCTCTTAAGGGCGGTTGAGTTTCCTAAAATTGTTAAGAAGCTAACCTTAAGAGGAATGGGGATAAAGTGGGAGGAGATGTGGATCATTGGGATGTTACCCAATCTTGAGGTTCTCAAATTAGAAAGACGTGCTTGCCAAGGTCGACAATGGGAAACAACTGGTGGGGGATTTCGTCGACTCAAATACTTGAAACTCAAATGTCTCGGTGTTGAAGAATGGATTGCCTCTAGCACTCACTTTCCAAGCCTTGAGCATTTAGTGTTGGAAGAATGTTATAGTCTCAAGGAGATCCCATCTGATTTTGGGGATATACCTGTGCTACAGATAATTGAAGTAAACTTTTGTCTCCGTTTCACTGAGGAATCTGCTAGGAAAATTAAGTCAAGGCAAGAGCACAATGGAAACAATTGGCTGAAGATCCTGATCAACCATCAAGAATTCTTTGGGATGACATGTGAGTCAATGCATTAATACAATTCATAACATATGTCCTTTGTTCATTTAATATATATGTTTTAATATTTCCTTGTTATCAAGCTGAGTCATTTAAAATGATTAGTCGAAGAACCTCATGAAAAGGCTAACTTAAATCTGATTTGTTTTGACAGGATACTGAATATAACCTATCCTCTGTATAATCATTTGACCACGTATATTTTTATATATTTATGAGGAGTTAATATGTATTCTAACAGCGAAAGATATTAAGTAATTTTAATTAGTTATATGAAGCTAGCAACAACTATACATTGTGCTGACAAGGTTGAGACTGCAACCACAGCTCAGGTTGTAGTCCTTCCTAATAAAACAGAGGAAGCTTAGTGTGTATGGATTGTATAGGTGTGTATGTACTAAGCACATGTGAGTTGGTTACATTGTAACAATATTTTAGTTAGTTAGTGATATGTGGTTAGGCTGTTAGGTGAGGTTAGTGCAGTTAGTTAGGAATAGAGGTTGTACTGTGTGGTTGTATAAAAACTCAAGTGTAATATCTTTTGAGTAATGAAAATCAGTTCTGTGATTTCATCAGAACTCCATTCTTCCATGGTAATCACCAAACACATAGCCAAGATACTAATGGTTTTGGGATTTTCTACTTTTAAGTCTAGGATTTTAAAGATTTATAGATGACATCTAACACGATAATACCGTGTTTCTTTTAAGTATAATGAACATTCCAATATAAGTAGTTTAAGCATTTTTACAGTTCATGATAGGATTTGAGTTTTAAAATTTTAAAGGCTGGAGATTCTTTACATTATGTAGTTTTGGGATTATTTCTTTGCCACTTTCCAGTGTTTAGTTGGGGGTTTGAATTTTTTTATGGTTGGAAGAACATCATTCATCAAATGTGTATGTATACGTAACTCTCTCTCTCTCTCTCTCTCTCTCTCTCTCTCTCTCTCTCTCTTTGTAGCATCAATTGACACATCAGTGGACACATCAGTTGACACAGAAAGCATGGAGAGTGGGTCAGAAAAATAATGGGGATGATCTTTCCAGGTAAATTTTGTTATTCTCATCCTATTTGTATTGATATACATTGTAATAGAGTGTGATATTTCAGATACTGGAAAAATACTTATGTTCTTGGGTGAACGTGGTATTATTATTTTAGTTTCATTATGAACAAAACCTATTAAGAGTTTGAGAAATGAAATGAAATGAGTAGGTGAAGTGGATTGTTAACCTATCCCCTTGGGCTGTTGTGTAGCTAGGGTAGTTGTTATTTTGCCCTCGGGGCGGTTGGCTTCGGGGTGGGGGGTGCAGTCCTCCTTTGGTCTTTTTTATTTTTGATGAGTGCTGAATATTTCAGGTCTGTTCATCGTATTGTTGCCAGTTTCCGGTGTAAATATACTGAATGTTTTATGGTCCGTTCTGACTGGCGAATTTTGTTTGTATGAATGCCAGATGCTTTAGTGTCGTTTCACTTTCCTCTATTTTGGGATGTTTGCTCTGATTGGCCACAGTATTTGGCATGAGACCCTTCAAGAGAGGTCCTTATCGGGGATGGCATTTAGGGGCAGTGCAATACCTTATGGTGTTGAGCATAAATACAAGCTGGCTATTGTGGATTACTTTGATGATGGTTTTTATTTTTTTAAACTTGTTTTGCCTATGGGTGTGTTATTTTCGCCTAGCTTCTCATGTTGTGAGAGATTTTCTTATTATGCTAGTTGCACTGTTTTGTCCAAGCCTTTGACTTGTCGCTTCTCTAAAACTATGTTGACTCTTGGAGTTGTGTCTTGAGCATCATTGTAATAGGTGAGTGCAGAGAGCAAAAAAAAGGGTTGAGAAATGAAATGCACTACTTAGTACAATTGGAAACACATTTTGCTAATACTACTTGTACTCTAGTCATGGACAATGGAGGATACAATAAAAATTGCTGGTGGCAAAGTGTGTTCCTCGTCTCTATTTTACCATGTATTTTACTGGAATGAATTTGTCTGGAATTTACTGGTTATGAGAAGGTTTTTGGGTATTTGACAACTTCTTTGCTATCAAATTATTTTTGGTTCATTTCACTTTTATTTGCTATATTATTGTCATTTTTTTATTATTATTATTTCATTCTTATACAGGTTTTTTATTTCAATTTATATGGTCTAATTGAGAACTGTCTATCCAAATCACTAATGATAAAACCTAACACTCATCTTAAAAAAATGTAATTTTACAATTTGGACAATCGAAAACATATAACTATACACACATCTTCTTACTCATACTAATATTAGACACTTATTTTCTACAACTAAACACTACTATTATTTTCTTCCCTTCATTTTGAAATAGTGAATAAAAAAAAAGGTTTAATTTTATAATTTAAGTTGTTCAAATTTTGAAATAACTTTTCACCCATTAAATTAGATTTTAACCGTAACTAAACAACTGTCTGCAATTAGGCTTACATTAGCTTATATTAGGAAATTTAAAAACTAAATAAATGAAATTAATAATTTAAAAACGAAATATAAGTATTTTCTTTTGCATTTGTCATTACTTTTTTCAATAATTTTAGAGACCTACATTTTGTACCCACAAATGCATCCACAATAATGTGGTAAAGGCAGTGGGTAGCATATAATTAAGTGTATAACCAATAAAAAATTGACAATTATCAAATCATATCATTATAAATTGAATTGTGAAAAAAATTTGAGTTTTAAATATTTTCTTAGTTTTTATTTTTATTTTTATTTTTTATGTTGGCATTAGATGAAATAGAAAGTATCGAAAGTTCAGAAGAAAGCATTGAATCTGAGATAGAAGATCAAAATGGACGCACGGAAACAGAGCGAGAAGAAAGCACCGAAAAAGGGCAAAAGAAAGATGAAGAAGCAATTTTGTGCTAAATTGCATTTCTTTTTGTTCAGCTTATATTGATGTAGAATGTATTAAATTTAAGTGTCTTTTGGCAAATATTGAAATTAAAAATTTGTTATGTTTTTTTGATGAAGGAGAATATCTCTATATCTCATCTCTACATACCTATTCATATCTTTCTTGTGGGTCTCAACTTGAGCACACAAAAATGATTTGCACCGTCTATTTCATAGATCTCGTAGTAAAAGTTATTTATGCAAAAAATTAGTTTCATTGGATAAGTTTAAATATGGAAACAGAGCGCATCTTTTAGTTATAAAATGGATGATTTAAATTTACAATCTATGGATTATTTATTTTATAAAACAAAATGTGATTTGTTCTTGTGCTTATAGTTGTCCAATAAAATTGATTTTCAACATGGATAACAATTATTGCGAGATTTATGATACATGTGCTTGGATTGAGGTCCAGAAAAAGAACATGGAGAGATGAGGTATTGAGGAGAACTTATCCTTGTGGATAAAGTTGTGGTGTTATGTTTTCCTCATTACCTTCAAAAAAAATACTACATTTACAAAAACTTTATATAGAATAATATGACAATGATATTTTTTTAATTATGAATCATAGTGATGGAGTTTTTTACATTTAATGAATAAATGGATACAAATGAATCACACAATTTATATGAAATTTTTACATAAATTCTATTTGTATAACATTATTTTTATTTCCAATTATCTCACTTTATTGTTGGCTGACTGTCAGAATTCGAAAAAGTAATTCTTCAAGTTATTATTTTAGTCATCATTGGATAATGTTGTCAATTTCTTATTTTTCTAGTTTACATATAACAAGAAATATGTTTTATTGTTTTTATCATAAATTTAAAAAAAAAAAAAAAAGTGAAAGTTTCAGTGTCATTTGGTAAGTTTTTTTACTTTTTTTTTAATAGAAAATAGTAAATATGCTTATGCTTATTTTTGATAAGAAATAAAAGCAAAACACATTTGGTACAACACATAATTTCAATTTTGAAAGCAAGTGATTTGTGGGCAGTGCAAAGTGATGGTCAAAAGTGATTGCTGACAATTCAAAATGGTAGTTGTTGTCCACTGAAAGTGTTTTTTTGGCAAGAGGTGATTGCAAGACACCAAAGGTGGTTTTTGACCATGGGAGATTGTTCAAGATGGTCACCGGAGGTGGATGCTGATTACCAAAAGTAGTTTCTAGAAAGAGGTAGTTGCCCATCATTGAAGGTAGTTTCCGACAAGAAGTGGCTACACTAATGAGAGATCATTGGCAATGGCTAGATGTGGTTATTGGTTACAGGAGTTGGTAGCCAATGGTCGACAGTGATGGCCAAAGGTAATTGTGTAGTCAAAGTGGTTTTCCAACAAGAAGTATAGGCTGAAGATGGGAAGTGGTTGGTGGTAGTCGGAGGTAGTTTCCAGTGTCAAGAGGTGATGCCGAAGATGGTTGCTAAATGAGGTCAGTGGCGACGGTAATAGTGATGAGTGGTGGGTGGTGTCTAGGATAAGAGAAAAAGAAAAGGATGAACATTTTACTCCCTAATCTAATAATTCAAAATGAATTCAAATAGAAGGACAATAAGAATTTTAGGGAATCAAAATTTTGGGCACTCATGTATTTATAGTTAGTGATAGGAATAATTTTGTTCATAAAAAAATCTATGTATTTATTATTATTTTTTATCTTTCCACTTATATCGCAATTTCAAAAGATTTATCATTAAATTCTAATTAATATTACTAATTTTTACTGATTTGTTAAATATATTTTAATTTAAGAAAGTATGACAGCATCTTTCCAAATTCTCTAATTCTATTTTAATGTATGCTTAAATGTTACATGATAGTTTGAATTTCACAATTTTAAAATTCTTAAAGAATTAAAATAGAAGGACAATAAAAAGGGTTAATTTCACCTTATACTCTTGAATTATTGTCAAATTATATATTTAGTACTTAAACTATTGATTGAGTCTATTAAGTTCTTAAAGTATATATATCGAAATTTACATAATTCTTGAACTATCAATTGAATCTATTAAGTTATCAATTTAAAACACAATAAAATAATTTGGGTAAATTACACTGACACCCTCTGAGGTTTATATTTATTACAATTCCCTCCTCACCTTTTGAAAATTACATCTCCCTCCCTGAGATTTAAAGTTTCATTACAGTTTCCCCCTCAGCAATTTAATTTTTTAAAATACCAATTTGGCCCTCATTGGGTCAATTACATTAACACCCATCACATTTTAGAAATTACAATCCCCTCCCTAAGGTTTAAAGTAGCATTATCAATTGCCCCCTCGGTTAATATTAGTTGGAAAAAAAATTCATTGAAAAGAAAAATTAAATGAAAAAAAAAATTGTTAGTAAAATTTTTAAAATTCTGTTTAAAAACCAGCATAAACTCATTTTTTGAATTTACGTTTTTTTCTCAAATTTATAAACTGAGACAACAATTTATAAACAAAAAAAATATTATCAAACAAGTTTTTATGACAGTTTTTTAAATTTTTGTAAATATAAATTAAAAACTGAAAATGAAATAGTTACCAAATAGGCCTCAGATGGTAAAAATATCGTAAAATTAACAAATAATTAAATAAGTTACCAACGTAAGAAATGACTTATCAAAAGATTCTTAGGCTATGTATGGTTTGATTTTTAGAATTTTTTAAAAAAAATTAAAAATTAATTTGGTTAAGAAATAAAAAATAAAAAATAATTATCATTTTTATATAAAAAAAAATTTCAAATAATTTTTTTTCCAAATATTTTTTTTTTTCAATGAATTTTTTTTTCCAACTAATACTAACCGAGAGGGCAATTGGTAAGGCTACTTTAAACCTTAGATAGGGGATTGTAATTTTTAAAATGTGAGGGATGTCAATGTAATTTACCTAGTGAAGGCAAAATTGCTATTTAAAAAAATTAAATTGCTGAGGGAGAATCTATAATGAAACTTTAAACCTTAGAGAGGGAGATGTAATTTTCAAAAGGTGAGGAGAGAAACTGTAATAAATATAAACCTCAGGAGATGTCAATATAATTTACCCAAATAATTTTTAATGACAAACTTAAATAATATCTTAATTAGGTAATCTGATACTCATTAGAATACAATAAAATAATTTTTAAAGACAAACTTCAATAAAATCTTAATTAGGTAAGGCTTTTTTTGATTTATAATAATTATAAACTTATGTATTTGTTTTATAATTATTTTAGAAACTAAATATGTTTAAATTAAATACTTTAGGGACATAATAAATTGAATTGATAGTTTAAGAATTAAGTAGATTTTACTTTGTATATTTTAGGATTTAGTAGACTTCATTGATAGTTTAAAAGCTAAGGGGATATTTGACAAATTAGAATTTTAGCCAAAAAAAATAAAAAAATACTAAAAAAATAAATAAAAAGCCATATTAAAAAGCCAAAATTTTCCTTCTATATATTCTCTAAAGTATGTTTTTTTTTTTCAAATTTTTTTTTTATATGTAAAAAGTCAAACAATCATTTTTATACACTTTAATTTTTTTTATATCATATTTTAATTAATAAATTAAAAGTCACAAAATATCACTTTTCAAATTAAAACTAAATAGAAAATTTGATAATTGTGTGTGTCAATTTTTGACCACACTGCTAAATTAGTACTTAGCTGGAGAGCACTGGCAGAATAGATAAGTCTCGAATGACCTGCAATAGAAAGAAGAGATTCCGGCGGTGGTTCGTCCACCCGGGGGCACTCCAATGATCAAGTCAGTTATCTCTCAAAGATAGTAAAAGTGCTTAACTCACTATTCAGAATATAAATTGCATACCTTAGACCCATGGGGTGCCTCCTTTTTATAGCCAATACAATCCTAATCCCAATAGAAGCCTAGCTCCATTGGACTTAGGTTTATTGCTAATCTTGGACTCCCAGTATGATTGGGATAAACTCTCTAAGAGTCTTATCCTTACCCAAACTGAAGTCCCATTCAATTCAGGACTCTTGTCTTTTATCCGCTTATCCCGGACTCCGATATCTTCGGAGATAACCTCGGCCTAGCCGAGATAACCTCGGCGTCATGACCAGGACACATGGCACCTCGGCTGACACTTCGGCGTCACCTTAGCCACGTGTTGGCACTCAGAAAATATGTCCCCACAACTGCCCCCTAGGTTCTGTTGCCTCGGCATCCTGAGGTGATGGAACCTATATAGTTTCTTCCATTTAGCACGTTGGCTAAGATCACTCCATTCGTTCATTACCGAGATTATAATACGTCGGCTCAATATGACCAAAAAACTTACAGTCTGCCTTCACCAATGCCTTAAAATCATTAACCAAGTTTGTTCAAGTCTCTCAGCTGAGATCATCCTCCAAGCCAAGGTTCTACTCCGTTAAATCGAGAATTCTAAGAGCTTCAACACGAGTATGAGCTGTCACGCATGACTACTTAACCATTCTTGTCGCGCGTCTCACTCTCTTTGGGCCGTACGTGACATGCGCCACTAAGTCGAATTGCTGTTGCGTGCGCCGTCTGACAGATACGTTGTTTTAGGCACATTAATTGCCTTTTTGTCGCCGTTTTTGTGTTTCAACAAAACTTCTTTCCTCTCTCCGTCTTTTCACTTTACACCATCATTTTTGAAGCTTTTTCCTCTTTCTAACTTTTTCTCCCAAATCTGTCATTGCCGCTCTCTCGAAGCTTTCTGCAACCAGCTTCATTTTCCCCCTCTGGCGAGGATTTTGCTGCACTTCTCCGATTACTGCCACCGTCTGATCTCGGCGACCTTAATCTTCCCCTGTAAGTGACTGTTCCTTCGTTTCAATTTTTGTTCTTCCTTAAACTGTTACATCTGTATAATACTTGTTCATTCTGCCACTGTTCTTGGCCTTGCACCCTTGCACACACTCTGTCACAGTGTTCTTGATGATTCACCACTATTCTTGATTCTGAATCATTGCTTTTGTTTATGTTTTCTGTATTTTCTCCAGATTCTTGCCTTCAATCTCCATTTGCTTAGACTTAGGTTTGAGATTTTCCATAGAACACACGAATCTTAGGGAAAAACTAAAACAAACTTCACTTTACATCGCAAAAAATCTTTACCCCAGCACTTGTTTAGGTTTTGCCGAGGTCTTCTGAGCCTTTATAGAACACTTTATTTCCAAATTATACACCTTCCCCATTAGCTGACATCATGGGTATGTGGAAACATCAGGTAGATACCCCAACTAAGTTAGAGTACTTCAGGCAAGAGTTTTCCATTCCTGCCGACGTCCACCTCAGGTTGGCAGGGGAGGAGGATTCCATTATGCCCGATGTGAACCTCATGCCTTTCCCAGTAGTGGCCTTTATCGATTGTGGACTTAGGTTTCCATTTGACATCTTTTTCCGAGAAATCCTCCACTACTACAAATTAAACCCAATGCAATTTGCCATCAACTCTTATCGAGTTATCAATGGTATAGTCGCCTTAGCCAAGAAAGAAAATACTAGGATTACCCTTGCCGACATCTAGTACTGCTACACCATGTGTCACCTAAAATCGAAAAAAGGCCACATTTATTACCTCAAATCGAGGTCTACGGAGTACAAGCTTATTGCTGACCTCCCAGACTCAAACAAGGGTGCTGGAGACGATTACTTCATCGTCTCGGGCAACTGGGAGTTTCAACCAAACGATGACCTCCACCTTTATCCCCTAAGCCAAACAATTTTCAAGGAAGGAGATGGTAAGAGCCAAGTGTCACATTTCCTTGCTTTTTTTTCCAAGTTTTCAATACTTTGTTCTAACGTCTGTGCTCTTTTTTTTGCAGTTCTTCCATAACCACCAAAGGGCTTTCACAAGTCCTTCTTCCCCAGCAAGGACTTGAAGAAGCTACTAGATTTGCCAGTTCATAAGCGGAGAGCTCCCTTGCTTCTAAACTTCATCCTGACCTACAAGTCGATGCTTCTCGACGTCCTAAAGAGGAAGAAAAGCAATTCTCCTTCTTCCGCCACAACTCCTGCAATAGCCTCATCATCTCGACCAGATCATGGATCGACCTCTGATCCAGCAATGTAACCGTCAACCTCGACTCCACATCTGATCCCACCATCTCAACGCCAACGTCGCCGTAGGATTGCAATTGTCGTTGAAATGGGTCGCAAGAAAGATGTCGCCGAAGATCTTCTAGCCGACATCCCTGACTCAGTTGACGCTCAACTAGCACAAACCCAGCCTTAACCAAAACCAAAGCCAAAATGTCTAAAGAAGGCTCAGCCCAAGGCAACGGTGACTTAGATTGATACTGAGGACACCTTGCCAATTTCTAAATTGGTCGAGGGCGAGAAAACCCGTTCTGCTGCCGAGAAGAGGCCCGCCGAGGCCCAACCATCCGAATCTACCAGATGAAAGAGGCAAAAGTCGTCCTCTACGACCACCTTGGGGCCATTAAAACATGATTCCCCCTGGGCCCCGCCAATCACAATCGATAACAAGCCAGTTAAGGCTGGTGATAATGTCGACGACATTAAGGTCGGCGTTGCCCTCTTCACCACCTTGCTTCTGCCCGAAGATCTTAATCGTAACGCTAAGATGAGCGAATACAAAAAGTTTGCTCTGATGCTGCAACATTCTGTACAAGCAAGTCTTTCACACTTGGTATTTTTCTTTCTCTATTCCTTCATACTCAGAGATTTTTACTAACTTTTGTTCTGTTGATTTTCTTTCAGGCGATCCAGCACGCGCCACTCCTTCTCAATGCAAGCTTTCGAAATGAGGAAGGAGTTGGCCGACAAAATCAAGGAGGTCTCTAGTTTGCAAAAGACTATCAAAAAGATCGAGGCTAACATGAAAACTTTATCCGACCAGGCCGCGACGGCCATTAAAGCAAAAGATGAGGCCGAGGAAAAAGCTGATGCTACCGAGGCTATCGCCAAGGTCCTTACGGCTGAAAAGAAAGATGCCGAGACAAAGATGGTCGAGGCCTAAAAGGAACTACAAGATGCCTTGGCCACAAAATCTGCCGAGATTAAGGCCGCAGATTAAAAGACATACAATAAGGGGGTGGCTGATGTCACGGCGGACTACAAAAAACAAGTAAAGCAGGCATGCAACAAGGGTTTCACCCTTGGTTGGATGGCTGCCCTAAAAAAGCTTAATGTCCCCAAGGACTCCCCCTTCAAGAATGCCGATGTCCTTTCCCTTCTATTCCCTCTTACTCTAAGCCAATCTGAAGACGATTCTAAGTCTGAGGAGGAAGCTTTGGTGAGGAAATCAAAGGAAGCTGTTAGGGCCAAGTCCCCTACTCTAAATGAGCAAGTCCTAGACTTGACTCAGGACGAGAAGGGTGAGGTCTCCAAAGACACTGTTTCTAAGAAGGCAACATCAGACGTGCCTATTGCTGACAAGAGCCTCGACCAAACTCTTCAAGAAATTGATGTCGAGCTCGTGGCTGAGAGGGCCGCCGAGATGTCTTCTCAGCAGTCTTCCGATCTCCAGACCCAACCACCTAAAGACGCTGAAGAGTCTTAGTTTGATGGTTTCTCTTTTTTCTTTCTTGTACCTTGTAATTTTTTTGTTCTTTGAAATAATGTAAGCTTTTTGTCTGGCCGATGTGCCTTCTTAGGAATGTAAATACAACTTCCTTTTTCTGGATGCTTGTGTGTTTGTCTTCATTGCATGACTCTATACTTAGAATAATTTGCATGTCTTCAACATACACTTTAGTCTGTGCAATCTTCTCGGGGTGATGTCCCTCGGTAAAAAATAGACGTTTTTATCTTGGCAAGTACATAAGTACTTCTTTTAATGCAACCTTGGTCTTTAACTTGTAAATTTTTCTAAAAAATTTCAACAAGTGTTTAGACCAATTTTCTTTTAGTCATAACCTCGGTTTAACTTCAACTTGTAAATTTTTCACAAATTTTAATAAGTGTTAAACATGACCTTGGTTTAACTTCAACTTGTAAATTTTTCATAAATTTCAACAAGTGTTAAACATGACCTCGGTTTAATTTCAACTTGTAAATTTTTCACAAATTTCAACAAGTGTTAAACATGACCTCGGTTTAACTTCAACTTATAAATTTTCATAAATTTTAACAAGTGTTAAACATGACCTTGGTTTAACTTCAACTTGT
Organism: Camellia lanceoleosa; assembly: GCA_025200525.1. Lineage (NCBI taxonomy): Eukaryota > Viridiplantae > Streptophyta > Magnoliopsida > Ericales > Theaceae > Camellia > Camellia lanceoleosa. The sequence continues at coordinate 28,360,594 of CM045769.1, read as the reverse complement.
AAATTTTTCATAAATTTCAACAAGCGTTAAACTAATTTTAGCTTGTAATTTCTACCTTTCCAGGAACCATTTTCCAACTCTCTGCCTCCTAATGTGAACTTAAGTTCCACTTAGGTTCTCATTGTGCATGTATTCCAGAAACATCGTCAAGTATCTTATCAATCACAAGTGTAAAAAATCAAGCTAAAACTTTATTTATTACTTCAGCTAATAACAAAGAACAAAAAAGTCTAATGATAGAAAAATTTCAAATTACAAGTATTCAGGGCCTTAGTAACTCTTTGCCTTCATTATCTTCAAGCCGATATGCCCCATTGCCCAATACCGAGATGATTCTATAGGGTCCTTCCCAATTCGAGCCAAGCTTGCCCTTTCTGGGATCCTTCTTGTTGCCGACGACCTTTCTCAAAACGAGGTCACCGACTTGAAACTCCCTTAGGTTGACCTTCTTATTATAAGCCCTGGCAAGCTGCTGTTGGTATGCCGCCAGCTGAATTGCAACTTTTTTCCTTCTTTTTTCTAGTAGATCCATATCTCGGGCTAATAATACATCATTAGTTCCATTCTCTACTCCCTGAGTTCTGATCTCTGGGATGCCGACTTCTAGTGGGATTACTGCTTTTGTGCCATAAGCCATGGCAAATAGGGATTCCCCCGTTGATCTTCTCGGCGTAGTCCGATATGCCCAAAGTACACTGGGCAATTCATCCACCCACTTTTCCTTTGCTGCTTGTAGCCTCTTCTTTATCCCATCCAAGATAACTTTGTTGGACGTTTTTGCTTGTCCATTGCTTTGAGGAAAACTTGGGGTCGAAAAATAATTCTTGATTCTGAATTTTGCACAGAAGCTGTTGATTAGCTTATTGTCAAATTGTGTTCCATTGTCTGCAACTATGGCCCTTGGGATCCCAAACCTGGTGACGATGTTCTTCCATATGAAGTTCTTCACATGCACATCTCAGATCTTGTCAAGGGGTTCAGCTTCTATCCATTTGGTGAAGTAATCTATTGCTACCAGCAGGTACTTCCTTTGCCTAGTTGCTTAGGGCAGTTTTCCAACAAGATCCATGCCCCATTGGGCAAACGGCCAAGGACTGGATACTGGGTTCAGGTCTGTTGCTGGTTGGTGTATCAGTGGTGCAAACCTTTGGTACTTTTCACACTTCTTGACATAGGCTTCTGCATCTTTCTACATGTAGGGCCAGCAATACTCTTGGGTAATGGCCCTATGAGCAAGTGATCTACCCCCAGCGTGGCTTCCACATACTCCTTCATGTATTTCGTACAAAAAATCTTCAATTTGTGAAGGATGTACACACCTCAAAAGGGGTCCAATGAAGGATCTTCTGTAGAGATGTCGTTCTGTTGTCAGACTGAATCTTGCCGACTTCAATCTGATCTTGTGTGCCTCTTTGTGATCATATGGCAGTTTTTCTTCTTTCAGGAATGCTACTATTGCATCCATCCAGCTTGGTCCCATGTCCACACACATTGCTTCACACTCTGTGGTCAGTGGTTCGATGCTCGGGCCCGACAAGTAGTCAACCATTATCGTCCTTACCTTTCCAGGTTATATTGCACTAGCCAGGTTGGCCAGGGCATCAGCGTGACTGTTATCATCTCGGCAAACCTGCTGTAGTTGGCAATTCTGAAACAAGGCCACCAACCTGCTAACTTCTTTTGCGTAGGCCGACATCCTTTCATCTCGGGCTGCAAAACTCGCCCGTTATTTGGTTGACTATAAGTTGGGAGTCACAGAAGACTATCACCTCATCTGCTTCTACTGCTACTGCTAGTTTCAGTCCTGCAATCAATGCTTTATACTCTACTTCATTGTTTGAGGCCTTGAACCCCAAAGGAATCGATTGTTCTAGTATCTGTCCATCTGGGGATACCAGTATTATTCCTATCCTCGCTCCTTGTCAGTTTGAGCTCCCATCAACGAACAGTTGAAAGGAGTCGCCGATGTAAATGCTGTAGGGCCTGAGTTTTTCTTCCTTCCTTTGTTCCGTTGCCTTCGGCTGGGCTCCTTTTTGTTCACTTGGACATCGTTCACTTCGGCTCAATAGAGCCCGATGTACGATGGCTCCTGGTGTGAACTCGGCCACAAAGTCGGTCAAAACTTGGCCTTTGATTGCTGTTCTGGGTCTGTATTCCAGGTCATACTGGCCCAAGGCCACTGCCCATCTGGCTATTCTGCCTGTCAGATCTCCCTGCTGCAACAGGGACTTCAAAAGATGTTTAGTTAGCACCACAATTTTGTGGGCTTGAAAGTAATGGTTCAGCTTCTTTGAAGCCATTACTAAAGCCAGTGTTAACTTCTCCAAGGGTAAATACCTCGTTTCTGCATCAGCCAGGATTTTGTTTACATAGTAAACAGCCCGTTGTTCCCCTTTTTCTTCTCAGATTACCACTGCACTTACCGCATGTTCCGAAACTGCTAAGTACATGAATAGCTCTTCTCTAGGTTTTGGATTTGAGAGAACTGGAGCCGTTGTCAAATACTTCTTCAAGTCGGCCAAGGCGACTTCGCACTTTTCTGTCCATAAGAAGTCTGTAGCCTTCTTCGCTATGCTGAAGAAGGGTTTGCATTTGTCAGAACTTCTACTTATGAACCTATTCAGGGCTGCAGCCCTTCCAGTCAACATCTGTACTTGTTTCGCCGATATTGGGCTTTTTAGTTCTAGGATGGCCTTGATCTGATCTGGGCTGGCCTCAATGCCCCTTCTAGTCACCAAGTATCAAAAGAACTTACCAGATCCAACTCCAAATGGACACTTCGATGCATTGAGTCGGAGCCGATATGTTTTTAGGATGTCAAAGATTGCCTTTAAGTCTTCCAGATGGTCCTTTGGTTCCCTAGTCTTCACGACCATGTCATCGATGTATACCTTCACTGTTCGGCTAATTAGGTGTCTGAACATCTTGGTTACCAATCTCTGGTAAGTTGCTCCTGCATTTTTCAACCCAAAAGGCATCACTCTGTAGCAATACAGCCCTTTTGGGGTGATAAATGCAGTCTTCTCCTCATCTGGGGGGTACATGGCTATCTGATGGTACCCCCTGTAGGCATCTAGGAAGCTCATCTTTCCATGCCTTGAAGTGGAATCCACCAATTAGTCAATCTTGGGTAATGGGAAATTGTCTTAGGGATAGGCCTTGTTTAGGCTGGTAAAATCCACACAGACCCTCCATTTACCATTCTTTTTCTTCACCACCACGGTATTTGATAGCCATGTCGAGTAATTTATCTCTCGAATGGCTTTGGCCTCTAGAAGTCTCTCTACTTGTTCTTCCATCGCCTCAACATGCATCAACATCGGTCTTCTTGCTCGTTGGATTACAGGTTTGGCTGACTTGTCTACGTTCAGTTTATGGCAAGTGACCTCAAGGTCAATGCCAGGCATCTCGTAAGGCGTCCAGGCAAATACCTCAATGTTTGCTCTCAAGAAAGCCTCCAGTTCTTTTTCTTTTTTCTCGGCTAAGCCTGAGCCGAGAAGGAAGAAGCGTTCCTCATTCCCAGGTTAGACAAGGATTTTCTTCAGGGCTTCTTTACTCTTCTCGGTTGGCTCTTTGCCGACGTCATCTAGGACTTCCACGTCCTCATCTTCGATCTCTACTGTCTCTGGTTCTCGTATACTGCAGGTGGATTTCATTGTTGCCATGGAGCAGTTCTTTACCTGCAGCTAATCCCCTCTGACCTCCTCTATCCCATGCTCTGTTGCGAACCGCAATAGCTGATATAGTGTTGAGAGAACATCCCCCATTGCATGCAGCCATGGCCTCCCCAGTATAGCATTGTAGGGGGATGGTGTGTTGATTATGGTGAATTTTATCTTCACCCTCTTGGTGCCAGCCTGCACCTCTAAGCTTGCTACTCCTAATGGCCACGTCGGTATTCCATTGAACCCGACCATTGGGTTGTTGGACTGTTCCATATCGTCTGGGTGAAGGCCAAGCTCCTTGTAACACTTGACATACATGATGTTACAAGAGTTGCCTTGGTTAATTAGGATGCGCTTCACTTGGCACTTCCCAACCTGGAGGGATACTACCAAGGCATCGTTTTGTGGATGCTGCACCATCTCAAGGTCCGCTTCAGTAAAGGACACTACTGGTCCCTGGCACTCCTCGGCCTGAGGTCTTTTCTCCCAGACCTGGTACACATGCTGCAAGTGCTTTACCTTCTGGGTCTCCCCTCGTATTTCGTTTTGGTTGACCTTCGAGTGAATTACATTAATTACCCGAGGTCCGCTGCCTGCGGTTGCTGTGCTAGGGGAGGTGGAGCTGCTGGTGCCTGAGGCAGTCTTGCCTGCTCTTCCCTTGTCCTGGCTTCATCTACAAGGTCCCTTAAATGGCCTTGCCTTACTAGGTCTTCCAGGTGTGCTTTCAAGGCTCTATAACCCCTGAGTCAGATGCCCATCTTCATTGTGGTAAGCACAATGCTTACCAAGGCTTCTTCCCATAAACTCTTCTGGTACCCTTGCTGGTGCTCTGAAATAAAGCTGGATTCGGATTTTATCCAGGACTTTGTGAATTGGAATTCGAAATACAGTTGTGACTGTTTGTGCCGTCCTCAGTCCTACCTCTTGTTTGTTGGATCCATTGTTACCTCGGCCTCGCTTTGGCAAGCCGTTTTCTTTCTCTTGCTTTGTCTCTTTAGTCCCTGGCGTGTCTTCCTCAGCTCTGGCATATTTCTCAATTCTGGCCATGAGCTCTTCCATACTTTTTGGCAATGTCTTTGCTAATGACTTTCGTAGTGGACAATCATCTTTTAGGCTGTTCTTGAAAGACATGACTGCCACCTCTTGGTTACACTCGGGTATTCAGTTGAATACTTCATAATACCTTTTGGTATAGGCTCTAAGGCTTTCGTCTTTGCCAATTTTTAAAGCCATCAGGGCGTCTACCCTTAACGGCTGTAGTTTGTTTGTCACTAACCTGGCCACGAACATCTCGGCCAGGTCTTTCCAGGTCTTCACAGTTCCTTTCGGCAGTTTGTGAAACCAATCCGATGCGATTTCCCCAAAAGATGAGGGGAACACCTTGCAAAGCAACGGCTCGTTTCTAGTGTACAATGCCATCGAGTTCAGGTATAAACTGACGTGAAAGTTGGAGTTCGACTTATCGTCGTATATCTGGAACCTCGGCATATTGAATCTTTTCAGGGCTTCAAATCTGTCCAGCTCCACTGAGAATGGTGTTCTCGGCTCAACAGGGGAAGTTACCTCGGCATTTTGTTGCTTCCTCTTGAGGTAATCTCTTAAGTCCTCTTTGGTTTGCCTAGGAACTCGGCTATCTCCTGACTTCAACCTTTTAGGTGCACTACTCTCAGCTTCGTTGTGAGCCCTTTTCGACATTTCTTCATTAGTTGTGTTGAAGCACAACTCCTGCCTTTGAATATGCCGATGTTCTTTGAGGTCTGCTTCCTTGGTGCGATGTGTCCTTCGAGATTCTTCCCTTATCGACTCTCCTCGCCCGATCTCCCTTGAAGGCCGGTGAGAGTGTGTTTTGCTCCTGGTGTGTTAGGGGCTACAGGGATTGTTTTCTGCCCTCCCTTCTAGGCATTGGGCGTTAGAATCGGCGTGTCCTGCAGCGGGAACGGTAGCTGCATGACGCTGTTTTGCATCATGAAATTGACGACTGATTGCAGGTCTGCCAATTTGTTCGCCATCTCCTTCATCTCTTCGTCCCTCCGTAGGCATCTATCTTTCCATACCTGGAGGTTATCCTCGTTATAGTACTCGTTTCGGTCTGATTTCTTCTATACGCCGCCCTTCTGGCCGACGTCCTTTCCTTCGTGATTCTTATCACGAGTCTCTTCATTGCAGTTGTCTCATTCGACGTCAAGGTTAATAAGTTTTCCACTCCCAGTAGGAGTGTCGTCCCCAACCTTCTCTTTGTGTCCGTCGTTGGCCATCTGTTCTCCTTTCTTTCCCACAGACGACGCCAAATTATGTGTGTCAATTTTCGACCACACTACCAAATTAGTACTTAGCTGAAGAGCACTGGAAAAATAGATAAGTCCTAAACGACCTGCAACAGAAAGAAGAGATTCCGGCGGTGGTTCGTCCACCCGGGGTCACTCTAATGATCATGTCAGTTATCTCTCAAAGATAGTAAAAGTGCTTAACTCACTATTCAGAATATAAATTGCATACCTTAGACCCATAGGGGTGCCTCCTTTTTATAGCTAATACAATCCTAGTCCCAATAGAAGCCTAACTCCATTGGAATTAGGTTTATTGCTAATCTTGGACTCCTAGTAGGATTGGGATAAATTCTCTAAGAGTCTTATCCTTACCTAAATTGAAGTGCCATTCAATCCAGGATTCTTGTCCTTTATTCGCTTATCTCGAACTTTGATATCTTCGGAGATAACCTCGGCCTAGTCGAGATAACCTCAGCGTCATGACCAAGACACGTGGCACCTCGGCTGACACTTTGGCGTCACCTTGGCCACGTGTTGGTACTTAGAAAATATGTCCCCATAATAATAATTAAAGAGTAGAAAGTGAAATTAACCCAATAAAAATTTCAGAAAAAAATATTTTGGAGAAATTACAAAAAAATCTCCAAGGTTTGACCATTGTGTCAAAACAAACCCAGAGTTTTTTATTTTATCAATTTAAATCTTAATCTTTTAATTTAAATTTTATCTAAATCATTTGTCTATTTTCATTAAGTAAAATTGATGAAAAACTTTGTATTTTAATTACTCCTATTAAACTCAACGAAAAATGACACTTTAGGCATTTTATGTACGTTTATATTGAGTTTAATAATTAAAATATAATTGTTTTTATTCTATTTAACTTAACAAAAATAAATTGACAATTTAAATTAAAAAAATTAAAACTTTAAAGTCTAAATTAATAAAATTAAAATTCAAAATTTATTTTGTTATAAATATGAAATCTTAATTTCTTTTTTTAATTTTATAATTTGCCCGAATATTTTTGGCACTTGTCACAGTAGTACCAAGTAGAAGAGTGATAAGCTCCAACACACCACCACTCTAGTCCCCTTTCAGATTCTGAAAATTGGAGCACAAATTCTTATTTAAAAGGACGAGCAAATATATATATGATATGAAATGGATATAGTGACCTTCGGAGTTATAATCGGCATAATCGTTCTCTTCTTCGGCGCTGTTTGCTTCATCACCATTGAAGGCACTTGCAAGCGCCGTCCTTCCTAGTCCCAATCCAAACAGCCCCTTCAAAAACTCATTTAAGTCTTCAATAACCCCCCAAAATGGCGATTCACAGTACCCAGATCTGTTCAATGTTGGTTCTTGTGGTTTTGGGAATTGGGTTTTGCTCAAATCTGGGTTTTGGCCACGAGGGTCATAGTTCTGGATCCAGTGAATCTGCGGTCCGTGATGATCATGCTCATCACCACTGTGATCACGGACACGGTCACCATCACCATCATGATCATCATCCTGAGGAGAGGATGGTTGAATCGAAGAAGCTACTACCAGAGGAATTGGCTGAGGAGGAGGATCTGAAGCTGTACGGATTTGGGTCCCACCAGAGTCACCATCACCACCATGATCATCATCATCATCATCATCATCACGAGCATGGTGCTTCGGAGCTTTCTGGTGCCGGTAATTGTTGACATTTTCATTTCAACTATGTGTTTCTGTTGAATAAAAGTGTTTTTGTTTTGTTTTGTTTTGTTTTGTTTTGGGTTGATTGAGAATTTTGCCTGCTGTCAATGCATTGATGTTAGGAGAATTTATTATATATGTATATATATCTATTGTAGGAAATTGCTTGATATATAGCATTCAGTAGCTTCCTGTTTTTTGGAACTATTTGATTTAGAAAAAGTTAATAGGACATCAAGCAATTATATGGCAATAATGGGCGCATATATATATATATTTTTATAGATTTGATTTATAGTTTAGTTGTGTGGGTCTTAACATTAGTGTATCGATATGGGGACTGGAAAATAGCCGAGAGAGACTTGATCTTCAAACACTAGAGGGTTCATATATACTCGACTGATTGGAAAACATTGGAAAATTATTTCTTTTAGTTTGACATGTTACTAAATAAGAACTAAATTGGGAATTATGTGGTTGATGGAGACAAGTGGCAATAACCTTTTAAGGTGTACAAGGGGTGTGGAAGAGATGCTTTCAAGAACTAAGCTTTGATTTGGCATGCATTGGATGATGCACAATCTAAATGAGACCTTGGATAATGATGTTTAGTGTTAGGGTCTTGTTCTTACTTTTACATTTTATATGTTGTTGGTCCATTTTTTAGTTTAGGAGTATTTTGTTAGTTTTTAAATTTGCTGGACATGCATGGTAGGGGTTGCCTATGGGTCGTGGTATGTGTCAAGTTATATATTTAGGGTTTTTATTTGTAGGCATTATTTGATTTTAGATAAGTTTTTGGAGTCAAAACTAAGTTTCCGTATTAGAAACTCTAGTGTTATCAAAGGTGATAGGTGCACTAAAGCGCCAAGATTTCTTAGGGCCTAGGTGCAAGGTGCAAGGCGAGGCACGGGTTTCATCGAAATGAGGCTCACGTTGACAATAAAAAATAGCTAATTTAATGTAAGAAAATAATTCAAGGTTCAAAATGAGTAAAATGTAATATTGAATTTTTAAAACACAAATACCAACAAATACTAATATTTTATCATAGACAAACAATTCAAGGTTGCACATAAACACAATCATTTAACTCATAAATTATAAACATTTGAAAATGCCAACAAAATGGAAGTGTCTTATAAGATAAGAATGGAGGAGGAGGAGATTGAGGAGATGAAGAAGATGAATAACAATAACTGTTAGTTTGGTCAAAGAGAAAGCTCTATTGAACCAATGCCTTTGTATAGTTAGATCTCAAAAAGTGTTGGGTTATAATGTATGTTTAAGGGTTTAATCTCTTGTAGTAGCATGTAAACAAAAAAATAATGAGATTAAGTGAAATTAAAGGTAGTAATTGTAATAAACAAACATTTTCAAAGAAGCTCACAAGTTGTGCGCCTTGAGCTTAAGCCCAAAGTGCATGCTTCATGCGCCTTTATGGGGCCTATTTTACATTGCCTGGCTTGAGATGTTTTGAAGCGCACTGACTGCATCTTGATGAGCCTTGGGCCTAGGCGCACCTTTAATAACATTAACCCTATTCCTATTGATTTGGGATTGCTTATGTATACAAAAATTATGTAATTGCTTCTAATAGAGAACATTTTTGGAGAGGCTTTTTCTAGCAAAATATACTTGTTTGAAATCCTGTGATGCAATCTGACAATAAGAATTATGCTAAAGGGTTTTAGAAGTGGTTTCTAGAATTAGTTTCTGCCTTTCTTTTTACTCGTTTAATATTATATATATATATTTTCTAAACATTAAAGCAATGACATTTCTGACCAGTTATGTTTTTATGAAATTTAATCAATTTCATTTTTTTGTTGCATTTTATAGGTCTTTGGATTTATGCGATGGGATGCTCACTGTTGGTGAGCATGGCTTCCCTCATTTGCTTGATAATTTTGCCTATAATATTTAGTAAGTTGTTTAGCTGTATACATTGACGTATTTTCTGGACTTCAGCAGTTGTTCTTGCTGAATTCATTCTTGTTTTCTATTGAAGATGCATGTCTCCATATACTAATTTTAACTTTTCTGGTTTGTTTCAGTTCAAGGAAAACCATCAAAGGCAGTTGTGGACTCATTGGCTTTATTTGGGGTCTGATTCTTCCTGCCTTTTATTTTATTTTATTTATTTGTAATTTTTTATAATTTTTTTTTTCATGTTCTTTGAGTTGATGGCTCTGAATTGCTGTTTTCTTCTATGTTTTTGGCTGTTACATTTGTTGAGTACATGGATTTTTTTGTTTTTCTATTTTGTTCAAGAAGCTATTTGAATTGCTTGATTTTTTTGTCACTTCAATAATTATGATGATGGTTTACTTTCTAATTTGTGACTACTACTTGGATTACTGAATGTGCTAATGCTTCAATTAGTTGTACTACCACGTAAGCTTTGGATATCCAATATTCAATGTTGCAACAAAATTTGTCCATAGCTAATCTAGAAAAGGTTGGATGACTTCCACACTTTGATTGTTAGTTTTTAATTTCATCTATTTAAAATTTGTTGTTATTATAGTCTTGTTTCTGTTACTATTATTATTTTTTGTTTATTTTATTGGGGAGAATTGTAGGATGTTACTTTCACTGGATAAGATATTTAATGTTTTCACAAGCTAAGTTTTTGGATTTGTGCTGTATGGTGTATATATTAGTGATGCAATATATAGAGGTGTCGCTATGTACTTGAGATGATCGTTTTGAGGCACTGCTTTTACTTGAATTACTGCACCCAACTGTTTCTGAAGTGGACCCTGCTTATATTGGCACATATTTGGGAAATATACATTAGAATTGGCTGATACTTGGATAAAGATGCAGGGTAGATGGTTGTCCTGACTGCAAGGAAGAACCCTATCTAGAATATGAACCTTGGAAGGAAGATACCTATCAAACTGATCACAAGAATACCAGTCACAGTGCCTAGTAGCCAAAGAAGAATCTCCCCTAGTGATTTGATAAAAGTAATATGAATAGCATTCCAATGGATATAACACCATAGTTGCATCAAGCAACAATATCAGTGTCCTTATGATTTACATCTTTGTGTTTGTTTCAAGGAACCTTGTGGAAATATTGAAATGCATTATTGATTAGTTCAGATGTTGGTATCCCAGTGGAGGTGGTTGCAAGTTGAGTTAGTTCCTAAAGAAGTGAATTTTGTTTTTATCGTTTTTGGCCTTTATATCCTTTCTCTTGGCACATTTAATTGGCTTTTGTAATCTATCTCGGAATTTTCATCTTTATTTGACCTTATACCTGTCAAATTCTTGAATTATTCCCCTTTCAATAAGAAAAAATAGAAAAAAGAAATCTAAACTTTCTTGGAAGGCTGACTTCTGTAGAATTATTGAATGTATGAGCTGATTTTAATTGCTGTTCGGATTGATGCCTTCTAAAGTTTGGTTGGCGACAAGGGGGCAATGCAATGGCAATTCAAACCCAACCCCCCCCCCCCCCCCCACATCTCGATGTAATTTTTATTTACTTACTAGTTGGTTGTTGAGCAAATGGAGGAGTAAAGATTGCATTGCCTTTCGTTGGATGAAATGACACATCTGTAGGATTTTGTTTCTTCAGTTTCTTTGTTATGAGGCTGCTTACTCTATGATTTTTTTTGCTATTTGCAGGCTGGAGCCATGTTAGGTGATGCTTTTCTTCACCAATTGCCACATGCTTTTGGTATGCAATGGGTCTGATGTCATTCTTTGGTACTTTAATGATGCTTAGTTTTTTTATTATATATATATTATTTATGTTTTATATGTAGTTCTGATTCTTGAATTTCTATCTATCGTCATTACCACTAAACAGCTTTGGCTGTTATTATATCAGAAGAAAATTTAAAAACATATGGTTACTATTGGGATAAGACTGATTTCATTGATGAAGGAACCATGCTTTCCTCCTTTTAGGAGTGGTGCTCTTGTTTTAACCCCTTGGCCAGTGTCAATTTCTGAGAGAGATGATTGACTTAGGGATGAACCTATTACACCTGGTGAGAATTTTAAGGCCATTAATCCTTGTTTTTCTGAGTCTGATGCTATGGCAGTATGTCATAAATTAAATGTTTGAGATGGTAAAATGTCTTATCATGGAAGCGAGGGGTTTAGCCTTCCAGGGGTTTGAGTTAAAGAGGAATGCATCTTCTCCTCTTCATGAGGTTGGGGGTGGGGTGTTCTGTTAAGTCAAGTACTAGACATAATGGGTTTGTCTTTGGTAAAGTGAAGTAGGTGAGAGGATGGATTACAAGGGGAATATATCAGAACGGGGGAGAAATAGCAGAATTAAGGGTAATTGTAGGAAGGGGATTAGGAATTGAGGAATTTGGTTTATGGAATTAATATGATGGTCCAGCGAGTGAGATCGTGGATATAAGTGGTTCTAAAATGAATATTATAAGTTGAAATGTGAGTGGACAACTATCCAAGAACAGAAGTGTGGTAAAGGAGGTTTTGATTAGGAACAACGTAGACATTGTAATTCTTCAAGAAACAAAAATAGAAAAATTCAGTGGGAAGTTGATTAAGAGCATTTTGGGGGTTACGTATAGGAATTGGGCTTCCTTACCTTCTTGTGGAAGATCTGCTTGGGGAGAGGTGTTGATAATTTGGGAAGAGAGAGTGATTAGTGAGTGTGAAGTAGTTGTTGGGGAGTTTTCAGTGGCCAGTCGGTTTAGGATACAGGAATAATGATAATAGTGAGTAGTGGGCAGGTTCAAAATTGGGAGGTGGGCAGTTAGACTTATTGACTTTTCTTTATGGGGTGCAAGTTGGAGGTAAGGACGAGGATGTTTTGGTCTGGGAAGGGCCAGGTTTTTTCTTAGTTTCTTCGTTCTATCGGGATTTGTGTGGTGGTGTCGTGGGGGAGTTCCTTTGGTGTCAGATATGGGTCACAGGTGTTCCATCTAAGGTGGCTTTTTTTTGTGTGGACAGCGGCTTTCGATAGGATTCTAACTATTGATAATTTGGTATGTTTTGGTCATTTGGTGTTGTATGTACTGTGGTGATGCGGAGTTAGTGAATCATCTGCTTGTTCAGTGTCTGGTGGCTTACCGTTTGTGGGCTTTTATTTTTACTACTTTTGGGGTGCAGTGGATGCAACCGAAGAGGGTATTAGAGGTCCTATGGAGTTGGGCGGGGGTTGGGTAAGGAAGAGGCGTCGGAAGGCCTTGGGCTATGGCTCCTTTGTGTTTAATGTGGTTGTTTTGGTTGGAACGGAATCGTCGTATTTTTAAGGAGGTTGCTTGGTTGGTGCCATGGTTAGAGAGGAGGTTTCTCCGAGTGTTGTGTGGTTGGGTGTCTGGGCGGGTGGATTTAGACTTGTTTACCTTTTTAGATTTCATAGATGATGTGATTGGTTGAGGTGTTTTGGGTCCAGTTCTTGTTTAGATTTTGTTGATGTGATTGTTTGTGGTGTCTCTTTTGTTTGGGAGTTCTGTCTTGTATTTTTAGCATCTCCTTGATGCTTTAGTTTATCAATAAAGTTTTATTTATCAAAAAAAAAAAAAAGTGAGTGGTGGCTTGCGGGAGTTGTTTGGTTTGTTTGGGGTTTGATATCCAAATTGGTGTGTTGGTAGTGACTTTAATGTAATCAAAGTAGTTTCCAGAACGCTGAAGGGGGATGGACTCACTGGGAGCATGAAGGACTTTGATGCATTTATGAGAGAGTAGGAATAGGTCTATCCCCCATTGTCAAATGCTAGTTTCACCTGTAGGCCAATTTTGTGTTTAATAGTCTGGATAGATTTTTGTATTCTTTAGGTTGGGAAGAGAGATTCCCTAGTGTCAGACAAGAGGTGCTTCTGAGAGCAATGTTTGATCATTATCCAGGGGTCTTAGAAAGCCGTCCTATCAATTGGGGTCCCACTCTTAGGTTTGAGAATATGTTAGATTATCACTTGTTTAAGAAATGTTACCAGGAATGGTGGGAAAGTTGTAGACCTCACGGGGTGGGAGTTTCAAATTCATGAAGAAACTAAAGTTTATTAAATAGTACTTGAAAATTTGGAACAAAAGTTTTTGGAGACTTGAAAGAGACTACAAAATAAAATTTTGGTTAGGATCAATAAGTTGGACAGTCTTGAGATAAGTGGTGGTCTTTTTGAATCTCTTTTTGAAAGTAAGTTTGAGGAGGTGGTCTTTAGAGAAGAAATTCCGTGGCTAAAAAATCTAAAGCTTAATGAAAATTATTTTGCGAGGTTGCAAATGGAGGTCAAATTATTAATCATGTTTTCCTTTTTATTCAAGATTGTATTCTTTTGAGGGAGGGGTGAGTAGGATGAGATTAGAATGGTTGGGATCGTCCCCTATTGGTTCGGAGAAGGTTACTTGGTTGAAAAGGCTTTTTGATGTTTGGAAATAGGAAGGTGGTTTTTAAAGTGTAAAAAGGATGGGTCCCTAGGGCTTAATGTTTTTTTTTTTTTTTTAATTTTATTTTTACTACCACTTTTTACGTTTGTTGGGATATTGTTAATTTTGATTTGTTGAAAGTTTTTAATGATTTTTTTGAGAAAGGAGTTGTTGATACTTGTGCAAATGCTCCATTTATATGTTTGATTCCGAATAAAGAGAATTCTTTAAGAATAGATGATTTTCAACCTATTTGTTTATTTACTTATTTGTATAGAATTTTCGAAAGTTTTATCTATGTCATTGAGATTGGTTTTGGGGGACTTCATTTCTCTTCTCAAGGTGCCTTTGTTGAGGGGTGTTAAATATTAAATGTTGTAATGTATCAAATTTTATTGCTCGAATCCATTACGATATCCCTTTAATTAAGTCCATTTCCAAGATAATGAGCAAGAATAAAATAAATGAAATAATCAAGGTTCTCTCTTTCGTATGAATACACAATGATGACAAGTCCAATACAATTAAATTATAACAGTGCCCTTAGGCTCACATCGAAAATAATGTGAATGAAATAGGAGGGAATAACCCTCTTTACAATGAATTGGCACTTCGCCTAAGGTAATAGGTTCTGTGGCTAACAATCATGGAGACTTTAAGTCTTGCACAAATCTTTTGAGCTTCACACCTAAAAATAATCAACGACGTGAGATGAACATGAATGTCCAGTAGGAATCTCAATGATTCTAAACAATAACAATATATGGATAGCTATGATCATGAACACTACAAGTCATTATTATATATGTAAAGTGACTTTTTATACCCAAACAAACATACATATCTTTTCTCAAAAGAAACATTCTTTATCATTTCTAGGAAAAAAAAAAGAACTCATTTTATTTATTTTTATTTTTTATCTTGGTAGTTCGCCATTTTCAATTCTAAACAATTTCCAAACCTAATCACATCTCTTGTACTCCCAATAATTTCATCATATTATTTATTTCCAAAACCAACCCACTATTTGTTCGTTGTATTTTTGTGATACTCACTTGCATCAAACAATACTCACATTGTTCCGAATTCAATATCCACTTCATAACACAACTCCAACTATATTATCGATATTTATTTTCATCAACAATTATCTCTACAGATAGACACGCATTAGCAATAAAAATCTCATGATAAAATAAACAACTTGGGGTCTCATCAAGCCCTACATCACCACCGTTATGTCATCAAGCCCCATGTCTGCTTGCTTTACCGGTTGCTAGCTGGAATGAACGCATTACATCTATATAGCACAACCTGCTTTACTGGGTGCTAACCGGAAGGAACACATTACCTCTATATAGCACATCAACCCACTTTACCGGTTGCTAGCCGGAAGGATAGTGTTACCTCTATATAGCACAATCACATTTCACAACACATACATCTCAATTTCTTTCCGTTCATTCTCATCTGATTAATTAATTACACAGTTAACCAACAACGCATAAGGTTTCAGTTCAACCTATTTCAATCAATTCTACAAGAAGCAATACCATCCTCCCCCGATGGCCAGAGACAACTTCTATGCAATAAAGTCTCAACTCTCACATTAAAACAAAATAATTCTCGTAGCAATTTCTTACTTGATTTCATCATTTCCAATCACCAATAGTTTCATCATAAATCAAATTCAAGACCATTACATATTTCTCTTCCTCTTCCAATTTCATGATACAAGTTTCACAAGTATTACTTAGAAAATCATTTATCTTTCCTTTGTCTATTTTTATTCCACTTTTCAATAATTTTGATTACATTATTCAATTTCTTGACAAGCTCGATATATTGCCACTACATGACAACCCATCCATTTCAATTTCACAATAATGAATTTACAATAATCGACACAACTCAAATAGACATAGGTCCCATCAATTTACCTCATTCTCGAAGTTGTTACGTAGACAACTAAGATTAGGACTTTCTACTTAAATCACCACAATTCATATTCTAATTACATAATAGTTTCAATAATTATGTAATTACCAACTCTTCTCTATCATCATGAATATTCAATTAAAAATGAGGGCTTTATGTTCAGTCATCATAAACATGTATTATTATCTTCCAATTTCATAACCAACAATAAAACATTAGATTAACTCTTAAAATCCAAAACCCTAACTCAAAACCCACATGCATTTCGAAAATCTCTACACAACTATGCCTTAATGCAATAGGAAAATGCCACATGTCTATCTATACCAAAGTATTGAAGAAAAGCAAAGAATCTCTACCTTTAGAAGAGAAGAGAAAAAACCCAAAATCGACCTTGACGGAATTTGATCTCCACTAGTCACAAAGTAGCCCTCAAGATGCTCGTCATTGGTCCAAAGGACTAGTGCCAATATGTTGTTTGATTTTAATAGATCAAAGAAAATATGAGGGTTGGTGGGTTTGTGTAGAGAGAACATCGAGAAAATAAGAAAATAAATTTGAGAGAGAGAGAGAGAAGTGAGTTCAAATCAGTGTTATTAAAAGCACGCCTAGGCGAGCGCCTAGGCCCAAGTCCCATCCAGGCCCAAGGTTGCGCCTTGTAGTGTTCTAGGCTAGGCGACTTTGATAAGGCATATCTAGGCCAAAGGTTTGCGCCTTGTAGTGTTCCAACCCAAGCAACTTCGAGAAGGCGCGTGATTGGTCTAAGGCACAATAAGGTCCAAGGTTTGCGTCTTGAGTGCTTTTTTTATTGTTGCTTTAATTGGTTTTGTTTAAAATTTGACCAGTAGTTTAATGTGGTGTAGCTACAGAAGATTCCTACTCTTATTACAGATGCCAATACATTGGACATTCAATCCCAAATCAATGATAGAAGAAAAATTAGCCCTAATTTCTAATCTCCGAAGAACATTAAATATTTAACATTTCATTTTGTTTATGTTGAACCCTAAACTATTTACTTATATTAAATTATATATATTTTTCCGTACTAAGTGCGCCTCACTTCATTGAAGCCTGCACCTTGCCTTCTGCCTTAAGCCTAGTCCACAAGAGGCCTTGGTGCACCTATCGCCTTTAATAACATAGGTTCAAATGACGGAAAAATGGGTTTTGACTGAAAAATAGCTGCAAACGCAGATTTCGAGGTTGTCAAACGTGCTTGGCTGCACATGCAAAGCCTCCTTATGCACGTGCGAGATATCCCCACCGCACGTGCGGTTTCACACATCACAAAATCTCCTTCAATCCCCTTCTCTGCACATGCAACCCCCTACTCCGCATGTGCGGTCTCATACCCTGCATGTGTGGTCCACCTGATCTAGCCCAAACCTCAAGTTGATTCCATGTCTCCATTTTCCGTCCTTACGCCCGAGACTCGAAAATTTTAACTTGCTACGCCACAGGACACCTAGAACTTCGGAAAAAAAATAAATGAATCTGAAATGAGAGTTCAAGTCGGGTTAGAGACCTGAAAAAAAATAATCGTTTCTGGTCATAATGGTGTGATGGGCCACAGTGGGTGGGCTGGGGTGAATAAAAAAGGGGCTCATTTGGAGGGGGCTGGTTCGGGTAAGGGCTGTCCGTTGATGGCAAATAAAATCGGCCCAAAGGAGGATGGTTCATTAAGCTGTAAAGAAGGGGCGTGTGGGTTTGCCGACCAAATTTATTCTTTGCTCGATCCGGGTGCGGGCCGGATTGACGACGAGACGAGTGGGCGGTCTTCTTGCGATCCATATCGGACGCAGTCGGCTCAGGCGGATACGGTTGTGTTACAGTATTCTCGCCGACGCTCGGTGTCGCCGTCTCGTTTGGAGTTGGTGGTCCACTGTTCCCCATCTGCGCACACTGACCGACGCGTAGAGGCGTCGAATGCCGGTACCAGGTTAGCATCGGAGTTGGATGTTTGTCAGGCCCAGGTGGAGCTGGTGAGTTCTCGTGTTGCGTCATCTGCGGTGGAGTCGACCTCGCGATTGCCGTGGAGTCGATTTAACTCCTTTGCAGTGGGCGTCATTGCGATTGGAGTTTGATCCCGTCTTTGTTGGAGACTTCTTGCGGTGATCCATGGGCTGCTCAAGGAGGAGAGAGGAACGTTTGTGGGGGCCAAGCACCTGTTTTTGAGTTACAACCTTTAGCTGTGCAAGATGGTGACTCATGACTTGTTTCAAACAAACCAACGGTTTGAGGATAATGGGGCTTTTCAGGAGGAAATTCCTTGGCCGGAAGCGTGTCTCAATGGGTGTTGGATCGAATTAGTGAGGTTAGCCGGTGTTTGGGTTTGTCTTTTGAAGGCCATGAAACTGAGGCAATGCGTCTTTTTGCGGCAGTGGAGGCTTCATGGAGGAAAGGGTCTCCCGGTCCTACCCCTTCTAAAGGATATCGGGAGCTTAAGAATTTGGAATGTTCGGTGGATTATGATCATTGTTTGAAGGATGTTGGCCGGGGTGGAAGACGCGATCGGAGGGGCCCATTGTTGTTGAAATGAAGTTAAAAATTATATCGTGGAATGTGCGAGGGTTGAATGATAGGGATAAGAGGGTGGCGGTGAAGGCGGTTCTGCGGGAGGCTAACCCGGACATTGTATGTTTACAAGAGACGAAGTTGGCTGAGGTGGGTGCGGAGTTGATTCGCAAGGTGTGGGGGGGGCGGTTTGTGGAGTGGCTCTTTTTGCCTTCGGTGGGCACGGCTGGTGGGGTTCTTCTGTGTTGGGATAAGAGGGTAGTGGTGAAGGTGGAGGAGGAGATAGGTAGTTTTTCTGTCTCTTCTTTGTTCCGTTGTGTGGATGACAATTTTCTTTGGGGTTTTTTGGGGTATATGGGCTGTCTGAGGATTCTGGCGGGGTTTGTTTTTGAGGAGATGGAGAACATTGCCTTTATTGGGATGTTCCATGGTGTGTTGGGGTGATTTTAATGTTGTCCGTTGGCGTCGGAGAAGGCGGGGCTTGCCAGAGTTCGAGAGCTATGCGGCTTTCGTTCTTTATAGATGATTTTCGGTTGGTTGACTTACCTATCCAGGAGGCGGTTTCACTTGGTCAAATGGTCGGAGTTTGTCTCGCATTGATCGATTCTTAGTTCTTGTAAATTGGGAGGAGCATTTTTGAGGTAGTTACCGGTTACCAAGACCCAGATCGATCATTGGCCAATTTGTTGGATAGTGGGGGCTCCGGCGTGGCCTATGCCATTTCGTTTTGAGAACATGTGGTTGCAAAGATGAGGGCTTTCTCGACTGGTTCATGGTCAGGTGGAGCGATTACGAGGTTCGGGTTCTCCTAGTTGTGTGTTGGCTCAAAAATTGAAGTCATTGAAAGTGGCTTTAAAAAATTGGAATAAGGAGGTGTTTGGTGGCTAGAGGGCCAAAAAGTCTGCGATGGTGTCTTTACTTCATTCCTTGGATGAGTTGGAGGTGCAAGATGAGTTGTCCCGAGGATGGTCTTCGCATGGAGGCGGCAAGACATGATTTTGTTCAGATATCTCGTATGGAGGAGGTTTGTTTTCGTCAAAAGTCTAGGTGTTTGTGGTTAAAGGAGGATCGAATACAAAATTCTTTCACCGAATGGCTAATGCTCATCGAGGGTTAATCGATTAGTAGGTTATGGGTGGATGGTGGAGTTGCACACCTAGCGAGATTAAGGATGGGGTAGTCGGTTATTATCGGCATTTATTCCGCCTCAAGAAGGGATTTGGCGGCGGATTAGAAGGTGTTCGATTTGCCACGATTCAGCGGAGGATCGGGAGACTTTGGGCGAGCCTTCTGAGAGGATGAGGTGTTTGGAGCTTTGCGGGGTATGAGTGGGGATAAAGCCCGGGACGGATGGTTTCACTATAGCTTTTTCGGCATTGTTGGAGTGTGATCAAGGGTGATATTATGGCAACTATGGCGGACTTTCGGCATCTGGGCATTTTGAGAAAAGCTTCAACGCAACCTTTATGACTTTGATCCGAAGAAAGGTGGGCTTGCGATATTCGGGATTTTAGGCCTATCGGTTTGTTGGGGAGTGTGTATAAGTTAGTTGCTAAAGTATTGGCAAATCGTTTACGAGGTGTGTTATCGATGTGGTGTCCGGAGTCTCGAGAATCGTTTGTTGGGGGGAGGCAGATTTTGGATGCCGTTCTGGTTGCCAATGAGTGTTTGGATTCTCGGATTCGCCAGGGGCGCCCTGGTTTGATTTGCAAATTGGATATTGAGAAGGCGTATGATAATGTTAATTGGGAGTTCCTCTTGTATGTTTTGGATCGTATGGGCTTCGGGGCGACTTGGTGTCAGTGGATTAAGTTTTGTATTTATTTGTCGGTATCGGTGTTGGTTAATGGGACTCCGGCGGGTTTCTTTCCGACACATCGCGGCCTTCGGCAGGGGGATCCTTTGTCCCCTTTGCTTTTTATCTTAGTGATGGAGGCGTTGAGTAGATTGTTGGATAAAGCTGTTCGCGAAGGTTTTCTTGAAGGTTTTGTTGTGGGGACTCTAGCAGTAGGTCCTTTCTGGGTTTCGCCTTTGTTATATGCGGATGACGCTTTGATCTTCTGTGGTGCCGAGGCTGCGCAGGTTGGATATTTGCGTTGTGTTTTGCTTTGTTTCGAGGTGGTTTCGGGCCTTCGTGTTAACTTGCGGAAGTCGGAGCTTATTCCAGTGGGAGCCGTTGCTCGAGTACCGGTTCTGGCTGCCGTTTTGGGGTGTAAGGTTTCGGTTTTGCCAGTGTCCTATTTGGGATTACCTTTAGGGGCTTCTTTTAAAGCTAAGAGGGTGTGGGATGGTGTTGTGGAACGGGTGCAACGCCGGTTGGCTGGTTGGAAGTGCCAATATCTCTCGAAAGGTGGACGTTTAACTTTGATTAAGAGTGTGCTGAGTAGTATTCCCACGTATTTTATGTCGGTCCATGTCATTCCGGTTTCAGTGGCTCATCGGTTGGAAAAGCTTCAGCGAGATTTTTTGTGGGGAAGTGGCGGTGATGTCTTTAAGTATCATTTGGTTGATTGGGGTAAGGTCTGTCAACCAAGGCGGCTTGGAGGGTTGGGGGTTCGTCGGTTGGTGACGTTTAATCGAGCTTTGTTAGGGAAGTGGCTTTGGCGTTTTGCTTTGGAGCCTTACAGATTGTGGCGGCAGGTGGTGGCGTCTAAATATAATTTGGGTCGGGGTTGGGTTTCGGTGCATCACTTGCACTTATGGGTGTGGGTTAGGGAGGGGTGTTTGTTTGGGAAGGGTGGAGTTTTGGAAGTGGATCGGGTGGAAGGGGGGGGGGGGGAGTAGGGTGCGATTTTGGAAAGACTTGTGGTGTGGGGAGTTGGTGTTGGAGACCCGTTTCCCTTTGATTTTTAATATCGCATTGGATCCAGATGCTTTAAATCGCGTCCTATTTGGTGGTGGGGGTGTGGTACTTTCGGATATTCGATTCTGACTTCATGGCGGAAGTTGGTCGATGATGGAGTTGTGGGGTTTTTATATAGTTTGGAATACGGTTGGGGTGGGTTCGATGTGTTGGTATGGACTAGGGTCGGGCTAAGGCGATTCTGATTGCCTCTTTTTATCAGGGTTTGTTGGGAGCTGATGGTTGGGTCTTCCCTTGGAGAAGTGTTTGGGTTCCGGGAGTTCCGACTAAGGTTGCCTTTTTCATGTGGACGGTCGCTTTAGGTCGAAATCTTACTTTGGATAATTTGATGCGGCGGGGGCATATCCTCGTCAATCGGTGTTGTCTGTGCTGTGCGGATGCGGAGTCAGTGGATCATTTGTTCCTTCATTGCTCGGTGGCCTCGCGTTTGTGGAACTTTATGCATTCTCTTTTTGGACTTGCTTGGGTTCAGCCACAAGGGGTGTTTGATTTCCTTTGGGCTTGGCGGGGGGTCCGTCTTGGCCGCCGCCGGCGGCGCGTTTGGTTATTGGTTCCGTTCTGTTTGATGTGGTTGATTTGGTTGGAAAGGAATCGTCGTACCTTTTTAGATGTTTCTCACACAGTGTCTTGGTTACAAAGTCGTTTTCTATTCGTTTTGCATAGTTGGTTGGATGGGACTGTCGATCCGGATTTATTTGTGTTTTTAGATTTTCTAGATGGGGTGATTGGTTAGTTCTGGTTTTTTCTGGTTTGCCTGCTGGGTGGCTTTATTGTATTGGTTGCATCGTCTTGATGCTTTTTTAATAAAATTGCTTATTTATCAAAAAAAAATATGTTGTTGTACAATTATGTTATATTTTGCAGGTGGTGAACACTCCCATTCACACGATCATGATGTGGACCATGCTCATTTTGGACATGAGCATCCACATTCTCCTAAACATGCACATACCTTAAAAGATCTCTCTGTTGGTTTGTCCATTTTGGGTAAGTTGAGAAACATGCAACGTGCATGCACTATTTGTTAATCTCAGTCAGATGCTTTCTTGTTTTACAATATATATTTATGCATTGTGCACATGCAACAATGATCTGTTTTATACATTCCTGTAATTTTGCCTCTAATAACGTATAGAAAAAAAATTACTTTCTCGTCTCTCAAATTTGAAAATTAATAATTCTGAATAATAAATAATTATTAATGGTTATCAAAGTAATTAACAAATTATAAATGCACATTTATTGATAATCCAAATGTGTCACTGTATTACATTGGACCGCATGAATGGTTCAAAAGCCTTGAACACACTGTTGATGGTTAAAAGAGTATCACCTTAAGAATATGAAAAGGCTGACAGAGTACATACACAGTGAAATTGAGAAAAAGTGGCCCTAGTTGATATATGGGACTCAAGAAAAGTGATGTTAAGCATGTGTTTATTTTATCATTAAGGGTAACCCCAAGGGGTTGGGCTGGTAGTAAGGCCTTGGGTCTTGGCGGTGTGCTCCCTCCAAGGTTCAAGGATTGAAACCTTTTAGGTGTTAACAATTCTTTGGGGCCATCAGACTGGGGGAAAACCCTTGAATTAATCGTGGTGCACTTGTGGGAAACGCCTTGCCGAGGGACTGTGTACCCCTAGAGAGTAGTTGGACTTTGATTCGGACACCCAGTGCCAATCAAAAAAAAAAAAAAAATCATTAAGGGTAGTTTAGTCATTGTTAGCCTTTAGGGTTTTACTTAGTTTTCTTATATATATTTCTCCTGTAATCTTTCACTAATTAATTCAATAATACCATGGTTTAGGTTAAACCTAGTTTTCATGGTATCAGAGCCAGGTTTCGATCCTAGGACACATGTTAGCTTGTTGTTCAACTAAAATTATGAATCTTAATCAAATATGCAAAGTACGATTCATCTAGCCAACCCCAAGTAGTTGGTGAAGATTTGTGTAGTTGAATTGATTTTATCAGTTTGTAAGTTTCTTTAACCTTAAGGTAGTAATATACTTAGAAGGTGGCTGTGCATAAACCACTTGATGTTAAGGTGATTGGTTGTAAGCATCTTCTCAACTACTCGTCACTAAAATGGCTGTATTTGGCACTTGTTTGTCATTGAATGATTGCATGTAAGCCACTTGTCACTTGCTTGTGATTGAGAGGCTGTGTAGCCACTTTTCACGTACTTGTCATTGAGCTTGTTGCCTGTAAGCCACTTTTAAACTAATTTCCAGTGGTAGCCTTCTCTATTTTTAGATGCTTCACTATAATGTAACCCATAAGCTAGTTAGTTTATATCAATTGAATTTTAAAGTTTTCATATTTCGGGAACCTAACAATGATCGCAAAAGATAGTGTTTTTACTCTATTTTTCTCAATGGCTCAATCTAATAAATTTTCACATAAAAAATTACTCTCTCCGTCCCAAAATATTAGTCTTTTTTGGGGAATCTAACTTTTTTTGGTAGTACAATTATTACATTTCAAAATATTTTATTTTCCAAAACTACCCTTTGATAGTACAATTATTACACTTCAAAAATATTAATGTTAATGAATTTAAAAGAAGGGTAAAATAGGAAATTCATGTTATTTTAATTCTTGATTTTTGAAAAGGGACTAATATTTTGGGACAACGAAAAATGGAATAAAGACTAATATTTTGGGACGGAGGGAGTATCAAATAAGTGAATGAAGGTTATTCAAATTCAAGAGGGCATTGAGACAGCAATTTAATGAATTATTGCATTTCAATTTGAAAATAAGGCTTCATGAAGTGTAATATTTTTCATTCACTTTCCTAACGATTTATTTTTTTTAGTATTGTTTCTTAATATGATTTTCCTCAAGCACTTTGCAGATTGGATTTGCTACAACCTGAACTTTTATAGTGATATTTTTTTTGTTGCAGCTGGAATTGTACTCTTTCTTCTTGTAGAGAAAATTGTGAGGTATGTTGAAAAGAATTCTAAAGGAGCCAATGTGTGGAACCATACTCACCACCACCATCATCATAAGAACAGTAAAAAGTTAAAGGATGACAATGACGATGATGACAAGATTCAGCAGCAGTCTCTCAATGAAAAGAATGAATGTGTATCAGAAATTTCATCTCAAGGGAAGGTTTTAGATGGAGGGTCTGAAAAGCAAAATCAGCCTGAATCTCTTCGGAAGGTAAGATGAGTTACAATATTGTGATTTTTCCTGGCAGGTTATGATCAACTTTGAACTAGGTTGGTTTCTGGGCATTTCTTCATATGTGCACCTAGAATTATAGTCAAGCAGCAGCTGGGCTAGACTAGAATTGTTTTTTTTTTTTTTTTTAAAGAGTTGTCTCTAGCCACAAATGTATACAAACACATGCGACATATATCGATCTCTGATCTGTATCTGTGACATGCAAAAGGGATTGTTTCTTCTTCATTCAGAATAATATTTGCACAGTTCCTAATATCCTTGCGATAGAATGTTCTAATAGCATGAAATGAAATGTGGTTTTCTGCTTTTCTTATTTTTAATTTTAGTTTTCTGTTTGTTAAAGATCAAAAATAATGATTCAGACCTCGATAAGTTACAAAGTTTTGTGGCAAAAAAAGTTGAGAACATAACACATTGAAAAACAAATGTAAATATCTAGTTGGATTGTTGTGCTAGTGCACAACAATTTCATATCAAATATGTTTTGTTGACTGAAATGTTATAACATTTGATGAAGTATCTTATTTCATGGATACATAATCCATTATCCAATCTTACCTTTTGGTTTGAGGAACCTGAATGGGAACATGATGTCACATGATTCGGATGTGTTGGGTAGTTCAAATCACGAGGGTGGTTCTCTTTTGATCAGGATATAACAATGTATTAATACTATTAAAATGCGAACATTTTTCATTAGACTCATAGATTTATTACCCTTTCAAGTATTTGGGAATGGTTAGCATTCCTTATATTTGAACAAAACTTTATCATGTAAATTGGCAGGGCATTCAAGATGCCCACTAGCTTACTTGGTAAGAAAAGTGGTAATAATATCAAATGCTTGGATTCAAGATTCCAATAAAGCTAGGACTGTCTTCATTATTTTTAAAATTATTACTGTGACTTGATTGTTATTGAAACTTACCTTTGATCCTCACTTTTGCAGAGAAAAACTGGCAGTGGTGCTGGAGAAGATAATATTTCAGATGCTCCAAATGGCTCCACTGACCATATAAAATCCGTGGTCGAAAAAGAACCTTCTCATTCTCCATCAAATCTTGTGTTTGGTTACCTTAACCTCTTCTCTGATGGTGTAGTATGTTTTTATTTTTATTTTTAATTATTATTAAATTAAAATTTCAATGGTAATGTTGTTTCTTTATGATTGGTGTTACTGTCCGTGAAGATAGATTTAATGGACACAAACATGCAAGGGTTTTACAATTCTATAGGGAAAATTTTTACACTTTAACTGATATATTTGACTGAAAACTGAAGCATTCAAATGTAACGTGTAACATTTCAGCACAATTTTACTGATGGGATGGCTTTGGGAAGTGCTTTCCTTCTTTATGGATCAGTTGGTGGGTGGTCAAGAACTCTGTTTTTGCTTGCACATGAGCTTCCTCAAGAGGTTCGCTTTCTTCCTATTGTTTCTTCATTTTGAATGGAGATTTTAATAAAGAGTAATGACTACATAATTTTATGTCATAATATTGATATCAATTTCATATTTTTTTGATCAACAATATCAATTTCATATAATAAGCTATTTTGGCAAGTTGATTCAAAAGATTCGGAAGGGATCTTCATGCGGTACAAGGTTGTATTTGCTTATTATAAGTGCATATATATTGGTTAATTTTGTGTTGTCACTTAATTGTTTTCCCTACTAAAATTCTTTTCACTGTTGACCGGGCTTTAGAAGGATGCAAGCATGCAAGGTGCCTTGTTTTGTTTCCTATAAGAAAATGTGAGCTGATGGGTTATTTTACTCCATAACTAACTGCATATTTTCTACTAGGCTTGATACTTAACCCCTCTGCATTGCAGCATCTGCTAAAATTCTATACTACGGGTAAAAGTGCAAAATGAATTGGATCTATTAGATGAACGCCATTTCTAGTTCTTTTCATATGGTAAATATAAATGACACTGTTTCTAGGGCTAATCGTGCCAGTAGAGTCCCTATATATTATCCCTTGTGTCATTTTGGTCATTGTAATTTCAGTTAACTCGATTTTGCCTCTTAATTTTATATTGTATCAATTAAGCCCAATCGAAAACAGTCATTACAATTTTTGACGGAACCAATTTTCAGGGGCATAATGGTCAATTCAGCTGTTTATCTCTCTACCCTCCACAATTATTGTTTCTTTCTCCCCAACAACCCAGTGCAAACCATCACCACCTTCCATCATCAACGTCGGCTATTAGCAGTGGCTATCAACACCACCACCTTCGTTCATCACTGCTAGCAATCACCAGCATCCACCATCTTCCACCCTCCCAAACCACCACTTCTGCCACCCAAAACCTCTTCGACTCAACCCACTTCACTGTCATTGCCACCAACTACCATCAACCAGCCACAGTCAACCATTGCCAAAACCCCCTTTTTGCCATCCAAACCTTCCTCTACCAGCCCGAAACCCAACCCATCAACATCATCCAACTATCATCAGCAAGGAAAAAAAAAAAAAAAAAATCATTTAGCAATCTCACCTTCCTCCACTGCCATCTCCATTAGCCATCAACAACCCTCCCAACCACTAGCAAACCCCCCCTCCACTACCCCATTACTGTGAAATACCTCATCTGCCAAATCACTCCCTCTCAACCACCAGCAAGGCCTCCTTTTTGCAAAACACCCCTTTTGTCAAATTAATTTTACCCTCCACCATAAATCAACAAAAAAGAAAAGAGTGAAGATAGATAGGATGGAGGGGGAAGAGAAGAGAGAGGAATGAGAGGCAAGAGATCGATTGAGATTGCCTTTGATATCGTCATTGAAGATCTTTGCCTCTGCCAGGAGAGATTGCCACCTCTTCGTTGCGGCGTGCTCCTCCTTTGTTGCATCCATCCTCAACCCCCTGGTCTCCATTGCTTGGAGCCCTTCTCCTTCCCTAACCCCACCAGCTGCCTCCTTTGTCTCTCTCTCTGTCTCTCTCTCTATATATATATATTATTGTTAGTTTTGAATTAGTTAACTAAGTGTAATGGGTGCCTCTAAATGCACCCCATTATATCCCTAAATGAAATTACCAAAAAGCCCTAAACCTTACCACCATCTTCTACCTTGGCTAGTTGGCACCACTAGCAGCTCCAACAGCCACATCACCCTCTCCAACTCTCACCCTACAGCCCCTCCCCACCCTACTCGCGATCCCCCATCCCTTTTCTCCCCCCCTCCCCCCCCCCAACAAAAAACTATCCTCACCCAGATGTTACTGGCGCTGTCGCCAGCCACACTCACCCTAGAACCCTCCCTCAGCTTTGCTCTCTTTCCCCTCATTTGAAATCATAGCTCATGATTCAAACAACTAATGTCAATCAAATTGTGATGGTTGGGATGTATACCATTGAATAATTGGTGGTGGTTAGGATGCAAATCCTGGTTCAATGATTAGGGGAGATCGCAACGGGCCGTAGTGGTTATGACGGGTGGTGGGGAGGAAATTGAGAGGGGAGGTAGGGAAGGGATAAATCATTGGATCTGGGAGGAGGGAGGAGGAGGAGATCGCGAGTGGGGAGTTGGGAGAAAGGAGATCACGATTGGGGAGGTGGGGTTTAGGGTTGCAATTTGACGGGGAAGGAAGGGGAGGTAGCGTCAGGCTGCAAGGAGGGAAGGGAAGGCAGCTGCGTGCTGCTGGAAGGGTGCTGTCAGAATAGATGGGGCGGTGGTGGTGGTGGTGGTGGTGGTGGAGGTGGGATAAAGTTGGTGTTAATTGGGATGCTCAAAGAAAAAGAACAAAATTGAATTCAGAGATTAGGGTGCTTAGAGAAATGGGATGGCCAACAACAAATTTGGGGTGCATTTAGAGGCACCCAAGTGTAATTCACTAAGCTGGATGGGTTATGGGTGAATAGACTATTTTACCCTTGAAACATGACGTGTGCCATTCACGGGTGACACAAAACTTGAAAGAAAGGAGAAATATCGAGTGAATTGAAATTACAGGACCAAAATGACACAAGGGATAAAGTATATAGACTAATGGTGTAATTTTTCCTTGTTTTTATGTGCACATGACAAGTGCAAAATGAACTGGACTTGGTACATTTTGTGTGGAGTTTGTGATCTTTACCTAGGACATTCATAGTGTGATTAGCATGATATTAGAGACCTCATATTCATCAACATGTTAACATAATTTATCTAAATAGCAAATATTTGATCTAAAATTTTGTTGACATATTTTTGTTGTGTGTCGTTAAAGATTTGCCATGTTGCTGTAGTTATGTTTTGTCCTTATCAATGCCACATTAGAATTTAATCATATTTTGGGCAACACTTAGGCCTCGTTTGGGAACATGCTTTTTTAGTAACTTTTTAGCTTTTTGCCTAAAATATGATCTAAAAAAAATTAGTATGTTTGGGATGACTTTCTAGTTTTTTACGAAAAAATGTGCAAAAAGTAGAGAGAAAATGAAATCTTTGACTTTTTGGTATAGGTTGTTGGCTTTTTGGTTTTTATTTGACATTTTGGTATAGGTTGTTGGCTTTTTGGTTTTTTAGTAACTTTTTGACTTTGAGGCTAAAAAGTAATGTTGCCAAACGAGGCCTTCTTATATTGTATTTCATCCTTCAATTTTTTTCTTTTTTAATTAAAAATGTAATTTCTTTTGGAGCTATATCTTTTATTAAACCCTCTTGTGCAGATAGGTGATTTTGGAATCTTGGTAAGATCCGGTTTCAGCGTCTCGAAAGCTCTTTTTTTCAATTTCCTCTCAGCACTGGTGGCACTAGCAGGAACAGCATTGGTTAGTGTTGTCTCAATATGGCAAGTTGAATCCTCCCCCCTTTTTTTTAGTTGTCCCAAAATAATTGAAGAATTAATAAACATGTTTTATGGTTATTGCCACACAGGCTTTAGTCATGGGCCAAGATCCAGGACAATCATCTTTGATTGAGGTAAAGAATCTTCAAGAAATGATCTGAGTAAGTTCAATTTGGTACTGAGTCTGAGGGTATCATATGCATTAGTAGTAATCCAAACACGTTTTTGCTGTTTTTGTTTTTAGGGATTCACGGCAGGCGGGTTTGTGTACATTGCAGTTGCCGGAGTGCTGGCAGAAATGAACAACGGCAGCAGCTCAGCAATAAAAAGTACAGCATTCCAGCTAACCTCACTGATATTTGGAATGGCAGTTGCACTTTGTATATCCCTTGTTGAATGAATTTAAAGCAGCTTCAAATCTGTGTGTTTAAATTTGTAGTTTCAAATATCAATAATGTAATTTAAGTTGTCAATCACTATTGTCAGGATCGGTGTCAATTTTTGTTATTTTTCTAAATTTTGTACTGTGTCATGCACTTTTAGTAATAGAAAGATAGAAATTAAAATATTAATTTGCTCATGGCACCAACCTATGCCATACACTTAACTTTGGAGTAAACTTGGGCCCGTATAAATAACGTACTGTTAGCCACACATCTGTTTTTGACAAAAAGGATGGGTACAGAATATAGTTTTATGCCTCTATGGTTTCAGTCGAAATGTCTTTTAACGTTTTCTTATGTTTGATTGTGAGTTTAAAACTAATGTGCTTGGTGGTGGTGGTGAGATGGTGGTACTGTAGAAGCATTGGTAAGATTTTCTCTACAAAGCTTTTGTTTTTTTATTTCTCAAGTAGAAAGTGTTTTCAGCTTCAATTAGCTCAATGGAAAATATTTTTCATGTTTTAAAACTAAATAATGTTTTCCGTCTAAAAAAGTTTAACCAAAAACGAAATGTTCACATTGAATACATTGCTCTATATAGAAAGTTAGTATAATTTTTTCTGTTTGTATATTCATTACTCATTTCTTCAATGGCCATTTTCCTCGTCCCCAAAATCTGTCTAAACCGGTAGGATATCAAAGACAACATATCCACATAAATATCAGAATTTTTTGCAAGAACTTTGATTGCCAGAATCGCTTCCATGGCCTCAAACAAACTGTTTTCGTCCTTGGCTCCAACTATAACCTCATATCCTCAACCAACATTATACTCACTTTTCGCTGAGAACTGCCAAGTCTAACGTCCGTTGCATTCGTAATTGAGATAGATATGCTCACAATGATATCAGGTAGTATATTGCACAACATTTTCGTAATTGAGATAGGAATGCCCACAATGATATCGGGTAGTTTATAGCACGACATTGCAAAGTGTGGGTAAAAAGTATACACAACTGACTCAAGTAACACCTTCATTGCCAAAGATAAGCATTTCTCTTTCTATCCTGCATGCCTATGTTTAACCCCATCTGCGACAAATTTGAAGAGCTCCATCTTGGACCCACCCATATGCGAAGACAACCCCAAGTATCTTTGAACATAGTTGACAAACCCTCAATACAAATCAAAAAGAGAAACGGTGATAGCAAATTCCCTCGTCTCAACCCCCTAGATGGAACAATGAACCCAAGTTTGCGCTCGTTAATCAGCAAGGAATGAAATACAATAGAGACAAATTACATAATCAATCGGATCTACTGCGTTGCAAATCCCGACTTGCTCATAATAGCAACCAGATGGCCATTCAACTCTATCATAGGCCTAGCTCTTGTCAAGCTTAACAGCCATAGAACAATTTTTACCATACCTCTGTTTTTTCAGATAGTGCATGATCTCTTGGGATAATAGAACAATTTCAACCATACCTCTCATTTTTCTATTTGTATATCATTACTATTTGTGAATCATGATCACGATGATGAAAATTATGTTTTTAAATGAAGGGACCACACTATGCCACATCATTCTATACAAAAAATTTCTACAATTTTCCTGTCTACATATCACTACTCAAACTATTAATGCATGGTAAATAAGTGATGCATCATGTATGCAAATTACATAAAAAATGAAGGATATATTGTCAACTCAAAGTGGCTGGCCATACCAAACACCTAAATCTGCTTAAACCATGTAAATTTGGAGTCACAAACTCTACTCCTATTTTATATTTTGACAGTAAACAAGTTATGGAATAGTACTCCAACAATTTCCTCACAAATAGAAGTTATATATTACAGATAAGCACTCACAAAAAGTTATATTACATACAAGCACACTTAACTAACAATTTCTAGTACAATCAAACAATCAATCTCTAATTGGTATATTTTCTCTGATAGCACCTTTGAAAACACAATTTTTGTTTGATTCAGAATAGAGGAGGGAAGCCATGGCAAGACAATCTTCATCCTGAAACATATATCAAACTGGTTTTACATTTTCAGCCAAAGGTAAACAAGCTACTAGCATAAATTAATAGCCAATTTTTAGAGGTTAACATTTTGCATTATAAAATTACATTAGAGTTTCTCAACATTCTTTAGCTTTTGTGTAACTCACTACTAATAATTTTAAAAAATATATTTTTCACAAATGTATCATAATCGTACTCGTATTCTATTTTTTTTGGTTTTGTTGTATTGTCGTATCTGTATCGTATTATATATGTATCTCATATCCGTATCCATGCTTCCTAATCTAGGAGGAGGGCACCTCTATATAAAAGCAGGCACCCCCATGTGGGAGAGGTACGCGAATTTATGTGTTATGTGGGAGAGGTACGCGAATTTATGTGTTAATTTGAGTTATCGTTACTCTGTCGAAATATTTTGAGATATTAGTTTACTGACTTTATCATCGGAGTGCCCGAGCAACCAGGTTAGTCATTCTTCTAATTGTGCAGACATGGATTTAGGCAGCGTGTTCTACGGCTGTGTTTCCAGAATTCCAAGAGAAATATTAGAGTATTGGTTGTGTGGTCAAATTTTAGCATACACTCCATACACTTTATTTTTTGATAATTTTTTTATTTACTTTTTCAAGATCCTTAACTTTAGGGGAAAACCACATGCAGGTGGTAGAAGGGGAAAAAAATTACAAACACACACAGGTGCAAGTGTGTCTGTGGTAGGATGCAAATGAAAGGCTGTAGGGCCTCCATGTATTGGTAATTTCTTTCCCCTTCTCTCACCTGCATGTAGTTTCCCCTAATTTTATTTCCATACTTGACCACATGGATATTGTTATCTAATACTTACATATCACATATACCAAAAATGTTTACAAAAATTAAAAAAATAAAATAAAAATGAAAATAAAATATGAAAAAAAATAAAATGCTATATGCTATATGCTCAATTAAATTTAAAAAAAAATGAAAATGAAGTGAAAGAAACCATTTTTATGTAATTGTAAATTAAAAAT
Source organism: Camellia lanceoleosa (assembly GCA_025200525.1). Classification (NCBI taxonomy): domain Eukaryota; kingdom Viridiplantae; phylum Streptophyta; class Magnoliopsida; order Ericales; family Theaceae; genus Camellia; species Camellia lanceoleosa. The sequence continues at coordinate 28,327,886 of CM045769.1, read as the reverse complement.
TTTAGTTATATCGTTCGAGAAAATCTAATATAAAAGTATATATATTTATCTTGTGTGCTAAACATAATTTTTATAATTCATTCAATTTTTTTTGATTTAAAATGTTACTGATACACATAATGACATACATATCTATTAGTTAATACTTACAATAAAATATTAATAATAACAATTAAAACACGACTTTAGTGCAATTCAAATGAAAACAACTCATTCACATAATTTTAACTATTTTTTTCTTTTAAAATTATTAGTTTAATTTTCAAGATAATTTTTTTACTATTTATTTAAGACGGTACAGTTTTATGCTAGGTTATATATACACAAGATAGATTTCTTTTATTTGATGTAGGGTTGAATCCAAAATGAGAAATATGACACAGAAAAGAAAAGATTAAACATAAATATAAAAAAAAACATACCTTTACAAGCTGTATCATTACAATTTTGACTCAAAGGGCCAACGTAGATTTCCTAATCAGCACTTTGAGCCAATTATTTCCAATGCTCTCTTGCTCTTCCTTAATTTTCCTGACAGATTCCACAACAGTGGAACGACAATAGTTTACCTCAATCATCTGCAGAGTGAGTATATCCCCCAAACTAAATGGTATTTCCTCGAGAGATATACACCCGTCCAGCAACAAGTGTTGAAGGCTTGGAAAGTGACTAGAGCAGGTGATCCATTGCTTAACACTGTAGTCCTTCAGTTTCAAGAATTTGAGTCGAGGAAACCCACCATCAGTTGTTGCCCATTGCCGTCCCCAACCAGCACTATTTTCTAATTTGAGAAGCTCCAGGTTGGGTAACAACATCCCAAGGATTGAAATATCCTCCCACTCTATATTTGTACATTTCAAGGTTAGCCTTTTAACATTTGTAGGAAACTTGACCTCTCGGAAATTGGTTGGGTATGAGAACTCATTCAGTAGCTTCAAAGTCTCAAGGTGTCTTAAAAATTCTAGATTAAGAAACATCAAATTCCCTGAATCTGACAACAGATGTCCACAAATTCCCAGCTTTGTAAGAAAAGGAGTTCTTGCCAATAAATCCTGAACATGTCCACAGGGGTTTACATTTGCCATGGTTCGTAGGTTTTCTAATATAGAGGGATGGTTGTGATCTGTTACTGCTTCTTCAGAACATAAAGACACATCATATTTTGCTCCTCCTTTAGCATAAAGATGCCTCAACTTTGGAATCTTCCAAACATTACATGGCAGAATAACCTCAATCCATAGTGTAGAAATAATAATAAGTGTTTCTAGGTTTGAGAGATTGGATATTGACGGCGGTAATTCATCGGAACTTTTCAAATTAATTGCCAAATACCTCAAATTAACAAGTCGTGTTAATTGTCCTGAAAAGAAGGCTTTGTTGTCCCACATGTCCAACACTCTAAGAAGTTTGAAGGTCCAACAAATAAATGAGCACACCTCACCAAACCAATTGTTGTCATAACAAATTTTTTGCTCTGACTTACTTCTAAAGCACAAGAACGATTGAACAACTGTTGGGGAATAAGACAGAGAGGACACATAATCACATTTTTCAAAGAAGTTAGAATGGGTGCACAGGCGGCGTTGGTTATTTGTTTCATAATTACTTGAAGAAGTGTCTTTATCATTCTCAATTCGCTGTAGGAAATTAATTTCCCTGGCTTTCTTCAAGCATAAATCACGCAAAAGATCATGCATACGACATGCTTTAATTCTACCATCAAACTTTTTTCGAGTAACAATTACTAGACTTCTCTGAATTAGATCCCTTAAGTAATCCTCTGCTACTTCCTCCAAGCTTCTCTGCCCAATTTTTTGTATAAACCCCTCAGCTGCCCATAACCAAATTAACTTCTGCACCAGGATTTCTTGGTCTTCTGGAAATGCTCCTAAATAGAGAAAGCATGGTTTCAAGTGGCGAGGCAAGTGATTGTAACTCAGTGCTAGTGTGTCCAAGTACTGGTTTGGATCACTAACAATGTATGAGCCTACACTTTGGGCAACTTGTTTCCACGACTCTTGTGTCTTGATGTTCTTTGCAAGAAATCCTGCTATTATAACAATTGCAAGTGGAAGCCCTTCACATTTTTTCATTATTTGCTTCCCAATTTTAATCAGTTCTGGAGGGCAACTTTCATTTTGAAATACCTTCCGTTGAAATAACTCCCAACTCTCTTCTTCATTGAGAAAACGCAGACAATGAGGATGGCAATCAGGTGAGGCATGCACAGGCAACTCATTGAGCCGACTAGTGAACATAACTCTACTTCCATTGTTGTTATTGGGGAAATACGTTTTAAGATCGGCCCAGGCACCAATATCCCATATATCGTCAATGGCAATGAGATATCTCTCGCCTTTTAATTTCTTGTACAACTTTTCGCCTAGCTTCTCATTGGTCATGTTTTCAATTTCATCGACATTAAGACAACGTAAAATGTCCAAAAACATATCTGTTTTTCTGGGTAATTGAGAAGCATAGGTCCATGCACGTTTATAAAAGTAGTGTGTGATGTAAGGATCATTGTACACTTTTGTGGCTAAAGTAGTCTTACCGAGTCCAGGCATTCCAACAATTGATATAATTTGTAGCTGCTTCTTCCCTCCAGCAAGTAGCTCTTTTATAGTCAACGCCTCATCATCAAAGCCCACTGTAATTTCTTCATCTACCATGGTTCTGTTCTCCATTGACATTGACGAATGGACTCCATCATTGAAATCTTGTAGGAGTTGGATCTGATTTATCTGGTCATAAAACTGCACCACTTTTGCCTCGATCGTCTTAATCTCTTCCATGATATTTGTGCCAATTAAAATATCAAAAAAACTGTCACCGTTGTTGTTGCTGTCCCTCTGCCCTGGAACGTCAACATCAAAAGAACGGATGAGTTGTCTCGTCTTGCAGATCACAAGATCAATTTGCATCGGCAGGTTTTTAGGTTCATAGTTCAGCTCATGCTGCTGCTGCTGCTTCTCTTCCAAATCCTTGAGAATGGTTGCTAGGAATCTTAGCCGATTGCAAAAAGAGTCGAGATGATCAATCTGATCTGCGGTCAAATTGCAGGCCTTACTGATCATTAGATTCAGTTTCTCCAAGACAGAATAATTTTCACCCATCTCCCTCTCGAATCTCTCTCTGTGTTTCTCTAAGACAGAATACTCACCCATCTCCCTCAGGAATCTCTCTGCGGCTTTCCGTACGAGAATATGCTCTCTCAGACTCAGTTTCTCCGAGAGAGAATCCTCTTCAGAATCCTCTTCCCTCTCGAATCTCGCTGTGTCTTCCCCCAAGACAGAATATTTTTCACCCATCTCCCTCTTGAATCTCGCTGTCTGTTCCATGATAGAATTCACCCATCCACCTCTCGAATCTCGGGGGTGTTTGATTGACCGGATAGGGGGGAACAATACACTGTTTGGATTATAATCATTGAAGCTTCCTTGTCCGTTGTTTGGTTTTTTTTTTAATTCATTCCTTATCCCCATATGGAGATATTACTGTCCGGGGAGGGAGTGTGGGATAATATTGGTAGGATTATTTATTGTTTGGATTAGAGGGGTGAGATGACCATTTTACCCTCTATAATTGTGGCACAGATCATTTCCTTTGTGCTGCTGTTGTGTTTGATTGGACCATGAAGTGTTTGGATATAAATATTGAAAAAATATGTTTCAAATATTGAAAAAAAAAAATTGGTGCTAAAAAAAAATTGAAAAAATTAAATAATTAATTGTGATCCACTAATCAATTATAAATAAAGATTATATTTAAAGATAGATTTAATATTGTTATTTTATTGATGTTTTATTTTAAAATTTTGTTTATATTTTATTTAATTTCATTATTTAAATGTTAATAGATATTTTATTTAATTTCATTGTTTAATTATTATTATTTTTAAAAACAAATTTATTTAAAATTTTAATTAAAAAAATAACATATATTTTTATTGATATTTTATTTATTTATTTATTTAAAAATAAATAAATTTACTGAGTGGTTCAAATTAATTTGAGTGGTTCTTAAACAAATAAGTAATTGGTTCAAATTATTTATTATCATCTATAAATAAATAATTTACTGAGTGGTTATTAATATATAAGTAATTGGTTCTTAAACAATTATTTCTTAAACAAATAAGTAACTGAGTGGTTCATCTATTTATTATCATCTATTTACTTATTTGTTTATAAAAAAATAAATTTACTGAGTGGTTCAAATTAATTTGAAATTATCTAATCAATTTATTTGTTTGCATGCATGATTCATTTATTTTTAAAACAAATAAGTAACTGAGTGGGACTAATCACTATTTAATTAAAACTGAGTGCTTCAAATTTATGTTTAATATTTCTATTACTTAGTAAACAATTGAAAAAGGGTAAAATAGTCTTTTGTTCATTTATCCTATCCAGTTCGTCTAACCAAACATTAGATTCACTGAAAATAGTCCTATCCAGACATCTAATCCCATGAAAAAACAAACACAGGATACGTATCCAATCCAACCAAATAGTCTGGGGATTCACAGTCCCAGGACTCAAGTCCGATGGATTCTAATTCCCATTTTTCCAGTTCGTCCAATCAAACATGTGTCTTCCCCCAAGACAGAATAATTTTCACCCATCTCCCTCTCGAATTTCTTTCTCAGTTCCAAATAATTTTCACCCATAGCCCGATTTCGCTGGGCCATTTCCTTATATAAGTCAAAATATTAATTCAATTCCCAAACTAAGCCTAGTTTTAAAAGGTTTCTTAAAATAGGTTAACGCTTGGTTTGGGTTATACTATATAATTCATCTTTTTATCTTTTTTCATCACATCATCTCTCTACTTTTCTGCACATCTTTTCGTAAAAAGACAAAAAGTACACTTTTTAGGACACCCCAAACCAACCCTAAAACGTGGTTCACAACCACGCTTTTAACGTCTGTGTGTCTGTCCCGCGTGAAAATTGAGAAGTCTTAAAAGCGTGGTTACAAAACGCACTTTTGATTAAGAAAGCGCGGTTACAAAAGGCGCTTTTAATTAAATATATATATATTTTTTTATGAAATCGCTGTTCTGAACCACGCTTTTATCCAAAAAAATTTCTTCTAAAATCGCTGTTCTGAACCACACTTTTAACCAAAAAAAATTTCTTCTGAAATCATTGTTTTGAACCGCGCTTTTTGGGAAAACTTTTTTTCTTCTGAAAGGTGTTTGTGAATCATGCTTTTTATACGATTTTTTTTTTGTTTTAGTGAAAGTGTGGTTTGTAACCACGTTTTTAAAACTTATATAAAATCTCCCCAGTCCCGTGTTTTGCATTCACGCTTGTTACACTTAACATTTCACTCTCGCCTGCTCTCTCTCTGTCTCTGTGCTCGAGCTCCCTCTGCTGCAGTACTGTCGCTCTCTGTGCTCTCTCTCGTTTGTGTGGCTTCTGTCATCTACTTTAATGCATTTTTTGTGTTTATGAAAAAGTGAATAAATTAGGGTTAGGTTCATGAATGTGGGTATAATGTTGGTAGAATAGGGTTTATATTTGTGAAATCTGTTTAGAAATTTGTTGAATGTGAAATCTTAAATCTTAAATCTTAAATTAGGGTTAGGGTTTATATTTGTGAAATCTGTTTAGAAATTTGTTGAATGTGAATGTTGAATGGTTTATATTTATCTTAAATCTGTTTATAATTGTGAAATCTGTTGAATGTGAAATCAGATTTCTATTGAATTTGAAATCAGATTTCTGTTCAATGTAATATCTATTGAATGTGAAATCTGTTGAATGTTGAATCTGTTTAGAAAAATTTAAATATTATGTTTGAAATGAGAAAATGAGGGTTACGATTTTCTATTGAATGTGAAATCAGAAATGAGGCTTTTAGTTTTGAATTAGGGTTTTGAATTGATGAATGTGAAATCATTTTTCAATTAGGGTTAGGGTTTTAAATTGTGAAATCATAAATGAGGGTTATGGTTTCAGAAATTAGGGTTTAAGAAATTTATGATAAGTTAAATTTTTTTAATAATGTTATATGATTTTTTTTGGAAACAAATAATTTTTACATAATGAATAAATAATTATCTATAATAATAATAATTTTCTTGTATATTATTATCGTAACTAACTTTATAATTTATTGGAAAAAACTATCATCGGCACTACCTTCAATATGTTTGCAATAATTTTAACACTAAGTTCAAAATAAGGAGCTCAAACAACTTCTATGGAAAACAGGGAGTGCTGATCAACGACGAAAATGTAATGATTATTTAGACCAGACACAGGCTATTAGCCAAGAAGCCATCAATTGGGACCACAAGATGAATCCTGAGGACTGGGCCCTTGTATATGACGATGGATATCGCTGGGGGGTATTGACCAGTAATGATGCAGAGTGCTTCAACAGCGTCTTGAAAGGTGCAAGGAACTTACTTATCTCAGCTATGGTTGAATTTACATTTCGACGGCTCGTCAAATATTTTGACGAGATGGGAGCCCAAGCTGAAACAGATGTACGGAATGAGTTCCAATACCCTAGAGAGATGCAAAAAACTATCGAGGAGGGTATCGCAAGGGGAAATACTTTCCAGTTGATATCGTATGACATGTTAGTTTGTAATGTGAAAAAATTGTTATTATTATGTTGTCAAGTTAATTACACCTAAAAACATGAACTTGATTAGTTTGTATCAATATTGTCTTATAGGCCCCGCCGTGTATTTGAGGTGCAAATATCTTTTCGCCGTGGACGATGTCGCAATAGACAGATTGTGCGGATGAATCAACCCACGTGCAGTTGTGGGAAATATGAGATAAGACACTATCCATGTTCCCATTTGTTCGCTGTAATGTCTGAATGCGGTGACAATCCATTCTAGTACGTTGATCCAGTATATAGGCTTTCTGTATACATGAGGGTTTGGGAAAGTAAATTCAATCCAATACTGCATCAAGATTATTGGAATGATCCGCAGTGGACCTTAGTGCCTAATGTACTTCGTCTGTGAGAAGTAAAATGGGGTCGTACATTTATGGCTCGTATTCCGAATGAGATGGATATATCAGACAGGCGTTTGACAGCTCGTTGCAGTGAGTGCCAGCAGACAGGTCATAACAGATGAACATGTCTGGCGTGACTTGGTCGATGAAGACTATGTAACACTTACATGTTGTAATATATCATTTTGAAATTCTTTATTTGTAATAGATCATTTAATTATGTATTTTTAAATTCTTTATTTGTAAACGGGGTTGTACATTTAAAATTTGTTTTACAAAATGTGTACTTGATTCAAAATGTGTAATACAAAATTAAAAATGTGTATAATTTATTCAAACTTGTATAATTTATTGAAAATGTGTACTACTTTTTCACTGTGTACTTGATTCGAAATGTGTATTACAAGATTCTATACTTAATCATGTAGTTCTTCTACCATTTCAAAATTTCATATATTTGAATAAATTTAATATCGAATGCTGCAATCATTGTTCACATTTTATAATTTAAAAAATTTACCAATTTTAAAAAAATTAACCTATTATAAATTAAAATTTTAAAAATTAGAATGCTGCAGTCATTGTTCACAATTACAAATTTTATATGTAATTTACAAAATTTATAATTTATTCAAACTTTTAGCATTACAAAATCAATATTTAAGTTTTTTCAAATATGCCATAAATGTAATCATTAATTTCGAATTACTTCCGTGTAAGTGGCACATAAATTTGTATTTTCTCGAACCTATAAGATTTACTTCATTGTATTTTAAATCGTTAAGTACAAAATCAATAATTACAGTTTTTCTGTTATTATGTTCTGATTAAATGAGATTTTGATATTGATGATCTAATATTTCAGTTGTACAGTCTTCATGGCACATGTACCTAAGGAGGTTCCACTGTTCAAACAGGCACATCGGGCTGATAGTATATGGGAGCGTCCGGTATGCAATAACGTTTGTTGGACTTTATGCTTACAATTAAAATACATTGCATTTTGTTGTATATTTCGTGATAATGCTATTATTTAAACTGGTCATTCTGTTGTGCAGGATGAGGCACGCACCGTGTTGACATGCCGTCGGGTAGATTCTGGATTGTGGGAGCATCCGTTGGACCATAGAGTCTTGCAGTATGTATTATGCGCGGGATTCTATGGTGTGTATCGTATCGGGCACATACGACTGGACCACGTACTCATCACTGCTCTCGTCGAGAGGTGGCGCACAGAGCCTCATACATTTCATTTCCCGATCGGGAAGGCTATCGTCACGTTGCAGGACGTATCCATCCTATATGGTCTTCGGATTGATGGTCGAAAGCGATTCGGAGTTGACCCATCTTTACATAGCAGGCGATGGATAGCCCTATGTACTGAGCTATTGGGAGTAACACCTACACCAGCAGATTTACAGGCAGGTAGACTGAGGGTGAGGTGGCTGGTCGAGCAGTTTGCTTATTTTCTAGATCATGCTCCAGATGAGTTGGTACAGCAGCATACCCGAGCATATATTCTGTGGCTTATTGGGGGGGTACTTCTCCCTGATAAGTCACAGAACTTGCTTAAGCTGATGTACTTGCCACTCCTGAGAGACATTGACGAGATTAGGCGATCTGGTGGGGTATACGGCTGCTGGCATGTATAGGATGCTATGTCGAGCGGCTTCGGTGGGTCTGAGGAGATTGGAGGACCACTTGTGTTACTACAGGTTAGTAAGAATTTTATTACATGTCAATTCATATTGTATGCCATATATCAGTATTGCAATTGTGTTCAAACTATTGCAGATTTGGGCATGGAAGAGATTGATTTGCATTGCCCCATCTAGGCGGCAACTGGTTGGTCCTGGTGAGCTTCATATGGATGAGGGGGACATGCAGTTGTCCCCCGGACCGCGAGGTAGCCGGTGGAGGGTTGACATGGGCCACGAGGTCGTTTCGACCCACGTAGTGGTAGTTTATAGAGACCAGTTGGATCGGATGATTGAGGGCGAGGTATGAAATTTTTTGATTGCATTTTAGTTGTCTTCTTCATTGTATATGTTTTGAGTTCACGAGCAAAATTTAATTTATTTGTCGTCATTGTAGTTTATCTAGCAGCCTTACGCTAGGGTCCTCGGTACGCTCCCCAACTACTGCCGACTGGGTCAGGAGATATAGATGGCGAGAGTGCCACTTATTTGTTTTGACGTGGTTGAGTGGCATCTCCCCCATTGTATCCTCCGACAGTTTGGTCGGGTCCAGTCCGTGCCGGATCGGTTCGACACTGAGTGGCAGTTGCACGTCATTGATAGGCATGGCCGAGCTGGCACTGATTGGCATCTGTTTTATATGCCATATATACAGTTGTGGGATGCCCATCGGGATAGTATTATACAGGCTGACTACAGCGATGAGGTGATCCCCTCTTCCGACCCTTATATGTTGTGGTATTGGCGACACACACACCTACTAGTCGGGAATCCGAACCACGTGTCTAAGTATGGATATCAGGAAGTTGGGCCTTATCTTGAGGCATTGGTGAGTATTATATTATGTGTCAGATAATTATTAGAATCATACTTGATTTACTTTCAGTCAACTGTAGCATAATAATACGTCTGAATGTTTGTTCAGGTGGTTGGAGCTGGGAGGTCGTATCACTTGGCTGAGGACGCCCATTTCAGACATGATGGACAGCATGCCTTGCAGGCCGTTGCAGAGATCCGAGAGTTATTGTACCAGGCATTCCAGGTTGCCCATCGGGGAGATCGTCTGCATTACGGCTACTACGGTGTACCTGCATTCGCCGGCTACTCGAACGCATCGGCGCGTCCACGTCAACGCCTTCAACATCAGTCACCCCACCACATACTACCCTATACATACTTGCAGATTCCCTCGACGTACTTCCTACGCAGCATACTGGTATACCTTATGTGTCTGACCCTGATTGGACACCGCCCCGATACATGCATGACGTTGTTACCCCACCCACTCAGTTACCACCACCAGACAGTTCGCCCGCGACCATGAGTACACATGATACAGTTCTCACTGACATCTCACACGTTGACGATGAGGCCCATATTGAGCCCCCCCAGAGCGCGCGGGAGAGGCTGAGGTTTTGGTCGTGGCGGACGTCGCGGCTGAGGTCGGGGTGCGGGCAGAGGTAGAGGTCGAGGTCCAACTGCAGATCGTGATATAGTTGCACCAGATGATGGAGTTTCACAGCTCACAACAGTATCCGATCTTCGGCTATAGACAGGATTAGAGGCAGCACATGCAGTAGAGGGAGGGTCACACTCACAGGCTTCACAGGATACGCATTTACGATTAGGGGAGCTAGATATTCAGAGAGTCTACTGCAGGAGACCGAGGAGGGAGCTCCACGGTCGGGGTAGGGATCAAAGTGTGTTAGGGCATTAGCGGGTGTGATATGGAGTGTATAGTTTATTTTATTTATAGTTTTTGTAAATCAAACTTGTACAGATGATGTAAATGTATCATACTTATTTATTCGAAAAATATAATTTTACAATTTTTTATTCTTACTTGTTTTGATGATTTCCATAAAAATGAAAAGGAAAATATGCCATAAAGGATAAGAATTGATAGGATTTTATTATTGAGAGAGATTGGAGGACCACTTGTGTTGCTATAGATTAGTAAAAATTTTATACAAAAACAGTCTGGGAAAAAAATGTAAACATTGCATAATGGATAGTTGTGGGGAGAAATATGAATAAAAAGGAACAAAATAAATATCTAAATAAACACATAATTTTGTTTTCCCTTTTCTTTCACTTTTCTGAATGATTGCATTCACTGTCTTTTTTTCATGTACAAACCAATGATAACCAAACAAAATGTAGACATATATATTTGTTGTTCATCTAGCTTAAACGCGTATTTCAACTATTTGTTATATGAGCCTGTTCATAATGCATGAAATCATGAAAGTCTAGTTCAAGTAGCGTTCTTCAAAATAACAATAACGGAGAGAAAGTAAAGGTAGAATTAGAAGAACTATTCGAAAACAATTGAAATATCTCCCTTTATTGATAAGTCGTAGATAAGCATTACAAATTGCATGCATTACAAAAATGGTTTGGTCATTCATCCAAACAATTTCATTCATTATCATCATCATCTGACATCTCAATATCAGATTCATACATAACATCCATGCTCCAGGCGTAGTACTGGTGTGCATCATCCATTAACCCATCTTCGGCACGCTCATTTGCAGTCTTCATTAGTCCGGACCTTTGCAAACGTTGGGTCATGCGATTAACCTCGTCACGGATACGATGCAATGCCCTTTGCAGCAACTGTGGAGTGTCAGTTGGCATACGCATGGCTAACCGGCGAGGAAATTTAAGATTAACTTCACGACATAGCTCAACGAGAACGTTTGCTCGAGTTTTGCAAAATTTCCACTCAGCTCTCATGGTATTGACGGTAGCACGTGAGTAATGCAAATTTGGATTTAATGGGCATTCAAATTCATCTCCATCTGCAACCCAATAGCGACCCATTGTTGAATATAGATCAACCACCGTATAGCTCGAAATAGCTGTAAAACTTTTGTTGTGATATGATGCGATATGTATACCATATATACACATGGTAGCTGTATGTATGAAATTATTGTAAACAACTATGCATCAGAGTTGTCACGTCAACTTTTATGACCTGAACAACTATGCATCAACTTGATAGGAGTTGTCACTTCGACTTTTATGAATTGCATAATTTATTGTTATTTCAAAACAAAAAGTAAAAACATTAAAAAAAAAAGTAAAAATGTTTGAATTAGTCAAATTGCTTAAAATATTTTAAAAAATCAATAAAAACATAAAAAAAAAAAAACGAAAATTAAGAAAGTAGAATTTTATGAAAAATGAAAAGAACCAAGCTGATCAACAGACTAAACGCCTGAATTTTATTAGTCAAATTTGTATGCCTGAATTTTTTTTTTTAAAAATAAATGTGAAATTACAATTTCAAAATCTTTAAAATATTTTTAAATTTTTTGAAATATTTTTTCACAAATTTGTTTTACTTTTTAGGTGTATTCACATATTTATTAATTTATTGTTATTTTATTATGACACCCCCTCAAAATTTTAATGAATTGCATAATTCACAAGGGCACAGTAGGTATGGTACAATAATAAATTGTAGCTCGGCGCAGTGATACATCCAACATTTCTCAGTGATGCTCGCCAGTGACTTGAACAGACGTAATAATTTGGATGCTTTATTTTTTCCTTAGATGCTGTGCAACGATGCAGTGATGCATGTGACTTTGCGCAGCGATGCAGTGATGCATGTGACTTTGTGCAGTGATGCAGTGATGCATGTCACTTTATGCAGTGATACAGTAATGCATGTGACTTTCTGACTTTGCCATGCTTATATAGTTTGTGACTTTTTTCTTCACATTACGTGATGTATGTGACTTTCTGCAGCGCAAATAAATGCTTTGTTTTTTTCTCACATTTTAGAATTCATCTAAGTCAGATCAATACGACCACATGGCAATATTGTTGATAAACAATTATATGATGGACTGAAGGAGTAAAGTGTAATTTACCGAATATAAAAAGAAGCAGAAAATGCGAAGAGGAGAAAATGGGATGACTGTGAAGTTCATTAAGTGAAAATAAGATAAAATATAGGCTGCAAAGTTCCAATCGTGTTTACATATAAGGTGACCATTTTATTATTTCGGTGAAAAAAACAATGATAGTTTTGCAGGTCGAAGTGAGTTGGACGGTTGTGTATTTACTTGCACTCTGTTTCATAGTTGTTTATGAAAAATATTACTTTAAAACAAAGAAAATTTAAGCATTTAATTTAATTTATAATTTTTTGAAAACACCAATTTGCATTGAAATCGTCAATTCCAAGTGACTACTTACTGTATTAAAAAAGTAAGCATGAAAAAATAGTTTCATGTGGCGATGTGACAACTCACTGCATGTTGTTTTATTTGACAACTCACTGCTCGAATATGAAGGGATTGCATTGTCATCCTCTGGCCAACAATTATGATTTTATCTGACAACTGCGTCCGTGACTACATCACAGGTACACAAAGTCACGGGTACTCAAGATTGCATGAAATGAATAACATAAAATAATATCACGGGTATCACTTCTTCTATAGTGCCCCAACATGCATTATCGTCACTAGATCATCTCTAGTTAACCCTCAGTATGATGTCTATAAATAGCGACACCCCCAGTATGATGTTTGTTCAAGTTATAACAATAGTAATATATGTACAATTACTATTATTATTTGTTTGTTTATTTTATGAACAATATCTTCAAGAGGTGCAGGAAGTTCACGCCGGCAAAGAAATCCGAAAGTGTGGCTGCTACCTCCATTTACTTATGACTACAAGAGCGAAAAGTACTCGAGTCCGAAGGATTATTATGCTGGTATCCGAGCAGAATGGGCGTTCAGGGTAATGGAGCAAGAAGGATTATTTAATGATCTACGTAACTTTGAGGCACCGGTACCTCATCGTCGTTCATTGACAATGGCTAGACGAAATGTGAGTGACTATGAAAAAGCAGTTAGCAGAATTAAGAAGGAGAACAACAGAATGTTGATGCGGAGATGTCGACATTTCATGCTTCAGCTAGCCACCGAAATGGTAGAAGCAAGCAACAAAGATTTGACAGTGATTGAGCGAAATAATGTCTTAAACAATGAAAACTATCTCTCTGACTACTACATGTCAGATGAGGAATGAGAAATTAAATCATTGTTTTATCTTTCATATATGTTTTGTATGTTGTGTCGTATCTTCGTTACTAGAGTGTAAGACAATGTTCTTATTCATCTAACTTATGGATGTATTTCACCTAGGTTATTATATGAACCTAAAGTTTATGAAGGTTATGTGCAATTCAATGTAGAAGTAATGAACTGTAAAAATTTCAGTTCAAAATTCATCTGTTTGATAAGGCCAACTACTCCTACCTAACCCACGTTTCACTCACACTAAAAATTTCAGTTCAAAATTCATCTGTTTGATAAGGCCAACTACTCCTACCTAACTCACGTTTCACTCACAAGATCCATCATTACAAACAAAAACACTCATGGAATATAACCCATGCCATATACTTGAAATATTATTAATATTTAATTATTTACTTAATATTTATATTCGGGCTCTCACAGAACAGGTTTCTCAAATAGTGACCTGTACGTAAAGAATTTCAATCTCCATCAGGAAAGAAGAAAGAGTGGCCTTCCAATTCTTGGAAGTTTAGTCAAAATTATGACTCCGGTAAAGAATGGGGGGTTGAAAAAAAACTAAACTTAATTTATGTGCAATTTAATGTTTAAGTAATGAACTGTAAAGAATTTCAATCTCCATCAAGAAAGAAGAAAGAGTCACCTTCCAATTCCTGGAAGTCCAGTAAAAATGATGACTCTTGTACATAATGGGAGGTTGAAAGAAAACTAAACTTGGAGGCAGGACAAACAAGCTCAAAGCCAAGTGGTTGGTCCAGTTGGGGGACTAATAAAGTTCAAAAAAACAAACTACCGCCTTCAACAACACATAAAACAGAACAGGTAACTTAGTCAAAAGCTTCCCTTAACTGGGGCTCGTCAAATACTGATTCTCTACGTAAAGAATTTCAATCTCCATCGGGAAAGAAGAAAGAGTGGTCTTCCAATTCTTGGAAGTCCAGTCAAAATTATGACTCTGGTAAAGAATGGGAGGTTGAAAAAAAACTAAACTTCGGTTATGTGCAATTCAATGTTTAAGTAATGAACTGTAAGGAATTTCAATCTCCATCAAGAAAGAAGAAAGAGTCACCTTCCAATTCCTGGAAGTCCAGTAAAAATGATGACTCTTGTACGTAATGGGGGGTTGAAAGAAAACTAAACTTGGGGGCAGGACAAACAAGCTCAAAGCCAAGTGGTTGGTCCAATTGGGGAACTAATAAAGTTTAGAGAAACAGACTACCGCCTTCAACAACACATAAAACAAAACAGGTAACTCAGTTAAAAGCTTCCCTTAACTGGGGCTCGTCAAATACTGATTCTCTACGTAAAGAGTTTCAATCTCCATCGGGAAAGAAGAAAGAGTAGCCTTCAAATTCTTGGAAGTCCAGTCAAAATTATGACTCTAGTAAAGAATGGGGGGTTTAAAAAAAACTAAACTTCGGTTATGTGCAATTCAATGTTTAAGTAATGAACTGTAAAGAATTTCAATCTCCATCAGGAAAGAAGAAAGAGTCACCTTCCAATTCCTGGAAGTCCAGTAAAAATGATGACTCTTGTACGTAATGGGGGGTTGAAAGAAAACTAAACTTGGGGGCAGGACAAACAAGCTCAAAGCCAAGTGGTTGGTTCAGTTGGGGGACTAATAAAGTTCAGAGAAACAAACTACCGCCTTTAACAACACATAAAACAGAATAGGTAACTCAGTCAAAAGCTTCTCTTAACTGGGGCTCATCAAATACTGATCCTCTACGTAAAGAATTTCAATCTCCATCGGGAAAGAAGAAAGAGTGGCCTTTCAATTCTTGGAACTCCAGTCAAAATTATGACTTTGGTAAAGAATGGGGGGTTGAAAAAAAACTAAACTTCGGTTATGTGCAATTCAATGTTTAAGTAATGAACTGTAAAGAATTTCAATCTCCATCAGGAAAGAAGAAAGAGGCTCATCTGAAATCTATATTATTAATAATGTTGTTTTTACATTCTATATTCACATTTCTATAGAATTATGACTCTGGTAAAGAATGGGGGGTTGAAAAAAAACTAAACTTCGGTTATGTGCAATTCAATCTATATTATTTCAATCTTCTCTTATTTTTACATTCTATATTCACATTTCTATATTATTAATAATGTTGTTTTTCTGTTTTTTTTGCTCACGAAGGTATCTGATGCTTTGTCTGTGTACAACATTTACCAAACAATTCTTAGGTACAGAGGCTCATCTGAAATCTATTTGAATAATTTGAACTATTTATTTCGTAATGTTCATCGAGAAAAATACACATAAAAAAATAAGTTGACTAAGACAAATATGTACTTAATCAACTTAATTTTTTATATTATCTTCTCAACAGATCTAAGGAAATTAGCTTGCTTGGTTCCATTTTTTCAAAAACACTTTTCAGAAAATTCTACTTTCTTATTTTTCATTTTTTTTATTGAATTTTTTTAATATTTTAAGCAAATTTTTTTTTTTACTTTTTAGACACCCCTAACATAAATACACTTAAAAAGTAAAAAAATTATAAAAAAAAATCTTTTAAAAATTCACTAAATACCAAAAATACAAAAAAAAAAAATACAACAATTCAATACATTTTTTGTATTTTTATGTATTTATTAATTTTTTAAAATATTTTTTTCACAATTTTTTTTTTTTTTTTTACTTTTTAGATACATCTATGTAATATGCATCTAAAAAAGTAAAAAAAATGTTAAAAATTTTAAAAATATTCACTAAAAATAAAAAAAAATAAGAAAATCAAAAAATTTAATTTTCAAAAAATTTAATCCAAAAAACTCAAATCAAATACACCGAATAATTTTACTTATCAAAAAGAAACTCAGAATGATCCAATGAACCCAACAACCCTATCTAGTTGGATAACTCACTAGAGAAAAAGCCACTTATAACACTTGGCACTCATTCAAAACGTGACCAATCTACATAGGAGGAGGAGGTACTACTCATGATTGTGCAGGAAAAAAGAGGAAGCACTACCACATAGCTGTTGTGCTTCTTAGAAGCAGCTCAAGCATATTAGTGGGCATAAGATGAAAATTGTAAATAGGCCATTTATAAATTTGAACATTATAACTTTTATTCTTTTACTTTATATTTTACTTCAAATTTATTTGTTTACTTGTTGAGATGTAAAATTAATTTTTATATATTTTTTTAATATCCTTCTCAATTAATATTATGGTAAATCTATTTAATTTTTCCTCTGCTATAATTGCTTTCAATAATAATTTTAACAATTTGATAAACATTTCTCAAACATTATTTGTTTACAAACATATAAATATGGTAAGAAAGTAAACACTACAATTTCTAGAGCATACAATAAAAGTGAGTAATAATTATTAGGAAAGGACTTCTGTCCAGTCCTTAATTGGATTGGACCGTGCTGTTGGGCCTGTGGGGGCTCACCACGGATTCCGTTTTGATAATCTGAACCGTTCATGTTTAGAATTCCTCGAGTACTATAAATTTATAAAAAATCAAGTTGATCGGATATCGGTAGCTATTTGATCAAATCAGTTTTATATAAAAAAAATGGACGGTGAATAAATTAACGGTTTACAAAAATCTGTTTAATCACATAGCTATCGATATCCGATCAACGTGATGTTTTCAGCCATGTAGTATTCGACGAGTTTTACACATTGAACGGTTCAGATTATCAAAACGGGACTCGTGGTGAGCTCCTACGGACCCAACAGCACGGTCCAGTCTGATTAAGGACTGGACAGAAGCCATACCCTAATTATTATCCTATATTTGACTAGTCTATTAAGAAATTTGGTGGATCCCAAACCATAATATGCAACAAATATGAAATTCAAATTAAAAACCCTCACCATGGAATTAAGATACATATTGCATTTAAAATACTAAAAAGAAATCTCTAAACTTCACCTATTAAATTTTTTATACATGAAAATTCAAATTATTAAGAAAATGATAACTTGATTAAATTCAGTTAAATATGGGGCATAATCTTATTTTCAAATAGTTCAATCCAGTCAAATAAATTTAGCTAAATCTCTACCTCAATAAACCTGTGTATATTTAAATTAAACTGGTAAAAAATCGCCATGTAGATAGGCATATTTGAATTTATTAAGTTTTCTCTCACATCTCATCAACCCAAATTCACACCCAACCTCTCTATATTTTGTATTCTCTAAATACTCTAAAATAATTTTAAATAAGCAATAAATAATTTCATTGAGATGCAATGTTATTTTAAAAAAGAACAAAACAATTTGAAACGATCCAGAGTAAAAGACAATTCAACCTCAATCGATTTATATTTATGATGTTATTCATTATTGATTACAGTTGTATAGAATATACTAAATGTAAGTACTGGAGCAAGAGCAAGATGTGATGAATCACATGTTTCATATAAGAAGTTGAGAATTGTTTAAATTGTATAATTTAAAAAATTTTGCGGATTTAAAGTCCCAAAATTGGTGCAAAGAAACACAATCAAATTGAAATTCCACGAACAATCAAATCATGCCCTAAACTTCTGCAAAGAACGTTGGCTAAAGTATGTTTCTTACAATCTACCAAATAGAACAAAAAAAAATTAGGAAAATAATAAAGGGGGAATCTTAAAGAAGAAGAAAAAACTTCAAGTTTATTGGTTGGATAACTAAATAAGGTTATGGTACCAATCTTGTGAGTGAAGCAGTATCTTGCCATTTGACTAATTAACCTTACAAGTTTCAAACTTGGATAGGAGCCCCACACCAGTCAAAAAGCTTCTTGATCTAAGATCAAATCTATATGGTTCTTGTATTCTTACCATAAGAAAATCAGCTTATTACAAATCTGATGTAAGTCTTGCCGCAAATAAATAAACAAATAAACTTAGAAAACTGAGTAAGACCAACAATCTATATGGTTCTTGCATTTCTTTTTAACTTTTTCTTGTTTAGTTCTATAAAATTCTTGACTAGTACAGAATCTATATTATAAGACAACAAATGGAACAATCTAGGTATAGATACAATCCCTTTCTGTGACTGTACCATAGGGTTTCATGATGCCACATAACCTTAAATATTAGGACTTGCATGTAAATAATAGATAAAATTATGGGAAATAAGGCACGCATAATCAACTATGTAATAAACCAAAGATAAAAACATCATGTGCCATCATTCCTACTTTCTTGGAGTCTCATTTTTTTCAGCAATTGAGTAAGTCCAGTTAGGAAGTACAACGCACCTTTGGATGATACAAAAAGTGGCCCACTCTTGAAAATCTGTAGGGCAATGTAAATTTTAGAACACATAACACTGGAGGGATAAATTCACAAGGCAGAACATAGTGCATACATACTTGTGTATCTAAAATTCACAAAAAAAATTGCAATCAAATTGTATGTTTTTGTCAATCATATTAGTAAGTTTTATGCTAGATATATAGGATTCTACTTAAAAATTCTTTGTACAAACATTAAAGGATGATGATTGACAATTTGAAATCCAGCATAAAAAAAAAAAAAAAAAAAAAAAAAAAAAAAAAAAAACACCCGTTGTGTAAAATCTTGTCAGAAATAACTCAATAATAAAATCAACCAACATTTGAATTCATAGAAACCTAGCCCTAACCCACATTGGTATCTTCCAAACTTCCTCCCTTACTATTCTACCCACATTCACATTTTCACAAATAAAATCAACATAAATAAAATTCAAATTGAGAGAGAGAGAGAGAGAGAGAGAGAGAGAATGCCAACATACATGCAAAAAGAGACGAGCTCAGAGAGAGGGAGGAAGGTGCAGCAAGCAATAGAGAGATGGAGAGTCATTGTGAGCGACCCAGAGAGAGAGAGAGTAGAGAGCGACAGACAGAAGGAGAGTGACTATGAGCGACCCAGAGAGAGAGAGAGAGAGAGAGAGAGCAGATAACGACAGAGAAAGGGGAGGAAGGTTGCCTCTGGTTGGGGTTTTCGGGGAAAAGAAAGAGAGGAGGTAGAAAGCGTGGTTGCAAATGAGGGGGGGTGGGCCTTTTTTAAACGGCTTTCTGTTAAAAGTGTGTTTCTAAATCGTGCGATCATTATGAAAGCGCTAATAGTAGCAGTGCTTTCTCAAATGAGGGGGTATGGGCCTTTTTTAAACAGCTTTCTGTTAAAAGCGTGTTTCCAAATCGCGCAATCATTATGAAAGTGCTAATAGTAACAACGATTTCTTAAGTAAAGTCACGCGATCATTATGAAAGTGCTAATAGTAACATTGCTTTCTTAAGTAAAGTCGTTTTTTCTAAACACGCTTTCATAATTTCATTGTCTGGGCCAGAAACATATTGAAAGTGTGTTTTGTAAACACGCTTCAACTTAGTTTGGGAAATTCCACGAAAGTAGGCTTAGTTTGGAAAATAAATTAGTGTAGGCTTAGTTTGGGAAATAAAGTAGGCTTAGTTTGGGAAAAGCCTCTGATTTTTGTGTGTTCTGGACATGTTGCTCAATTTGGGGAAGTTGGACTTTTTTGTTTTTTTGGGAATTAAATCAAAATTGGATCCAAACAAAAATCCACAACAAACATACATACAAACAAATTTGGATCCAATGCTGGGTTTCAGACAAGTAGCTCTCTTTCCTTTCGTTTTTCTTTTTTCTTTTTCTCCACAAAGATGCCAAGTCTTCAACAGAGGTCTCTGATGAGCAGTTAGCCAGATTTGAATCTGAAAGTGAAAGGTTTTTTCGGTGATGATATGTTGTTTGAACAGATAAAAAGCGAACATATAAAAAATTTGAACATAGAGGAATTTCAACATATAAAATTTTTTTGAACAAATTAGAAATTTCAACAAAAAAATTTAAATAAATAAATAATTCAGTAGATAAAAAAATTTGAACAGATAAAAATAATTTCAACAGATAGAAATAATTTCAATAGACAGTCAACAAAAAGTCAAACAAATAAAAAAAATCAGAGGGTAAAATTAGAAATAAAATGTTTTCAAGACTTTTTAGTAAACTATTAAACAAAGTTTGATCCTCTCATCAACAACAAAAAAAATCTCTTGGGCCCAATGTTTTATACTCTCTTTATTTTGAATTTATCACCAATTAATCATTTTTTAATGACAATTATAATCTCAATTAAAATTACTATAACAAAGACAAATTAAAATAAAATACCCACTCTCACAAAAACAACTCTTAGAATTGAACACCCAATCCCAATAAAACCAAATTGAACACCCACCTTTGAAAATCCAATGCACATGGTCCATCATTCATAGAACAATAGGGCTGAACCAAACTGGTGGAAAAGATTAAGAAAAGTGGGTAATGAAGCCTGATCAAGATAGCGTGGAGGAGGTTCGAAGTGTATTGGTAATTTTTTTTATTAGAAAGTTCAATTATAATTGACAAGAAAGTAAAACTTAGCAAAAAAATTAGTTAACATATTTTTATATATTTCTTCATTGGCTTAGAATCCCAAACAGTGACTTGAATTTCTCTAACAAAATTTCATGAAATCAAATGCTTAGACTGTATTTGGTTAAAAGATTTAAAAAATAAAAAAATGTAGCAGGAACAACATTGGTTAGGTATTGTCTCAGTATGGCAAATTGAATCCTGTTTTTTAATTTATTTTTTAATCCCAAAACAATTGAACAATTAATAATCACGTGTTACTGTTATTGCCACACAGGCTTTAGTAACACATGCTTTAGTCATGGGTCAAGACTCAGGACAATCATCTTTGATTGAGGTAAAAAATCTTCAAGAAATGATCAGAGCAAGCTCATTTTAACGTTGAGGGTATCATATGCATTAGCATTAGTAATAATCCACATATGTTTTTGTTGAATTATTTTTTTTTTTGTTTTTGTTTCCAAGGATTCATAGTAAGCAGGTTCGTGTACATTGCAGTTGCCGGAGTGTTGACAAAAATTAACAATGAAAGCAACTCAGCAATAAAAAGTACTATACTCCAATTAACCTCATTGATATTTGGAATGGCCGTCACATTTTGTATATCCATAGTTGAATGAATATAAAGCACCTACTAATTTGTGTTTAGTAATTTTAAAGATCAATGGAATCTAAGTTGTCAATCGACTATTATCAGGGGTGATATCAATTTTTGTTATTTTCCTAAATTTTATACTGTGTCATGTACTTTTAGTAATAGAAAGATAGAAATTAAAATATTAATTTGTATTTTTCTATAGCCACACAACATGTGTTCTTGATAAGTATGAATACACAATATAGTTTTACACCTCATTTGTTTTAGTCAAGATATCTATACGTTATATATATATAGTTGTGACTTTGAAACTAATGTATTAGTAGTTGTGTTGGTGGTGGTGGTGAGTTAATGGATCAGCCAACAGTCCCTTTAAGTGATACATTAACTTTACTAACAAACTAACAGATCAAACTACATAGATTATTGACCCAAAAAAAAAGTAAATAAATAAATAAAAATTTAACCTAAAGGCATTCTCTCTTTTGACTTTATTTTTCTTTTGTACCAAATGCTTGTGGTTTTTGGTAGGTGGCAGAAAATTTACTAACATAATATTAATGCATTTCATAAACAACTGAAATTTCGTATAATTTTTTTTGTATAGCATTATTCATTTTTGTCCGCAACCATTTTCCTGTGCAAATCTGTCTTAGCTAGTAGAATCTAAGAGAACATTTCCACATAAATGCCAGAAGTTTTGCCGGGGCTTTGATTGCTCAAATCGCTTTCCATAACCTCAACAAACTGTTTTCCTCTGTAGTTCCAACCATAACCTCATAACCTGAACCAACATTATACTCAACTTTCATTGACGAGTGCCAAGTCCAAAACGTTGCATTTGTAATTGAGATAGGTATGCTCACAATGATATTAGACAGCTTATAGGACGACATTGCAAAAGTGGGTAAAAAGTGTACACAATCGACTCAAGTAACACCTCCTTCCCTACCAAAGGTAAAAATTTATCTTTCCATCCTGCACACCTCTCTTTAACCCTACTTGTGACAAATTTAAAGAGCTTCCTCTTTGACCCATCCATATCTAAAGGCAACCCCAAATATTTACCAAAAGATGCACCGACAGGAATGGATAAAACCGAGCTAATCTTTTGCCATCATTGATTTCTAAAGATTAATAAGCACACCTGAAGATGGCTTATAGAAGGGCTCCCTTCTCACACCCAAATCCCAAGAATCTCCTTCCTGGTCTCTGCCTTCTTAAACATAGTCAACAAACCTTCACCACAAGTTCAAAAAAAGAAAAAGAAAAAAAAAAAAGGAGAGAAATGGTGATAACAAATCCCCTTGTCTCAACCCTTGAGATGGAACAATGAACCCATGTTTGTGCCTGTTAATCAGCAAGGAATGAGATACAATACAGACAAATTCCATAATCAAACGGATCTACAATGTTGCAAATCCCAACTTGCTCATAATAGTCTCTAGAAACAGCCATTCAACTCTATAATAGGCCTTACTCATGTCAAGTTTCAAAGCCATAGAAATATTTCTACCATACCTCTAATTTATATTTTTATATAACATTACTCATTTGTAAATCAAGATCACAATGATGAAAATTCTGTTTTTAAATCGAGAGACCACAATATGCCACATCACTCTATACAAAAAATTTGTACAATTTTTTTGTCTGTATATCGCCACTCAAAACTATTAATGCATGGTGAATAAGTGATGTATCATGCATGCAACCTATATGAAAAATAAAGGATATATTGTTAACTCAAATGCTCTGTTCCTCCCAGTTGAAGTGGCTGGTCATACCAAACACCTAAATCTGTTTAAACCATGTAAATTTAGAGTCACAAACTCTACTCCATTTTTATATTTTCACAGGAAACAAGTCATAGAATAATACTCCCAACAATTTCCTCACAACAGTAGTAATATATTACATACAAGCACTCACAAACAGTTATATTACATACAAGCACACTTAACTAACAGTTTCTAGCACAATCAAACACTCTAATTGGTACATTTTCTCTGACAGCACCTTTGAAAACACCATTTCCGTTTGATTCAAAACAAGGGAGGGAAGCCATAGCAAGACAATCTTCATCCTGAAACATGTTATCAAACTAGTTTTACATTTTCAGCCAAAGGATATACAAGTACTGCCAAAAACAATTAAATTCCACTTGAGAAAATTAAAATTCACTGTGAAGTTGCATTCCTGATTAATCTTCCCATGTGAAATTTTAAAAGCAAAAAAAAGTTTACAAAAGAAAAAGAAAAAGAACATGACAAAAAATAGAAACATCACAATAGACATAACATTATAAGATGTTTCAATGCACTAGCTCACAGGTTAGTCCAAAGTTTACCACTAGTTAGATCAAGATCTTTGGCAAGTTTTTGCCCATGCGGAATACCTAATCTGGATAGGTGAAACATGAAAATCAAAAGGAAAAGGATAGGAATTATAAATCATACATACACAAGAACATAAGATTGAAGGTGGTTCATCCCAAAATTAGGCATACACCCACGGTCATTGCGGTTGTGCAATGATTAGAAAAAATACAACCAATATACAGAGAACTATGTATTCATAGTTGGATCTACGGTCGAGTGGTTAATATTCAATACTTACTAGAAAGATTGGGTAACAAGCCAAGGATCAACATCCCCTCCCACTCTTTCTTGGTTTTTCTTAAGGTTGAGCTCTTAAACTCCCATTTGGTAATGTTTATCTTTTAATTTTTGTTTATGTTTTACAAATATTTTGAAAACGGGAAACAAAAACTTGTTTGGTGTCTCATTTTTGTTTCCAAAAAATGGAAATAATTTTGAAATTTTACTAAATTATACGAAGAAAAAAACAGAAGGTATTGTCCTCAATCCAAATAGCCAACACGAAATTGATAAAGGGGTACTACTCATTTGTCCGACTATTATATTTTAGCAGATGCATTAGAAGAAGAGATCCAGTAAGTTGTTTAAACATCAACTTCATTTGAGCACAGTTACCCCAGCCCTATGCTTACTTGATATACTCAAATCAGTATATCGATCATAGGAGGAAACTTACTGGTTAGTTTTGCAAATGGTAGGTCATGACCTAACAATTTGCATTGTGTATACACTCAAGCAAGGCCAGCTCAACTCGTGAAATTGGTGCCCAAGCTCTTCTGTGGCTAAGCTCAGTAGGTTTTTTTCTACCGGGCCATGCCATACCAGAGCCAAAAATTTTAGGCCCAAGCCTTGACGAGCTAGCGGGGTGGACTACCTGACCGTAACAATCTTTCTTTTTTTTATTATTTATAAATGTTTTTCCTATTTTTGGCTTGTTGGTTGAGCCAGTGGGCTGATTGATCACCTTTCAAGGGCCAACTAGTCAGTCTACAACACCCAGACCTAGACCAAGTCCCAAGCCAAGCCTTTTTCGGGCTTTGCTAGCCTACCCAAGAATATGTACCTGGCCGGGTCACTGGTCAAATGATGACCCTACGGTACATTTCGATAGCATCTTAAAAACACAAACTTCTATTTTTTCTTATATGTTTTTTAACATGTATCGAAACATACTTATTATGAATAGGAGGAATACAAGTAGAACCAAAACAGTGAAATTCAAATTGCGATTACATCTTGGTAAGTAAAGAAGCTGCTAGACACAAAGAAGAGGTAGAAGCAACATCTTTAGCTGTAGTTATATCATTGTATGAGAATTAAGAGGCAAAGGAAGGGGTAAAATACAAATAGTAAGACTGATACCAGGTGGAGAGAAAGAAAGAGGAACAGACGAAGAAGTACGACAGGAGACAAGACATGATCATTAGCAAGAGGACTATGATTAGGAGAAACAGAAACAAGACTAGGAGAAGAAACAACAACATTATCTACTCCCTCCTTCAAATTCAAACTTAATAATGTGTGGCATGCTCCACAAATTTCATCTATTTTGCTTTATGTTCATCAACTCACATCTGATAATGCTTGCACCATTACTTTTGTTGATAAATCATTTGTTATTTTGGACAAACACAACAACCAAGTTCTATGTAGAGGTCATCATCAGAATGGTCTTTATCAGCTTCCTTTCCTTTCATTTTGATCACTGTTTAAAGGCTTTTTCTAGTATTAGTTCTCCAGCTGCTACCTGGCATAAGAGACTAGGGATCCTTCTTCAGATGTTTTTCATCCTATAGCTAAAACTTGTGGTTTTTCCATTTCTCATAAAGACTGTTCTTCTTTTTGCAATCATTGTTGTGTCTCAAAGAGTCACAAACTTCCTTTTGTATTGACTAGTACTAATTCGAATATTCTTCTTGCTTTAATTCACTCTGATACATGAAGAAGAGAGAGAGAGAGAGAAAGAGAACAAAAAGATATTTTCCATTATTTCATTATGAACTCAACTACACATACAAATCTTTGATCAATGTATACATAGAAACAAAACAAACTATCTCTAGATTAGTTATAGATTCTAACTAACTAAGGTTGTTAACTTGTTATAGAGGAGAGGATTGTGTACTGCTGTCCTGCATCCTTATGTTAGTTTTCTAGGTGTGTTATAGTTGTCATTGCAGCTTTGTCTTCAACATCCTTAGTTGTTATTATGGTTCCTGAGGTGATAGTATCTAGGAGCCAATTGTGGGGACATAATTTCAACATGTCCACGTGGCATGACCTCGGCCTGAAATGCCACATGATGGAATGTGATTAGCCGAGGTATGAAAATGATCCATGTCTAGGCTGAGGTATTTGGTGAAAGACAAAAATCCTAGTAAATAAATGACTCCTAGGTTGGGTGTATTTAGGACTATTTTGAGAGGTTTAACCCAACTAGGAGAGACGAATCATCTAGTATTATTCCTAAAAGGAATAAGTGTTGACTTGATCACTACTTCTAGGAGGAGAAGGTAAAGGCAGGCATCCTATGTGTGAGAAGTGCGTGAGTTTATGTGTGTTAATTTGAGTTACCGTTACTTTGCCGAAATATCTCGAGATACTAGTTTACTGACTTTATCATCAGAGTGCCCTCTCGGTTGACAAGAAACCGAGTTTGATATTCTTTTAATTGTGCAGACATGGATCTAGGCTGCGTGTTCTACGGCTGTGTTTCCAGAATTCCAGGAGGAAGATCAGAGTATTGGTTATGTGGTCAAATTTTAGCACACATACTCCATACACTTTATTTTTTAATAATTTTTTGAATTACTTTCTACACTTATTAGACCACATGAAGATTGTTATTTAATACTTATGTATCACATATTCCAAAAATGTTTACTAAAATTAAAAAATAAAAAATAAAAACGAAAATGAAATATGAAATATGAAATATGAAAAAACATAAAATGCTACATGCTCAATTAAATTTAAAAATAAAAAATAAAAAATGAAAATGAAATGAAAGAAACTATATTTTGTCCTGCTTAAGTTAAGAATATGCAAAAAATAAATTAGATAATAGTACAAAAATAACCATATTTGTTTAATTAATTTTATTTTGTTTTCCCTGTAATCATTATCCAAATGTAGCATAAATATTATTCAAAAATTTAATATCAAATTTTTTATGCAATTATCTTAAATATATGTAAATAAAATATATAACTTATAAGGGTAAATTACAGTCACCTCCCTTGAGGTTCTGGACAATTATACTGATCTCTCATTCTTTTTCTAAAATTTATTTTGAAATTATAAGGGTAATTAGGGGAAGGGGAATAAAAAAGTGTGCCTACGAAGGGAACTAAAATAGGAGTTGAAAGTGGTTAACAAGAAGAGTGAAATGATTTAGAGGTGGAGCTTGATGCGGGTTGGAGATGACTTCATTTT
Organism: Camellia lanceoleosa; assembly: GCA_025200525.1. Taxonomy (NCBI): domain Eukaryota; kingdom Viridiplantae; phylum Streptophyta; class Magnoliopsida; order Ericales; family Theaceae; genus Camellia; species Camellia lanceoleosa. The sequence goes on along the minus strand of CM045769.1, from coordinate 28,300,330 downwards.
GGATGGATTGGGGAAGGGGTTAATGACTCTTTCTGTAAGAAAATAAAAAAAATAATTTCAATCTCCAATTTATTTTTGATTTTAACAAATTTTAAAGGAATATTATTATGTATTGTAAATTAAAAATTTTAGTTGTTATGTCATTTGAGAAATCTAATATAAAAGTATTTATTATTTATCTTGTATGATAAATGTAATTTTTATAATTCATTCAATTTTTTTGCTCTAGAATGTTACTAATCCACATAATGACATACATATATATATGTATATATTAGTTAATACTTAAAATAAAATATAACAACACAATTAAAACACAACTTTAGTGCAATTTAAATGAAAAACTCATTCACATAATTTTTAATATTTTTTTCCTTTTAAATTTTAAAATTGTTACTTTAATTTTTAGGATAAAATTTTAATTATTTGTTTAAGACCGTGCATAGCATGAGTTTTACGTTGGTTTATATATACACAAGAATATGATAAAGAAAAGAAAAAAATAGACATAAATACAAAAAAGAACATACCTTGTAGAAGTTGTATCATTACACTTTTACTCAAAGGTCCCACGGATTTTTCCCAATCAGCACTTTCAACCAATTATTTCCAATCTCCTCTTGATCTTTCTTAATTTTCCTGACAGATTCCTCAACAGAGAAACGACAATGGTTTACCTCAATCAGCTGCAGAGCGAGTATATCCCCCAAACTAGATGGTACTTCCTTGAGATCTTGACACCAATCCAATGATAAGTGTTGAAGCCTTGGAAAGTGACTAGAGCAGGTGATCCATTGCTTAACATCGAGGTCCTTCAGTTTCAAGAATTTGAGTTGAGGAAACCCACCATCAGTTGTTGCCCATTGCCACCCCGAGGCAGCATCAACATCTAATTTGAGAAGCTCAAGTTTGGGTAACAACATCCCAAGGATTGATATATCCTCCCACTTTATCTTTGTATATTTCAAGGTTAGCCTTTTAACATTTGTAGGAAACTTGACCTCTCGGAAATTGGTTGGGTACGAGAACTTATTCAGTAGCTTCAAAGTCTCAAGGTGTTCTAAAAATTCTAGATTAAAAAACATCAAATTCCCTGAATCTGACAACAGATGTCCACAAATTCCCAGCTTTGTAAGAAAAGGAGTTCTTGCCAATAAATCCTTAACATGTCCACAGGGGTTTAAGTTTGTGATGGTCCGTAATATAGAGAGATGGTTGTGATTTGTTACTGCTTCTTCAGAACATAAAGACGCATCATAGTTTGCTCCTCCTTTAGCATAAAGATGCCTCAACTTTGGAATCTTCCAAACATTACATGGCAGAATAACCTTTCTCCAATGTGTAGAAATAATAATAAGTGTTTCTAGGTTTGAGAGATTGGATATTGATGGCGGTAATTCACAGGAATGTTTCAAATTAATTGCCAAATACCTCAAATTAACAAGTTGTGTTAATTCTCTTGAAAAGAAGGCATTGTTATAGCATATTTCCAACACTCGAAGAAGTTTGAAGGTCCCACAAATAAACGAGCACATATCACCAAACCAATTGCCATCGTAACCCATTATTTCCTGAAACTCATGTCCAAAGCACAATAATGATCGAAGAACTGTTGGGGCATAAGACTGTAAGAGAATATGATCAAATCTTGGTCCGAAGGAAGGAAGGATGCACAGGCGGCATTGGTTATTTGTTTCGTAATTACTTGAAGAAGAAGGAGAAGCATCTTTATAATTGTGAATCCACTGCAGGAAATTAATTTCCCTGGCTTTCTTCAAACATAAATCACGCAACAAATCATGCATACGACATGCTTTAATTCGACCATCAAACCTTTTTTGAGCAACAATTACTAGACTTCTCTGAATTAGATCCATTAAGTAATCCTCTGCTACTTCCTCCAAGCTTTTCTGCTCAATTTTTTGTATAAACCCCTCAGCTATCCATAACCAAATTAATCTCTGCACTGAGATTTTTTGATCTTCTGGAAATGCTCCTAAATAGAGAAAGCATGGTTTCAAGTGGCGAGGCAAGTGATTGTAACTCAATGCTAGTGTGTCCAAGTACTGGTTTGGATCACTAACAATGTATGAGCTTACACTTTGGGCAACTTGTTTCCACCACTCTTGTGTCTTGATGTTCTTTGCAAGAAGTCCTGCTATTATAACAATTGCAAGTGGAAGCCCTTCACATTTTTTCATTATTTGCTTCCCAATTTTAATAAGTTCTGGAGGGCAACTTCCTTTTTGAAACACCTTCCGTTGTAATAACTCCCAACTCTCTTCTTCAGTGAGAAAACGCAGACGATGAGGATGGCAATCAGGTGAGGCATGCATAGACAACTCTTCGAGGCGACTAGTGAACATAACTCTGCTTCGATTGTTGTCATTGGGGAAATACATTTTAAGATCGCCCCAGGCACCAGTATCCCATATATCGTCAATGACAATGAGATATCTCTTGCCTTTTAATTGCTTGTACAACTTTTCACCTAACATTTCATTGCTCATGTTTTCAATTTCACCGGTAATGGCGATATTAACAGAACGTAAAATGTCCAACAACATATCTTTTTTTCTGGGCAATTGAGAAGCATAGGTCCATGCACGAATATGAAAGCAGTGTGTGATGTAAGGATCATTGTACAGTTTTCTGGCTAAAGTAGTCTTACCGAGTCCAGGCATCCCAAAAATTGATATCATTTGTAGCTGCTTCTCCCTTCGAGTAAGTAGCCCTTTTATAGTGACCGCCTCATCATCAAAGCCCACTGTAATTTCTTCATCTACCACGGTTCTGTTCTCCATTGACATTGACATTGACGAATGGACTCCATCCTTGAAATCTTGTAGGAGTTGGATCTGATTTATCTGGTCATAAAACTGCGCCACTTTTGCCTCGATCGGCTTAATCTCTTCCATTATATTTGTGCCAATTAAAATATCAAAAAAATTGTCACCGTTGTTGTAGCTGTCCCTCTGCCCTGGAACTTGAACATCAAAAGAACGGATGAGTTGCCTTGTTTTGCAGATCACATAATAAATTTGCATCGGCAGGATTTTAGCTTCATGGTTCAGCTCATGCTGCTGCTGCTTCTCTTCCAAATCCTTGAGAATGATTGCTAGGAATCTTAGCCAATAGTAAAAAGAGTCGATATGATCAATCTGATCTGCGGTCAAATTGCACGCCTTACTGATCATTAGATGATTCAGTTTCTCCAAGACAGAATAATTTTCACCCATCTCCCTCTCGAATCTCTCTCTCTGTTTCTCCAAGACAGAATATTTTTCACCCATCTCCCTCTCGAATCTCTCTCTCTGTTTCTCCAAGACAGAATATTTATTACCCATCTCCCTCTCCCATCTCTCTCTCTGTTTCTTCAAGACAGATCTCTCTCTCAGTTTCTCCAAGACAGATCTCTCTCTGTGTTTCTCCACAGAACATTTTTCACCGTTCTCCCACTCGAGTCTCCCTCTCCGTATTATTCTCTTTTTCTTTCTCTCTCTCTGTCTTTTTCTTTCTCTTTCTCTTTCCTCCTCTGTCAAACCACGCAAAAACAGTATTGGTTCCCCACGCCGACCACTCTCTCTTTCCGTCTCTCTCTCTTTCCATCTCTTTATCTTTATTTCTCTCTCTCTCTCTCTCTGTCTTTCTCTTTCTCTTTCTCTTTCTCTTTCTCTTTCTCTTTCCATAGCCCGATTTCGGTGCTCTGCTATCTCTCTTAAGTTTTGTGTTCTGAGGCCGGAGTTCAATCAGAAAAGACTTTGTGGGTGTTTTGCAGGAAAAAACTGGTGATTGAGCAGAGAATCTTGAAATGGGGGTTGGTGGCGGTGTCGATCCAAATAAAAAAGGTGTAAAGAAAGATCTTTCAGAGTAAAGAAGCAGAAGGAGCAAGTGGCTTCTTGAGTTTGGATCCAAAAGGACACATTGAAAGCAGAATTGCAATGCCAAAAGTAAAGGTAAAGATAAAACGAAGTGGAAATTTCATTTGGAAAATGAGTTGAATCGCTCAAGGAGGCACTAAACCAATTTTTTTTTTTTTTTTTTTTTTTTTTTCAATTACCATCTGTCATGTGACGTGTGTGGAGTGATGGTTGAAGAAAATCTCAATCACTTCCCATTTCATTTTGCCATCTTAATGTAAATTTTGACGTATTTTTTAATTTGACTCTTAAGTTTTTATTAATATTAATTTTATATTTAAATTTTTAAAATTTTGATTAATTCGATTTTTGTTGTTATATTTTGTCTATAATTAGGCAAAATATATTAATGGGACATCAAAATTCATTTAAAATTTCATTTTACCTTCAAAATTATAACTTAAAAATGAATTTGTCCCCCAAATATAAAAAAATTAAATTTAAATATTTAATAAATAATTTTGTATCTTAATAATGAAAAAATTAAATTTAAAATAATATATACTTTGCAAAAAAATAATAAAAAATATAAAAATTCTCATTTAGAATTATCTTAAGACTATAAAGTATGGATAATTCGACAAACATGTTGTGTCCGTACAAGATACTTACCGATACATGGTAGGGAAATTTGGCTATAAACCTCCTTTGCTTCCTTTCATTGTTAAAAGGACTGAGAAAAAAATTATACTTTTTAAACTCCCTCATAATTATAAAGTCTTGCATAAAGGACGAATTTATTATTTAAATATTTTATATGACTATTATACCCACTCTCTTCCCCACTCTCTTCCTTTCCATCACCGTCTGTGCCATCAATAATGTCGGAATGACAAATCTGCTCTTCAAGCAAGCTGTGGTGGGAATGCTTATGATGATTGTGTTTTATACATGCATGTGCTCACCGAAGCTACCAGATTCTCTTACATTCTACTGTTCATCTTCTCTCTCGTCTCTCTCTTCTAACCCTAGCTTCCTCCATGGCTGGAGCTGTGGAGAACTTGCAAATCGCACTGATACATATATATATATATATATATATATCTATATATATGTGTGTGTTTGTGTGTTTTGAGATTTGAATTCGAATATATATATCTACATGTTCCAATCTCTAATCTATATCTATATATATGTGTGTGTTTGTGTGTTTTGAGATTTGAATTCGAATATATATATCTACATGTTCCAATCTCTAATCTATATATATATATATATATATCTATATATATGTGCGTTTTGAGTCTTTAAAATTGGAGATTTGAATGATTGCATAGATCGGTCTCGGCGATCATTTGATTCGAACTCAAAAGCTCAAAGATTTAAAGTAAAATCTGAAAAATCTGTGTGTATGAAAAATTTCAAGATTTTTGAAACATTATAAGCCTGATTCAATGTTTTTCAGAGTAAACATCGATTGATTCAAGGATTATAAGCCTGATTCAAGGCTCAAAGCTTACAGTTCCATCGATTTTTCAAAGTAAACATCAAATTTCATTTGATAGAACTAGAGTAAAATTTTACTCTGGTTCGATTGCTCTGTTTTTTTCATTTGACAGAATCAGAGTAAAATTTTACTTTTATACAGAGTAAAATTTTACTTTTAGTTTCAGAGTCTCACAGTTTACTTGTTTTTCAGAGTAAAATTTTACTTTTATATAGAGTAAAATTTTACTTTTAGTTTCAGAGTGTAAAATTTTACTCTCATTCAGAGTAAAATTTTACTTTTATACAGAGTAAAATTTTACTTTCATACAAAGTAAAATTTTACTTTCATATTCTGAAATACATAGTGAAGATGACTTAATAGGAGAGCTGATAAATATGAGGGTAATATAGTAAAAGAAACAAGTTTTAAAGTATCAGGGGGTTTTAAAAGTACTTATATAATTTTTGTCCTTTTGAAAGACAAATTAGATAGTGAGGGGACTATGACCAAATCCCCCTATATTGTATTTCTGTATACGTACCGAGTACATAAAATACGTACTTAAATTTTTCCTTCTTAATTTTTGACGTACCTAGACATATCTAGTATATATTCAATTTGTGTCGTACCTCAACCAAAACAATATTTTCTTCTATTATAAAGATAAAATTCATTTTACTAGATTTTTTTTTCATTTTTAGTTTTGTGTTTATGGTTTGTAAATATAATGATTTTTTATTTTGATTTATTTTATACCTGTACTTTTGACAATAAATGTCAATTGTATGTTGGATTTAACAAATTAAATTATTTAATCAATTTTTGTGTAATTCCAAATTAAAAACAAGTATTTTTTTACAAATGTATTAAATTGTACTCTTAGCTTACTTTTTTTTGGGATTTTGCCCTGTCGATATACCCGTATCGTATCAATACCAATACTCAAATCCATACCTGCGCTTCATAGGTCTCAAGTTATTTCTAGTCAATTCTGGAGAAACTTATTGAACCGAAAATTTCTTGACTACTCTATGTGTGTGTAAGAGGGCAATTGTAACTAGTTTATTACAAATTAATTTTAATAGAATTAATCAATTAATAGTAATTTCAAAATTGAGTAGGAAAAAAATTTCAAAATTCGGTTAGTACTCGGTACGGGTACGACATATTTGTCGAACTATTCATGCTTCATAATCTCAAGATAATTCTAAATGAGGATTTTTATTATTTTTTTGTAAAGTATATATTATTTAAAATTAGATTTTTTCATTATTGAGATTAAAAAAATTATTTATTAAATATTTAAATTTAATTTTTTTATATTTTGAGGGCAAATTGATTCTTAAGGTATAATTTAGGGATAAAATAAAATTCCAAATGAATTTTGGTGCCATGTTAGTATATTCCATAAAATTGTAGACAGAATGTGATAGTAGGGACCAAATTGATCAAAATTTTGAAAGTTTAAATGTGAAATTAATATTAATTGAAATCTGAAAATCAAATTAAAAAACGCATGAAAGTTTTTTTTTGGACAAAATGATATTTCCTCGAAAACAAAAGCAAAGAGCTTTACTTGTATAAAAGTGAATCACCACCTTCTAGTCTTTGTGCTTTAAATAAATAAAGGAAAATGATAGAGAGACACATTAGTTACTTATTTTCTAAACTCAATAATGTCTGAGCTCAATAATGTGTAAGTGATATAATTAATTGATGATTAAAGAATATATAAAAGAGAGTGTTACTTTTAATATTTTAATTGATTACCACATTACTGAATTTAAAAATTGAGTCTAATTTTTGATTTCGAATAACAATACTCATAAATAAATATAATTATAAAGATCGATTATGTAATCTAATTTAAGTTCTCAATTTACCGACTATTTATTGGGTGTCAGTATAAATTTTTATTTTTTATTATTTTCCTAAATTTTTAAATTATATCATGTAGAGAAAAAGAATTAGGAAATTACAAATATATATATACTTATATTTATTAAGTAAAATATATATATACTTATATTTATTAAGTAAAATCGTTGAAAAAAATATATTTTCCTCATTCAATGTAGGTGTATAGAAAATATTTAAAATACATATTTTTATTAAGTTTAATGACTAAAATATATTATTATGATAGTTTTATTATGATGTAGATTGAAAACAAATAAAAAAAAAATTTATTTTGTTATAAAGTTTAAACATTAATTTATTTATTTTTTTAATTTTTCAAAAAGAGAATTAATTTTTTTTTTTTTTAGATGGGCAAAAGAGAATTTAAACTATTCCAATAAATTTATTCAAGGCACCAACCTGTATAATACGCCTACCTTTGACTGTGCCATACGAATGACTTTTTTATTTTTTGGCAAACCACTGGGAGTCTTCTGAAATTTTTTTATTTGATATAAATTTTGTTTACATCACATCAACATACTAAATTAAGCATTTTGACCCTATCCATTTCATGTAATGAAAAATTTTCATTACAAATTTAATAGCTATGGAATAAAAAGATAAATTTATAATTTTTTTAAATTAAAAAAATCATTACATTCACCATTAAATGATATAATAAAACCTCTTCATTATAAATATATAATGAAGAAAATCACAATTCTTAAATTAATAACCAATGCCTATAATTGCGCTTATAATTTTTGGTGCAATCTATATAATATTCATTTCGTTTTAAATTATTTGTTCGGCATAGAAAATGAGAATTTTCTCATATTAAAATTTTTAATTTTTTTCACTAATTAAAAAATATTTTTAATTATTTTTACTTTGTGAAAAAAAATTAAAATTTTAATATAAAAATACGTCATTTTTAAATTTTCATGTTTCATGTTCGAGGTAGTAATTCACAACATATATTTTTCAAGGGTAGTGCTAATAGTCCCCACCTTTTTTTAAGGACTCCTGTCGTTTGGTATTTTTTAAGGACACTTGTGTCACGACCCGAACCCGTTCCCATAGGTTAAGGACGTAACCGGCCAGTAATCATGAGATTACCTACGGCCTCAAACCAAACCAAACGTATTTTAACAGAGTTAATGGGAGCCAAACGGAAGCAATTTAAAACTTTGTCCATAGAGCCGTGCTTATATGCACGTCATAACATTCCATACGTACATATGCTAATAACTCACAACAGAAAGTGTAATGACATAAGATTCTACACAGACAGGATCATCCAAACTAAGTCAACCCATGAAAACTATATACAGACATTCAAAACTTCGCCAACCTGACAAAACGTAAATACATAACAAAAGGGCGAAGACGGGTCTCGTGCGTGAGACACAAGGGCTGACTCTCTCAAAACCTTAGTTGTTCCATACAGACTTCACTGAGGCTGGGTCTGGACTTCTCTTGGCTCACCTACAAACACATGAATGAGCGTGAGCGAAAGCCCAGTGAATAATATCAAATCAAATACAGAAATTACATAACAATGTAGAACAACATGTTCCAAATGGCCTTAGGCCCAATTCCTATTTCTGTTTAACAGATATATAACTAAATACAAATCAAATGACTGTAATTCCAAACATTCTGGCCTTTGGCCCATTCAGATCTCCATTCTTGTCAAAGCGGCCTTCGGCCCATTCGATTATGTCAAAACGGCCTTTGGCCCAATCATTTATGTCAGAACGGCCTTTGACCCAATTATGTACGTCAAAACGGCCTTCGGCCCATTCAATTATGACAAAACGGCTTTTAGCCCAATCATTTATGTCAAAACAGCCTTCGGCCCATTCATTCGTATCAAATCAGCGTTTGGCCCATTCATTTATGTCAGAACGGCCTTCGGCTCACTCATTCATTTTAAAACAGCCTTCGGCCCACTCATTCATATCAAAACGACCTTGGGTCCATTTATGTTTATCAAAACGACCTTTGGTCCATTCATGTTTATCAAAACGACCTTGGGTCCATTTATGTTTATCAAAACGACCTTGGGTCCATTCATGTTTATCAAAACGACCTTGGGTCCATTTATGTTTATCCATGTTAGACTTACGTCCACAATCCCAATTAGCAATTCATAAAGCTTATAAGGGAATAGACAATTGGATATTCACAAGCATTCAAATATCGATATTACTTACAGTGATTGGTTTGTGGATTTGCCCTGGAGCTTGACCTTACACATTTCATGAACACAAAAGGGTCACTAACAGTTCAATCCGTTCTTTAATTCACATATTCATCTTTAGGCTTTATTCTTATCTCATTAACTCATTTACAATGCTTAACATATGCCTAAGAGTGCTTGCAAGTGAAAGAGAACGGAAAACAGAACACAGAATGTAAAAACAGAATTTCAGAAAAATAGGGTCCCCGCTCGAGCGTGGACTTCCCCGCTCAAGCGAACCCTTAAGCCTGCAAAAGTACTGGCTACCTCAAATTCCCGCTCGAGCGTGAACTCGGATGCTCGAGCGGACTTCCTGACTACATAGCTCCCTTTCGGCGTCAACTTCGGCCGGCGGGCACCATGTCTGACAAAAATGCTGGGAGCTCGATTTTTCCGCTCGAGCGGACATCAAAAATCTGGGAATTCCAGGTTGTGTTCTTGAGCCCAAATTCAATTTCCCAGCTACAATTCTTGCATGCAATGGCTCAAATTTCATGTATAATCATGCTAACATGGTATAGACCCCAAATTACAACTCAATGAGGCTCAATTTCACAAATAAGTCACATGCATGCCCCAAAACCCATTCCAATATGGTAAAATCATGCATTCAAGCTCATCTCTTAATTATTCAAACATGCATGCTAATTTTTGACCTCATTTCCAACCCAAACAAAGCAAATGGTGTTCATTCTCATGCAATACAACAAAAGCATGTTTGCATGCAAGATTTAGCACATTCACTTCCATGTTCAACTCAATACATGCTAGATTATGCAATTCTACAACCATTACATACATGCATGCCTTCATTGACCATCAAATGAACACAAACAACTCAATTTCCTCAACATCAAGCTAACTCATGTTCTTGATCATCAAATACACTTGAATCTACACATTTACAACAAAAATCCATGAGTTCACTTACCTAGGAGCTTTAATCTTCTAAGCTCTAGTCAATTCTCGAGCCAATTCTCCAAAATTTCCAAGCTTTAAGCCAAATTAGCACAATTCCTCTCCCTTTCTCTCACTATGGCCGGCCCTCTCTTTCTTCCTAATGTCTAACCCAGATTTTGAGTTCATATGGGCTAAAGGAGAGTATAGTGCTATTATACAACAAGTCCCACTAACATTTTATTTAATATAAAATAGTTGAGCACTCAGTTCATCAATTAAATCGACTTAATCTGGCCCGAATCAATTTTCAATTAAATTTCACCGTAGGATCTAAAAATTATACCAATCACAATGGCGAATCAATTTTGGGTTCTATGGCCGATAAGGCCTTCAATTTAATTTCCGAAGCGGTAAAACCAAACAGATATTCCTACGGTGAACAGATGGAAATTCAAAACCACATATATTCACATAATTGGCACACCAAATCATATCAAACATATAATCAAATTCATATTAAGGACCAATTAGCTAATTACGGAACAGGGGCATCACAGTCTTCCCCCCTGTAGGAAGTTTGGTCCTCCAAACTTAATTTACCTGTAGCCAAAAGTAATTCGGAATACTTTCTTATTCAACGGTTCCATTCCCTTTTTAGTTATCCACTCAATCTCAAAATCAAGCAAATGCATTTTCAATCACCAAAGACTCAACTTTTCCTCCATACAAGGCTTGTATGGTATTACACCAAACTAGAGCGTAAGCTATTGTCGTAAACAAAGTTTGCCAATGATGGATAGATTTCCAACGCCTCAAATCTAAAACATACATTTGGAGCATTCCCTCCAGAATCTAAAAGGTTCCTTCTGACTGTACATCAATTTACGGATGGAAAGTAGCGCCGAATCACAATTCAGTTTCCATTGCCTCTTGAAGGCTTGTCAGGATTCAAACACATTTTAGGATTTCTGTCTAAGCAACAGACACTGGGATCCCATACAAACAAGCAGCCTTATTAATGTAAACAGTAGCCAGTCTACAAGCATCATATGAAAATGTCACAAGGAGGAAACGAGCAAGTTAAGTAATTCCTCATACAACAACCCAAACGGGATTTACACCTTGAGTGCTCAAGGTAGCCCCACAATGAAATTCGTAGTGACACATATCCATATTTCCATTCCGAAATAGGGAGAGATTGAAGCAGTTCCGCCAATAACTGATATTCGACTTCGACTTGTTGGCACCGAAAATATTCAGACACAATTTCACCAATTGTCCTTTACAAGGTAGGTCACCAACATATTCATTTCAGATGCCAGCTAGCTTTATCATAGAAGTTCGGTCTATTCCCTTGCCACAAAAGTTCAATTCATTCTTCAATAATTCCACAATACACAATTCGATTTGGTATTTAGTTCAGTGACTCGTCACAGCTATTCAAGGCCAACCAAAAGTCCACAGGAATTTAAAGTGGATCCAGACAGTGATCCCCGAGTCAACAAAGATAGTATTGAAGCAATTACCCATACAATGCACAAAGGCCAATATCCCCATAATACTGATTGTAAAATACAATAACACTGAGGCAGTCAACTTCTAATAGAATATATGTGTTCTTAGTTCATTCAGCAGTTTACAATTCGGTTCAACATTCAATTCCCTGTTCCAAAGAGTCTTTCCACACTATTTCACAGTCGCTAGAAGCAGAAAGCAATTCATATATTAATCCTCATGATGTCAAAGGCATTATCAAAGGAGTCAATCACATGTTAAGCACAATTTACACATCCTCAAGGCCCCAATTACAGAATATAATGGCGCTGGGCAGGCGTTCACAAGGTGTACTGAATTCGCACACTTACGGATAATCAGGATTTTTCAAAGCTTCTTGGATGTCTATAACATCTGCATAATATCAAAGGATGACATTCCGGACAAAACAAAGGAATAATCGTCTCGGAATCAAGCACACCCGTTCACGACCGTCGGTGGCCGACTCGAGATCGATTAGTCAAACCCACCCGTACGAAACCGTCGGTGGCAAAAGGTATCTCGATCAAAGGTGCTACATAGGCTTAATGTCCCCTAGCACGAAAGGACGCCCCAAGAATGTCATCAAAACAAACATAATACCACTCACCGTAACCTGATCTTCCAAAATCCGATAACACTGAAGCAACCACTCTCCCATACACAACATATTCTGATCAGTCAAAGACAAATGTGCAGTACTGCTTATAATCAAATCAATCTGCCATCATCAGTCCCCATAGCGTCAAACCAACCAGGATGGGACAATACAAAAGCATCGTTCCTTAAGACACCCAATCACGGGATTTGTATAATTCGGCTCACTTTCAACACATATGTCCTTGATAGTTAGGGGTTGGTTCTCAACGGTGTTCATGGTTAGATCAATCTGTCATAGCCCACAAAAGGTCTTTCAAATAGGTTAAGTACTCTTTATGGATTCAAGTTTTGGGTCAATCAGTTTTTTTGCCAAGAATAATCTGGATATTGATTTATAGGCAATCCTTAATCTCTTTTTACAAAATTAAATCAGATAGAGGGTCTTATCAAACCAATCCCGACATAGGTCTCGGCAATCAAGTCAAACAAAGGTTCCATCAAATCACATCAAATGAGGGTTCCATAAAGACAATGTTAGGCAAAGGTTCCATCGGATCGAATCAGATAAAAGTTTTCTCAAATAGGGCACATTCGGTTATGTAGGGCATACTTCGTTTGCTTAGGTACATGGTCGATAGTTTCTCAGCTGCCCTAAGTTCATCAGTTCTCAAAAATCATATTAGAATCATTCATAACAATAGTTCATATCAAAGTGTTTCAAATCAGGTACAATATGGTATTGTCCACATAAGTTCAGATATAGTTACATAAGCATGCAAGTGTTCATATCAGGAGGTACGTATCATAATCAGTATAGCAGTTCCTCGGGTACACATAGTATAGGATTGTTACGCAAAAGTTCCAAACTAGTCACATCATCCAGTCAACTTTCTACCAATCAAAATATATGGTCTCACAATTATAGAGTTCATCGTTTAGGGCGCTCAACTCGGTCACATGATTATAGAATCATAATTCCAGTGGTTTAGTCATTGAAGACGGTAACATAATAAATCATCTTGAGCATAGGTGTAGATATACATGTGCATGTGCAGAGTCAATCAATATCTCAAAACGTATTTCACAAATTTCCCGAACGGGGCATATACCTCCAATGAATACAGTCTCGATCATGTGGGTCTAACCAATCTAGATACACATGCAGCAGATATGAAAAAAAATATACCGATCTGAATCAAATAATATCCTAAGCGAAGATGTACAAACGTACTAATTCAGAATCAATCAACACATAAGCATTCGTTTATAAACAATATAGATACCTGGGATAACAATCACAGTATTCTGAGTGCTTCCTGGGATGAGTGCAATTACTCCATCCTGAGTAGCAATTCCTACCACTGGTACGGATTTAGCCGAGGCAGAGGATTCATTCATATTTCGTTCAATCCGGGGACAGTTCCTTACCGTATGGTCCCTTTTACCGCATCTATAACGAGCCCCAGAAATCTAATAACAACTCCTTGGTGTCTCATACACTGGTGGTAGCAAAGGTTCTATCAAGTTGGGCTGTGGAGGAACCTTCCAACCCATATGCCCTTAATTTACCCATACTCTACACAAATTCTTATCAAATCTTGCCAAATACTGGGATGCCCAACACGAAAATAAACGCAAATACACATAGGTACATTCACACATAGGCACATTGGTATATTCTCATTTCACATATCGTACGTAATTAATCACATACGTAATAGATAATTACATACTTACCAAATATCGCATGCTAAACATTTACTAAGTAATCATGTACTCAAATTATGTTCATATTTCACATAAATACCCATTGACAAAATCGAATGCACATAAGCAACTTTTTAGGGTTCATATATTCATGTATGTGCATTATATCAAAACAAACTTGTTGTACACATTGGTGTAACAATTCATATCTCATATTCGAATCATGTGTGGTACTTCCTTTAGCGTGACAAATCATGTTGGTCAAGCATATCAACGTATCTCATACATAGGCCACGGTATTATCTCCCTCGGGCGAGGGCTTGTGCCACGGTATTATTTCCCCCGGGCTAGGGCCTCATGACCATAAGCCACAGTATTATGTCCCCTGGGCGAGGGCCTCCGCTGAGGATACCACAATTATGTTCAAGGAGAACTTAGACAATCATTCATTTATACCAAACATAGCATTTCAGGGGACTTGTAATTTCATATCATCAGAACATAATTAGGGCTAAACATAACCTTATAGAGTTCTTATTCACTATTCGATTAAACTTGCACTATATGCTGTACAAAAATTCACAAGTATGCATATACCAGAAAGCATACATATTCCGATAATTGCAATGCGAGTAAATTACGACTCATAGCACATAATTACTCAAATCAAAACACTTAAGCATATTCTTGATGCTTTCAAAGTTCATATCGAAACAGTTGAGCATATTATCAATGCCTCCAAATTCATATTTACCACATGAATGCATCCTAGATCTTATCTAGACGCATATTGCTCTTCTGGACAAGTGTGTGAGTTATTAACTCGTGCTCTGATACCACTCTGTTATGACCCGAACCCGCCCGCATAGGTTAAGGACGTAACCGGCCAGTAATCATGAGATTACCTACGACCTCAAACCAAACCAAACGTATTTTAACAGAGTTAATGGGGGCCAAACGGAAGCAATTTAAAACTTTGTCCATAGAGCCGTGCTTATATGCACACCATAACATTCCATACGTACATATGCTAATAACTCACAACAGAAAGTGTAATGACATAAGATTCTATACAGACAGGATCATCCAAACTAAGTCAACCCATGAAAACTATATACAGACATTCAAAACTTCACCAACCTGACAAAACGTAAATACATAACAAAAGGGCGAAGACGGGTCTCGTGCGTGAGACACAAGGGCTGACTCTCTCAAAACCTTAGTTGTTCCATCTGAGACTTCATCGAGGTCGGGTCTGGACTTCTCTTGGCTCACCTACAAACACATGAATGAGCGTGAGCGAAAGCCCAGTGAATAATATCAAATCAAATACAGAAGTTACATAACAATGTAGAACAACATGTTCCAAACGGCCTTAGGCCCAATTCCTATTTCTGTTTAACAGATATATAACTAAATACAAATCAAATGACTGTAATTCCAAACATTCTGGCCTTTGGCCCATTCAGATCTCTATTCTTGTCAAAGCGGCCTTCGGCCCATTCGATTATGTCAAAACGGCCTTTGGCCCAATCATTTATGTCAGAACGGCCTTTGGCCCAATTATGTACGTCAAAACGGCCTTCGGCTCATTCAATTATGACAAAATGGCTTTCAGCCCAATCATTTATGTCAAAACGGCCTTCGGCCCATTTATTCGTATCAAATCGGCCTTTGGCCCATTCATTTATGTCAGAACGGCCTTCGGCCCACTTATTCATTTCAAAACGGCCTTCGGCCCACTCATTCATATCAAAACGACCTTGGGTCCATTTATGTTTATCAAAACGACCTTTGGTCCATTCATGTTTATCAAAACGACCTTGGGTCCATTTATGTTTATCAAAACGACCTTGGGTCCATTTATGTTTATCAAAACGACCTTTGGTCCATTCATGTTTATCAAAACGACCTTGGGTCCATTTATGTTTATCAAAACGACCTTGGGTCCATTCATGTTTATCAAAACGACCTTGGGTCCATTTATGTTTATCCATGTCAGACTTACGTCCACAATCCCAATTAGCAATTCATAAAGCTTATAAGGGAATAGACAATTGGATATTCACAAGCATTCAAATATCGATATTACTCACAGTGATTGGTTTGTGGATTTGCCCTGGAGCTTGACCCTAGGCTTTATTCTTATCTCATTGACTCATTTACAATGCTTAATATATGCCCAAGAGTGCTTGCAAGTGAAAGAGAACGGAAAACAGAACACAGAATGCAAAAATAGAATTTCAGAAAAATAGGGTCCCCGCTCGAGCGTGGACTTCCCCGCTCGAGCGAACCTTTAAGCCTGCAAAAGTACTGGCTACCTCAAATTCCCACTCGAGCATGAACTCGGCCGCTCGAGCGGACTTCCTGACTACATTGCTCCTCGCTCGAGCGTCAACTTCCCCGCTCGAGCGGGCACCATGTCTGACAAAAATGTTGAGAGCTCGATTTTCCCGCTCGAGCGGCACTTCCCCCGCTCGAGCGGACATAAAAAATCTGGGAATTCCAGGTTGTGTTCTTGAGCCCAAATTCAATTTCCCAGCTACAATTCTTGCATGCAATGGCTCAAATTTCATGTATAATCATGCTAACATGGTATAGACCCCAAATCACAACTCAATGAGGCTCAATTTCACAAATAAGTCACATGCATGCCCCAAAACCCATTCCAATATGGTAAAATCATGCATTCAAGCTCATCTCTTAATTATTCAAACATACATGCTAATTTTTGACCTCATTTCCAACCGAAACAAAGCAAATGGTGTTCATTCTCATGGAATACAACAAAAGCATGTTTGCATGTAAGATTTAGCACCTTCACTTCCATGTTCAACTCAATACATGCTAGATTATGCAATTCTACAACCATTACATACATGCATGCCTTCATTGACCATCAAATGAACACAAACAACTCAATTTCCTCAACATCAAGCTTACTCATGTTCTTGATCATCAATTACACTTGAATCTACACATTTACAACAAAAATCCATGAGTTCACTTACCTAGGAGCTTTAATCTTCTAAGCTCTAGTCAATTCTTGAGCCAATTCTCCAAAATTTCTAAGCTTTAAGCCAAATTAGCACAATTCCTCTCCCTTTCTCTCACTATGGCCGGCCCTCTCTTTCTTCCTAATGTCTAACCCAAATTTTGAGTTCATATGGGCTAAAGGAGAGTATAGTGCTATTATACAACAAGTCCCACTAACATTTTATTTAATATAAAATAGTTGAGCACTCAGTTCATCAATTAAATCGACTTAATCTGGCCCGAATTAATTTTCAATTAAATTTCACCTTAGGCTCTAAAAATTATGCCAATCACAATGGCGCAATCAATTTTGGGTTCTATGGCCGATAAGGCCCTCAATTTAATTCCCGAAGCGGTAAAACCAAACAGATATTCCTACGGTGAACAGATGGAAATTCAAAACCACATATATTCACATAATTGGCACACCAAATCATATCAAACATATAATCAAATTAATATTAAGGAACAATTAGCTAATTACGGAACAAGGGCATCACACTTGGGCCAAAAGTCTAATTTTAAATTTTATTTGGTGAAAGGTCAAAAACCGTTTCTATTCTTAAGGGTCAAATTAAGGATTAAGGACACATGTCAATATGAGATGCTACCACATTCCTAGTAGTTGAGCAGCAATAGGGACTTCCCCAATACTATATGGACTCTAAGTGCAACATTCAAAAGGTCCCCAACCAAATAACTCGACCAAGAGTCTTTCAATACATTTAATTTAATTTCATAGTTGTAACTTAACTAGGGCAACAAATGAACTGAGCTGTTCATGAACAAGCTCAGTTCAGCTCGTTAAGGGTTTGGCTCGACTTGGCTCGTTGTAGACACCCCATTTTTGACCGCCCTCGAGACTTGGGCGTTACTGATGGTTTACCTGGTGGAGAAAACTGTGCAGGGCAAAGGTCCAGTTTCTTCGGCAAGGAGAGAGACAAATCTCAACTTCACACCCCATTTTGGACCAAAACTATTTTGGATGGTTTTCAGACCTTAAAACCCTCTCTTTCAAAACATTTTTGAAATAAAATTCTCACGATGATCTGACGCTCGCATTTCGGTAAATGTTGCGCTTTTCAGTAAACCGAGCAAGGACAAAGTGGAGATGAATGAAAGAGAGATGAAATCTTTGAAAAAAATCTTTCAAAACACCTTACTTCAGGGTTTGAAGTTGAAGAGAAGAGGAGAAAAGGGGAGAAACCAAGTTAGAGAAGAGGTTCGGCATGAACCCGGGTAGAAGAGAGTCGAGCAGTCCTCGCTAAATCAAGCTCATCTGCCTATACACTTGGAGTTAAGCTATGAGGCCATAACCATTGGAAATAAGACTTTCGGGGCTTCATTTTTCACTCAAGAATCTCTCAAAGCCAAATCCGGGTGGGGGAGATATGATCAGTTGAAGTTGGGCATCCTCCCGGTTGGATCGAATTTGCGCGGCTTCACCAAAATGGGCATAACTTTTTCCACAGAAGGAATTTTAATGCAAGGTTTGCGCCATTGGAAAGCTAACTTCCGGGGCTTCAATCTAGATATCTACCGGCACTTTTTGACCTCATCAGCCACTCATCAGCACTCTATTTAGCCGACGGCCAGTACAAATTGCAGGTCGGCAATTTATTGTGCCGACCGGCAATTTATTTGGCCGATGACCTCTTTTCATGGCCGATTTGACCGTTTTGACTCTTTCAGGCATGGTGCATGCCAGCTGTGCCAGCTGGGATGCACAGACCCAGCTCCCCGTGCATATGTGTGCCTATTTGGAGCCTTTGCCCCCTTTTTTTTGGACCCTTTGCTCATGGCTTCTTGAGGAAGCCTTGACCCCTTGTCTTGGCTTCCTCAAGAAGCCTACCAGCTGTCTTGGTTTCCTTAATAAGCCTTGGCCCTCTTGCTCCCCTTGAACCTTTCTCTTTAGTTTGTCTTATAAGCTTAGAGCCTCTCCATTTATCTATATAAGGAGCTCTCCTCCTCCATTGTAAAAGGTTGGATTTTTGAGCAAAAAAACCAGAGATATATAGATATATATCTGATATATCTCACCTCCCTCTCCCTATCTCTCTCATTCAACCATCAAATACCCTTGTTCTTGGGCCATTTCCTCACCAATCCATAGCACCACACCTCTACACTTCATTTCAGTACATTGGAGGCCATTTTCAGAGACTAGGAGCTCATTTCCTTGGATCAAAACCTGCTGGTTTATTGGTCTACAAGGGTAAGCACACTTTTCCCTAAACTAGCATTTTCTTGGTTCATATCTAAGCCATATTTTCTTGCACATTTGAGCTCCGACCTAAACCGAAAGTGTCATTTTTTTGAGCTATATTCCATGTTTCATTAAGGGCTCATTGCAGTTTGAAGCTTCTTTTTGGCACTTGCTTTATTATCCTCTTGAATGCCATTATTTTGCATGAGATTTTTAGCCTATGTGTGATCTGTTGTGGAGCATGTAATAAATTTTAGATAGGATTATTTTGAGCCCTTATTCAACATTGAAGAAGGGCTCATCCTTGTTTGGTACCTCCATGTATCACTTGCCATTGTACCCCTCTTTGGTCCCTATTTTTGCATGTTTTGTTAGCTTATCTTGATTCTGTTTTTCGGCCATGATCAGAACTGAAAGTGTCCATATTTTGACCCCCTTGTCATATTTCATTAAGGGTTTTTGGCTGTTTGATGCATATTTTGTATACTTTGTGTTATAGCCCTCTTGTGGCCTTAATCTTGCATTGCATTTTGAGCATGTTTGTATACTGATTTGGGCTTGATCATCTACTGTAAAATGCTATATTTTGGGACCCTATTCAACATTGTTGAAGGTCCCTCACTGGTTTGAGACCCCCATATATCAGTTACTTCTTTGCCCCTTTGTTGGCCCATTTCTTGCATGAATTGTTTGCCATACTTGTACCTGTTTTTTGGGGCTTGTCATCTACTATAAAACATCATATTTTTGGTCCCTCTTCAGTGTTGTAGAAGGGTCTTTTTCTGTTTGGGCTTTGCATCTACCACTTGCCTCATTGCCTCCCTTGCGGAGCCATTTTTGTATGCCATTTTAGTCCTATTTGCGCTTGCTGTTTGGTCATGCTTTGAACTGTAAAAATGCTTGTCTCGGGGCTTCCTTGCTTCTTCTTTTACACTTCATGTCCTAATTATGCATGCTTTGTATAGCTGTAAGCCATTTCATGTACCTAGTTTTGCATTTCGGGAGAGATTCCATGCATCAGGTGTCATTTCGCCTTGTTTCGAGGCTGGTTTGCCCCTCATTTTGCTACTGATTTTTGCACGTTTGCATACCATATCCCATGTCTTTGCCATGTCTCATTAGAGTGGCATTTGATTTCGAGGGTCCTGCTCGGTTTCTGCTTATGCGCATGCACGATTTCGAGTTGTCTTGTTTTCATCCGATGGCCTCCTATGTGAGTGTATGAGGTTCACATGTATTGGTGTAAGCCCATCTTGCATTGTGTATGCCATGTTACAATGCGTTGTGCATGTTATGTTGTTAGCGTTGTGTATGCCATGTAGTTGCATTGCATGTTTGTATGTTAGCTTGCATGCTTAGGTTGCATGTGCATTGTTGTGCATTGCCTTGCCTCTTGATCAACCATGATTGAGGTTGGGTCCCTTGTATGTTTTGTGTGCATTACATTTGATATTAAAATGCACACTTGACTCTTTGGCCATCATGCATGGAAATGCGCTGACAGGCCCGAGGGCCGAGGGTCATGCTCCCCTGAGTCCATTGCATGATAGGGAGTGTGTCCGTGCATACATTTGCCTGAAAATTCCATGCCATACACTGCTTGCCCTCTGCTGCTGTCAATTGCAGGTTCTGCAGCAAGTTTTGGCCGGTCGGCTAAATAAAGTGCCGACCGGCCAGGAATTTGTAGCAGATAGATCAAAATGCAACCGGTGATCATCCCCTTTGGCCGGTGGTGTTCCCCTTCAGCCGGTGGTGTCCCACAGAACTCAAAGAAGCAATCTTGAGACTTTGGCAATTTTCAGAGGAGCAGGGCAGTGTAAACAGAGGCAACAGTGCTATGGCAGCGAGTTTTTGAGCGAGACGGGTCAAGCATGCATCATTCACGCATCCCGAGGCAGGGCTGCGGCCACTCCCTTTCTGCATTTATTTTGTTAATTAAGGGTTTGTAATAATTAATTAGCTAGGATAGTTGATTTGTTATTTGGCCTGTATATTCTTTTGGTCCCTCTGAGCGAGGGCGCAATTGTGTAATAAGTGTGCATGAGTGTGTGTATGTTTTCCAACCCCACGTCTTTCTTCCCTTTTATTTACCTGCTTATGATGGTAGACTAGGGCATATTTAAATTAGCATAACAGTATGATAGCATGTTTGCATTCATTCATCTGTTTCGCATACATCGGGCTCGGCGCATCATACAAACTGCATTGTACTTCAATTCCAAATTGAATACGTGTTAGTTGTAGCATTTCACATGTCATTGTAGATTAGCCGAGCCTATTCTAGTGACATTCTGTATGTGATGCATTAGCCATTTTTAACATGAACTAGGATCATGCATGATTACTAACTAGTTTCTGTTTTGGCTTGGAGTACTAGGTGAGCTTTTATGCTTTAGCATCCTTGCATGTGTGTGAGTGTTGCCATGACAGCACGATTACCATGAGGCTAGCTGCTTATGTGATATAACTGCTTGAATGCCTGTGGATGGAGGTCGAATTACCTGAATTGGGATAATACATTAAAACTGTGAGTTTTAAGCCCACTAGATAGTGGCAAAACCATGTTTTCTAAGCCCACCCGAGGGTGGCAAAATCTGCATTTTAAGCCTACTTGCGAGTAGCACTAACAAACCATTTTAAAAAACAAACATGAAATGTTTTGTTCCAATTTAGGCGATGTGGTCTATACTTGTTTGCTGTGCGCATAACATAGTAATTCTAGGCTAATAACCGGAATAAGAACACATAACATTTTCAGAATTGGATATCACGGTTAGTAGAGGCCGATCTTCGGATCGGGCGAGAGGGGGTGCTCATAGCTGACCTTCCCCAATCGTACCCAAGTTCCCGAGCCGAGGCAACTTTGGTGATGACGGACACGTGGCCTTTGGCACCGAGTCAGGGTTTCCTAAATTCCCCCATTAAAAAAATATTTAGGTGGCGACTCTGTATCTGGCAAAGCAGTCCATGTTTGACACTTCTTTTCAAAAATCAGTTTTTCTCAAAACGATTTGCCGGATTTGGACTCTTTGGTTCAAGATTAAGAACCGTGACAAAAATTGAGTCCGAACTGTAGTGAGGTCCCCCGCAGGCTTGTTACACTCGTTTAGTAAATAAGCCGAGGTTGAGCTCAAATAAGCTCAGCTCATTTATCTTTATTTAAATTATATAATAAATATATTAAATAATATAAATAATATTAAAAAAATCTTATGGAGCCGAGCCGAGCAAAGCTCGAGTCCAGTTACTTATCGAGCCGAGCTCGAGCTCAATAAACGAGTTCGATAAGTAAATGAGCTGAGCTTGAGCTCAGCAATGCTCGATTCAGCTCGGTTCATTTGCAACCCTAAACTTAACTTAACTTCTTAGCTCAACATAGATAAATTATATTAGCCAATTGTACTTCATTTATTCAATTTTAGTTTAGCCTATATTTAGCACCTAGTAAATTTAGTAAAAGTCATCTTCATTGGAGCAAGATCCAAACTAGCAGCGGTTCCTCTAATCTACACACAATCATTTTTCTGTGTTAAAAGTTAGAAATAGTCAAACATTCCTACATCTTGAATTAGATTCACAAGTTCTGACACGTCTACAATCAAATATATAAATGCAAGCCTACGCGTTTGTCCTCCAAGAGTTTCTAAGTGGTAAGCAAGGTCTAAGTGGTAACTAAGAGTTTATGAGGTGATAAACGGAATACAAACTTATAATTAATTTAAATTAAAAAAAGATTATTACACCCTCTCTCAGATGATGGAATAAAACTTTTTCATTACAAATATAAAATAGAAAGAATCACAACCCAATATTGTGATATATAACTTGAGTTCATATCGTACTGCACTAACTTTTACGACATAAAATTGCAGAAGATACATTAAATTGAGCAGCAATGAAAGAGACCACTAAAAAATCTCATCACTAATAGCTCTAATGAGTTGGAAAATGTAAAAAAGAAAAAAAAAAAAAAAATACAAGAGACAACCATCACATCAAAGGAAAAACTACCTCATTAGTGTTCCCTTTTTAGTCCCCTCAAGCATTAATCTAAATTGAGTTGACTTTTTTGGATGTTGCTAAACAACCACTCAATGCTTTTAGAACTTTCTCCAATAAGCAATATTATACATCGATATTATACATCGCAACATATTGTGATATGATATGACAATCATATTAAAATACTATTTCACATAATTTCAAATCTCAACATATCATGTTAATTTTTAATTTTTAGGAAAAAAATGTAATTTGGTGTATATTTAAAAAAAATACAAATAAATGATAAATTTTATAAATATTAATAATCAAAATGCTAAATTTTTTTGGGAGCAGCTTGTCTCCAGTCCTTATTCGGACTGGACAGTGTTGTTCAGTCCGTGGAGGTCCACCACAGGTCCCGTTTTGATAATCCGAACTGTCAATGTGTAGAACTCGTTGAGTACTATATATCTATGAAAAATCATGTTGATCGGATATCGATAGCTATGTGATCAATTCAGTTTTGTATAAAAAAATAAATGGTGAACAAATTAACGGTTGACAAAAAACTAATTTGATCACATAGTTATCGATATCCGATCAACGTAATGTTTTACAGACATATATTACTTGACGAGTTCTATATATTAAATGGTTCGGATTATCAAAACGAGACCCGTGGTGAGCCTTCACGGGCTGAACATCACCGTCTAGTCCGATTAAGGCTGGAGGCAAGTTGCTCCCAATTTTCTTTTTATGTTTTTGTAATTTTTTTTTTTAAATCCAACTAAATTGTAATTCTTCCTAATTTTTCATAAGGAAATTACAACTCAAGTATATTTTCAAAAATAATTACATAAATACAAAAAAATTATAATTTTAGTAATTAAAATTTATAAATTTTATCACGAATTTGTAAATTTTTTCCAATCATCCACTTATGGTTATTTTCCCCTTTTTTTTATTCATGATAACAATTACCAGCAACACGCAGGTCACGAGGAAATTATAATATCACCTCAACAGTAAGAGACTCCTCTCGATACGGTGTTTTTCTTTATGAGAAATCCTCTTGGGCGAACATTCGGATATTCTTCAAACTTTGTATTTAATTCATGAATTTTGGTCAAGATTAAAAAAAAGAAAAAAAGAAAAAGAAAATGTGTTTCAAATATAATTATATATATATATATACATTTCTAAATCTCTGACCCAATCCATAAACTAATCACACCAAAAAAAAAAAAAAAAGTAGTGATGAAGTTGGTGCTCCTTACTTTCACACCTTAGTTAAGCCTAAACTACCTTTGGCTTTTATTTATTTATTTATTTTTTCAAATGGGTTTATAATGAGATTATTTTACAGACACGTAAGCAATATTTGATAGAATTAAAAATTAAAAATTAAATTATATGTTTTTTAAAATAAATAATTGCTGGATAAAAATGTTAGTGTGAATATGAAACAAATAGTTCGACATGTACAAAATGAATTTGAAATATATTATTTATAATTTTTACTTTTATTTTTATATTCTAGTGGTGAGGGGTGGTTGAGTTGGCAGCGACAGTGGCTATTATGCCAATGATAATGATGATGACGATAATGGTAAACATGGAAGAATAGTAGTTGTGGAGATTGTAGAAAGGTGTAGCAGAGATAAAAGGGTGGTGGTGGTAGTAGTAGTTGTGGTCGAAGCAATGGCATGTTGATGGTGGTAGCTATAGTAGGGGTGGCCATGGTGAGAAAGGTGGAGGGTTGTGGTAGTGGAAGTAAAAGGATGGTGATGATAGTAGTTGTGGTGGTATGATGGTAGTGATAAAAATAGCTATGGTGGGAGTGTTGGTGGTAATGTTATAAATTTGATAGATTATAATATTAAATTTACTTTGAGAAGTATATATGATCAAGATCATATGGTGATTTCATTGGAGACAATATACACTGGATTATAACCCTTTAAGGGTTTATTACTAACAGTACTGTATAATTAATCGTGAAAAGTATTCACTTTTTACGGCTAGCGTATGTGCGTCATGTATAATTAATGTATTAACGGCACGCCATATGCATGTCGTAGAAAGTTTTATTATTTACGGCATGCATTGCAAGCCGTAACAAAATCATCGATATTACCATTCACGGCCTACGCAATAGACATGTCGTGGTTGGAAAAGTATTTACGACGTGCAAAAAAAACAAATCGTAAAAGTGAGAAACTACGGCGTGCATTTATTGTATGCCGTTAATGTGGTGCCGTAAAAAGTCAATTTTGTTGTAGTGAGTTGTAAACAGTTACTAATAGAAATTCAAATTATAAGGCACCATTTCAAGTTGAGAGACATGTTTTTAGAATTTTCAAATTATGAAAATTTAGACTAATGGTTGTGTTCTTTTATAAATGTGCTTTTAGTACTTTTGGCCATGTTTGTTTGAGTGGACATGAGTTTGGAATTGGATTAATAGTCCAATAAAATTATTAATTCGATATTTGGTTAAACAATTGAAATATGGACTAACAATCTATCCGAATATGGTATCCCACATATGATAGACTATTCAATTTCACAGAAAGGGGTGTGATATAAATCGGAGGACTAAGCTAAAGTGTGGACTATTAGTCTCTCTTTATAATTCTAACTCAATCCTCTTTTTATAATTCTAACTCAATCCAAACATAAAATATAATACACAATCCAAAAAGATTCGTAGTCCTAGGACTATTAATCATGGGAATGCTAATCTAACCTAATCCAGTCTGCCTAAACAAACATGACCTTTGAGTGTGTTTGTTTGGACGGACTGGATAAGGAGAGATTAGAATCTATACATTATCTCCAGACTATTTAATTGGACTATATTTGTATCCCATGTTTATTTAGTTATGGGATTAGATGTCAAGAAAGGACTATTTAGTTGGATACGATATGAATCCTATATTTGTTTGTGATATTATAGAGAATGATAAATGTTCAAATGACTATTTTACCTTTTTCAATTATTTACTAAGTAATAGCAATATTAAACATATCTTTAATATTTCAATTATTTTTAACTAGATTAAATAAAAATTTATTTTATTTTATTTTTTACACAATTAAATAAATTTACTTTTTAAAAATTAAATAAATAAAATATTAATGAAAATATATGTTATTTTTTTAATTAAAATTTTAAATAAATCTATTTTAAAAAATAATAATAAGTAAATAATGAAATTAAATAAAACATCTATTAAAATTTAAATAATAAAATTAAATAAACTATAAACAAAATTTTAACATAAAACATCAATAAAAAATTATTTTAAAAAATTAAATACATAAAACATCAATAAAAATTAAATAAAATTATTTTATTTTTAAATTAAGACATTTAAATTTTATTGAATTTTACTAAATATAATGCATAATTAAATAGTAGACCGTCAAAATAGTTATTTCACCACCAAATCTAGGAAAAGTACTCCAGATTTCTCCTTGCTTTCTTTTGTTATTATTTTCTATCAAATAAACAATTTTGTGAGGAAAGTTCTGCAAGGCAACTTCAGATTTTACTGTCTGCAATTGGTGACTTTGTTCTATCCTGGAGGTGAATTGTTTATCCAGCAGCAAACTCTTTTGAGTGGGGGCAATTATCACCTTTAAGAAGGTGTCCGCAACACGCCTCAAAGTCTTATTTCGCTTGATTCTGTTTTTCTTTTGACTTGCTGTTCTAACAATTTTAAGGTGATAATTCAATGGCATCAAGTTTTGATATGGTGGCTTTTAAGGTAATGAATGAAGAGTACGTGAAACTGGACAGGTTTGATGGAACAAATTTTACTCGTTGGCAAGACAAGTTGATATTCCTTCTCACAGCGTTAAAAATTTCTTATGTTCTTCGTCCGAACCTGTAATAAAAGCAGAGCATACGCAACGTGAAGAAGATGAAGTGGTCTGTAGAGGGCATATTCTAAACACATTATCAGATCGACTCTATCTATGATCTATTCACTTCGATCAAATCACCAAGAGAAATCTGGAAAGCAATGGAATTCACATACTGTACGGGAAAGAAATAAACCTTCTCGTATAATCCTGTTGACCAAGTCTGCGCTCCTTCGTACGACGTCGTTCTACTACCTGAAAATACAAACGTGAGCTAGCCGGCGGGTGTGTGCCGGAAACCTCTCTGATGCCTAAGTCAGCAAGCTAGACAAATAGACAAAAGCTGTGTATTCAGGAATTAAAGTTGCATTACCTCTCCATAGGTGATGTCTGTGAGCTTTTATAAGTTCCGTGTGGCACAATCCAAGTAGGACTCTTACTCCTCCATGTAGAGTCCTAGGATTCATACTCCTGAAGGATAATGCTGATCCTCCAACACCCCTCTCACTGCTTAAGCCAAGTGAGATGGCTTTACTATGGCCGAACTACCTTACGACCGAAATAATACTGCCATACTAGACAGGCGAGTATGGCCGAGGCAACTTCTAGTCCGGCTCTTCCTTTACACTATGCTATCTCGGCTTCAAATGCTAGAACCGAGCTATCCATAGAAGTGTAGAACCGAACTAGCCTAGAAGAGTCCTGAAGTCTCTCATACTTCGGTTTAGAGGACAGGACCAGGCTAGCCGTAATTCAACGTGACCGAGCTAACTCTGAGTGTGCCCAACCGGCAGCCGAACTAACCGTAGTGCTCTTCTAGACCGGTGTAACTTCAAGGCTTCTTTGAACCGGACTAACTCCAAGGTCTTCTTGGACCGAACTAACATATAGGCCTTCTTACCCAATTCTTCATACCGCGGCCCATAACAGCCTACTAGCTAGCTCGGCCCAATTTTCATATAAATTACCCTCTCAATTGCCTTTTAATTCCATCTGCATAGCATGATAGGGATTACCTGACTATAAGCCGAGTTGTCAACCGAGCTAAAATTTTAAAGCCTTTCCAGCCGAGCTAAAAAACTCTTTTGGCCTTTCCAGCCGAGCTAACTTAAGCCGAACTGTACCTGTCCGGTCAATACGTCTCTTCAATCACAGCAACTGAAACGTTTCTTATTCCAATGACACGTGGCAGGCCCTCATTGGCCTACTGCAGCTGTCGCGCCGCCCTCGTACTTCGCAAGATTTGAACAGTTCCCGCCCTTCCATCCTTCCTTTTACACAAAACAATCCTTTTCATTTTGAATCACTCAACAGACTATTCCTTCTCTCTCTCTTACAAGCCTCTGAGACTTCCATTGTTCTTCAACCCTGCAGTTCCGAAGCCCGTGTTTTTGTTGCTATTGCTTCCATCTTCATCTCTTCCTCTCTACCAGGTAAGCACCATGAATTTGTTTCTCTTTGCTTATTTTTGCTTAATCCATAGCTTTTAGGTCTGTGTTTTTGAAAAACACTCTCATTTCACTTGCTTCTGCCTTGTTCATTTCTGGAAAAATATAGAAATAAGAACACTTGAACACATGCAATAACCTAAGAAACGCTGGTTTTTGATCCAAAATTACCACGTAACCGAACTAAGAGGTAGTTTGTGTTGTGAGGCCTAGGCACACCTCACAACCGAACTAAAAACTTGCACTATACTTGTAGCTCTTTAGAAAACCAAACCACTTTTGTCTTAGTCGAGATAATAAACTAACCGTGCTAAGTCTAAACTTCGTATACTTGAGACCTTGGCCTTCAACCGAGCTAAGTTTTCGGGGCTAAGCCAGCTTTCTCAGTTTCTAAACCGAACTCAGAAAGCTGCCCCTAGAAACTCAACCGAAGTAACAAAACCCATGGCTCAAACCGAGATAACAAACCCCCTTGCTCAATCCGAGCTTCCAAATATCCTTTTAAAACCGAGATAGAACCTGTAGCTTCCTGTATAGCCGAAGTAAGACTCCTTTCATCTTGTTTTTATTTGTAGCACGGTCCAATGATCTGTGCTTAACCCCTATGTTTTCCACTTTGCAGACTTAGGTTGCCCGAGCACTCTTCTGCGCGCTCAACCGAACTACTGAGCACAGTTTTCCAACCGAACTAACTTATTTATAACTTATAAAAGAAATGGGTAAATATAGGTTTTTGGTAGAAACACCAGGTGATTTAGCCGAATTCCATAAGGACTATAATATACCTGACGACGTCCACCTTACTCTAACCGAAAAAGATACCACACCTTGGGGAAACCCCGGTTTTGTACCCTTTACCCTTCTGTCCATAATAGAAATCGGACTAAGATTTCCAGTCCAACCCTTAATTTGTGAATTCCTTAGGCAAACCAGAATATGCCCAACCCAACTATCCACCAATTCATACTGTATAATAATGGGAATAGCCGAACTAAACCGCCAAGCCGGTCTCAACCTCGGCCTGGCCGAAATATTCCACCAATATTCCTTAGGATCAAAAGAAGATGGGTGGGTCTATTATTTAAGAATCCGCCGTCGCCGAGAGAAGATAATAAAAGATACACCAGATAAGGACTTAAACGACGACGATTTTTTCTGAGTGTCTGGGAACTTTGAAGATCATCAAGCCCAGATTCCTGGCCGAAGTATAAACTGGAATAAAGGAATCCCCGGTATAACTTACTTTGGCTATATGCATGTTTTTGTTTTACTTCGGTTTCTGGTTTCATTACTGATCTAACAGTTGTATTCTTTTTGCAGACTCAGCCCATCTTGCATCCTTGTACAGTTACCCCAACCTGAACACACTCCGTGTCGCACTACGCGTTGAAGAAAGGAGTTGGGCTAAGCTGTTAAATTTCCAGCCGACCTACAGGTACAGCGGTCACCGAAAAGCAAGAGTGACCGATTTCCTCCTTGAAGATGCGCCAGAACCGGACCCAACCTTGCCCCAAATTAACCTCGTCCCACTAACTGCCGAACAAGAAATGGCAAAAAGGAGTAGAGTAAGGGCGCTCCTAACCGAAACTAACAGACCCGAGGTACCACAAATCGGTCAGACCACGGAGACCGTGGTAGCTCTTCCATCCCAGCAGCCATCCACATCCCGCCGAGCTAAGCGCGCCCGGACTACTGAGACCGAGCAACGTTTGGTTGATGAAGACGAAACTGTTCTTCCACCGAGCCATCCACCGAGTCCCCAACCGGAGCCTTTTAACCGAACTACCACTAGCTGGGCACCTAAACTCACCTTCAACAACCGAGATATCCAAGACTCTGACTCGGTTGTTGCTGATAAGGATCACCAGTTGGCCTTTAACCTAGCCAAGAGTGTGTGCCTCCCCAAAGACATGGAGCACCACTAAAAGCAACTAAACACTGAACTGAAGGCCATCCGGTCTTCAACAAAATCCACGATCCTGGTAAGTAGCACTGTCCGTTTTTCTGTCTAATTTTTTCCCAACTGTCAGTTCGGCTAAAGAGAGTTACTATTTTGCAGGCCATTCAGAAGAACAATATTGCACATAGGAAAGTGTTGGAGCTTAGGAGGACGACAAAGGAGGCCATGGCCGAAGCCGAGTCCAAGTCCGCCGAGCTAAAACAATCACAGGCTAAGACCGCCGAGCTGGAGGTCGAGGTAACGCGTCTAACCGGACTAGTTGCCTCGGTTAACGGTGACAAACAGCGTGCTCTGACCGAAATAAAGATAAGCATATGTGGGAGCTGGCAACGCTTGAGGGCACCAAGGATGCCGAAATAGCAGTCTTGAAGAAGAAGGCAGACGATGCCGAGCTAAAAGGCTTTAAAGAAGGCGAAGCTGCTTATATTCGACAGTGCGAAGCAGCCAAGGATCTGTTCTTCAAGTGTGGCTGGAGAAGTGCTGTGGAGCAGCTCGGCTGTGGACCCGAAATCGAGGTCTACAACGCTCCTCAGTACTCCATTCCGGCCTCACTGAAGGAGTATGCTGCTGACGTCTAGAATCAATTTCTTGAAGCGTCTGACGATGAAGAGGAGGATGAGCAAACTGAGACTCCGGTTGTCAACGCGCCTACCAATTCCCAGCCAGCTCGGTTGGAGCCAGTGGTCGAAAACTTGATGACCGAAAATGTGCTTCCAACAGAGACCGGGCTTCCAACCGAGACTGCTCAAACCTCCGAAACTGGTGTTCACGTTGATGTTGCGCCGATCTAGACGATCTTTTCAACTGATTGTCTTTTTTTTTTTTTTTTTTTTTTCTTCTTGACTTGTAACCGGGCTGGGAGCCCCTCCCTTGTAATTGCTTTAACACTTGATCAATGGAAATTGTCTTCTTTTGCAAACTGTTATTCCGGTTTGATTGGCATGTTTGTACTTGTAATGTCTTCAACTGCTATTTCGGTTTACTTTCCTGTTTCAACAGACTTCTAACTGTAACTTGCAATATTTTCTGCCGAGATACCGTATTCCGGTTTTAGTTTGGTTAATCTTACTAGCCAACCACTCTTTGGCCGATATAATTACTTCGGTTGAAGAGTAACAAGAGTTGATTTAATCCAACCAACCACTTTTCAGCCTTAAACTTACTTCGGCTGAAGAGTAACAAGAGTTGGTTTAATCCAGCCAACCACTCTTCAGTCAAAATACCTTACTTCGGCTGAAGGGTACTAAGAGTTTGGTTTAATCCAGCCAACCTCTAAGTTGGTTTTTCCAGCCAACTTAGAATAGAGTGTTTGGTTATTCCGACCAAACGTCCTGCAGCCTGGATCCTTATCCTGGGCTTAGGAGGGGTGTTGGTTTAATCCAGCCAACCTCTAAGTTAGTTTTTCCAGCCAACTTAGAATAGAGTGTTTGGTTATTCCGTCCAAACGTCCTGCAGCCTGGATCCTTATCTGGGCTTAAGAGGGGCGTTGGTTTAATCCAGCCAACCTCTAAGTTGGTTTTTCCAGCCAACTTAGAATAGAGTGTTTGATTGTTCCGACCAAACATCCTGCAGCCTGGATCCTTATCCTGGGCTTAGGAAGGTTCATAGTTGGTTATTCCGGCCAACTATGTTTACAATGCTCCTGACTTACTAAAGTTACCTTCTACTTGAAAAACAATTATGCTGAAAAGAGTTGGCTTGTTTTATTGAGAAAGTAAAAATTACACATACTTAAAAGAAAGAAGCTAAAAATAAAATAACTTGAGATTGGCAGTGTTCCATGGCCTGGGAATTACTTTGCCGTCCTCATCTTCTAAGTGGTATGCCCCTTTGCCTGCTAATCCGACCACTTTGTAAGGTCCTTTCCAGTTAGGCCCTAGCTTGCCATCTCCTGGTACCAAGGTATTTCCCATCACTTTGCGCAGTACCCAATCTCCGATCTTGAATTGCCTTGGATGCACTATCTTGTTATACTTTCTGGACAATTCTTGTTGGTAGGAGGCGATGTGAACCAATGCTCTGTCTTTTCTTTCTTCCGCAAGGTCAAGCTCCAATGCTATGGCTTCGCCATTGAAGTCTGGGTCAAAGTTTTCGCTTCGAATTGTGGGGAGGCCAACTTCTAATGGGATAACTGCCTCCATGCCATAGGCTAAGGAGAATGGTGTTTCTCCTATCGATCGCTGGGGTGTGGTGCGGTAAGCCCATAAAACATAAGGGAGTTCTTCTGCCCACTTGCCTTTTGCTTTCTCTAACCTTTTCTTCAATCCATCCAAGACTACCTTGTTTGATGCCTCCGCCTTACCATTTGCTTGGGGATATGCCGGTATAGAATTGTAGAACTCTATCTTGTACTCTTCACAAAAGCCTCTGAAAATCCTGCCGTCGAACTGAGTGCCATTATCTGAGATCAATGCTTTTGGTATGCCGAACCGAGTGGTGATGTTCTGCCAAACAAACTTCTTCACATCTTTTTCCTTGATTGATGCTAAGGCTTCTGCTTTCACCCATTTTGTAAAGTAGTCGGTTGCTGCGAGAAAGAACTTCCTGTTGCCTGGTGCTGTTGGAAGTGGCCCTACTATGTCTAAGCCCCACATTGCGAAAGGCCATGGGCTAGTGAGAGGTAGAAGTTCTCTAGCAGGTTGGTGTATTTGGTGCGCAAACTTTTGACACTTTTCGCATTTTTTGACATATTTTTCTGAGCCTGCTTGCATATATGGCCACCAGTATCCTTGTGAGATTGCTCTATATGCTAGTGATCTTCCTCCCTGATGGCTTTCGCATATGCCCTCGTGTATTTCGAACAAGAATGCCTCTACTTTGCTAGGGTGGACGCACTTTAGGTAGGGTCCTGAGAATGATTTTTTGTACAATGCCAAAGATGGGGAGAGCCAAAATCGCTGTGACTTTGCTCTTACTCTATTGGCCTATTTCTTTTCTTCTGGTAAGATACCTTCTTTCAAGAATAATATGATGGGATCCATCCAAGAAGGGCCTAGATCGGCGCAACATACCTCTTCTGCTTCTAGGTCTTCAATGCTTGGTCTAGGCAGGTAGTTGATCAGTAGTGGATGAAGGATGGAGGTATCTGCCATTGAGGCGAAGCTTGCTAGTTCGTCTGCTCTGCTGTTTTCCTCCTTGCCGATCTGTTCTATCCTCACCACTTCAAACTTCTTGATCTCTGTTCTGACCAGCTCTTGGTACTTAGCCATTCTGTCATCCTTTGCTTTGTAGTCGCCAGATATTTGGTTTACCACTAGTTGTGAGTCGCTGTAAACCATTAGTTCGGTGGCCTTCATGTAAAATGCTGATTTTAGACCTGCAAGAAGCGCCTCATACTCCGCTTCGTTGTTTGATGCTGGGAAGCCAAGGTTGACTGCCTGCTCCACTACTAGACCGTCTGGAGAGATGAGGACTATGCCGAGTCCTGCTCCATGCCGGTTGGATGCTCCATCCACGAAGAGCTTCCACATCTCCCCAACAAACAACTTCCAGCAAGTGGAGGGATCAGTTGATGCCTTGGGGTCTTCCATGCTGCTGGAGTCTTTTTCTTCATGATTCATGCCTACTGTCTGCCCCTCGCCATCTGGTTGTACCAAGTCTTGTTTTGTTGGTGAGTGTTGACTTGGTGTAGCATGGTTCGCTTCTTCCTTCTTTGCTTTACTCTGGTCTGCCTTGGGACTTGACTGAGTAACCAGTACCAGGGGTTGCGTTATTCCGACGTCAACTTCCTTCCCTAGTTCGGTTGTTTCAGTCAGGTGACTGGGCAGATATGATGACTTCCTGGGGCAAATTCTGCGACAAAGTCTGCCAAGGCTTGTGCTTTTATTGTGGTTCTGGGTTGGAACTTGATGTCGTATTGCCCTAGCTCAACTGCTCACTTCAAAATTCGCCCTGAGAAGTTAGCCCTCTCAAACAATGCTTTTAATGGGAAGGCTGTGAGGACAACTATGGTGTGAGCGTGAAAGTAGTGTGATAACTTTCTTGAGGCCATCATCAAGGCCAATGCCAGTTTTTCCAGTGGCAAGTACCTTGTTTCGGCGCCCAGCAGTGTCTTGCTGACATAATAGATGGGTAGATGTTGGATTCCTTCTGCACGGACTAATACTGCGCTAATTGCGTGCTGTGAGACTGCCAGGTACAAGAAGAGTTCTTCTCTAGGAATTGGGGTTACAAGTAGTGGTGGAGAAGACATGTATTCCTTCAAGCTTTCTAGAGCTCGGTCGCATTCTTCGTCCCACTCAAACTTAGTTTTTAGGGCATGAAAAAATGGTCGTAGTCTGTCCGACGACCAGCTAATGAACTGATTGAGCGCAGCTGCCATGCCGGTGAGATGCTGTACTTCTTTTACGGAGTTTGGTCTCTCCAGATCCTGAATAGCCTTGATCTGGGAGGGGTCCGCCTCTATACCCCGGTTAGTCACCAGGAAGCCCAGGAATTTGCCAGATCCTATACCGAATGCATACTTCGACGCATTGAGGTGCAACTTGTGCTTCTTCACGATCTCAAACATCTCCCCTAGGTCCTTGAGATGGTCGCTCTCATCTTTGCTCTTGACCACCATGTCGTCGATGTAAGCCTCCATTGTTCTGCCTAACAACGGTTCAAACATCTTGGTGACCATCCGTTGGAATGTTGCCCCTGCGTTCTTTAGGCCAAAGGGCATGACCTTGTAACAGTACAGTCCTCTTGGAGTTGTAAAGGACGTGACCTCCTGGTCTGGTTTATGCATGGCGATTTGGTGGTAGCCTCTGTATGCATCCAGAAAGCTAAGTCGGTTGTACCCCGCCGTTAGGTCTACTAGTTGATCTATCCGTGGTAGAGAAAAGCTATCTTTTGGGCACGCTTTGTTGACTGTTTTGTAGTCGATGCAGACATGCCACTTACCATTCTTCTTTGGCACTACGACTGTGTTGGAGATCCATCTTGGGTAGTGCACCTCTCTAATTGCTCCTGCCTCCAGCAGGTTTTCTACTTCTTCCGCCACTATCTTGGCGTGGTGGAGTGCTGATCTGCGGGTGCGCTGAATGATTGGTCTGGCGGATGGGTGGACATTGAGTTGGTGACAGATGAAGTTGGGATCAATGCCTGGCATGTCGTATGGTGTCCAGGCAAACACTTCGATGTTAGAGGTCAAAAATTCCAAGACCTCTAATCTCTCAGTGCTAGATAACGACGAACCGAGCAAAAAGAACTTATCCGGGTTCTTTTCATCTATTTTTACCTCTACCAAGTCTTCCACCACTTTCTGGCTAGCCACTTTGCCAACATCTGCGAACAGTTCATTACTCTCAGGTTCTTTCACCGAATGAACGTATCCTTTGGCAGCGCGGCTGCCATTCACCATGACAAAGCACTGCTTCGACATGATTTGATCTCCATAGACTTCTTCTATTACTCCGGTGTCGTTGGGGAACCGCATTACTTGGTGGTAGGATGACGCCACCGATCGCATGGCATGCAGCCATGTTCTGCCCAAGATGATGTTGTAAGTGGAGGGGACCTTCAACACCCAGAACTCCACTTGTTTCATCACGCTTCCTGCTCTGACTGGAAGAATTATTTTGCCGACGGGCCATTCTGGCATGGAGTTGAATCCAATCAGGGGAGATACGGCAGGTGCCAAGTCTTCATCTTGCAACTTCAATTGTTTAAATGTTTCGTAGTACATGATTTCACATGAACTACCCTGGTCAATCAGAATCCGCTTGATGTCAAAATCCTTGACTCGGAGAGTGACGACCAGGGCATCATTGTGAGGGCAATATATCCTTGCCAGGTCTTTATCCGAAAAAGACATGACGTTTGTGGCCTCAGTCTTCCCCTTCTTGATGGCAGGTTGGGCACTTGGTACCTCTCTTAAGTGCTCAACCTTCTTGATTGATCCTCTGAGCTCGCATACACGCTCAGGTTCGAAGACTCCATGTATCACATTGATAGTGCCTTGGGGTGGTGCGTCGATCGGTATCCCATTAGGGTTATTATGATCTTGGGGGGCTGGTTGCGTCCCTCCTTCAATGTATTTGTCCAAGTGACCTGCTGCCACCAATTCTTCCAAGTACTGTCTCAATGGCGTGCAATTCTCAGTGCGGTGCCCCTTTTCTTTGTGGAAGGTGCATCGCGATCTTTCATCATAGTCCTTCTGTGCTTCTCCTAGTTTGGTTGGCCATCTGACGAAAGGTTTGTCTCTTATTTCACTTAGAATTCGGTAGATCGGTTTCTTGAATACCGTTGTTATGGCAGTGCGGACTCTCAACCATCTTTTATCCTGGTCTTCTTCGTTGTCTCGCCTACCTCGCCCGTTTCTGCTCGGACGGTTTACCACGTTGACCTTTGCTGAGGCCTTTTTTTCTGGTACTGTGGTTGTGCCAGATTTTGTTTTGGCACGTGCGCCATCCTCCTCCACCTTGATGTGCTGATGCACTATTTCCATCAGGGCTTCCATGGTGAGGGGCGGTGTTATGGTGATTGAGTCCCTTAGTCTGTTCCCGACTGGAAGGCCTCTTTTGTACTGTGCAATGGCGAGATTGGTGGGGCAGTCTCCAATCTGATTGAAGGTCTCCCAGTAGCGACTGTTATAGGATCTTAGTGTCTCTTTGTCGCCCATGTCGATGGAGAGTAGCTGGTCGATCTCCACCGGGGTTTTAGTGTTTGTTCGGAACCTTGTTACGAACGCTTCCGCCAATTGCGCCCAGGAGGCTATGCTGCCTTCCGGAAGTTTTTCGAACCAAGTCAAGCCTAGGTCGCCAAGGCTAGATGGGAAGAGGATGCACATCAAAGCCTCGTTTCGCCGGTATACAGCCATGACCTGGCGAAAGTGGCTTAGGTGCGAGTAAGGGTCCGTTTTCCCCTCATATGTAGTGAATTTGGGCTAAAGGAAGCCTGATGGTAGGGGCGCGTTTTCAATTGCTGGAACGAACGGTGAGGTCTGCAGCCTCGCCAATGCCTTGTCCGTTGGTTCGTAGGCAGGGCGTGGTATTGGCATTCCAACCTCGACGCTCCCATGCGTCCGAGGAGCCAACCGCTGTAAGGCAGAAACTCTATGTGGATCGCGTGCCCTGGCGTCCTCCTTCCATCGTGCCTTCTCTTCTAGTACGGTTCGCAGGTCGGACGATCTGGGCAGCTCCGTCTGTCTGGATCTTGTTTGGTGCATATGTGAAGGCCAATAAGTGCTCCCTTCAGTGTACGACCTCTCAGATCTTGTCCTCTCAGACCTGGAGTGATGAGTTCTGGAAGACCTAGATTGAGTATCGCCTGTCCTGAGGCTTTTACTTTCTGCTTGCGAGGGTGTGGTATTCCTACTACGATTTTCCGAGTGGCGAGGGGGCGTCCT
Organism: Camellia lanceoleosa; assembly: GCA_025200525.1. Taxonomy (NCBI): domain Eukaryota; kingdom Viridiplantae; phylum Streptophyta; class Magnoliopsida; order Ericales; family Theaceae; genus Camellia; species Camellia lanceoleosa. The sequence goes on along the minus strand of CM045769.1, from coordinate 28,262,260 downwards.
GTTTGTGCGCCCCTCTCCTGTCGCCACTTCTTTTCCCTTCACCTGGCGCTTTAGAGATTCCATGTCCGCCGCCATCCGTCGTATTAATTCGTCTTGCTCCTTGACGCGATCCTCCAAGGTTTGAGGATCAATCTTCCGCCTTTGTCTCTCTGGACTCTGTGAACGAGAGTGATGGGGGCTGTTAGTCCGCCTTCTCCCCCTTGTATCCCTCCTGGGATTATGTCTTGGTGGCTCTAAGTCCGCCATAGGTGGGATGAGAGGTAGACCTTCGCGCCTCGCACCCCCTTCTGGTGTTTGTTCGTCAATGGCGGACTGCGGTAAATCTTCGTTGTGCGCCATTGATTTTAAAGAGGAAAAGCTTGATCAAGAGGTTTTGTTCTTGTCTGAATTCCCACAGACGGCGCCAATTGTACGGGAAAGAAATAAACCTTCTCGTATAATCCTATTGACCAAGTCTGCGCTCCTCCGTACGACGTCGTTCTACTACCTGAAAATACAAATGTGAGCTAGCCGGCGGGTGTGTGCCGGAAACCTCTCCGATGCCTAAGTCAGCAAGCTAGACAAATAGACAAAAGCTGTGTATTCAGGAATTAAAGTTGCATTACCTCTCCATAGGTGATGTCAGTGAGCTTTTATAAGTTCTGTGTGGCACAATCCAAGTAGGACTCTTACTCCTCTATGTAGAGTCCTCCTAGGATTCATACTCCTGAAGGATAATGCTGATCCTCCAACACCCCCCTCACTGCTTAAGCCAAGTGAGATGGCTTTACTATGGCTGAACTACCTTACGACCAAAATAATACTGCCATACTAGACAGGCGAGTATGGCCGAGGCAACTTCTAGTCCGGCTCTTCCTTTACACTCTTCTATCTCGGCTTCGAATGCTAGAACCGAGCTATCCATAGAAGTGTAGAGCCGAACTAGCCTAGAAGAGTCCTGAAGTCTCTCATACTTCAGTTTAGAGGACAGGACCAGGCTAGCCGTAATTCAATGTGATCGAGCTAACTCTGAGTGTGCCCAACCGGCAGCCGAACTAACCGTAGTGCTCTTCTAGACCGGTGTAACTTCAAGGCTTCTTTGAACCGGACTAACTCCAAGGTCTTCTTGGACCGAACTAACATATATGCCTTCTTACCCAATTCTTCATACCGCGGCCCATAACAGCCTACTACCTAGCTCGGCCCAATTTTCATATAAATTACCCTCTCAATTGCCCCTTAATTCCATCTGCATAGCATGATAGGGATTACCTGACTATAAGCAGAGCTGTCAACCGAGCTAAAATTTTAAAGCCTTTCCAGCCGAGCTAAAAAACTCTTTTGGCCTTTCCAGCCGAGCTAACTTTTAACTATAGAAAGAAATTAAAAGCAAAAAACAACATGCAGATAAATTTTTAACTATGAAATATTTTGAATTTACCATGGTTGATAATATTTTTGTCATGGATCAAGTTCATGAGTTGCAAGTTCTGGTTAATAAACTTTGAGATCTTAAAGTTGAAGTTTCAGAACCATTGCAAGTGGGGGCTATAATTGCTAAACTTCCTCCTAGTTGGAATAATTATAGAAAGAAACTTATGCATACGACAGAGGATTTCACTATAAAACAGATTCAAAAACATTTACGAATTGAAGAGGAAACTCATATTCGTGATAGGAAAATTGTTTCACAATCTAGTTCTAAAGTAAACTTTGTTGATGGAAATCATAAGTTTCAAAAGAATTCTAGAGGCAGCAAGAGGAAGTACAATGAGTATAATTCCAATAATAACAACAACAATGGAGGTGACAAGAAGAATAAGACCTGTTATAATTCTGGAAAGAAAGGGCATTATAAGCGTGAATGCAGATAGAGGAAGAAGCAAAAGGACGAGGACTCTAAGCAACCCAATCAGGCAAATATGGTCGAGAAAGATACTTTTGAAATTGTAGCCATGATCTCTGAAATGCATATTAGCATGATTACAAAATTACACATGGCTGCGGTAACCAAGTCCTTAGATTGGTGTTTGATCGGGCACTACTGTTCATGTTTGCAACAACAAAACTCAATTCAAGCAATTTGAGGATGCAATGGATGGACAAGAAGTGCTTATGGGAAATAACAACTATGACGAAGTATTGGGAAAAGGGATTGTTGAACTTCAGTTTACTTCTGGGAAGAAATTAGTGCTTGTTAATGTCCTCTATGTTCCAGAAATTGGGAAAAATCTTGTGTCTGCAACTTTGCTTTGTAAGAAAGGTGTTAAAGCAGTGCTTGAGTCTGATAACCTTATTTTGTCTAAGGGTGGAATGTTTGTTGGAAAGGGTACTCTTGTGATGGCATGTTCAAATTAAGTAATAATAAAATAAGGTCTGATTCTGCTTATACTGTTGAATCTTTTACTTTATGGCATAATCGTTTAGCACATTTAAATTTCAGATCTTTAAAGTTTATGTCAAAGCCTGGCTTAATTTCTTATAATCATAATAATAGTGCTAAATGTGAAATCTGCATTCAAGCAAAAATGACAAAGAAATCTTTTCCTAAAGCAAATGGAAATTCTCAAGTTCTATTCTGATATATATGAACTTATTGGCATTTTAACTAGAGGAGGTAATAGATATTTCATTACATTCATTGATGATTTTTCAAAATATACATATGTATATTTAATGAAACATAAAGATGAAGCTTTTGCTATGTTCAAATGCTATAAGTCTATTGTTGAGAATCAAAAGGAAAAGAAAATTAAAATTCTTCAAAGTGATAGAGGTGGTGAATATTTTCCTACTGAGTTTACATCATATTGCAAAGAAAATGGCATTATACTGTTGGGTATACCTCCTTATTGGAGTGTGGGACCCAATTAGTTTTGGAAAAAGAATTTTAATTTGGTTTGGTTTAGGTATAATATATTTTAATATATTATATCTAATTTGTGGAGACCTAATTCAGTTTGATAACAAATAGGATTTTGATAAAACAAAATCAAGATTTAACAATATATAAATATTGTTTGTGTTCCAAGAGTGGGGTAACTACAACGTTGTTGCGGTGGTGTGAGATTGAAAAATCAATTCGTAAAGCTTCAACAGTGGGTGAAGGAAAAACAGGTTCTTTGTTTTTTTTGAAGATTTGATTGTCCAATCAATCTGTGGAGGTCTTTGTGCTTGAGTGAGAATTTTGTCTCACGTGGTATGATTTAAAGGTTGATTTGGGATAATTATTTTGGGTCTTCTACAAGTTTGGTTTCGAAGATTTTGGTTTATTTACTTGGTGAGGTCTTTCCTCTTGTTTATTTGTGATTATTTGGAATTCACCTAAGGGTGGTTTGTGAGACCATTCGTGTCTCGTTTGTAATCGTTTGGAAACTATTTGGTTGATAGTGGAATCGGATTTCGATCTCGTGGACGTACCTCACATTGAAGGAACCACGTAAAAATTCTTGTATTGCTTTTGATTTAATTTTTCTGCATTATTTTTTATTCCCATTGATTGATTTACTTGTGGGGAATCATAGATTTTCCCTAACAACGGGTATCAGAGCTTACGATTTATTTAGGTTTAATTATTTGTGTAAATCAATAGAGGACCTATTATTTTGTAAATCAATGTGGGTCGTATGTCTAGCTTTAATGGAAGTAATTGGGTAACTTGGAAAACTAAAATGGAGGACCTATTATTTTGTAAAGATTTGTATGGGTCTATTGAGGGTGATAGTGGCAAACCTGATGATATGAAAGATGATGAGTGGAAGAGGATTAATCGAAAAGCCGTTGGTGTTATCCGTCAATAGATTGATGATAGTGTGTTTCATTATGTTGCTACTGAAACTTCAGCACATGATTTATGGAAAAATTTTGAGGGCCTTTATGATAGGAAATCAGCCACAAATAAAGCTTTTCTGTTTCGTAAGTTGGTTAATTTAAAATATAAAGAGGGCAGCCCTATTCCAGAACATCTGAATGAAATAAAGAGTATTGTTAACCAACTTGCTTCTATAAAAATTATTTTTGATGAAGAGTTGCAGGTTTTGATGTTACTTAGTTCTTTGCCCGAAAGTTGGGAGACTTTGGTTGTGACAGTTAGTAATTCGGCGCCCGATGGAGTTGTCACAATGGACCAAGTCACTAGTAGCTTATTGAATGAAGAAACTAGAAGAAAATCAGCGGGTTCCTCTCATTCATAAGCATTTGTTGTGAGAGGCCGAAGCAAAACAAGGGAGAGGAGTAAGACTCCTCATGGTCGTGATCAAAGCCATGACAAATCAAAAGATGGTTCTTTTTCAAAGAAAGACATTGAGTGCTATTATTGCCATGAGAAAGGGCACATGAAGCGAGAATGCCGAAAGCTCAAGAACAAGGAGAAAAGGCATGACAAAAGTGTGGATAAGAAACAAGAAGACACAACGGCAGTTACTACCGATGATCTCATGGTTGTTTGTGAAGATGATTGTATCAATTTTGTAGGCCAAGAGAGCAATTGGATGATTGATTCTGGTGCTTCTTTTCATGTGACTTCTCGAGTTGATTTCTTCACTACCTACACCGAAGGAGATTATGGTTCTGTTCGAATGGGTAATGAAGGTTTGTCAAAGATTATTGGCATGGGTGATGTTTGCTTGGAAACAAATTTGGGCTGCAAATTGTTGCTTAAAGATGTGAGGCATGTTCCCGACATTCGCCTCCATTTGATCTCTACTGGGAAGCTAGATGATGAAGGCTTCAACAACAAATTTGGTGATGGAATATGGAAGCTCCCAAAGGGTTCTTTGGTGGTGGCTAAGTTCAAGAAGACTCATACACTTTATTCGATGCAAGGAAAAATTTGTAAAGGTGTTGTCAATGCACTTGAAAATGATACTTCTACCGAATTGTGGCACAAGCGACTTGGCCATATGAGTGAAAATGCGCTACAAGTTTTGTTCAAGAAAGAGCTTCTACCCGATTTGAAAGGTACACATCTTAAAACTTGTTTTCATTGTTTGGCGGGTAAACAACATGGAGTTTCTTTTCATAAAAATGTTGCTTCTAGAAAAGAAAATGTTTTGGAGTTGATTCATTCGGATGTTTGTGGTCCTTTAAAAGCTAGAACACATAGTGCTGCACTTTATTTTGTTACTTTCATTGATAATTATTCAAAGAAAGTTTGGGCTTTTCTACTAAAAACTAAAGATCAAGTTCTAGAAGTATTTAAGTATTTTTGGGCCATGGTTGAAAGAGAAACAGGGCAGAAATTGAAGTGCATCCGATCAGACAATGGTGGTGAATACATTGGGCCATTTGATGAGTATTGTCGCAACCAAGGTATTCGGCACCAAAAGACAGTTAAGAAGACTCCTAAACAAAATAGCGTTGCCGAGAGGATGAACCGCACGATTATGGAAAGAACAAGGTGTTTTCTTTCACAAGCTAAATTACCAAGATCCTTTTGGGGTGAGGCAATGAAGACAGCGGTTGACGTGATTAATTTGTCACATTCCTATCATTTGAATGGTGATGTTCCTGAAAGAGTTTGGACCGGCAAAGATGTGTCTTATGAGCACTTGAGAGTGTTTGGTTGCTGAGCTTTTGTTCACATTCCAAAAGATGAGAGGTCCAAGCTTGATAGTAAGTCAAGACAATGTATTTTTCTTGGCTATGGGCGTGATGAATTTGGGTATAGATTGTGGGATCCAGTCGACAAGAAAGTCATTCGAAGCCGTGATGTTATGTTTCTTGAAGATCAAACAATTGAAGACTTTGGCAAAGGTGAGCAACCGGAGCCCAAAACTAGTGATCTCATTGACATGGATCCATCTCCTTTATCTTTGGTGGATGATGAAAATGGGGGAGATGTGTAGCCACCTATTGAAGATGTAGAGGATGATGCTAATCCTAATGAAATTGAGCCAGAATTTGAGAAAGAGCATCCAACTCAAGAACCGCCACCACAACTTGAGTTGAGAAAATCTACAAGGGACTGACAACCTTCGAGAAAGTATCCTCCCAATGATTTTGTGTTGATTTCGATCAAGGGGAGCCCGAGAGCTACCAAGAAGCAATTGAGCACGCAAAGAAAGATAATTGGAAAAAGGCAATGGAAGAGGAGATGAATTCCTTACTTGAAAATCACACTTATGATTTAGTGAAGTTGCCTAAGGGGAGGAAAATTCTGAAAAATAAGTGGGTTTTCAAATTGAAGAATGATAGTAAGAATCTGAGGTACAAAGCACGTCTTGTTGTGAAAGGTTTTGGGTAAAAGAAAGGCATTGACTTTGATGAGATTTTCTCACCGGTTGTGAAGATGTCTTCTATTCGGGTTGTACTTGGCATGGCTGCAAGTATGAACCCTGAAGTTGAACAACTTGATATGAAGACTGCATTTCTTCATGGTGATCTTGAAGAAGAAATTTACATGGAGCAACCAGAAGATTTTGTAGAGAAAGGGAAAGAGAAATTTGTTTGCAAATTGAAGAAAAGTTTGTATGGTCTCAAGCAAGCTCCGTGACAATGGTACAAAAAATTTGACTCTTTCGTGATGAATAATGGTTTTTCTAAAACCACTTCGGACCATTGTGTGTTTGTGAAAAATTTCTCGGATGGTAAATTTATTATTCTTTTGCTTTATGTTGATGACATGTTAATTGTGGGTCAAGATTTTACCATGATTAACAAGTTGAAGTTAGAGTTGAGTAAATCTTTTGCTATGAAAGATTTGGGACCGGCAAAGCAAATACTTGGTATGAAAATTGTTCGGGGTCGCAAAGAGGGGCTGATTTGGTTGTCTCAAGAAAGCTACATTGAGAAAGTTCTTGAGAGGTTCAACATGAATAAAGCCAAGGCGGTTGGTTGTCCATTTGCGGGTCACTTCAAGCTTAGTTCGAATCAATGTCCTACAAGTGAGAAAGACAAGGAAGAGATGCTGAAAGTTCCTTATGCTTCAGCAGTTGGTTCTTTAATGTATGCCATGGTTTGTACAAGGCCAGATATTGCTCATGCCGTTGGTGTAGTGAGTCGTTTTCTCTCTAATCCGGGTAAAGAACATTGGGCAGCGGTAAAATGGATTCTAAGATATCTTCGAGGGACTTTGAAGGTGTGTTTGTGTTTTGGGGATGGTAAGCCGATGCTTGATGGGTTTACAGATTCTGACATGGCTGGTGATGTTGATTCTAGGAAATCTACTTCGGGGTATTTGATGACTTTTGCAGGGGGAGCTGTGGCATGGCAATCTAAATTACAAAAATGTGTTGCTCTCTCAACTACCGAAGCTGAATTTATTGCCATTACGAAAGCTTGCAAAGAAGAGTTATGGCTGAAGAAATTTTTGCAAGAGTTGGGTTTGAAGCAAGAAAAGTATGTGCTTTATTGTGATAGTCAAAGTGCTATTCATTTGAGTAAAAATTCTACTTTTCATTCGCGATCGAAACACATTGATGTGAGATACCACTGGATTCGTGATGAGTTAGATTTGAAATTGTTACAACTCGAAAAGGTTCACACAGATGATAATATTTTAGATATGTTGACAAAGACTTTGTCGAGGGAGAAACATTTAAAGTGTCGAACTTTGGCGAGTATGGTTGATGTCTTCACCTAAGTCAGTAGGGGGAGAATTGTTGGGTATACCTCCTTATTGGAGTGTGGGACCCAATTGGTTTTGGAAAAAGAATTTTAATTTGGTTTGGTTTAGGTATAATATATTTTAATATATTATATCTAATTTGTGGAGACCTAATTTAGTTTGATAACAAATAGGATTTTGATAAAACAAAATCAAGATTTAACAATATATAAATATCGTTTGTGTTCCAAGAGTAGGGTAACTACAACGTTGTTGCGGTGGTGTGAGATTGAAAAATCAATTCGTGAAGCTTCAACAGTGGGTGAAGGAAAAACAGGTTCTTTGTTTTTTTTGAAGATTTGATTGTCCAATCAATCTGTGGAGGTCTTTGTGCTTGAGTGAGAATTTTGTCTCACGTGGTATGATTTAAAGGTTGATTTGGGATAATTATTTTGGGTCTTCTACAACTTTGGTTCTGAAGATTTTGGTTCATCTACTTAGTGAGGTCTTTCCTCTTGTTTATTTGTGATTATTTGGAATTCACCTAAGGGTGGTTTGTGAGACCATTCGTGTCTCGTTTGTAATCGTTTGGAAACTATTTGGTTGATAGTGGAATCGAATTTCGATCCCATGGATGTACCTCACATTGAGGGAACCACGTAAAAATTCTTGTGTTGCTTTTGATTTAATTTTTTCGCATTTGTTTTTATTCCCATTGATTGATTTACTTGTGGGGAATCATAGATTTTCCCTAACATATACATCAAACTAGTGCACCCTACACCTCACAATAGAATGGTGTAGCTGAAAGGAAAAATAGGACACTATGATTTTGAATGCAAAGTTAGCCACAAATTTGTGGGGAGAAGCATTGCTTACAGCATGTCATGTGCATAATAGAATACCTTCTAGGATATTCAATGTTTCACCATATGAGTTATGGACAGGCAGAAAACCAAATCTGGATTACCTTAGAGTATGGGGCAGTTTAGCTTTTTATAGAGTTCCTGACCCAAAAAGAATAAAATTAGGACTAAGAGCTTTGAAAAGTGCTTTTGTAGGATATGCTGAAAATTCCAAAGCATATAGGTTGTTGGAAACAAGAGAAAAACACCTGAAATTTCATTTAAACCTAGGAAGAGTCAGAGAGCAAGAAAAGAGAAAAGCTTTGGTCCTGATTTTGTGTCTTCTCAAGTTATTGTATTCCTTTTAGAAGGGAATAGAAATACTGTTCTCAATAAAATACCCTTACCGTCAAACTTAGAAGAAGATCCAAAGACATTTAGAGAAGCCATGGCTTCTAGAGATGTTGCTTTTTGGAAGAGGCAATCAATAATGAGATGGACTCAATTTTATCAAATAATACTTGGATTTTAGTTGATTTGCCTCCAGGATCTAAACCTATTGGATGTAAGTGGGTATTTAGAAGAAAATATAATACATATGGATCTCTTCAAACCTTTAAGGCAAGATTGATAGCCAAAGGTTTTAATTATTTCGATACCTATGCCCCAGTGGCTCGAATAACATCCATCAGAGTGCTTATGTCATTGGCTTCAATCTATAATTTGATTATACATCAAATGGATGTCAAAACTGCTTTTTTAAATGGTGATCTAGATGAAGAGATATATATGGAACTGAAGGATTCATTATACCTAGTAATGAAAAGAAAGTTTGTAAATTGATCAAGTCCTTATATGGATTAAAACAGGCACAAAAACAAGGCATAAAAAATTTGATTGTGTAATTTTATCTCATGATTTTAGACACAATAATGCAAATAAATGCATTTATTCAAAATTCACAAATAGTTTTGTTGACATTATTTGTCTTTATATGGATGACATGCTAATTTTTGGAACGAATATGGAAGGAATATGTGATGTTAGAATAACTGTATAGAGAAAGGGAGAGACACTACAAGAAAAATCACAATTGGCGACTAAAGTATTAGTCGCCAAAGGTCCAGTTTTTCGTCGCCAAAAGTAGGTTTTATACCTTCCCCGACTAATTTTTTTCGTCGCCAGTTTTGTCGGGAATAACTGGTCGCCCAAGGTTTTGGCGACTAAAAACGGTTTAGTCGGGAAAAAGGTAGGTATTCAGCGACCAAACTTTTGGTCGCCAATGCTCATTCCCAGTTTTTCAAATTTTACATTTAGCGACAACTATTTTAGTCGCCAATAGGTCATGAATCGCCAACCAAACTCATTAGTCGCCCAAACCAACACATTTGGCGACGAAATAGTTTAGTCGCCAAAAGCATTTTTCCCAAAAAAAAAAAATTCGGCCTCTGCTACTCCCAGGTTTCGAACTACGAACGTCCCAGTCACTGTTCACTGTACACATTTAGCAACACTCTCCCCACTGCGCCACATGAACATCACATGATTGTAAATGCAATATATATTATTTATATAATATATTGATCGATATTAATAGAAAACAATATATATAAATAATTATTTTTATTTAATATATTTTATGTAAAAAATAAAGTATTTATTAAAAAAATAGGGGAGCACTTTTGGCGACTAAATATGAATTTTAGTCGCCAATTCTGTGTTTTTTGGCTACGAAATGCTGTTTTTGTCGCTAAATAAATTAATTTCGGCCCAAAAAAACAACTTTCGGCGACTAAACTGAATTTTAGTCGCCAAAAGCTCCACTTTTGCCGACTAAACTCAGTTTTAGTTGCCTTTTGTCCAGTTTCAGCTACCAAAAGTTTGTTTGTCGGTAAAACAGCTACATTCGGCGACTAAATTATTTTTTAGTCGCCAAAACGTATAGTTTTGGCTACTAAATGCTTTTAGTCGCCAAAAACCGTGCCATTTAGCTACTAAATTTTTTTCAGTCGCTAAAACTCCTATATTCGGCGACTAAAGTGACTTTTAGTCGCTAAAAGCCCTACTTTCGGCGACCAAACTGCTTTAGTCGGCAAAAGTTCTCACGTTTGGCGACAAAACTGATTTTAGTCGCCATTTGCACTACTTTTAGCGACGAAAATCAAACTTTTGGTCGCCAATGCTGCATTTTCTTGTAGTGAGAATAAATTATGTATGTATTGATGTGTTTTACAAGGAGCAGATCACTCTCTTTTATAGAGAGGAAAGTGTGGTACATAGGATGCTAACACCGAAAGCAGAAAGTATACAACATCATTAGTATGACAGCTATATATTACACTAACACTATAATACACTAACAGCCCCCCTCAAACTCAAGGAGGATAGGCACAAACCAACTTGAGTTTGGAAAGAGTAACAAAGCAGGAAAATAAACTAATATATAAAATAAAATAGGATAAGAGACACTGTATGGTCGTGTCAGACCGTTGGTGAAGACACTGTATGGTCGTGTCGGACCGTTGTAGAAGCTAACTGGAATCAATGTCGAGACAGTTTACGAGGTCATGCCGGACCGATGTAGAAGCTAACCGGAATCAATGCCAGGGCAGTTTACGAGGTCATGCTGGACCGTTATAGAAGCTAATCGAAATCAATGTCGGGACAGTTTACGGGGTCATGCCGGACCGTTGTAGCAGACACTGTGTGGTCGTTTCAGACCGTTGTAGGAGCTAACCAGAATCAATGTCGGGACAGTTTACGGGGTCATGCCGGACCAATGTAGAAGACTTTGGTAGTGCACCAAGGGGGCGACTTAGGAAGTGCGCCATGGGGTGGCTTGGGTGGTTTGCATGATGTATAACCATGCTTACTAGCTTAGGTGGTTCACATAGTGTGTAACCATGCTCACCATGATATATGGATAATACCCCCCTCAAACTCAAATAGGTTTGAAGATAGAAACCTATTGGAGGTTGAAACAAAAGGATTGACAAATTAGAGCGGAACGGGCTCAACACAGAGTGGAGATGTGAAAAAAAAAATGGTAGAAAGGGTTTTTTTGTTTTGTTAATGAAGAAAGATAAAATAAGATAATAAATGAGATGTGGGCGGTGGAAAAGGAAATAATGTGGGGGAATGGGATAAAATAAAATAAAATATAAAATCAGTGGGGAATGAGGTTTCCAGTGAGGAAGATGAAGAGGATTACACCGCAAGACCAGGCGTCGGCCTTTGTGCCATCATAGCTGCCGCGATGGAAGGCTTCCGGGGAGGTATATGCCGGAGTTCCGTAGGCGGTTTGGAGCATCTCGCGGTGAAGCTGGTTTTCCAGCAAGGCGGAGAGGCCGAACTTGGAGATTCTAGTCAGAGTTTGCGACGGAGCAGACCATAGTGGCATCGATTGTGGCCGTTGTAGGCGACCTCTGCCGCTGTGTGTGGCCACGGTACAAAAAGATCGTACCAAGAGTTGCAAATGAAAAATAAGTCCCTCTGGAGCTGGAGCTACCGTGGGGATGCCGGAGCTGGAGAACTTGGCCTCCGGCGAACAAGTTGTGAAGCTGCCACTGGGAGGGGTGGTTGTGGAGCTGCCGTGGGGATGCCGGAGCTGGAGAACTTGGCCTCCGGCGAACAAGTTTTGAAGATGCCACCACTGCTAGTTGGGAACAAATTGGGAATGATTTTAAATGTGTGTCCACTTTGGAGGGTCATGAAAGTGAAGTCAAAAGTGTGTCCTGGAATGCATCTGGTACACTAGTCTGTTTGGATTTGGGAAGTACTGCTTGGGAATGAGTTTGAGTGCATGTCAGTGTTGCAAGGGCATACACAAGATGTTAAAATGGTCTAGTGGCATCCGTCAATGGATGTGTTGGTCTCGTGTAGCTATGATAACACCATCAAGGTTTGAGCATAAGAGTTCTCCAGTGACTGAGCGAGAGCAGCACGTCGGAGTTCTCCGGCGAGCTCGGTGGTGGTGGAAACAAAGGGGCAGCAACAAAATTGGACTATCTGATCATGAATCACCGCAGATCATCAAGTGAGTATGTGTAGAAAACTCCAGCGGGCAATGAAGGCAAGATTGCCGGCCAACTGCCGGCCGGCGAGAAAGAAATATAGGCCTAAATCTTATAGCTCTGATACCATGTTAGAATAACTGTATAGAGAAAGGGAGAGAATAAATTATGTATGTATTGATGTGTTTTACAAGGAGCAGATCACTCTCTTTTATAGAGAGGAAAGTATGGTATATAGGATGCTAACATCGAAAACAAAAAGTATACAACATCATTAGTATGACAGCTATATATTACACTATATTACACTAACATTATAATACAATAACATGTGAAACTAAAAATATTGAACTTCAAAGTTTAAGATGAAGGATCTTGGTGAAGTTGATACTATCTTAGGAGTCAAAGTTATGAAACATAGTGGGGGTTATGCTCTATATCAATCTCATTATATTGAAAAAATAATTCTGAAGCTTCAACATTTAGGAACTAAAGAAGTTAGTACCCCATATGATTGTTTGTCGGTAGGGATGGCAATGGGGACCCGGCCCGACGGGGACCCGACTCCCCGACCCCGAATTGAGTGGTGATTCCCCGAAAAATATCCCCGTGGGGACGGGGACGGTATTCAAAATTTCATCCCCGATGATACACGGGCCGGGGACGGGGATACAGATTTCAACCCCGGCCCCGGCCCGACCCCGCCCCGATCCCCGTCCCGACCACTCCCCGATCATTCCCGCGTGTGTATATCTATATATATAATATATATGTTTAGTGTTTAGTGTTTACTTATGAGAATATATATATATATATATATATAAATATATGTACTCTAATATAGATTATATGTACTCTCACCTACATAACCACTGATATTGACTCTCTCTCTCTCAACTGCTAACAATCCCAAAGCAAAGCAAACATGTTCATGTTCTACTCTCTCACTCTCATTTCAGATCGATCTCTCTCCCTCTCTGCCGCCATGATTGATTCTCTCTCAAGCTCTCACTCTCGCACTGTTCTACTCTCTCACTCACTCTCGCATTGTCCGCGATCGGCCTCCGTCGTCCATGGCCTCTGTCGTTGCAGTCACAGCCATCCATCGCCTCCGCATCTCCGATCGTCCTGCTCCTCCTTCGTCCACCACAGATCTGTATGTGTATCGTCCTCCATCTGTGTGTTGATGATCCGATCTTAGATCCGATGTTGTTGTTGGTTTATATTTTTTTTGGTTTATATTTTTTTTTTGATCTCAGATCCAATGTACAATATTGTTGGTTTATATTCTCTCTCAAACTTTTTTTTTTTGGTTTATATATATTTTTTTGATCTCAGATCCGATGTTGTACAATATTGTTGGTTTATATTCTCTCTCAAACTTTTTTTTTTGGTTTATATTTTTTTTTGATCTCAGATCAGATCCGATCAGTCCATTTTTATTTATTTTTGGTTTATGATCTATTGATTATTTTGTTGATATGTTGTTGTTGTTGTTGTTGTTGTTGTTTTTGTTGTTGTTGACGATGGTGGTGTTGAAACAGATTTGGGGGGCGGGGAATTTTTGGGTTCGGGGAAGCCCGATCCTGATGAGACGAGGATGAGACGATGGAAGGTTCCCGTCGAGGATCGGGCCGGGGAGATCTTTAGAATCGGGGATCGGGGACGGGGAGGGTGATCCCCGGCCCCGCCCCGTTGCCATTCCTATTTGTCGGACTTGACAGAAAATTTTGGTAGAGCAATTGCTCAATTAGAATATGCTAGTGCAATTGGAAGTTTAATGTATGCAATGCATTGCACTATGCTAGATATTTCTTTTGCGGTTTGCAAACTTTCTAGATACACAAGTAATCCAAGGCTGGAACATTGGAAAGCTATCGGTGGAGTTGTTGGGTATCTTAAGAAAACTATCCAACTGGGACTATATTATACCAATTTTCCTGCAGTATTAGAAGGTTATACTGACGCTAGTTGGATTACTAGTGCAAATGATAACAAGGCAACGTCAGGGTGGGTATTTACCCTTGGTGGTGGAGCTGTGTCATGGGCTTCCAAGAAGCAAACCTGTATATCGTATTCCACAATGGAATCAGAGTTCATAGCCTTAGCTGCAGTAGGCAAAGAAGCAAAATGGTTGCAGAATTTTTTATTGGATATAGAGTTGTGGCCACAACCGATGCCAGCCATTTCTTTGTACTGTGACAGTGAAGCTACTATGTCTAGAGCTTATAATAAAATTTATAATGGTAAATCTGGACATATCAGTTTGAGACATGAATATGTTAGACAATTGATTTCAGATGGCATTATTACATTATGTATGTTAAATCCAGTAATAACTTGGGGGATCCGTTTACTAAGGGACTCTCTAGAGACTTAGTGAAATCAACATCTAGTGGAATGGGTTTGAAAATTTTCTAAATGGTCACCTGTAATGGGAACCCAACCTTATGGTAATAAAATTAGTTTAATGTTTAAAGGGTAATAACAAGTTATAGTTAAGTGACTGATATAGCACTGAAATTGTAATAATATATGTAAACCCATTCTAAGATGGTCAGTGCTTGACTGTTATGATAAATATGGATGAGTAATATACTCTTAATGAAGTTCAAGGATCATGTATAAAGAGTTCTAATAACAGGGACACTACAGGAACTTCACCTATGTGAACATAAGAAGTGTAGCCATTGTTGGAACAATCTTCTGTGTAAATAAAATAAATTGAAACAAAACCAAACAAATAAATAAATAACGTACCGAATTTATTTATCGAACCAAATTAAAAAATAGAAGACCAAGTCGAGTGTGTGACTCTCTGTCCTTAAGACAGATTCGCCCTGCTATGGTACTTACGGATAAGTGGCGTCTATCTCCCAGGATACAATGATTTTCACAAATTTGTAGTAGTACTCCAAACAAATTTGTCCGGCGAACTAGAACTTTGTGTTCTATTACTCTTTGAATTTTTCTCTAAATAACTAATATGAAGAATAATGCAAACAAAGCAAGAAATGGACTGCAAAAGATGATATTCTGGATTTTTTTTGGATGATCAAAACTGCTGGAACATGGCTGTATTTATAGGCAAAAATCTGACCCAAATAGGTGCCAATTTGAAGTGAACAGGTGCACATTTAAATTGAACAGGTGCAAGCACTATTCAAACAGATAACTGCTGGAATAGTTGATTTGTCCGGACTGTATGAACCTGTTTGAACTGGTAAAGAATCTGTCCAGTTCAACTAGGCAGTTTCTGGCAGTTAAATAACTATAAAACCAGTTTGAATCTGTGTGGAATTTGGACTGGAAGAGGCACACAAATTTTGGAAAAAATTTGAATTCAAATTTAATTTGAAATACAAATAATTTCCTACAATAATTTTTTTGAAAAAATTCAAATAAATTTTGTTAGACCCAACCCACACCCGCACACGGCGGCGCGCATGTGGTGGTTTGGGCTAAGGTTCACTTTGTCCGTAACTCCTCCATTCTACAAACTTGGGGTGCCCCTTGGGGCCCAACCCAAGTGTTGCAATCTAGAGCTTATATACTCAACAAAGCTCTCTTAAAGTTTCAATGTGGAACAACCCATTTCAAAGAAACCCACATTTACTTCTTCAATTGTCCATTTCACGAACCCAAAAACGACGTCAACTTCCCATTCGCCTATCAATGGTTTTGACGCACCGTCTTCACCGTGTGACTTACCAGGCGATAAGGAACACGTCACCTTTTCGGACTCACCCCAAAAGACGTTTGGGACCCATTCAATTTTGGGCTCAAAGTTGGCCCAAAATAAGCCTTTATAAACCAAATTTTCCAATAGCCATTTATAGCAAATGTTTAAGATTTGCTTTTGTAAATTGTTCATGAAGGCCAGGATTGTGCATATGGATGTAAAAGTGCAATTAACTATACTGGTGAACTTTCGCTGAAATTGGATGTTCTCTTGTGTGTGGTTTTTCGGATACCAATAAATAGGATTTTTGGTTTACTCTTTGGACACGAAAGAATTTATTGGGATTTTGAAATGCTTACACAAATTGAAGGTTTAAATCGAGAGATACCTTCTTGTATGCATGAGAATATTAGTATTTGACTGAGAGTTTTAATCTTATAATCTAAGTGGGGGATTGTTATAAATTTGATAGATTATGATATTAAATTTACTTTGGGAAGAATATATGATCAAGATCATATGTTCATTTCATTGGAGACGAGATACACTGAATTATAACTCTTGTTGTTACTAACAATTGCAATCAGTTATTGATAGAAATTCAAATGATAAAGTCACCATTTCAAGTTGAAAGACATTTTTTTTTTTTCAGATTTTTCAAATTCTCAAAATTCAAACTAATGGTTGTGTTCTTTCATAAAGGTACCTTTAGTACCGTTTGATTATCTATAACTACATAATTGCAAATCCTGAAAAGTATTCTAGATTTACCCTGTTTTCTTTTGTTATTATTTTCTGTCAAATACACAGTTTTGTAAGGAAAGTTTTACAAGACAATTTCAGATTTTGCTATCTACAGTTGGTGACTTTGTTGTATCCTGGAGGTGAATTGCTCTCAACCCAGCAGCAAACTACTTTGAGTGGAGGCAATTATCACCTTAAAGAAAGTGTCCTCAACACGCCTCAAAGTCGCATTTTGCTTGCTTCTGTTTTTTTTTTTTTTTTTAATTTGCTGTTCTAACAGCTTCTTCTCTCCAGCAAGTCTCTCTTTTATAGTCAACGCCTCATTCTCAAAGCCCACTGTAATTTCTTCCTCTACTATGGCTATGTTCCTCATTGGCATTGGCATTGACATTGACATTGACATTGACGGGATTCTATCGAAAGACTTATCATCTTGTAGGAGTTGGATCTGATGTATTTGGTCATAAAACTGCACCACTTTTGCCTCAATCAGCTTAATCTCTTCTTATATTTGTGTGATTGAAAACATAATAAAACATATTTTCTATTACCATGGTTGTTGATGTCTCAACTTTGGCATCAAAAAAACATGTGAGTTTTCTTGTCTTGTAGGTGACATATTTAATTTGCATCGCCAGGTTTTCAGCTTCATAGTTCTGCTCATGCTGATGCTACTTTTCCATATCCTTGAGAATGGTTGTTAGGAATCTTAGCCGATGTGTAGAAGAATTCGACATGATGCCTCTGATAGGTAATTAAATTGCACGCCTCACTGTTGACACGCGCTGATGCAAGCTAATTTAAGAAAAATTATCCAGTGCATCGCAGAGCACGAATCTCTATAGATGTGAACCATCAGATTGTTTTTGGCTAAATCTAAGCCATCCGGAGTCCATTTTCAACAATCCAATAGTTGTTCCAGCTATTTGGAGCAATCAGGACATATCTGTGTGGTCAGATTTTTGAAATTCATTTATGGAAAATTTCAGATTCCAAATTGAAGATTAAAAGTCATCATGACAAATTCAAATTCAGCCTCCTCAGTCTCAAAACTCACCAAAGAAAACTATGATAATTGGTGCATCAAAATGAAGGCGATTTTAGGAGCCAAATGAGTATATTAGTTTGTAGAAGAAGGCTATACAGAGCCTCCATCAAAAGAAGAAGAAGACAATCTGGCAATTATCAAAAAGAACCTCCTTAAAAATTTAAAGAAAAAGGATTCAACTGCAAGAGAACCAATTCATGCAGAACATGATGAATCAACATTTGAGATCATTGTAGGAGCAAAATTAGGAAAAGAAATTTGGGATCTCCTTCGCCAAACCATTTGAGGAGCAATAAAAGTAAAAAAAATTCGACTTCAAACTCTTCGAGGTGAGTTTGAATTAATTCAAATGAAACCATCTGAGTCAATTTCTAATTACCATACTAGACTTATGGTGATTGTAAATGTAATAACCCGACCCTTGTATACGATTCTGAAATATTTCCAGTCCCTATTCTGTGCTTTCAAATGCTTCCTGTGAAATTCTATGAGAAATCAAGGTTACTTAAGTGAATCCTATGATTAGGGATGCATATCTGTCTAATAAGGAAAACATCTGTTATAATTCTAATGTTTGAATCAGAAATTGGAAGCCTTAGAGGCTTAATTATCTGAAGTTGATTTTACATTTGAAGTCATCATGATTTTTAGTTCTTAAAAAGATTTTCTATGAAATTTTGATTAGGAATGATTAAACTGATTGGTTTTCGTCTTATTCACTTATTATATATAAATATTCGTGCTCTTTAACCTTTGACTTGGGAATTCATCTCATAAAATATCTTGAGAGAGAGGGAAGGGAAGAATTGGAGAGGAAGAGGTCTTCAAGCTAGGAATTGGGGGAAAACTAGAAGATTGTAGGGTTGAGAGCTCCAGGTATGTGACTTTTATTTGAATTAATTGATGATCATGCAACCTAGGGTGTGTGTTGGTTAAATTAAGATGTGTTATCATGGAATTGATTTGGGATTAAATTAGGTTATAGGGAGTAGAATTTTATTCTATCTTTTATCATTGTATTCCTTATCATTCTATCCCTTACCTTCACATATTTGAACTCAATTATGGCTTTGAAGGATTGTGTATGTATTTGGTAATCATATAGAAGAGATTCAAAGTGTCCAACTTGTGTTTATGAATTGTGGGGAATTGAAGAATCAATTCATGTTGAAGTTGATACATGCTTGAAAAGTCTTTGTACATAAATTTTGAGCCATGTTACATCAATTAAGAGGCTTATTTTAAGCCTTAGAAAAACTTACCAAAAGATGGATTTTATGGGAAATTCGGACTGGAAATTAAAGCAAATCGCCGCACGTGCGGGAGTCATTGCCGCAAGTGGGGGAACCCTTGCCGCACGTGTGGGGGTCAGGGCCGCACGTGCGGAGAATGGTGAAATTTTTGAGTTTTGCTACTGCTAAAAAGGCACGTGTGGGGATTCTAGCCACACGTACAGAAGCCTTTGCCGCACGTGCGGGGCTCACAGCCGCACGTGCGGCCCATGCCAGAAAAGCTGGGTTGCTCCGTTTTACGTACTCGTCCCTCGGATATTTTTAGAATCTGTATTCGAAGCCTTTTTGATATCTGTAAATTTGTTCGAACCAAAGCGAGTCTGGAAATGATTAACAAAGAACAAGGATTAATTGTGACTTGTGTATGTGTGTAGGGCATACTCCGGAAGGAATCAGCGTCCCGCCACGGCATTGTGAGTAATAGTGCAATAAATGTACATTTATTTACCGTTAATGCCTATTGCTATTAACTTTCTGTTTTCCGCAAGTCACTACGTTAACATGTATGTTGGTTGAGAATAGGTGTGAATGTAAATGTTGAAGGAATTTGTGCACATCTGCATCACTCTGGAACTATTCCGTTCTGTTATATCTTGGCCGATGGCCGTTCTATTATATCTGGGCCGATGGCCGTTCTGTTATTTCTGAGCCGATGGCCGTTCTGTTATTTCTAGGCCGATGGCCGTTCTATTATATCTGGGCCTAAGGCCGTTCTGAAAGTAACACAGCATCAAATTGACCATATGAACTCTGTAGTTACATACGCATTGTTATGTATTATAATTTGAGTTGTGCATTGAACTGTTTAAATACTATTATTCACTGAGCTTAGCTCACTCTGTATTTTGTCTAATTCTGTAGGTAATCAACCGGGAGGTCAGTCCTAACCCCGATACCGTCTCCCTTTTGTCAACCTAAGTCTAGCCAGGCACTTGGAGAAGTTCGTGCACTTAGTGGAGTTTGGTTGGACTTTTGGCTTATACTCTAATTACCGACTAAGGTTGAAATGTAAATAATGTTTTGTTTTACGCCCAATCTTGGGGCTGAATCTGTATGTCCGTATGTGCATAACAAATTTTCAGGTGCATGTTCTTTGTACGGTTATTTACTGGGTATACTATTTGTGATCCTGGCATGTCAATAGTAGCTCAATGAATAAGTTTTTATGTTTTTATGGTATTTGATGCTTCCGTTTAGGCCCCGTATGTTATATATATCAGGTTAAATGTTTGTTTCTGAGTAGGTCATGCCCAAACTTTTAGGGGCGAGTTTGGGGTGTGACAGTAAATCAACTTAGACGGAATGGAGAGACATTTACCGATGTTTGTGTCATGGAGAAGATATTGAGGTCACTACACCCAAAATTCGTCTATGTTGCCATAGCCATTGAAGAATCCAAAGAATTTGAAGAATTGATCGTCAAAGAGCTCGTGGGTTCCCTACAAGCCCATGAACAAGAATTGGCAAGACGAGATGGAGAGAAGCCACTCAAGCAAGTTCTCCAGACAAAGCTAAATTTTAAATCAGAAGCATCCAACTGAAGCCGATTTCAACCAGGCCGTGGACGAGGAAGATTTCAACAAAATAATCAACATCAATGTCAAGACAACAAAAGAGGATCTTGGCAGAACTCCCAAAGAGCTCGAGGAAGAGAAAGATTCACCCAACCAAATGAACAATTTGGAAAAGCTCAAGTACAGTGCTAGATATGTGAAATTTTTGGACACTCCGCAAAGGACTATTGGTATCGAAATACCAATACTGAAGAAAAGAAAGTCCATTTTATCAAAGAAGGGGACACAGGATCCACCAGTTTGCTTGCATACAAAGACAACGAGGCACAACAAGACAACTTATGGTATCTCGACTTTAGAGAAAGAAACCATATGAATGAAAGTGCAAAAGATATTGAAGAAAACGATCAAAAGGCCAATATAACAAAAGAATTGGCAGAAGAAGAGCAAGACAAAGAAAGTGTTAACAAAATTACACCAATTGCAGAAGAAGTAGAAAATTCAGAAGAAAGAGTATCTGAAGAAAGAAAAGTTATAACAAGTCCAATCAAACTTGATGATAGGCAGATGTAAACCCAAGGGGTTAATGAAGCAAGAATGGAAGCGACAGAACTTCCTAAAGAAATTCAAATAGATGCCGAGTTTGACAAAGAATCAAACTGGGATTGGCAATCAAATGCTTAGACAAAGAGCATACCTTTAGATGGCAGCCAAGAAAAGAAGTCACCAGACACGAAGACCATAATGACCCCACACTTACCGCAAGAGGAGATAAGCAACATTTCAAGTAAAGGATCACCAATTCAAGACATTTATGACATAACCAGATGCATTGATGAAGATTTTAATTTATTCTATCTCTTCACAAGCGATGATCCAATAGGAATTGAAGAATCTCAACTAATGGCAAAGTGAAAAAGTCATTAAGATAAAACATTCATGGATGTCTAAGAATGAAGAAAGCCCAGTGCAATGCTCATACTAGAAAACAACTAGAGAATACAACACTGAAGGTCCACCACCAGTACAAGAGAAGAATCAAATATATGGCATACAAACACTTGAGAACAAGACTAAAGATCCTTACAGCAAAAGAGAAAGCTATAATGCTTGCAGCTATTGAAAGAATGAAGAAACCCACTGAATTGGATTTGAGAGGAGATGTTGAAAAATCCAAACCCAACTCAACAACAAATTACCAGAAGATTGAAGAAGATTTGAGATGTTGGAAGAAGATTGAAGAAACTCCATGGAAGCTCCATGGTCAAAACCTTCACCATGAAGGAAACGAGAAAAATGTGGAATTGAGTTGTACACAACTCATAGCCATCAGGTCTTCATACATGGGCTTAGGTCTATAAATAGATTACATTATTTGTTGTATTAAATAATGAAATAAGATGAGATAGATTATGAGATTAGAAAAAGAAATGCTACATGTACTCCAAAATTAAGAAAGAAAAATTTAGGGTGTGTTTGGTTTGCTTTTGAGAGAGTGATTTTGGAGAAAAAAATTTGGGGAGAAAGTTTAGAAATCTTTTTGGTTTGTTTGGTTGTATATTTTGAAAGTAGTTTTAGAGTTTAAGAGTTTAGGATGATTTTATATTTTATTGTAATTGAGTAGATGTGTGTGCGAGAAAAAGTGATTGAGAAGAAGCGATAAGAGAGAAAAAGTAATTGATTGATGTGTAAGAGAGAGAAAGTGATTTTGAAAATTTTTTGAGAAAAATCACAAACCAAACAAAATTTTGGAAAAAAATTTCAAAAACAACTCTCCCAAAAACAAACCAAACAAGCCCTTAGTGTTTGTTCTTCCAAATTCGTTCTCAATATATTAGTGGGATTCCATTCCCATATCTCATCAAGTGGAATTTAATTTTCCATCAGTGGTATCAGAGTATACAAAGGAAATTTAACGTAATTTCCATCAATATATACCTCTTCATCCATGGAGAAATGCATTATTGACATTACGTTGATGAATAGACCAATTTTTAATGGAAGAACAGATAAGAGAGCTCGAATGGTGACGAGTTTGGCCACAGAAGCAAAGGTATCATAGTAATCAAGCCCTTGTACTTGGTTGAATCCCTTGGCAACTAAACGAGCTTTATAACAGTCAATGGTACCATCAGATCGATACTTGACTTTATAAACCCACTTACACCCAATAGGCTTTTTGTTGGGTGGTAAAGAAGTAAGACTCCACGTGTGATTGTTTTCAAGAGCGATTATCTCTAAAACCATAGCATCATGCCAATGTGGAGTGTTAACTGCTTGAGAAAATGACTTGGGCTCTTTTGTGGAGAAAATAGCAAATAGGAAGGCTTGATGGGCAGATGAAAAGTAAGTGTAGGAAATATAATGATCAAGAGAATAGTGAATACCTGTTTTGACTAGAAGACGTTGGAGGTGGTAGTGTATCATGTGAGACCACCAAACAATAGTAACCTTTGAGGTAAGCTTGTTTTCGTCTTTCACGTTGGGTATCAATGGGAGGTTGACTGTTGATGGGATTATTGATTGCACATGGAGTAGTGGCAGGTTCAATAATTGGGACATGTGAAGTGGTAGGTTTAGGGACAAGTAAAAGAGGTGAGGTAGGTAGATGATCATGGGCTTCAACAGGTTCATTATGAATGGTGTGGCAGCGTTGGAAGGTATGGATGATAGAAGGTGGTTAATCAGATTTGGTTTCGTTGTCAATTTGGGTTGAGGTAGTGCATAATCGAAGTGTGGATGATCCTCAAGAGGCAAGGGAATGGCTAGTGAGGGATTCAGGTTTGAGGAAATATCTTTAAAAGGAAAAATAGTTTTGTGAAATGCAATATCTCTTGACACAAATGGTTTTGGTTTGAATATCATAAATCCTGTATCCCTTTTGTGCATAAGGATACCCAACAAAAAGTATAGGTTTTCCACCCAACAAAAAGAGAGAGTTTGCTGGAAGACCAAGGAGAAAAACAAAGGAGAGTGAAGGGTTGAAGAGGAGTTCAATAATTGACCAAGAAATTCATCAATTTGAAGACTTAAGGTAAGAAATTGGGACTTAAATTTTGTAGATAATTTACCTACAAGCTGAAATTAAGAGGTAAATGGGTCCAATTTCATGTAATTAAAAGGAAAATAGCAAGAAGATGACGAAATTAAATTAGATTCATGATTATGGAAGTTAAATTGAGAATTAATTATTTTGGGTTTGATTTCAGAATGACTTGCATGAGTTGAGTCTAATTCCTACATGCATGGACAAATTCTACAAGTTTTAATACTCTAATTGTACATGCACCATGAATTTATAATAATTGATTTCATGTCTTAATGTAATAAGAATTAAGCCTTGGAAAATTATGGGTTTATGAACAATGAACTTAATTTGTAAATTAAAGGAGTTTTGATGTAATGGATTTAAAATTGATCATGTATTGATGAAGATGAGCAGCAATTGTGTTATTTAAGTTGAAAATGAAGCCTATATTTCACATGCATGTGAAATTCAAAGTGATATGGAAATTAATTTGCATGAGTTTTAAAGATATGAAGTTGGTATGGGTTGTCAAGAAAAATGTGAAATAATTTGGGAATTGAATTGTGATTTTGGACAAATTAGACTCAATTTTCTTATGTCCTCATATTGTATAAAGATTTCCATGATTTTGTATCAAGAACATGAGCTTTAGACCCTTTGAATGCTAAGTTTGAGCTTCAAGGGCAATTCTTGAAATTTCAGAATTCGGCATGTCTGCTCGAGTGGGGAAAACGCCGCTCGAGCGTGAAATGTTGGCTTCCAGGAATTTTGCAGATATTGATGTCCGCTCAAGCAGAAAGAGTCACGCTCGAGCATAGAAATGCAGTAACCAGTACTTTTGCAGACAAAAGGGATCCACTCAGGCGGCCAAAGCCGCGCTCGAGTGGAGAGCCCTGTTCCTGAAATTATGAAAAATGGTTTTGTGTTTTGTTTTCCATTCTCTTCCATTTCTAAGCACTCTTAGGAATACTTTGAGCTTTGTAAATGACCTAAAGGGTAAAGAAAGAAGCCTAAGAGAAATAAATAGATTAAAGAATGGATTGAATTGTTTGTGACCCAATATGTGTTATGAATTGTGTAGGGTTGAGCATAAAGACGAAACCACCGGCAGAACACTGTGAGTAATATCTTAGTAAAGATATGTTCAAGTATGTTGTTTTCCCAAACGTTACTTTTGTACATGCCATATGGATTTGTATGTTTGAATTAAGAATGAGTATTCTAAATGTCAGTCTTTTGCTTAAGACTAAGTGAATACAAATACGATCATGATCATGAGTATGAAACACATATAAATATGTCTGACATGAATGATTGGGACAAAGGCTGTTTGACATGAATGATTGGAATGATTGGGCCAAAGGTTGTTTGACATGAATGATTGGGCCAAAGGTCGTCTGACATGAATGATTAGGCCAAACGCCGTCTGACATGAATGATTAGGCCAAACGCCGTTTGACATGAATGATTGAACCAAAAGCCGTTTGACACAAACAAATTGGGCTCGAGGCCGTTTGATAATAGCGAATTGGGCCTGAGGCCGTTTGATATGTTTGGGCTTGAGGCCGTTTAATATATTAGATAAAAACGTGAATGGGCCTAAGGCCGTTAGATATGTCTGTTATGAATTTCATTCATGTAACTTCTTTATTTTGATATTATTCACTGGGCTATCGCTCACTCTTATTTATATGTGTGTAGGTGAGCAAAGAGATATCCAAACCTAATCTCAGTGAAAGATACGAAAGGAAGTCAAGTTTTGTGGAGTCAGCCCGCACGTCTCATGCACGAGACTTTATTTTGTTCTTGTGTTTACACTTTTGCTTTGTTGGTGAATACGTTGGATCATCCATGCATATGAGTTGTTTTGTTTGGCTGACTGGATGTTTTGAAGTTCTTGGATGTATAAGATATTAACTCTATTTTTATGTGTGAGTTACTATTGACTGTTTATGAAATGTTTCGCTTTATCATGTAAGCACAGCTCATTGGACAAAATTTTTAAGTCTGCTTCCGCTTTTGGCCCCATATGATTATTTAAAATTTTGTTTTCTGTCTAAGGTCGTAGGTAATCTAATGATTACTGGCCGGTTATGATCCTAACCTATGGGGGTTGGTTCGGATCATGACAGAAAGTAACTGAGTACTGATGAGATTTGTAAGTTGACTAACAGGTAAGAGATTAAATTTAAAAGATAGGATTAAAAAACACTATCAAGTTGTAAGGTTGTGAAAGAGTCAGAGTACCGATGTGAGTGATTTGTGCATCAGTACCATCAGGTAATTCAACATAGAATCCACTACTGCGAGGTGCATAAGATGAAAAAAGGGATAAAAGAGAGCACATGTGGTTGCTAGCACCTATGTTAATAATCCAAGTAGAAAAGAATGAGATGGAAAGAGCTATATACCTGGTAAGTTGGCATTTAAATGGGTGCTACCAGATGAGAGCATGGCCAGAATATTGTTATACTACTTGAGTAAACATTAGAGTAGTCACCATTGCATGATCATTGGATCGAGTAAATCCTGAAGTAGATGGATTCGAAAAATTCTGATTCCTCGAAGAATTCCTTGGTCTATCAGTGGGATAACCATGCAACTTAAAACATTTATCTGTATTATGGGTGTCAGAATTATAGTAATCACAGTGCATCCGCAGCTTTCCCATTCAGCGATTGTCTCTACCAATATTGCACTGACTGGAATTCATGTTATGCCGATTGGATGATCGATTTGGGTGAGGAGCCCTGTTATTGGTGCTAATATTAGCACGGATTTGAGCTGGTACAGACCGAGTTTCTATGCTATTCGTAGTGGCCAAATTGACCATGAGTGCAGCAACCTCTGGCATAGTGATAAAAGGGGTTGACGAGTGTATCTCTTGTTGTTTTTCTTATTGTTGCTGTTAGGTCCCTTTATTGTCAAATCCTCCTACAAACTTTGCTTTGAAAAGTTGTAATTTTTCCATGTTTTTTGACTTTCCCGCTCGAGCGGGACCATTGGCGCTCGAGCATAATATGTGTTATCTCAGAAGTTGGTCGTGTCTGTACAACTACTGAGAAGTGTGATTTCGCGCTCGAGCGTGTATTACAGCGCTTGAGCGGAAACCTGTTTGGTCACACGTGTATTTTACTGAAGCCGCTCGAGCGGGCTGTCTTGTGCTCGAGCGGAGATCGCGACCTCTGTTTTCTATATATATCTGTTTAGGCTGATTTTAGGGTTTACTTTTCCTTGATCTTGTTTAAGGATCTTAGGGTTTTGTTTGAGGTTTTCTTCTGAAGTTTTTGGTGAGTTTTCCTTGATATATTTGAGAGGGTTTGTAACCTATGATCTAAGATACATACATCAAGGAGGTTGTTACTTCATATTCAAGAGTGTTATTCTTCGGTGGATTCCGAAGATTCAAACATGGAGTTTCAAATGAGTTTAATTTTGTACGTAGTCGTTGATTCGACAAGTGAAGTTGTGGATTCAACTTCAGATTAATCAGTTCCGAGACGAAGGCTTGGTGAAAGAGTTACAGAAGGTTTGAAGACAAATTGGATGAGTTGGGTAATTTGTTTGTGATCTTTGTAATCTTTCTTTCTTCAGTAGTGGATTGATTAGGGGCGTTTCACCCGTGGTTTTTTATTACAATTGAAGGTTCTTCAATTGTGGTTTTTCCACGTAAAAATCGTTTGTGTCGATTTATTGTTTAGTTCGAAAACAACAATCTAAATCACTTTCGTAAGTGCTTGATGATTTAGATTGTGTGTTTTGAATGATTGGGAATTAAAATATTTTAATCTTGATCTAATCACGAATCACTTAGGATTTTCAATTGGTATCGGAGTAGGTCACTCTTTGTTTTTATCAAAACTATAGGAGTGTGATTTTGTGTGATTGGTGATATGGATTCAATTCGTGAAGGTAACTTGACCCACATACCTCCATTACTTGATGGTACAAACTATTCTTATTGGAAAGCTCGTATGAGAGCATTTTTAAAATCCATCGATGAGAAAGTTTGGCACCGTGTGCTCTATGGGTGGAGTGAACCTATTGTCACCATTGATGGTGTTGAGATTCCCAAAGCCCTTGATAAATAGGACACAACCGATTATCAAAACTCGAGTTGGAACAGCAAGGCTCTCAATTCCCTTTTTTACCCCGTCACACCTGAAGAGTTTCGTCGTATCTGCATGTGTGAGGTAGCAAAAGAGGCTTGGGATATTCTTGAAACAATTCATGAAGGTACTATTTCTGTCAAAAGGTCAAAACTTCAACGTCTCACCTCTGTCTTTGAAACCCTTTTTATGCGTGATGATGAGGCGTTTGATGATTTCTATGCAAAACTTAGTGACATTGTGAATTCCTGTTTCACACTTGGTGAAAAAATCCCTAAAGCTAAAGTTGTTAGAAAAATTTTGAGGTCTTTACTCGAGAGGTTCCAATCAAAAGTGACAGTCATTGAGGGGGCTCAGAATGTTGATACCCTCAAGCTTGATCAGTTGGTTGGAAACTTGTAGACTTATGAAGCCCACCAGATTTCTAAAAAAAAACAAAATGATAGTATGGCTTTCACTAGTGCTCATGAGACTGCAAAAACTCCGGAGACTGAGTTTGATTTAGAGTCTGAAATGACGGCTATGTTTACTAAACAGTTTAAAAAAATTTTGAAGAAAAACAAGCCTAATTTCGGAGACCCTATTTCAAAAGACAAGAGTAATGAAAAATCCAAAACTTTTCCACCAAAACTTGCTCCAAAACCTGAAAAGAAGATTGTAAAAGGGCAAGGGGTCAAGTGCTATAAATGTCAAGGGTTTGGCCATATTGCCCTTGAATATCCTTCGAAAAAGAATCAAAAGAAAGTCTACACAATGACTTGGGATGATGAAAGCGGGTCGAAGTAAGAACCCGAAGAACCTGAATCCGGTGAAGACGGGGATAGTGCTTTCATGGCATTTTGGTCCACTTTCACTCAACCTCTTCCAAAGCCAGCTAAATTAGCTCGTGGTCAGAACCTGCATCATGCTCCCGCCTTTGATGGGAGTAACTACTTGTATTGGAAGATCAGAATGAGGGCGTTTCTGAGAGCTTTTGACCCAGAAGGCTGGCAAGCCATTGAAGAAGATACAGAAAGTGTTACAATCCGAGCAATCAGAGGGCCCTGATTACTATTCTTGGAGCAATTTCTGATGAAGAACAGCAACGGGTTGCTCACTGCACAAAGGCTAAAGATGTATGGGAAATTCCGAGCCAATTTCATGAAAGAGGAGATTCACCTTCACCACCATCCAGCAACTTTCCTACCTTAGTTGCTAGATTGGATGAGGTCAACGATAATGAAGAGCAAAAAGAGGATGATGAAACATCAGAAAACAATGATGAAATTAATGGTGGTGAACTACAACAAGCTTACGAAAAGCTTTACGAGGAATCTTTGAATTTGTCCAAAATCAATGACAAACTCTCTCTCAAGCTTAAAGCATGTGAAAGCGAGAATGTCAAGCTAAAAGGAGAACTTGTAGCAGCAAAGCAGAATGTCATCAAGATCTCAAGTGACAGGCAAGACCTATGTGGAAAACTTCTATCCTGTGAAACTGAAAGGAATGAACTTCTGAAAGTGTATTCCACATATGAACAGAAGCTGGAAAGCCTTGAGATGTCAGAAGCTACATTAGAAGAGATAGCCTGTCAGAAAGATGAAGAACTCTGTATTGCTAGAGCCACAATTGCCATGTGGAACAAAGGCTCCAAATCATTAGAAGACATCCTCGGGTCTTAACAAATGGGTTATGACAAAAGTAGGCTAGGCTATGGTGCGACAACTCACAAGGGACAGGCCTCTACATCACATGACCTGAAGACTCAAGCAAAGGGAAAGTTGAAGGTAGACCAGGGTGATCCTTCTCTTCATCTACCTAAAGGGGGTAAGATCAACAAAAGGGAGGTAAAACCTATTTTTATTTGTCATCACTGTGGTAGGTATGGCCACATTCGTCCTTATTGCTTTGAATTGTTTGGTAAGGTGTCTCAAAAGGGTAGAAATTTGAATACTTTTTGGGTTTGGAGACAACCTTACATGTCTAGGCGGAATACCAAGATTCATGAGAGTGTTCACAACACCAAGACATTTACCAAGACCAAAAAGATTTGGGTGAGAAAAGATGATTTGACTTGTTTAGTTGTTCATACTGCTCTAAAAGCACGTGACTCATACATGTGGTATCTTGATAGTGGGTGCTCTCGTCACATGTCCGGTAACAAATCCTACTTCACCTCCCTTGAAAAATATGAAGGAGGAATTGTTACCTTTGGAGATGGCGGCACTTCTAGAGTCATTGGTAAGGGCTCTATAAGTGTTGCTGGTCTTCCCAAGCTGGAAAATGCTCTACTTGTTGATGGTCTTAAAGCTAATCTTTTGAGCATTAGTCAAATGTGTGATTCCCACCATGAAGTATTGTTTTCAAAAAATAAATGTGAAATTTTGGATAAAAAGAGAAATACTATCTTGCATGGGGTTCGCACATCTGATAACTGCTATGGGATTGTTACTACTAATGATCTCACTTGTCACTCTGCCATCGTAAGTAACATTGATTTGTGGCATCAAAGATTAGGTCACATGAATTTCAAAGACCTAACTAAGATAGCCAACAAAGAGCTTGTGAGAGAAGTACCTAAATTGGGTAAGAATCTGAATCATGTGTGTGGACCATGTCAACTTGGGAAACAAACCCATGCCCCTTATAAAAAGGTGAACAGCTTTACAACCAAACGTCCTCTTGAATTAGTTCACATGGACTTAATGGGACCTACTTGCACTGAAAGCATCGGAGGTTAAAGATACAATTTTTTAACTATTGATGATTTTACTCGATTTTCGTGGGTAAATTTTTAAAGGGAAAAATCTGATACGTTTGATGCTTTCCAGGCCTTAGTCCTTAAAATCCAAAATGAACAGGGTGTTTCCATTGGGCGTATCATAAGAATCCGAACTGATCATGGTTGTGAGTTTGAAAATATCTCATTTTCGGATTTTTGTGATATGCATGGAATTAAGCATGAATTTTCTGCACTTATTACTCCACAACAAAATGGAGTTATTGAGAGGAAGAACAGGGTTGTTCAAGAGATGGCTAGGGTCATGCTCCTTAGTAAGAAACTTCCTCCAAAGTTTTAGGCTGAAGCCCTAAATATTGTCGTTTATGTCATAAATCGCGTGTATTTAAGGCCCGGCACTTTACAAACTCCATATGAATTGTGGAAGGGATTGAAACCTAATGTAAAATACTTCAAAACTTTTGGGATTAAGTGTTACATTTTTAAAGATAGAGAGCCTTTGGGAAAATTTGACTCCCGAAGTGATGAAGGTATTTTTCTAGGGTATTCAACCACTAGTAGGGCTTTTCGAGTCTATAACCTGCGAACTTCTTCTTTAATGGAATCAATTAATGTGGTTATAGATGACACAGGTCCCCCTACTCCAGCAACAAATGAGGATGACAATGATGAGTCTCCAATCCTGGATACTGAACCACAAAGTCAAAGAGAAGCTCAGGTCCAAGCATAAGAAGTTGAGACAACGCCATCCTCACAGGTAAGTCAAAGTCCAAAAAGTACACAAAGAGACATCACTCCTGATGCTTCTGTCACTGCAAGTCCTGAGTTCAAACCATCAGCAAGGGTGAAACTGAATCATCCAGCTCAACAGGTGATTGGAAGTGTATCGGATCGAATGAAAACCCGAAGACAGATTCGGGATGAGGTATCACATATGTATTATGTTTCATTAATTGAACCTAAGAATTTTAAAGAGGCCTTGCTAGATGATAGTTGGGTTAATGCTATGCATGAAGAATTAGGTCAATTTGAATGTAACAATGTTTGGACTCTAGTTCCAAGACCTAGAGACATGAATGTGATAGGTACCAAGTGGATCTTTACAAATAAATCTGATGAGAATGGTACTGTGGTTAGGAAAAAAGCCAGGTTGGTTGCTCAAGGCTACACACAAGTAGAGGGTGTTGACTATGATGAGACGTTTGCCCCTGTTGCACGTCTCGAATCTATTTGTATTTTACTTGGTGTTGCTTGTTTTCTTGGTTTGAAATTGTTTCAAATGGATGTGAAAAGTGCCTTTCTAAATGGGTACTTGAAAGAAGAGGCATATATTGAGCAACCAAAAGGGTTTAAGGACTCAAAATGTCCAAATCATGTCTACAAGTTAGACAAGGCTTTGTATGGATTGAAACAAGCCCCTCGGGCTTGGTATGATAGACTTACTACATTTCTTCTTCATAATGACTTTCAAAGGGGTAGTGTGGATAAGACTTTATTTGTGAAACATACTAAGTCTCATATTCTTGTTGCACAAATTTATGTTGATGATATTGTGTTTGGATCCACTGCTGATCATCTTGTGAAATATTTTTCGGATTGCATGACACATGAGTTTGAGATGAGCATGATGGGAGAGTGTCTTATTTTTTGGGCCTACAAATTACATAGTCTCCGTTTGGAATGTTTGTCTCTCAGACTAAGTATGCCAAAAATCTTGTGTCAAAGTTTGGTCTTGAGTCTGCCAAACATGCACGTACTCCCATGAGCGCCAGTCTTCACCTTTCCAAAGATTCCTCTGGTATTGATGTTGACCTTACCCTTTATAGGAGTATGATAGGGAGTCTTCTTTACCTCACAGCCAATCGTCCTGATATTGCCTTCAGTGTAGGTGTTTGTGCCCGTTACCAAGCCAGTTCTAAAGAGTCTCATCTTCTTGTAGTCAAACGCATTATCAAATATGTTAATGGGACATTGGGGTATGGAGTTTGGTTTTCTACTGATACTACAGCTGAAATTACTAGTTTTTCTGATGCCGACTGGGTAAGGTGTGCTGATGATAGGAAGAGTACATCCGGGGAGTGTTTTTACCTTGGGAATAATTTGGTTTCCTGGCATAGTAAAAAGCAAAATGACATCTCTCTTTCGACTGCTGAGGCTGAGTACATTGCTGCAGGGAGTTGTTGTGCACAAATGTTGTGGATGAAGCAAATGCTTCATGATTATGGGATAGAACAGAACACTCTCACTCTTTTCTGTGATAACACAAGTGCCATAAATATTTCAAAAAATCATGTCCAACACTCTCGCACCAAACACATTGACATTCGTCATCATTTTATTCGAGAGTTAGTGGAAGAAGGCCTTGTTGTTCTTGAACATGTACCCACTAAGCATCAAAAAGCTGATATTTTTACAAAACCCCTTGATCTTCTTCGGTTTGAGTTTCTTAGAAAGACCTTGGGTGTGGTGCTCAGTAACTAGGGTGTTTCTTGTTTTTTTTAGGTGGGTGTGAGTGGGTGGCTTTCTGTGTACTTGGATGTCATAATCTCATTGTCATTGATTCTTGTCATCTTTGCATCAAAAAATGAATATGAACACTGCTCATGCTGTTTACAAGATCTCTTTCTTCTTTGTTCATAGCTCATTCTGAATGCCCATACTCATTTACTTCATTATCTCATTTTGTACATATCCTTGAGATAAACTGTTGCAAGGGTTTCCGCACACGTGATCAAAGTTCTCTATGGACTACTAACAGTGTTTCTTGTACCTTTTCAGAGGAATTGACCTATACTAGTATATCATTGTCACACCCCAACTCCGGGCATGATCGGCCGTAGCCCACAGGGACTAAGCCCAAGGCACACGTAAGCCTTAAATACAAAACCATAATCAAATTGAACAACTAAACAAAAGTCCAATAATAAATAACCAAACTCAATCCGGTGACATGCCACAATTATAAACGGCAAAACTAACCGTAATCAATACCATCCAAACTTATGGGATATAAATAGCCCATATAATAAAATAATCCTAAATAAACCTCAATAAAAATAAAAAGAAATATGCACAAATTGGACATGACAATCTAAAACAAAATAAATGAATGTCTTAGAGGTCCATGCAATTGAGTCCCCGCTACGCCATAAATTCACTCTAAGTCCTTTTAACACCTGGAAGTGATAAAAAAACTAAGTCAGCTAGCTCAGTGAGTAGCAACATGGATAGTAAATACAGTTTTGAAAACAAGGATAAATTCCAAAATAAGATATATATATATATATATATATATCACAGAAACTAGATTGGCATACAGTTTGGTAAAGAGAATCTGTTTCAAAAAGAAGGTTTCACAGTTCAACAGTTAAAATACTCATGTCTCACAAAAACATGATAAATGACATTTTCCACTTAAAACAGATTACAACATGAAAACCAATAATTTTCTGGGTACCAATAAAAATAACAAGTAATATGCCACACAGTTCTCAAGGCTATAAGCCCCGTTGGATCCAAAATAGAACTAAGAGTCATCCTCAGGGTGGCACCTGGGCCTTTTCTCAAAGACGATCCGATTGAAGGTCACCTAGCTTTTTTTTTTAAGGTCTTTTCCTTACAATCGTTGAGCACTAGAGTTATCACGGCTCAACCCGGATCTGTTCCCTAGTGGCCAGAGTCACCACACACAGTGGAATAATTTCCCTGGACTAAATACACATATGGTCCCAATAATCAATACACATCAGTTTCGCAAAACATGGTAGTTCATCATTATAAACATGAGACCAAAACAAATAGTCTACAGTATGCCAAGTTCACACATGTTTCAGAAATAATTTGATTCAATTGATAATATAATAATTTATCAAAACAGTTTAGTCATGAAACAACAATTTAATTTTCCAAAAGTTCAGGGTAGGCGAACATTTATAAAAATGTGTAGCATGAAACTACTCACCTGAAACCGAAATAATATAATCCTCGAATAGAGTATAAAAGTCCACTAGTGCCCTGAACCAAGTATGAAAACTACACGTCACTACTAATTTAAAAATACTAAAGAATAAGAACTAAGTAACCCCAAACTAAAGCGCACTAACACGGCTCAACCCAACTCACCGTTACTCTTAAATATTACCTAAGTTCATGTTCTTTAAGGTCAAAAATCACCCAAGACATGGGTTCCGATCGAAACTTAAATAAAAATAACTTTAAGATAAAACAGAGTTTTAAACAAGTTTTCCCAATCTATTCCCTAACTTTGAAAATTACAAAACCCACTCCACGCTATTTGAAAAATTCCAAAAACCTCCAGATATCAACTACTATATCCTAAGTTTCAAACCCAATTGGTTTCACTTGATTTACTTATCCAAATAATTATCTACAATTAATTATATCTAAACAGGTTGTTTTCTACAGCACTTTAAAGAAATTGACGGTTCTCTTAGTATACACGAGAAATCAACGCAAGGTCAAAAATGCAAGAAACTAGACTCGTAACCGGTTCTAATGACACTGATTTGATAATTTTTGGATTTATACCCAAAGAGAACAACACTCCCGAATTTACTGTTAAAAACCAGTTTTCTGGACAGATTTGAACACATCAGTTTATATGGATTTTGACTCCCAAAAATTATGAAAAAATTTAGATATTCAATTCAATATGTGATTAATCTAATGTAAAAATTTCAGATTAAAATTCATCCATTTTATATGGTTTCTTGATTTTTAAAGTTTGTGATTTTGTGCAGAATGTTTGGACTAAGAATTATACCCATTATTTATACATGAATTTAACTCCTCAAATTTCTTAACCGTATATATATATATACAAAATACATAAACCTACAACCTCTCCATGAATGAATAAAATAATTATAGAATAAGGATGAAGAACAAAGAAAGAAGAGAAGAAAACCTAGGAGGGCTATCCTTTGATGATCACCCACAGCACAACACACCCAATTCCATCCTTAAGTAGTTGCAACCTTTTGTTTCTCTTCTCTCTCACGACGGCTGCTGCTGCTGCTAGGGAAATTGTTAGAAGAGCTAGGGTTTTGTTTTGTTTTTATTTTATACTAGTGGTTGGGTACACCTAAAGCATGTGTAGGTCAAATAAATAGATAAATATACAAAATATATGTATAAGTCATATGCAACTCAAATGGTAAGAGCTTTATTTATTAACCTTGTGGTTTAGAGTTCAAGTCACACTCATCTTGCCTCTAAATTAAAGACTTTCACCATAAATTTATTTTAGGTTTAAAATTAATTAGAAGATCTTTCAAATATTTATTTTGCACTTTAGGATTCACAACCAAAATATTTGAGATTGTAATATTATTATTTAATTATTTACTTAATTTTTATATTCGGGTTCTCACAATCATGGGTGATGTTGAGTCTTTTAACCATCTACCATCATTTATTCACTTCCATGGTCTCTCGCTCAGTTCTTTGAAGTCCGGGCATTAGGAAAAGGCTACCTTAGAGGCACCAATCAAGTCATCCTTTTTTATTTCATCCTTCTCTGGTTTGGTCTCCATACTATTGAGCGTGCATGCCACCAGTGAGTGCCCACAAGAAAGAAAAAAGTTGAAAAATAATAATTATAAGAATTGACACATTGATTGAGGGGGAGCCTCCACACTTACTCAACAAATACCCCGTGATTCCTAGTGGTTTGACTTTTCTTTGTGATGTTCAGTTACTCTTGTCGGAGGTCCAGCCATTCGATCACAACGAGGATTAACTCTAGCTTTGTGGCTCTCAAGGATTGCATACACACATTAATTATATTTGTGAGCTCTCATGTGTGTTTTTGAGTTATGCATTCTCATGTTGTTTATGATCATTGATTAATTTCTATCTGACTTGTTCATGATCTTGTGATTCATTTTTTTTACTGAACAAGTTAACAGGATTCATGGTTGATAGATAATCTCATCTCAGTATTACAGTCTTCCAATTGGACTCACCGCTGGTTACAGGACATCTTAGTTGATTCTTTGTTAAAAATAAATAAATAAATAAATAAATAAAAATTTGATGTCTTGTCCCCGCTCGAGCAGACAAACCCACACTCAAGCATGGTTTTGGGTCTTACAGCATTTTATACCATGTTTTGCAGTTTTGTGAGGGTTGTTTTGGCGCTCGAGTGTCTGTTTCCAAGCTCGAGCGTATTCACGCGTGCTTTGGCTCCCGCTCAAGCTTTAAAACTCACACTCGAACGGACTTGTTTTGTTTAAAACTCCCTTCCTCGACTCTTCAGTTCATTTTTTTCCCCCTTTTTCAGTCTCTCTTCCCTAGGGCTTGGATTGCGACCTCATTGGGCTTGATTTTGCCATCCTCCTTCATCTTTCATCTCCGATTCAACCTTGGTAAGTTTTTTCCGTCCCTTTCTCTTTGTTTTTCTCTATTATTTCGGCTCTTGTGAAGGTCGTCCTTAGGTTGTTTTTTATTTGTTTGATTTTTTTTGTTTAGTTTTTTTTTTCTCTTGCCTCACACACTGTCACCGAGTCTTGGTTTCATCTTAATGGTCAGTTTACTGCGTTTTTTTGTAGTCTGTTGTGTCCATAGTTCTAGGGTTCTTCGTTGATCTCATGCCTTTCATTGTGTTCTCTCATCTCTCACTTATATGTTGCTTTGGTGAGTTTGGTTCAACTTTGCTCAGTTTTGGATACAAATTAGTGTCTTATTTTCATTATTGTGTCATTCATATTATGCTCTGAGTCTATCATTGTTATTATGCTAGGTTTTGATATCTTTCTAACACCATTACTAATGTTTTTTGTGCTCTGTTGCTTTGGTTTTTGGGATTGTTTTGTTTTGGGTTTTAGTTGTGTTTGGTGTCACCATGTTTGCTCCCAAAAGACGCAAGTCTACATTGTCGCGTCCTTTCTTTAATCCTGATAGATTTCCCTCTGCCAAACAAGCCAAATTATTCCGAAAGTTGTTTGCGTCTAGGACTGTTCATCTCAAACATCATGTCCAACCCAATACCTTCGAGTCTATTCCCATCCGTCCTTTGTTTGATCCATTAGGCGGAGACTTGGTTTTGTCCTTCTCCGGACGCTAAAATCTAGATTGGGTCCGTGAGTTTTTCTGCAATATTGAGAATATAGATGATATTGGTCCTTCCTTCACCACGTGGGTTCGGACAAAGTCCATCTCTGTCAATCCCGAGCTTATTAGAGGGCTTCTTAGTATTGGCCGTGTGTTTCCGGAACATTATCCTTTTTCGGTTCGTCCTACTTGTGATTTTAATGTTGTGGCTGAAGTGTTGTGTGGTGCTCCTCGTAACTGGATCAAGGGCACTTTGATTAAATAGTTTGAACTCCTTCCCGAGTTTCGACTGCTTAATCTTATTGTGTGTGCTAATATTATTGTCACCACTCACTCCTCTGAAATCAATCAAGAACAGGGGTTCGTTCTTTTCTGTATTGGTCATCATATGTCCATCGATCTTGCCACCCTTATTCTTCGTAAGATGATTGCTGTCTTTGGTAACAAGTAATTAGGTCTCCCTTATGGTTGTTTAATCAACCGTCTCTTGTCCCGGCTTGACGTTCTAGTTTTAGAGGATGATGAGTATACCTTTCCATCTAGGTCCTTCACTAAGAAGACTGTTTCCCAAAGTCGTGCACATGTCAAGGGGGAGTCTTCTTGGGTTGGTACTTCTACAGGTACAGCAGCTGGACTTGCCGAGGATGCAGAGATTGATGCTGCCACAGCTGGTGCTGAGGAGGATGATGTTCCACTCCGGACTTTTCATGATCAGCTTCGACATTTCGAGGAGGTTGTGACACAGCAGTTGGATTTTCTGGATGCTCGGTTTGATGCCTTTGATGGCCGCCTTGGACAATTGGAGCAGTCTGCCGTCCAGACTACTACTCAGCTCGCTCATATTATCTCTTTGCTTCAGATCTAGCAGCCTCCTCTTCCCCCTGATGCTTGACACAGCTCTCTGTTTGTTGGACTCTTTTACTCCTTGTCTCCCGGCCAAAAAGGGGGAGAATTTTTTAATATTTGGTGGTACAGTTTGGATTTTTGGATTAATGATACAGTTTGGATATTTTGTGGTACAGTTTGGATTTTTGGATCCTTTGATATACTTTGATATATTTTGGATACTTCGATATATTTTGGCTACAGTTGTTTTTTTTTTTTTGTATATTTGTTGTTTTTGTGGACTTTCGTTTATTTCACAGTCATTTGTTTTGATATCTTCTTATACAGTTCCACAATTTTTGTTTTTCTAGTGTGTTGCTTGCTGTCTCACAGGTGGATGTTTGATGGATTGTTCGGATGTCAGCTCAACTTATTATTTGTTGATTACAGAGTTGTTTTTTTTACTTATCCGATAGGTTGTGTTGGGGTTGTCTAGTGCGTGTGTTTTAAGGAAAATTGTTTAGAAGAGTTTTGTCCGGGAATTGACAAATGGGGAGATTGTTAGGTCCCTTTATTGTCAAATCCTCGTACAAACTCTGCTTTGAAAAGTTGTAATTTTTCCTTGTTTTTTGACTTTTTCGCTCGAGCGGGACCATTGGCGCTCGAGCGTAATATGTGCTATCTCAGAAGTTGGTCGTGTCTGTAAAACTACTGAGAAGTGTGATTTCACGCTCGAGCGTGTATCACAGCGCTCGAGCGGAAACCTATTTGGTCACACGCGTATTTTACTGAAGCCGCTCAAGCAGGCTGTCCTGCGCTCGAGTGGAGATCGCAACCTCTGTTTTCTATATATGTCTGTTTAGGCTGATTTTAGGGTTTACTTTTCCTTGATCTTAGGGTTTTGTTTGAGGTTTTCTTCTGAAGTTTTTGGTGAGTTTTCCTTGATATATTTGAGAGGGTTTGTAACCTATGATCTAAGATACATACATCAAGGAGGTTGTTACTTCATATTCAATAGTGTTATTCTTCGGTGGATTCCGAAGATTCAAACGTGGAGTTTCAAAGGAGTTTGATTCTGTACGTAGTCGTTGATTCGACAAGGGAAGTTGTGGATTCAACTTCAGATTAATCAGTTCCGAGACGAAGGCTTGGTGAAAGAGTTACAGAAGGTTTGAAGACAAATTGGATGAGTTGGGTAATTTGTTTGTGATCTTTGTAATCTTTCTTTCTTCAGTAGTGGATTGATTAGTGGAGTTTCGCCCGTGGTTTTTTATTACAATTTAAGGTTCTTCAGTTGTGGTTTTTCCACGTAAAAATCGTTTGTGCCGATTTATTGTTTAGTTCGAAAATAACAATCTAAATCACTTTTGTAAGTGCTTGATGATTTAGATTGTGTGTTTTAAATGATTGGGAATTAAAATATTTTAATCTTGATCTAATCACGAATCACTAAGGATTTTCAGTTGCGCTAGAGCATAAATCTTGGCGGCATTTGGAAAATGATCCATTATGAGGATCTGACTTCGAATAGTAGAGTAATGTTCATGGAGGCCTTGAAGGAATTCCATGGCGCGATCTTGTTGATTGAAAGCAACGTTTGCTTTCCGTGGCCACAAGTGCCAGGTTGCACAGTACAGATAAAACTGCGCTCATCCCATTGTGCTTTCATCCTTGTAAACTAAGTCAGATGAGTCTTCTTGCTTTGTTTTAGCAATGGATTGCTTCAGTTGATATATTTGTAGTGCATTGGTTTGAATGAATCGATCACAAAGATCAAGCCATATCTCTTTGACAGTCTCAGCATAGAGTACACTTCCATGGATCTTGCTTTCTATCCAGTTGAGAATCCATGAACTGACTAGATCATTGCATCGCTCCCATTGATGCAATTCCTCGAAGTCCTTGGGTTGTTCAATTGATCCGTCAACAAATCCAATCTTATTTTTGGTGCGAAGCACCATGGTCATTGCACGAATCCATGTTCCATAGTTGTCTCTTGACAGGAGTGGAGAGACTAAAATAGTAGGACTGTCCGAAT
Organism: Camellia lanceoleosa; assembly: GCA_025200525.1. NCBI lineage: Eukaryota > Viridiplantae > Streptophyta > Magnoliopsida > Ericales > Theaceae > Camellia > Camellia lanceoleosa. The sequence goes on along the minus strand of CM045769.1, from coordinate 28,221,804 downwards.
GATGTACTAAGAAAGGATCGCTGTTTGATCCAACAACTTTTCTTGAATTCTCTTTCTCTGGCATGTTTACAAGTGTCAGATCTTTCACCGCTCTGATACCATAACACAAAACAGTTTTGGAGAAAAGGCGAGAGACTTCTCTGTATATTTGAGATCTCTGCGTTCATCTATATTTATAATACAATTTGTCTTGCTTTACAAGAAAAATATACAACAATTAAGGTAGATATACAAGGAAAACACAGCAGAGCAATCAACAGAAAATCACTAAAGTTATGGTAACAATTAAGGAAAGAAATCTTCCAAATCTTCTATGCCCAAATCTAACATTATCGCTATACTATTTTTCTAATAGCTTTTAGTCATATTTTTGTTACTGAACACATTTAGATCAAAATTGGATGCTTCCAAATAATTTGAAGTTAAGAAAGAACATGCTTTGAGGATAAGTTCTTTGGAAGTAGAAGACGATTCTTTGGAGTTGGAATCGCTTGTTTCTTAAAAGGCTTCCATTGATACTTAAGGATCTTAAGTAACATAAATGGATTGGAAGCAATAAATTTAAGTTTCAACCTAGATGGCTCAAACTCAGTTAATGCAACCATTGCCTTGTGTTTGACCTCCCATTTATGCTCCTAATAGAGATCACCCTGATGATTTGAAAGAAACATTATTGTAAATACGAAAACACATTTTTAAAACTAGGACGTTAGAGGATCAAAATGAAGATGAATTTTATGCTTCTAACAAGAATAAGGATGTTAACAAATTGCAAACTATCTTTGTGATTCCAAATGGATTGATGGTATGATGCAAAAGTATGGCTCCTTTGTCCGGTAAAATTTATGGTTGCTTTTAGTCACATTTCTGCTGCTCAACACATTCATTTATGTTTTATTAGGTTCAAGGAGTTAAGGGTAGCTTGGTAATTTTTAGAATTACTTGATACTGGTTCTAGCTCTGTTCCATCGTCATAATGCGGGTTATACTATTGTTTTCAGTCTCATGAATGGTGAATATCCTAGTCAGTACAATACATAGAGTCCATATATGAATTGTGAGCATATGCTTATATTTGCTTTTGTAAAATGCAGTGCCTAATTATCTCTTGCGGTATCTGTAAAATAACTTTAGTTCGCATTTGATAGAAAATACTAGTTATAATCCTATGAGGCAAGTCATTTTCATTACTAAATCCCGGATATCAAGTTTTATTTGTTTCCGAAACTTAAATGATTCTAATTATATGGGGGTTCTGGTGGTTAGATTTAGATATTTTGGTTTTTAACTTCCATTTTCGAAATATAGTTTATTATATTGATAAGGCTTTTGAGGTATGATATGTTAGAGATCTCATGGGACCATGGGTTGCTTTGTCATGAATCATATGTTATTTGTGAATAAAAGATGATCTCATTCACCAATATATAGATATATTTTTTTTTATAGCTTTACTGCCATAAACAATCATGGTAAAACGAAATGTATAACGAATACAATACTCGCTCATTCTTTTTAGAATATATGAGACTCTCTGATGTGGTTCAAGAATAAGCAAGCTTCTGAGATTAAGAATTTGAACATGATGTGTAGGATTGATTTACTGGTTCTCAATGTTTTTTGAAATATGAATGTCTTGCAGTTTTCATGTCTATAAAAATGATGGAAATGTTTACTCACATTCATGATTGGGGGCTCTAAATGCCTAAATATTAGGTATGACAATGGATAACCTACCCTGTGGGTATTCATGGAGACCCAATCCAATATATGGGTTTTTTCCTTTTTTTTCTTATCCATTGGGTAGGGTAGATGATATTCTTTAAATATCCACAGGAGATAGGTTGGGGATGGGTACCCACTAATTTCCCCATATGTTTTTTTTTTATTATTTATTTATTTTTTATTTTTTAAGATTCACAACCAAAACTAAATATGCATTCAATCTTTTTTCTTTTATTTATTTATTTATTTTTTCAGGTTCACAACTAACTTTTTTTTTTTTTAGATTCACAACCAAAACTAAATATATATTCAACTTTTTTTTCTTTTTTTTATTTATTTTTTCACGTTCACAACTTTTTTTTTTTTTTTTTTTTAAGATTCACAATCAAAACTAAATATACATTCAATCTTTTTTCTTTTATTTATTTATTTATTTTTCAGGTTCACAACCAACTTTCTTTCTCTTTTTTTTTTCTTTTTTTTAAAGATTCACAATCAAAACTAAATATACATTCAATCTTTTTTCTTTTATTTATTTATTTATTTTTTCAGATTCACAACCAACTTTCTTTCTTTTTTTTTTCTTTTTTTTTTTAGATTCACAACCAAAACTAAATATACATTCAATCTTTTTTCTTTTATTTATTTATTTATTTTTTCAGGTTCACAACCATTTTTTTTTTATTTTTTATTTTTTTTTAAGATTCACAACCAAAACTAAATATACATTCAATCTTTTTTCTTTTATTTATTTATTTATTTTTTCAGGTTCACAACTATTTTTTTTTTTTTTAAGATTCACAACCAAAACTAAATATACATTCAATCTTTTTTCTTTTATTTATTTATTTATTTTTTCAAGTTCACAACCAACCTTTTTTTTTTTTTTTAAAGATTCACAACCAAAACTAAATATACATTCAATATATATATATATTTTAAAGTTCACAACAAAAGCTAAATATACCTTCAATTTTCTTTCTTTCTTTTTTAATATATTTAATGTTAACAACTTCTTTTTTTTTTTTTAGCTAAATATACCCTTAATCTTTTTTCTTTCTTTTTTAATATATTTAATGTTAACAATTTTTTTTTTATTTTTTTATTTCAATTAATTGGCTTGAAATAAACGTGATTGCATATGATTGTACTCTTTTTAGGTCTTGCAGAAATGTGGTTGGATTGTGAAGAATGCTTCTATCACAACACTAACTCGCTTGTAAGGTTTTAGGAAAGTAATCTTGTCTTACAACTAATTTTTCTTTTCCAGTTTTGAATGATAAAATTTAATACCATAATAATTCAAAGTTTAAAATTGTCATTGACAATTATAAGAGAGATTAGTATGACAATAATTTGATTAATTTCTTTCTAATATCAAAACAAAATTATTGTTTGTTTTTTTTTTTGGTTAAAAAAAAATAATAGAACCAACACAAGTTTGTAAGGTACTGAATGATGAGTATAACTCGTTGGAAGAGTGATAACAAAATTTCCATTTCCAATATAAATAGAGTAAATTATGCCAATTTTTTAAAATCAATTATGTCTGTAGACTAAATTTCCGTTCAATTAAGCATTTTAACATTTTAAATTGATTCATGCCAGCGCTTTTATTACATAATGTTCACTTTTGAATAATTGTATACAACCTAAATGAAAAATTGGTAAATTTAATCATAAATTTTTTCCTAATACCAAATCAAATAAATTATAGAACATTATGAGATTCTAATAATTTATTTTATTTTATTTTATTTTTTCAAATGCTACAAAGAAAGATTTTAGGTTAATCTTATCAAAAAAGACTCACGCAGGGCTGGCTTTGCCTCATTGTTAGTGTAGTACTTATTCAATTTTTATTTATTCTTTTTTTTTTTTCAAAAAAGATGATTGAGTCCACTATTTTGAAAAATATTAAATTAAAATACAGTTGCAGGGAATTGTTTGCTCTCATAGGCAGTTTCTCTCAAGTATATATTCCAGATATTCTTTAAAAAATCCCCATCTCGCCTCAAATAGGGTTGAGCACTCAACCCACCAAAAATAAGGGATGTATATTTAGCTTTAGTTGTGAATCTTTAAAAAAAAAAAAAAAAATGGTTGTGAACCTGAAAAAATAAATAAATAAATAAAAGAAAAAAGATTGAATGTATATTTAGTTTTGGTTGTGAATCTTAAAAAAAAAAAAAAAAAAAAAAGAAAGAAAGTTGGTTGTGAACCTAAAAAATAAATAAAAGAAAAAAGATTGAATGTATATTTAGTTTTGGTTGTGAATCTTAAAATTTAAAAAAAAAAGAAAAAAAAAAAGAAGAAAGTTGGTTGTGAACCTGAAAAAATAAATAAAAGAAAAAAGATTGAATGTATATTTAGTTTTGGTTGTGAATCTTAAAAAAAAAAAAAAAAAAAAAAAAAATTGCTTGTGAACCTGAAAAAAAAAAATAAAATAAAAGAAAAAAATTGAATGTATATTTAGTTTTGGTTGTAAATCTTAAAAAAAAAAAAAAAAAAAAAGAAAAAAGAGAAGAAAGAAAGAAAGTTGGTTGTGAACCTGAAAAAAAAAAATAAAAAATAAAAGAAAAAAGATTGAATGTATATTTAGTTTTGGTTGTGAATCTTAAAAAAAAAAAAAAAAGTTGGTTGTGAACCTGAAAAAATAAATAAATAAATAAAAGAAAAAAGATTGAATGTATATTTAATTATGGTTGTGAATCTTAAAAAAAAAAAAATGATTGTGAACCTGAAAAAATATATAAATAAAAAAAAGAAAAATGATTGAATGTATATTTAGTTTTGGTTGTGAATCTTAAAAAAAAAAAAAAAAAAAAAAAAAAGTTGGTTGTGAACCTGAAAAAATAAATAAATAAAAAAAAGAAAAAAGATTGAATGTATATTTAGTTTTGGTTGTGAATCTTCAAAAAAAAAAAAAAAAAAAAAGTTGGTTGTGAAACTGAAAAAATAAATAAATAAATAAAAGAAAAAAAATTGAATGTATATTTAGTTTTGGTTGTAAATCTTAAAAAAAAAAAAAAAAAAAAGTGATTGTTAACATTAAATATAAAAAATAAAAATAAAATAAAAATGGGGATTAAAGTGGGTTGGGAAAAATCCAAACCTATTAGGAAATGGGGAGGGTGGTACCCATGGGAATGGGGAAAATTTATTATAGGGTAATGGGGATGAAGAATTAATATCCACCCCATTAACCCCCATTGCCATCCCTACTTAAATATCTAAACCAAATTTTGATATCACAGGAAAGTTAGAATATTTGCAATGAAACAATGGATCAAGCTGGACTTTTTTTTTTTTTGATCGGCAAAAAAAACTTTATTAACAAAAGCTAAGAACAATAAAGCAAAGGGAATCGCAAGACGCATCAAAGCTAAATCCGAGCACAAACCAAAACAAAAATGGTTGGAGAGAATCCAACCAAAGGCAGAAAAAAAGAGGGGGGAAAGGGGGAAGCAAAACAATTACAAACAAATTCAAGACAACAAAAAAAGCACAACAGAAACAATAGAGCCACCATTGCTACACCAAGAAAAGCAGCCATTGGTAAACCAAAAGCACATCAAACTAGTGGCAACACAAAAGCTTCAAAACCAAGCAGAAGCAGAGCATCTCACAGCACCCATCAGCCATTTGATTTGCGTACATGTCGAACATAAGCAGCACTCCAAAATGATAGCAACATCCAATCCAAAAACCAGCAACATCACAACGAAGTCAACATTGACCACAGAAAATCTGTTCTCAAGCAACACCTCTGATCTGTTTAAAATTGTGAACGAAATCATTAAGAGACATGTACTCCTGTCTTTTGGACCCTTTTTCCCCTTCTGTTCTCTCAAACTTGTACAAGCAATCTGTATTATGAATGATTGAATTTCTGAATTGGTCTCTACTAATCTCAGTAGTGGTCTTTGCAAAAGAATAGATAAATAGATAGATAACAGAGTGTTGGCCTCCGACGTGCAATATATCATCTTAATAGCCTATTAGGATGTTCTTGAATTTGAGGGGCACCATTTTTTTATTTTTTATTTTTTGTTAGAATAGAAAAATTCATTTTCTTGAATGAAACCGTTTGAGTCAACAGTAAGCATTTGAGAAAATGTCGATTTTTTAAGCTTTCATGGGACAGGAGCCTAACAATGATCATAGGAGAGAGGCTTTTCCAACTGCAAAAGAGCATTGAGACAGCTGTTTAATGAATTATTCCATTTCAGTTTCATCATATGGCTTCATAAAGTCTTAATATTTTTCATTTGCTTTCCTAATGATTTATGTTTTTTTGGGTCTTGTTTCTTAATATGATTTCAATCAAGCACTGTACAAATTGGATTATTATAACCTGAACTCTTACAGGACTACCTTATCACATTCCTAACTTCTAATTGTGTAGTTATACAATCTGTGAGAGCATGACCCAATTGCACGATTTTCAAGTCTTAGTGGCTTACTGTGTATTGTAACAATTCACTTTCCACGTATATAAAGCACTGCTGACATAAAAAGTTTTGGAAGAACTGAAACTTGATTGAACCATAATGATATTGGAAAATTCATATCCCTTCAAGATGCCTACTAGCTTAGGTGGTAAAAAAAATGGTAACAACATCAAATGCTTGGATTCAAGGTTCCAATATCAGATGCGCTAATAAAATAAAAAATTATTACTTCAACTTGTTTGTTGTTGAAACTTATCTGTGATCCTCACTTTTGCAGAGAAACACCGGCAGTGGTGCTGGAGAAGATAACATTTCAGATGCTCCAAATGGCTCCACCAACCATATAAAATCCTTGAACGAAAAAAAACCTTCTCATTCTCCATCAAATCTAGTGTTCAGTTACCTTAACCACTTCTCCAATGGATGGAATACTCTAACAATTTCATCACAAACAGTTAAATACCAACATACAAGCACTCACAAACATTTATATTACACACAAGCACACTAACTAACAATTTCAAGCACTATCAAACTCTCAATCTTTAAGCCCACTTTTGTGTATTGGTACGTTCTCTCTGATGGCAGCTTTCAAAGCACCATCTTTGTTTCATTCAGAACAAAGGAGGGAAGCCAAATCACAACAATCTTCATCCTAAAACTTATTATCATAGTGGTTTTTACATTTTCAGCCAAAGGATATACAAGTACTATAAAAAAACAATGAAATTCAACTTGAGAAAAATAAAATTCACCGTGAAGTTGCATTCCTCGTAATCTTCCTGGGTTAAAACTTTTTTTTTTTTTTTGGGGGGGGGGGGGGGGGGGAGGGTATTAAACTTCAGAAAAGAAAAAGGAAAGGAACATGACAAAAAAATAGAAACAACACAAAAGACGTGACATTATTAGATATTTCAATGCACTAGCTCACAAGTTGGTCCAGAGTTTTCTACTTTGTTCTACTTTGAATAAAATGAATACAGGTAGAACCAAAACAATGAAATTCAAATTGCAATTGCATCCTGATTTTTATTCTTGCCCATTTTTCTTGCTTTCTTGGGTTCACTTCCGGTAGTTTCTATTTGAACTAATTCACCATAAAGTTATTGATAAATAGAGGAGAGCAAAAACTTCAACAAAAATAAAATACAAATTGAAGAAGGCATTGTTTCGCAATTGGTATTGGATGAAGCCAAGCCAAGTGAATCAGCTTTGTTTTTTTATTGCCAAGTCATATATTGAAGAGGAAAGCATGAAAAAATAGAGACAAACAAAGGTGGAGAAGAACTGACCCAAGATAAGAAATATAATTTTGACATTTCAATAGGAAAAAAAGAAAGAAAAAGGATGAATGAAGAGCGTTTCCTATTCCATTTTGTGAAGGAATTTATTTTAGTGGGGCAAATACAGATTGGTTTATTGACATGAATCATGTATCAATTGCAAAATTGAGGTTACTCAAAATATTATCATTCTTAGTAATTTTGTAATATGATTTTTATATTGTCTTCACTCCCCATTTAGGTTTTAATATTTAATTTACAACTTCTAAGTTCTCAAATAGTTCAAAAAAGTTTAAGCTTTAACTAGTGTAAGTTGCCATAAATGTGTAGTATATCATACTCAATACCATACAGGTAGAAATTTGTCAAAAAGGTAGACCAAAATAAAAGAAAAAGTTTTATTAATAAGAAAATGAAAATTTGTAACAATATTAATTTAAATAAAAGAAGTTCAATTACTTTCTTTAAAATTGCTAAAGAAATTTAAATATTCATGTATTATATTGATTGCGTATCTCGTACTACATAGTGTATAGTAAGATACACTTAACTTAAGCTACATATTGATGAAATATATTGATTTACCTCTAAAATTATCAAACTATAAAATATGTATCATGTGGGTGTATCATGTGCCTCCGTTGATGTCTTCGAATAATTCCCAACAGTGGAGTAGAACTACTAAAGAACTACCAAAGAACTACCCACACTATTCACATTACAAAGGCGGAATGGTTTATGGGAAGAGAGAACGTATAATTTTTGTTGTGTGAAATACAGAACCCAAGTTCTGTTTATATAGGAGAGTTAGGAGACCCATAAGATAGATGTATTATCCCAGATAATGTCTATCTCATATCAACAATATCTAATTAATAATTATCATCTAATATATTGACAATTATCCATATCAAGATTATCCCATATCAAAATTACCTCATATCTTGAAATATAATCTATTATTTTATTTGGATCTCTCATAATCGGATCATGCCACCACGGGCAACCCAATTGGGTCCGGGTTCTAAACCCGACCAAATTTCTAACATCTCCCACTCGAACATGTGCTGGCATGACACCGCGCCTTTTGTATCTCAATTTACTCAATAAACACAGTCATACTAGCCAATGGATTGTGCGACCACTGAGAACACCTGCATGTGGGAGCTATACACTAGAAACTCAAAAAGAGCTACCATAGAGACATCAACCTAAAAATAAAAATAGTATCTCATATACCCCAGACCCATCTAATTACACCGGTCCAAAAAACATCTCTAATCCCTCAAAAGCGCATGTTTGACTCTCTCAATTCTTGAAATATATTCACACTTAATTCGCCTCTCATACAAAGCGATGTGAGTTACCGGCACTGAATATACAATAGTGGTGTAATACTAGATAATCTTCCTTTTGCCCTCATGCCATTTAGTTTAGGTTTGACCGCTTTCTCGGTGATGTCCCTTAAGGCCGAATCATATATGACCGCAGACAACATACCAAAGTAGCAGAACATCAATCCCTTACCTTATGACACAGTCAAATGTCACAAAAGGGTACATAAGTAAAATTCATATAAATAATGACACGTAAGACTCACACGGTGAAGAAATATGAATCCATGTTCTCACCTCATTACTCGATCGCCAAGCACATGTAGTATAAATACATGCTACTGTAACAACCCCGACCTGTGATTAGCTTATAATCTTTGATTAAGAAGGCCCAATAAGTGATTAAAATGAAATACTACGTTAATTGCATGTGTTATATGTTATTTGTATTTATATTTGTCTGTTGTAGAAAGATCTGTCTATGTTTCTGTTTCATTATGTGAATTGAAGGCCTTATTGGCCACAGAATACGAAATTGATTCGGTTGATGTGTTATTTAGAATTTTTAGAAATTTATAGTAGGATTAATTGAAATTCGATTCGGAACAAATTAATTAGGATAATTAATGCCAATTTCATTAGCTTAAGCCAAGCTTAATTAAGTCTCATTAATCAAGCCTATATAAGGCACAAGTGATCTTTAGAATACACTTTACACTCTCATTTCTTCATCTTTGAGGCAACAAAAACGTGAAAGAGAGTGAGAGACTAAGAGAATTGAGATCAAGCTTTGAGGTTTGGAAGGAAATTGCTAGGAGACTTCAAGAATTGCTCAAGATTATCTTTAAACCTTAAAGAATTGGGAACCTTAGGTAAGAAACCTTACCTCTAGTTTTGTAATTTAATTGGTTAATGCATGGAATCAAGTGAAAGAGGTGAATAAACATGAGAATTGAGCTAAAGAATGGAATTGAGAATCAATTCATGCATGTATGTGCATTTCATGGAGTTTTGAAGTAATTTTCAAAGATTTCTCTCATGCATGTGGTAATTCTAGCATGGTTTTAAGAATTCATAACATTTATCACCATTGGACCTCATTTGATCATGTTTTGAAAGCTTTGAAGCCAAGACAATACATGCATGTTATACATACATGCAATTCAAGTTTGTTTTTTAATAATTCACTTGCTTTTGGGCCTTGATTTTGTGTAATAATCTTTAATTCATTATGTTTTGTAAGTTTACAAGTGTTTTCTTAAGTTTTGGGCCCAAAGGATGTGTTTTAAGGCTTTGAATTTAAGTTTTGCACCTTGAACAACAATCTAAAAATTCCAGAATTCTGCATCTCTGCTCGAGCAACTGAAGTTATGCTTGAGCGACCACCCTTTGTTTTGTGCTTCTGCTCAAGCGAAGAAGTCTAAGCTCGAGTGTAAAATTCATGCTTCCAGAAGTTTGCAAGGTTTTACAAACCACTCGAGCGACCGTCGAGCGTCCGTCGAGAGTAAAAATCATGCAACCAGTTCTTTTACAGACTTTGTAGCTCGCTTGAGCGACCAAAGTTGTGCTCGAGTGGACTGCCCTATTTTTAAAATTTTGACTAAGTGTTTTGAAGCACATTTTGGCATCCTCATTGCATCTGAGGCATTCCTAAGCCCTAATTAAGACATAATAATGAGGATAAAGATTAGAAATATACCAAGATAGAAAATGACTGAGTTAAGTATTTTTCCAAGCAAATGTTTCAATGTGTATCCGCCATCTGTTTGTGTAGGCCACGCGCCATAGCTATCCGAGCTGTCTTCTCTGTCCATTTTGCTATTAGAGCTATCTGTGAGTAACAATTTTGTAAAGCTCTGTTTGATTATAAGTATTTTTAGAATGATAAGATATGAAATGCATTATGAAATGCTGTGTTATGAATAGTGAATGAATGTCCAATTTTATGAAATGTATTTGTGGCATCCTTAGTTCACATGGCCTTTGCCCTGGGGAAACAATATCGTGGTTGATACATGGCCCTTGCTTAGGGGAAACAATACCATGGCTACTTATGCACAAGAAAGGTCGTTAGTACCGACTATGAATATGGGTCCCAAGACCAAGATGATATAATAGCTAATGGATGTACCACATATAACTGCTAATGATTTTTGGTTACGAATATGAATCTGAATCTGTTTCTGATATGAACTCTGATTTTTGAAATTGTTTGGACATCTTTCATAAATCATTTGCTCTATTATTATTCAATGAGCTCCAGCTCACCATCTTATTATGTATGTAGGTGATCAGGTGCGTGACCAGGCTCAGTAATAGCAGCCTAAAGATCTGTTTTCTGTAGACCAACCACGGTGCCTCCCGAGAAGGTTCCCGAGAAGCTTAATGGTCGAGTTTGTGAATTGTGTAACAGATTTCTACTTTCTTTATTTGGTTTGAACAAGTTTTTGTATAACTATTCCTCGGGCTAAGTCCCAATTTGACTATGTGTACGTGAGATGGTGATGTAAGACTCTGTTAATATGACGTCACGTATGTGTCTAAATTAAGGTTTTAAATTTCAGTCCCATGTATTTCAACACAGCTATATGGACGTTATATGTTTACTATTACTTCCGCTAGCCCCTTATTATATGTTAATCTATTCAGAGGCCTTTGGTAATCCCGGGATTACTGGCTGGTTACGATGCTAAATCTATAGGGGCGGGTTTGGGTCATGACAGCTATGACGGAGTAACTCTTCCAAAGAGTGACATCATACTCGATACACTGTATAAATCTTAGTCTAGTCGCTTTCTAGCGCCTATGTGACACCCTGAACGTTTAATTAAATATCACATAAATATTTATAGTTATATATAATTGTAGGTGTATGTGATAATATATTATTAAATAAATAATAAATACAGAATCTAATTTGGCATTGGGTTATCAAATATGGGATTAATTAGGGATTATTATTTAGGGCCAAATTAACAGAAATATGGAATTATAATACTAGTTGGGTCAAATTAAAGTCAAAGATAATAAATAAATAAATAAAAGTAAAATAAAACAAATATAATAAATAATTTCCACGTAATTAAGCATCAATTAATGAATAGATTTGCAAATATGGCCAAAGAAATGAAATAGGGCCATCTGTACATCTAAGCTTGGGAAGGGAGTGATTCATCACGTAGGGCCATCATGGCAGGGTGAGTCATCACCAGCTAGCCATGTGTATAAATAGGAAGAAGGGTGCTGTGAAGTTAGGATCAACAAAGAAAAAAAAAAGGGATAATTTATTTTATACAAGTTATATTTTATTATTTTATTAGTTATATTAATACAAGTTATGTTTCATAAATATTTCAATTACGTGGATTAATTTCTGAACTCTAATTGTTAAAATGAAACCCATGAATATGTTTGTTTAAATTTTAAAGAATATTTGACTATGACCTTATAAACAATTATGTTTTGTAAGTACCACAACGGGAGTCCCACGCCTTGGGAGACTTAAATAACCATTGGCCTCTGTTTGGCCACTTTGTGGTCCTCCATTTGTCATGGATCCATTGACCTCTGTTCTGATTGTCACTTATGTGACCTTTGTTCTGTTATGTTCTGTACCGTGGTTATGGTTATTTATTTATATAATTTTTGTATTTCAGTTTCTGCCACTTAAATAATTATTTACCAAATTGAGTTACGTAAATGTTTTGGCTTAACTAATTATCCATGGTTATTTTGTATTCCTTATACTCTTGGCATAATATTTCTCACTCTGCTGTGTGTTTATAGCTGTTACCCTTTCAGGTGACGAGATGTAGGGGAAACCCATAACCTCACGTAATGGAACCCGCACGAGGATTGATGTTGAACCACTTTTTTTTTTTTTTACATTTTTGCTCCCTTTTGATTCTACTCGGGGCCGATCATTGAATAATAAAACTATAAAAGCCCTATAGATGTATTTTCTCTTATTAAAATAGTAAAATGGAGTAATTTCCTGTTTAATTATTTTTATTTATGCTTGCGCAGTTTAATTTGCTACAAATAGAATAAGTTAGTAAGTTGCGATTCCAACCCTAAGCCCCTGGGGTTGGGTCGTGACAGCCTATCCTGAATTCTCTATTTGCTCGCCTTCTAGGCGCCAAATGAGATATCGCATCTGGCTCATCATAATAGACACAACATGGAAAGTGGGTACTAACATCCATGTTTGGTCTTTAACACGACCTCATCTTGGTTAACCAAGGCAACACACATAGTGGATGATTTAAGCTTCTCTAGGCTCCAAATAAAATAAACCACTAGTCTCATTCTTGCTTGCTCCTAAGCGCCAAGGGCGATTGCTCGTGTGAGTGAGCCAATCTTTCTTGCTAATATAATCATCTGCTAATCATTATGACACAAACCATAATAGCATCAATATCCCATAATCTCACCAAAAAAAAAAAAAAAAAAATAGTGATCGATTGAAAAAAACACAAAGTCTGCACAATTCCAGATTCCAAACATAAGCCCTATTCAGCACTTCTTGCGATAAGCATACACAATAAAATTCACCATGTGCGCTTCACATGAAGTGGTTCAAGATTACTATCTCTTGTGCAATTGCCTCTCTAAATATATTTTGGTGACCAATTTACGTTCATTCAAGATGCGCCCAACAAGTGCATTGAATCTTACAGAGAGCAAATTTATACATTACCAGTAAAGCAACCTATCCACAGTCTAATGAGCAAGGTCAAGGTCTAAACTACTCAATTGACCATTTACAAAAGATAACACTCATCATGCCGAATACACCCACATAGTGTACTTCAGGATCCCACAGCAGAAGATCAAAGAATATGGGTCATCTGTTTCTCCCAAAGACAATCTGAGGATTCACTCAATAGCTAAGGCTCTAGCTTTTACCGATAAGTAAGTCAATGGGTTTGCAATTTTGCATCTAGAATCATTCTAGGATATTCCTTGTGTAAGTTATCTAAGACAAACCGAGAATTCTCCCAAAACAATCTCTGAGGATCGTATATCCGAGCATATAAATTACATCACCTATGTCCATCATGTCTAAAACAGAGGACTGCCAACCTTAGGTGGTGACAACCTTTTAAATTCCTGGCTCATAATGACTAAGTAAGGAAAAACTTCTTTTAGACCATTGATCATGCCTCAGTGGTCTTCATCGATCATCATTGGCCTATCATAGCTCGACGAAATCTAAGAACCACTATTTGGATAACTGTTATAGGCCGTAAAAGATTTATTGGAACTAGCAATCTTTTTACGCTCCTAACTTTTCACCATAAAGCAAAAGGTAAATCCCTACAAATCTACTTATCCAATTCTCTAACGAGAAGTCGGGTCACAACATCCACAAATCAAAGTTTCGAACTCATGTCAATTGTTAAGTATTAGTGTGTAAGGGTAGTTATGTCATTTGTTCCTGTAGTCTTTTATTATAAGTATGTGTAACCCTAATATGTTTAGATTTGAGAAATAATATACAGCAGCAGTGCTCTCTCTCTTTTCTTCCTCTTTTTCTTTTCTTTCTTTTTTGCAAATCTAACATGGTATTAGAGCTTCATCTTCCTCCTTAAAGATTCTTCTTTTGTTTCTTGTTTCTTTCATTCTTCCCTGTACATAGAAAAAAATAAAAAATAAAAAAAAATAATTCCTTCATGGTCGAAATTTGATGGGTTTTCACCCTAGATTTTTATTTTAACTTTTTGATGAGTTTTTGAGTGTTTTTCTAATTTTTGTTGATTTTTGGAAAAACTAATTGATTTTTTGGAAGTCCCTGCTAGGGCTTGTTTTTGGCTAATTTTTTCCTTCCTCCCTCTACCTTGGGAGCCGACTGGGACTATTCTAGGGTTGGGAGACCTAGTTTTGATGATTTGGTTCTACTTTATTTTTGTCAATTTTCCTTAGTTTGAGCATGTTTTCTCTCAGTTTCTAACTGGTTTTGGCCTCTCCAGCCCCTATTTTGGCTCTGTTTTTGTCCCTAAGTTGAGTTTGTGGATTTGCCTCTGTTTTTTTTTTTTTTTGCTGTTTTGGGCTGGTATTTGTTTTTCTATTGTGGGAATTTAATCTTCAATGGCTGAGGGTGAGACTAAAGATACAATTAGTGATGAGGGTGGCCTTCGTCGTGTTATGACTCTTACTGATAGTCCCTCTCTTCAAATTAGTCCCGTTAAATTGAATGGTTACAACTATTTGATTTGGTCACGCTCCTGTAGTCTTGCTATTGCTGCTCGTCGTTTAACTGGCTACATTACTGGTTCTCTTCCCCTACCGGATGATGATGACTCACTCCATACTCAATGGATTTTTGAAAATGCTCTTGTTATGACTTGGCTAATCAACTCTATGCAGCCCACTATTAGTCGGAGTTTCCTCTTATTAGATACTGCTCATAAGATTTGGACAGCTGCAGCCCAAATGTACTCCCAGCAAGGTAATTATGCGCAGGCGTATGAGTTGAGGAAGAAGCTTCGGAGCTTAGATCAGAAAGATAGATCACTCGTAGTCTACTATGCTGAGTTGAGTAGTTTGTGACAGGAACTAGACTATTACCAAAGCTTCCAGGCTGTTTGTTCTCAGGATGCCACATTGTTTCAGCAAACCATGGAGAAAGAGCGTGTGTATGACTTTCTTGTTGGCTTGAACTTGAAGTATGATCAGATTCGCGTCCAGATGTTGGGTCGTTTACCTTTTCCCACCCTACGCGAGGCTTATGCCCTTGTCCAGCAAGAAGAGAGTCGCCATAGTGCTATGGTGCATTCCTAAAAAAATGACTATCCAAATTGTGAATAACTTTAGAACAGTTTTGTGTCATAGCGAAAAGTCAACCAAATCCTAGAAATGGTTAATCCTCAAAAACTTTGTCTTAAAATGCGTAACTTTGATCCACTTTCCAAAAATAGGGGACTAAAGAGCCTTTGGCATTATCGTAGGCTCTTTATCATCTTGCGGAGCAATCATGAATGTTTTCCTCTTAGTCACCCAGTGATGATGTGGAAAATTTTCACAACTAAGAATGTAGAGTATTCTTCTCTAATTGAGTAATCCACTAGTAGGTACATCACTCCCACTGTCCTTAGGATATTGGAAATTTCTTTCCATTCTCAACTAGGCTACATAAAGCGCCATTCTTAGCATTCCCTATCTTATAGAGTTCCAAAACTTTATTCACGTTACCTTTACTAAGAAAATTTTATGTGACCTAGTTACACTCCTACAAAGTTGCTCACCTATAAGCACATGACCTGAAGGGTTTACATGACAGCATACAATAACGCGCCATAGAACTCTAGGTCTTAACTTCGCAACCTTATGAGAAGTAAAATAAAGATAAGATGTTTGATGGTTACAGATCGGCCACATATGGCTCTCTGATAACCCATTGCTTAAATGGAGTGTAAAATCTGATATGGAGGGCACTTAGTTAGAGAGATAGGCAACGAACTAAAGTGCAATTCCCAATTGCGAAACATTTTGCGCCATCATCCACCTAACATAAAAAATACTTATTTACTTATCTCTACTACACCATTGTGTTGCTAAGTACTAGGAATAATCAATTTTCTTAGCATCCCTTTCTCTTCACAAAGCTTTCTAAAAAATAACTCAAATAGATACTCGCCACCTCGGTCAAAACTAAAAGCACGAAAGCTCTTATCTAATTGATCTCGACCTTATCTGTGCAATGTCAAAAATCATCTCAAAAGTTTTGACTTATGAGAGATCAAATAGTCTTGACTAAGATACGTATCGTAATCTATAAATGTGTTGAGATTAGGGCTAGCTATCATACCCTTACACATATCCAGTCACAAATATCATAGTGGACTAAATGCACCAATACAGATGCCCTTCTACCGCTTTTCTACTTGTGCACAACCATTGTGAACAAAATTACACATTTATATGAGAGCAAGATACCACAAGTGAGTGGGCCCAAAAGGGCCTACTCAAACATCCATGTCATCTTCTCATTAATGTGATTAAGTACAACAAGCTACCGGTTTATGACCATTGTCATAAACTAATTCCAATCATCCTAATGTGAGTTCTCAAGGACAAATGCAAAAGTTTAGGCCCAACTAGGTAATGACTTACGACTAACTCATGTTCACTAGATCATAAAAGGATGTCATGGAGATATCAAGTGCACCTAAGTCACAAATTTAACTAGTAAATGCTAATCCCCTGCACCTTCAAGTCAATTTTATTCTCCATACACTTTACTGCATCTAGTTGAAACATGACGATACTCCTCTTGCCATCTATGTTTCTCACTTCATAGTTAGTTACAATTGATTCTACTATCCACAAGAAAGAGAGAATAAGCTATCAATCTATGATAGCTACTAAAGCAACTTAAGCGCGAATTAGGCTAAAGAGTCTAATTCAACACAATGCTCTCACGAGCGATGCGTCAAATTCTTAGAGTCATAACAACCTTGTCGGCCTTGACCTTTTCATGACTATGCTGCAACTTTTGCACTTGGTGGTAAACACCATTCAAAAGTGTTAACCTAGCTAAGGAATCATATAAAGAAGCACCTCCTCATGTCTCACACTCAAGTGTAAAAACAGTAAGTGTTCAGACTTAGACAAGTTGACAGTGCTAATAGATTTTGCAGCCACTAGGCGCTAATCTTTTCACTTAGTGTTAATAGATTTTTACAGCTTCTAAGTGCTAATCTTTTAACTTCAAGTGATACTTCAACGCACACTATCATAGTGTGTGAAATTTTGCTCCATCCACTCTCATCAGTTGGGTAGAGAACAAAACACTACTCATACTGGTTATTCATCTTACACTTAATGACTAACTCATTTAAGCTCGCATTTCTTGGATGACATGACTCTTGGATGTTGCTTCATCCAATGATGCAACATTATTAAAAGTCAAAGTACAAAGTCAATCTACACAGCTCAATAGTTAGGATCACATCTAGATCTATTGAGGGCTTAGAAATCCCACAACTCCAAACTCGCCAAACAAAACTGCTTAGCGTACCGCTAATCATAGCGCACACATCAATTTTTATTGCACCAAACAAGGAAACAAAACCACGGCGATGTTGAGTCATGTTTCCTTACTTTGGCTCAATTAAGGTCTGACCTAAAGTCTCCAAGACTTTCTGCTCATCTAAAGAATAGGATTACATTGTTCATATTTGAACATCTCTACTAAGTCTAGGTCAACCAAATTAACTTCCATAAGCTAAGTCAATTGGAGGAAAAAAATGCACATTAAGATTAATTTGATTAGCATATTATAATATAATTTTGCCGCAAAAATCTAAATTAAATAGTGACAATATTACACAAGTCGCAAGATCGAAAATTCGCTATACTCGTAATCATCCCTTGCGCTACAAGTGATAATTATCTAAAATTTAATTTAATTCATGAGCAAAATATTAGTTTTCGGGAGTAAATTTACAAAGATTTCTCTCAACCGAACAACCTCCCACTAACTATGGTATGTCTAAAGTATGATAAAATATTTAACTCCACATGATAATATCTCAATATAATTCATAAAAGAAAATATGATAGAATATTTAATAACGGAATTAAAATTTACCAATATAAATAAATCATGCTCTTTAAAATAACAACATACTACAAGTTCTAATCATTTCAAAGAACTTAACATGCTGTATACAGTATTTAAATAATACCATAACATAATTCTATAATTTTCTGAAATTTTCTAGAATTACAAGTAATTAATAATTACACAGAAAATCAGAAATAAATATTATAGAATATGAAAAAAATACAAAAATACTAGTAAATAAGATTACATAACAGTAGTTTACTGTAAAAATTTCAAGTTTAGAATCCATGTCATGCTCCCCCAAGAGCAATTTAACGTAAAAATATGAAATTATTCATTAATGAAAAATATTTATTTTTCAAACAATTCTGAACCTTAACATATTGTAGAAAAATTAATTACGAGTCCAATGGTATAAGCCATGTTTCAATCAGAATTATAACGAGTAATTTAGAAGCATTTAACGTAGTTTTAAAATTAAAACAAAACAAACAGTATCACGACCTGCTCCCCGTATTCAAGAGTTAAGCATCGTGATGGCCAGTAACTGAAGTTACCTACGGCCAATTCTAAAACAGATCAATAAACGCAAGCGGAAGAAATATTTAAATAAGGATACCAAAATAATCATCGGAGCTTCTATTTTTATTACAAAATTTATTGACCAAAAAGGCCAATATTTACATATAAAAATATCATAAAAATACTGTGTGTGTCTAATCCGCCGCTCCGCATCTAAGACTTTCCAAAAGCTATTTCTTGAAAATTGGTAAACAACTATAAGCACATGGCAGAGTGAGAAATATTATACCAAGATTATAAGGGATACGAAATAACCATGGATCGTTAGTTAGGCCAAAACATTTACATAAACAAATCATTTGAATAGCAGAAACTGAAATACAGATTTTATATATATATAACCACAACCACGGTACAGAACAGAACAGAGGTCACAGAAGTGACAGTCAGAACGGAGGTACGGATTCAAGAGGTGGCTCCCACAATAGTGTAGCACTTAGTTCCGCACAGCACTTTGGTCCGCACAAAATAGAGGTACGGATTCAAGAGGTGGCTCGTACGGATTCTAGAGGTGGCTCCCACAATAGTGTAGCACTTAGCTCTGCACAGCACTTTGGTCCGCACATAACAGAGGTCAGTGGATCCATGACAAACAGATGACCACAAAGTGGTCAAACAGAGGCCAATGGTTATTTAAGTCCCCCAAGGCATGAGACTCCCATGGTGGTACTTACAAAACATAATTGTTTATAAGGTCATAGTCAAATATTCTTTAAAAGTAAAACAAATATATCCATGGGTTTCCTTTTCACAAATAAGGTTTAAAATAAAACCACGTAACTGAAACCTTTATAAAACATAACTTTTATTAATATACTAATAAAACATAACTTGTGTAAAACAGATTTTAGTAAGTCAAAACATACGTAAAATACATTTTAGTGACTCAAGGTATAATATAACTCACATTAACTTTAATACCTTACTCTTCATTTCCAATATCAAAGACCCTTTTAACTTCCACTATTTTTTCCTTTTTCTTCTCTCTTTCTTTTCTTTCTTTCCTTTCTTCTCTCATTTCTCTCCAGGTGAAACGTCCCCCTTAAATAGAGAGAAGAATCCACTGATCGGCCAACACGTGGCCGATCCTCTAATCATCCCACCGATTCGATTTTTATTTGATAGATTCATTCCTATTTTCTATAGATATTTAGGATAATTACTCTTTGACCCAATATTTTAATATAATTATATAAATAATTTAATTCTTAAGTAAATTATATTTTATCGTATACCAACATAAAATTAATTATTTATTTTAATACCACACTCATTAATATTATTATTTTTATTATCTATATTATTATTATTTATATTTTGACCCCTAAACTTTTAATAATTATATTATTTTACAAAATCACACATGATATAATAAATTATATATTTTCCGAACTGAGATTAAATAGTATTAGTATAATTCTACAGAATAATTAAAAATCTGGGTTGTTACAAACAGGGCCTTAACACAACTGCCAATAGTGCCTTTCGCAGCTCGGTTCAGTGTGCGACTCGCGTGTCATGATGACATCAGCGCGCGCTACGCTGACATCAGTGCACAACAATTTTGCCCTCTTCTCCGTTTGCTTCAACTCTCATATAGAATTAGGGTTTAAATTTTCTTCTCAACCGTAAGTCAGAATATAATATACCGTTTCGAAAGTTTAGAAACAAGGATTTCAAATATATAATTTTCTCACTTTCTAAAATATATATATATATAATTTTCTCAACATGAAAACAAAGTATGTAAAACCAACATGCCGCCAAAGTTACGAAAATTAGATATAAATCTCTATTTTTCTCAAAATCCGATCGTCAATTTTTTGCAAAACTTTGCAGATATGATCTAAATAATATAGATTACAACATATATGAAATTTAGGAAGATCAGAGACGGTTTGAAAAATATCAATTTTTATGCACAAATTATATCTATACGTATATTCATGCACAAATTGTCACACCCCAAATCCGGGCATGACCGGCCGTGGTCCACAGGGACTTAGCCCAAGGCACACGTAAGCCTAAACATGAACCCAAACCCACAAAGAATAAATGTGATAATAGCCCAGAAATAAATAAATAAAAACTCAATCCAATGACATGCCACAATTGAAAAACAAGTCATAACCAACTTCCTAAAAATATATATATACTAAATGGGACACAAACCGCCCACAACATAAAATAATTCTAAATAAAACTCAACCACAATGTATGCACAAAACTCGACAAGCAGCCTAAAACAAATTAAATAAATGCCCTAGAGGTCCATGAAATTGAGTCCCCGCTACACCATGAGTCCACTCTATGTCCTTCTAACACCTGGAAATAGTAAACAATTAAGTCAGCTGATAGCTCAGTGAGTAGCAACATGGATAGTAAATGCAGTTTTGAAAACATGGCTCAATTCCAAAATAAGATATATATCATAGAAACTAGATTGGCATACAGTTTGGTAAATACAATTTATTTCAAAAAGAAGGTTCCATAGTTCAACACTTAAAATACTCATATCTCGCAAGAACATGATAAACGACATTTTTCACTTAAAACAGATTATAACATGAACACCAATAATTTTCTGGGAACCAATAAAAATAAATAATATGCCACACATTTCTCAGGCAATAAGCCCCGTTGGATCCAATACCGAACTAAGAGTCATCCTCAGGGTGGCACCTGAGCCTTTTCTCAAAGACGATCCGATTGAAGGTCACCTAGTTGTTTTTAAAGGTCTTTTCCTTACAATCGTTGAGCACTAGAGTCATCACGGCCCAACCCGGATCTGTTCCCTAGCGGCCAGAGTCACCACACACAGTGGAATAATTTCCCTGGACTAAATACACACATGGTCCCAATAATCAATACACATCAGTTTCGCAAAACATGGTAGTTTATCATTATAAACATGAGACCAAAACAAATAGTTTACAGTATGCCAAGTTCACACATGTTTCAAAAATAATTTGATTCAATTGATAATATAATAATTTATCAAAACAGTTTAATCATGAAACAACAATTTAATTTTCCAGCAATTCAGGATAGGGGAACATTTATAAAAATATGTAGCATGAAACTACTCACCTGAAACGAAATAATATAATCCTTGAATCGAATAGAGTGTAAAAGTCCAACTAGTGCCCTGAACCAAGTATAAAAACTACACGTCACAACTAATTTAAAAATACTAAAAAAATAGGAACTAAGTAACCTCAACTAAAGCGCACTAACACGGCTCAGCCCAACTCACCGTTACTCTTAAATATTACCTAAGTTCATGTTCTTCAAGGTTTAAAATCACCCAAGACATGGGTTCCGGTCAAAACTTAATTAATTGTGACTTTAAGATAAAACAGAATTTCAAACAAGCCTTCCCAACCTATTCGCTAACTTTGAAAATTACAAAACCCACTCCATGCTATTCGAAAAATTCCAATAACCTCCAGATATGATCTAATATATCCTAAGTTTCAAACTCAATTGGTTTCACTTGATTTTCTTATCAAAATAATTATCTACAATTTATTATATCCAAACAGGTTGTTTTCTACAGCACCTTAAAGAAATTGACGGTTCTCTTAATATACACGAGTAATCAATGCAAGGCTAAAAATTTAAGAAACTAGACTCGTAACCGGTTCTAATGACGCTTATTTGATAATTTTTGGATTTATACCCAAAGAGAACAACACTCCCGAATTTACTGTTTCGGACTGGTTTCCTGGACAAATTTGAATACCTCAATTTATATGGATTTTGACTCCCAAAAATTATGAAAAAATTCAGATATACAATTCAATATGTAATTGATCTACTGTAAAAATTATGTGGCTCCATTGATGTCTTCGAATCATTCCCAGCAATGGAGTAGAACTACTAGAGAACTACCCACACTATTCATAGTACAAAGACGGAATGGTTTATGAGAAGAGAGAAGGTATAATTTTTGTTATGTGAAATACAGAACCCAAGTTCTGTTTATATAGGAGAGTTAGGAGACCCATCAGATAGATGTATTATCCCAAATAATGTCTATCTCATATCAACAATATCTAATTAATAATTATTATCTAATATATTGACAATTATCCATATCAAGATTATCTCATATCTTGAAATATAATCTATTATTTTATTTGGATCTCTCATAATCGTGTCATGCCACCATGGGCAACCCAATTGGGTTCGGGTTCTAAACCCGACCCAATTTCCAACATGAAGAAACACAATGAAGGGTTGCATCATTTCATTCGAATGGAGTCTATTTCCATTCACTTTTAAATTTTTCCAACAATCCTCTACATAAATGAAATTGACAAAACGAGCTTTAAAAATTCTTTTAGAAAACTAGTTTTGAAAACTTCTAACTAAACAAGTTTTAAATTTTCAAAACTCTAAAAATTATTTTCAAAATATACAACTCAAAAATAGTTTCAAAACTCTTTTTAAAATTCATGACCAAATAAGTTTTCAATTTTCAAAACTCTTTTTGAAAACTTATATTTCAAAGTACAATTCAAAACTCTTTTCAAAAGCTAAACAAAACGGAGCCTTTCATTGCTACATCCTCTGAAATTTAAATGTCATACCACAAAAAATTTAGGGAGACTTACGTATAAGTCCTACTAAGTGGACTTATTATTCAATAGGTCCTATAATAATTAATAACATTTTTCATCATGCTTATAAAAAAGCGTCACTAATATTTTATTTTTAGCGACAGTTTGAAAATTTTGTCACAAAAAATCTCACTAATTACAAGTTTTAACGACGTTCAAAAAAATCGTTAATTTTCAAATTTTAGCGACAATTTGAAAAATTCGTCACAAAAAAGTCACTAATTGTAAGTTTTAATTACAATTTATAAAATTCGTGACAAAAAAAAAAGTACTAATAGTTAATTTTTAGTGACATTTGTAAAAAATCGTCACAAAAAATTATTTGTAGCGACGATTATATTATGATTTATTTTCAATAGGGCTTGATGGGAATTAAGTCAAACTATGAGGATCTATTGATAGTTTATCCAAAAATTTAAAGAAAATTCCAAAAATCTGATTTCAGTCATTGTCCAAACATTTCTACAAGATTGTTATGTCATATTACTCAAAACAAATAAAAAAGCACAACAATTAAAAAAGTAAATCAGAATGCCACTTTTAAAGCATTGAGCCTTTTTTTTTTTATTCAATGGAAATTCAGAAGAAACCAGAGTTTGAAACTAAGACAAATACAATACATAAACTAGAGGTCTAGTCCCTCATCTCACTAACTCGATCAAAGCCTTCACTTCCTCGGCACATATGTTCATCTTGTGCAACACTCATGTTAGCAAGTTTATCTGCACATTTGTTGCCCTCTCTGACTGTGTGCCACAGTGAGCAATTACACCTTTTCGGAAGGAATTTGGCGTCTTCTATTAGAGCTTTGTATAATTGAGACATGGGCCATCTTGGGTTTATGCCAAACAGGCATGTAGCAAAAGATTCCAATTACACAAAGCAAATGACCTGAACCAATAAGTGCAGTATATCTTCACAAACAACAACATCAATATCAATTTCATAAAACTCGTTAATCAATAATAATAATAATAATAACAATAGAAAAATTTTAATATACACATTATATATATATATATAATTATATTATTATTTTTATTTAATTATAACATTATTTAATTATAAAATAACAATAGAAAAATTTTAATATACACATTATATATATATATATTTTTAATTATATTATTATTTTTATTTAATTATAACATTATTTAATTATAAAATCATAATGTTATAACAGGATATATTTCATTGGGCTTGGCTTCTGTCCAGTCCTTAATCGGACTGGACCGTGTTGTTGGGCCCGTGGAGGCCCACAACGGGTCCCGTTTTGATAATCTGAACCGTTCAATATGTAGAACTTGTCGAGTAATATAAGTCTGTAAAAAATCACGTTAATTGAATATCGGTAGCTATGTGATCAAATCAGTTTTGTATCAAAAAAATGGAAGGTGAATAAATTAACGGTTGTCAAAAATCTGATTTGATTACATAGCTACCGATATCCGATTAACGTGATTTTTTACAGGCTTATAGTACTCGACGAGTTCTACACATTGAACGGTTCAGATTATCAAAACGGAACCCGTGATGGGCTCCACGGGCCCAACAGCACGGTCCAGTCCAATTAAGGACTGGACAGAAGCCAACGCCTATTTGATTATATCTTGCTGTTGTTCCCTGCAAGGATTATGAGATTTTTGGTTATCTCTTAGGTTTAATAAAACTTTTTACATACATAACTGAGGAGTCTGGCAATGGCCATTTGACAGGTTGATCTTCATTCGGCGGCTCAATCGGGTATGCTCAACCGGCCAGAAGTGAGTGTTGCATTCAACCCCATTTTGGCACAAATCCATACATCCTCTGTTTCTTGTCTCTCTACTCTAATCTACTACCACTGAAATTAGGGTTTCCTTCTTATCCTACAAATTCAGAAACAAAGAAACAACAAAAAACCCCTACCTAAGAACAAAACATTTTTTTGGTATTATTTGCACAAAGTGGCTCTCCTCAAGTTTGAAACGATACCTCAAGGTTGATATGCCGAGTTTGAACTGCTGAACCATTTAATGTTTTTCATTTTGCTGAAATTAACTGGACGAATTCCAATTGTTCTGTGTATTATTGACTAGATCTCAAAACAAGGTTACGTTTCTTTGTTTGATTGTTTTTAATACATTTCATTTTTGGTGAGCATGGCTTCCCTCATTTGCTTGATAATATTTGTGGACTTGAGCAGTTGTTTTTGCTGAATTCATTATTGTCTTGTATTGAAGATGCCTGTCTCTCTCCATATACTAATTTTAACTTTTCTGGTTTGTTTCAGAACAAGGAAAACCATCCAAGGCAGTTGTTGACTCATTGGCATTATTTGGGGTCTGATTCTTCCTGCCTTTTTCTTTTTAATTTTTTTTTTCATGTTCTTTGAGTTTATGGATTTGAATTGCTACTTTCTTCTATGTTTTTGGCTGTTACATCTGTTGAGTACATTCATTTTTTTAAAATTTTTTTTTCTTCAAGAAGCTGTTTGAATTGCATGATTTTTTCGTCACTTCAATAATTATGATGATGGATTACTTTCTAATTTGTGACTACTACTTGGATTACTGCATGTGCCAAGCTTTGGATATTTAGTATTCAATGTTGTAATAAAATTTGTCCATAGGTAATCCACAAAAGGTTAGATGACTTTGAGTTGATATGTCACGACCCGAACCCGCCCCTATGGGTTTAGGCCATAACCGGCTAGTAATCACGAGATTACCTACGACCTCAAACCAGATAAGACAAAACTAATCAGAGTAAGAGGGGCCAAACGGAAGCAGATTTAAAACTTTGTCCATAGAGCCGTACTTATGTGCACATCATAACATTCCATTCATACACATATTAATAACTCACAACAGAAAGTATAGCAACATAAAGTTCTGTACAGACATGATCATTCACATCTAGGTCAGCCAATCAAAACTATATACAAACGTAAACCAAAGTCTTCACCAACATGACAAAATAACGTAATAACAAAAGGCGAAGACGTGTCTCGTGCGTGAGACGCAGGGGCTGACTTTTCAAAACTCTGGTTATTCCACGCAAACTTCACTGAGGCTGGGTTAGGACCTCTCTTGGCTTACCTACAAACACATGAATGAGCGTGAGCGAAAGTCCAGTGAATTATATCAGATAAAGGAGATACATTGGAACAATATACATCGGACGACCTTAGGCCCAATTCATATTTCTATCTAGTATATAAATAGATAGAGATCAAGTGACTACGATTCCAAACAAATCGGACGGCCTCGGGCCCAATCCATTCATGTCAAACTGGCCTTTGGCCCATTCGTCTTTTATTCATGTCAGACTGGCCTCTAGCCCATTCATTCTTTCATTCAGATCATACTGACCTCTGGCGCATTCATTCTATCATTCAGATTGTACTGGCCTCTGGCCATTCATTCATGTCAGACTGGCCTTCGGTCCATTCATTATATCATTCAGATTGTACTGGCCTCTGGCCCATTCATTCTATCATTCAGATCGTACTGGCCTCTGGCCCATTCATTCATGTCAGACTGGCCTTCGGCTCATTCATTCATTTATGTCAAACTGGCCTTCGGCCCATTCATTCATTTATGTCAAACTCATAAGACTTACATAAGAGTAAGCAATTGGACAAACAACGTAATTCAGATATCTTTATTAAGATATTACTCACAGTGATCGGTTGGTTGATTTGTCCTGGAGCTTGACCCTACATATCACATAATACATATGGGTCACTGTGTGGATGAATTTCTGATCACACTGCCTATCTTAGTGATTCAGCGGTAAAAACACAGGCAGAATAGATGGCTCAGATAATAACACAAAGACACAAAGGATTTAACGTGGTTCGGCAAAAGTGCCTACGTCCACGGGAGGCCGAGGTAATTCACTATATCAAATGAACAATAAGAGTTACAATTCACTCTCAGTAATTCTCACTTTGCTCTCTAGATTCGTAACTGAAAGTGTAACAATTAGCCTCTAGTTGTATATGCTCTGTTCAGAATGATCAAATCGTCCCCTTTCTTCTTCTCAACCTCTCCATATATACCAGAAAAGTTAATGGAGAGGCCGCCAGCTTTTTAGCTGGCTGCCACCCCACTGTTACGCTTTTGGCAGCTTTCCAGCCAAAAAGCTCTTCATGGCTTCACATGGCCTCTAGTGGCCTCATGGCCAACTCACATGGCCTCAAGGCCAGGTAGTTGGTGAAGTGCTGGCCTCATGGCTGTACATCCACCTATCCAAGATAATATTTTATATTAGCAGGTATGGTCGATCTCACAGTTACCTCGGCTTAATTCTTCTGAGGGTAGCTCGGCCTTTGGAAGTGAGGCCGAGGTATGGGAAAGAAGAGGCCTTTACCAGGGATTAAGACATCTTCGGAAATACCCTCGGCAAACCTTAGATTACTTCAGCAAAACTTACTGCGACACGTGGAACCTCGGCTGACACGTCAGCGTCTCTTTGCCACGTGTTGATGTACAGAAATATATCCCCACAACTGCCCCCCCTAAGTTCTATTACCTCGGCATACTGAGGTGATGGAATTTACACTGAATTTTCTTTCTCGTACGTCGGCTTAAGAACTCTCTAGCCGAGATCGTCCATTTCATGCCGACATATCTTCAAAAGTACAAGAATTTAGATCAACACTCCTTCGCGCATGAGCTATCATGCATCATTTTTCGACCGTTTCATCGACGCATTTTACCCTTATTTGTCCGTGCTGGTGACGCGCCCATAGGCCGTCTTTCCTCTGCTTGCGCCGTCTGACGCGTGCGTTACCCTAGGCACAATAATTGCTATGTTTTGCCGCCGTTTCAATTTTGGACAAAACAATTGCCTCTCTCTCTCTCCCTTCACTTTTGCATTTCGAATTTCTTTGCTTTCTCTCTCTCTAAAGCTCCTTCTCCATCAAATCTGCCATTGCTCCAAGCTCGTAGCTCTGCACCTGTCTTCTATCTGTGAAGCTTTGAAGCTCTGTCATTCCGGCGTCACTCATCTCGGCTCCAACTCTTCTGGTAAGCCACCTGCCCCCTTCTTTTCCCAGTTCTTTGTTTCTGGAATTTCCTGCTTCGACTGTTCTACTTGTCATTTGGTTTGTAAATCGTTCACCTGTGTATGTATTATTTTCTGGTTTTGCACATGCTGTGAACACTTGCACTGTTGCACCTCTGTTCTTGGTCTTCTAGCCTTTGTTTTCTTTAAATCTGAAGCTTCATTCTTGCTTTTCTATTTTCCAGATTTCTGCCTTCCATACTCGTTCTTTGTAGATTTAGGTTTGGGATTTGTTTGTAGGACCTTTAATCCTTAGGAAAAACTGAAACAGACTTTTCCAATTCATACCTAGGTTTAAGCCGAGGTTCCAAGAACCCTTTAGGAATATTCTGCCTCTGTAGCCAAATACTCGTACATCAAAACCATGGGTGTGTGGAGAGATAGGGTTAACTCCCCAACCAAACTAGAGTATTTTAGGCAAGAATTCTCCATCCCTGCCGATGTTCACCTCAGGCTAGCTGGAGAGAACGACTCCATCATGCCTGAGGACGATAACATGCCCTTTCCTGTTGTAGCCTTTGTCCAATGTGGACTTCGGTTCCCCCTAGATCCCCTCTTCCGCGAAGTCCTTCACTACTACACCCTCAACCCCATACAACTCACCATTAACGCCTATAGAACGCTTATTGGTATAATAACTTTAGCTCGGCAGGAGAGTGTTAGGATCACTCTTGCCGACATCTAATACTGCTACACCATGTGTGCCCTGAACCTTAAGGAAAAAGGTTATGTCTATTACCTTAAGCCGAGGTCCACAGAGTTTAAGATCGTAGCCGACCTTCCAGACTCCAACAAAGGGGCTGGAGATGATTATCTTATCGCTTCTGGGAACTGGGAATTTGGCCCAGATGAAGAAGTTCATCTCTTCCCTCTTCCTCGAACGGTCAAGGAGGGCAAGGGTAAGATCCCTGTGTTAATTGCTTAACTGTTGCTTTCCACAATTTTTCCAACAAATTTATCTGTTTCTGATGTTGTGTTTCCTTTTGCAGACGTTCGCAAGCCTTCCAAGGACTTTCGCCAGTCCTATTACCCTGGGAAAGGATTGAAGAAGCTCCTGGACCTGCCAATCCATAAACGCAAAGCTCCATTGCTGCTAAATTTCATCCCCACCTATAAATCAACTTTAGCCGACGTCCCAAGGAAGAAGAAGAAGAGCCCATCTACAGCCACAACTCAAACCGCGTCCACATCAGGAACCGAGCAAGAACCCACACCTGACCCAGCCGATCTGCCTTCCACATCGGCACCATTCTTGGTTCTAGTTCAAGAAAGAAAGCGTCGCCGACGTCTTGTCAAAACAAATTAAAATGGGCGCTCAAGAAAGTCGTGCTGGATCTCCTCGCCGACCTTCCAGCCGACGCGGATGATGCACCATCCCAATCAGTGCCTCCGCCTAAACCAAAGAGAGTCAAGAAGGCCCAGCCAAAGGCCAAATCTACTGAGGCTGAGGTTGAGGATACTCTGCCAATCTCCCAACTAACCTCAAGTGTGAAGACCGCCTCTGTTCCTGCTAAGAGGTCGGCTGGGACGCAACCTTCTGGATCCACTTCAGCGAAAAAACAAAAATCATCCTCTGGGACGACCTCGGGGTCCAAAGTTCCCAAAATTCCTTGGGAGCCCAAAATTACATTGGAGGACAGGCCTGTCTACGCCAATGAAAGCGCCGCCGACGTCAACATCGGCGTGGCGCTCAGCACTGCCGTTCTCTTTGAGGGCGATCTTGAGCGTAATGCCAAGATGAGTGGCTATGAGAATTACGCCCTCATGTTGCAGCGTTCAGTCCAAGTAAGTCTTTGAATTTGAGAACCTGTCTTTCATACTTGTAAAATTTAAAAAAAAAAAAAAAATTTTAATAACTTTTGCCTTGTATTCTTTCAGGCCATCCAACACGCCCACACCTTCTCCGTACAAGCCTTTGAAACAGGGGAGGAGTTAGCCGAGCTGAAGAAGGAGTTTGCTGCCCTCCAGAAACAAAACAGGAGTCTTCAAAACAAGATGAAAAAACTGGAGGATCAGGCCGATGAGGAAACTAAGGAGAAACAGATAGCCGATGAAAAGGCCGAGGCTGTTAAAACCGTTGCTGTAGCCCAGCAGAAAGAAGCCGAAGAAAAAGTGGCCCAGGCCGAGAAAGAGCTGCAGGAGGCGCTGGCTACAAAAGATGCCGAAATAAGGGCTGCTGATAACAAGGCATACGCCCAAGGCATGGCCGATGTGGCAGAAGATTATAAGCTTCAAGTCAAGCAAGCATGCAACAGGGGATTTTCCCTAGGTTGGAATGCTTTGGCCAAACAGCTTGAACTTCCTGCCGACTCGCCTTGGCGCAAAACCAAAGCCATTCGTCTTCCCTTTGCTCTTCCTCCACCTCCAAGCCAAGTTGAAGAAGAAGCTGATTCTGAAGCCGAGGCTGAAGATGAAGGTGAAGATGAAGGTGAAGCGCTGGTCAGGAAATCCAAGGAAGCCATTGAAACCAAGTCACCTCCTCAGGGCGATGAAGTGATGGATCTAACCCAAGAGAAGGATGAGGTGGTTGAGAAGGTGCCCAAGGATACTGGCACCACCCACCTATCATCTGACCTTCTGTTGGCTGAGCAAAGTGTTGAAAAGACTTTGGCCGAGATCGACGCCGAGATTGCGGCAGATAAGGAGGCCGTGGTCGTAGTAGACAAGGATGCTGGGGCTGTGGTAGAAGAAGACGCCGAGGTTGTCCTTCCAGAGACTTCCGAGGTCCAGACGCAAACTGCTCCTGTTCCTGCTCCTGCTTCTGAAGTTGAAGAATCTTAGCTTCTTTTTCTTTTTATTTTTTTTTTATCCTTTGTACTTTATTTTGTTTTTCTCAACAATGTAAGCTTTGTTTTGTGGCCGATGTGCAATGACTTGCTAGGCCTTCTTTATATGCATCTGTTGTTATCTTTGAATGCTGTAGTCTTTGTTTCTTCATTGCTTCTGTATACTTATAATTTTTCGCATGATTCATATAGTTCTTCCCTTGCACAATCTTCTCGAGGTTACATACCTCGGGTATGATAACTGCAAGTTTTACTTCGGCAAGATTCTAACCTGCAACCTTTTCATAACTTTCAACTATTCAATGTTAGCACTGCATACCTTGCTCAAGTTTCAACAATTGTTCAAATAACAATCTCAGTCTGCCCTACTTGTAAATTGCTACAAATTTCAACAAGGATTAATATAAATAGTAAACTTTACTCAAGTTTTATCAAGTGTTTAAACAATAATCTTAACTTTTACCTCAACCTGTAAACTGCGGCCAATTTCAACAGATGGTAACATGTCGGCTTATCTTCAACCTGTAATATCAGTCTAACCTACTTGTAAATTGCTGCAAATTTCAACAAGGACTATCATATACAGCAAACTTTTCTCAAGCCATAATCAAGTGCCAAACAGTAATCTACTTGTAAATTGCCACAAATTTCAACAAGGATTAAACAATATACTTAGCTTTTATTTGAACCTGTAAATTGATGTCGGCTTAACTTCAACTTGTAAATTGCTACAAATTTCAACAAGTGTTTGAACACCTTTCTTGGCTTGACCACCTTATGGATTGCTATATGTCGGTTAGCAATAGCATCAGCATCACCCCAACTTGTAAATTGCTACAAATTTCAACAAGCGAGGAGAGTGATAACCTCGGCTTAACTTCAACATGTAAATTGCTACAAATTTCAACAAGCGAAGCCAAGCTTT
Source organism: Camellia lanceoleosa (assembly GCA_025200525.1). Classification (NCBI taxonomy): domain Eukaryota; kingdom Viridiplantae; phylum Streptophyta; class Magnoliopsida; order Ericales; family Theaceae; genus Camellia; species Camellia lanceoleosa. The sequence continues at coordinate 28,189,467 of CM045769.1, read as the reverse complement.
GTATTCGGTCAAACCATCTTGTAAATTGCTACAAATTTCAACAAGTGGTAGACTTTGTATTCGCCGACCAACTTGTAAATTGCTACAAATTTCAACAAGTGGTAGGCTTTTGTAATTCGCCAGACCAACTTGTAAATTGCTACAAATTTCAACAAGTGGTAGGCTTTGTATTCGGCCAGACCAACTTGTAAATTGCTACAAATTTCAACAAGTGGTAGGCTTTGTAATTCGGCCAGACCAACTTGTAAATTGCTACAAATTTCAACAAGTGGTAGGCTTTGTATTCGGCCAGACCAACTTGTAAATTGCTACAAATTTCAACAAGTGGTAGGCTTTGTAATTCGGCCAGACCAACTTGTAAATTGCTACAAATTTCAACAAGTGGTAGGCTTTGTATCTTCTCTGCTCCTCTGCCCCCAATGTGAACCTGAGTTCCACTTGGGTTCTCATTGTTCATGTCTTCCAGCATCTGATGACATCGGCCAAGAATAATGATCATCTCAATGATAGAAAAATTTCAAATTGCAAGCGTTCCAGGGTCTTGGCAGTGCTTTGCCCTCGTTGTCCTCAAGCCGATAAGCGCCGTTACCTAGCACCGAGGTAATTCTGTAAGGCCCTTCCCAGTTTGGGCCAAGCTTGCCCTCTCTGGGATCTTTCTTGTTGCCGACCACTTTTCTCAAGACTAGGTCGCCGATTTGAAAATCTCTTGGGTTGGCCTTCTTGTTGTAAGCTCTGGCAAGCTGTTGCTGGTACACTGCAAGCTGAATTGCAGCCTTCTCTCTTCGTTCTTCCAAAAGATCCAGATCTCGGGCTAAGAGTATATCATTGATCCCATCTTCGACTCCCTGGGTTCGGATCCCTGGGATGCCGACTTCCAGTGGAATGATCGTATACGTGCCATGGCAAAGGGAGATTCCCCTGTTGATCTTCTCGGCGTAGTCCTATATGCCCAAAGCACGTTGGGTAATTCGTCTACCCACTTCCCTTTTGCTGCCTGCAACCTCTTCTTTATTTCATCCAAAATTACTTTGTTGGATGCTTCTGCTTGTCCATTACTTTGGGGGAAACTTGGTGTTGAAAAGTAATTCTTGATCTTGAATTTCACACAGAAGTTCTTGATGAGCTTGCTATCGAACTGCGTTCCGTTGTCGGCAACAATGGCTCTGGGAATGCCAAATCTGGTGATGATGTTCTTCCATATGAAATTTTTGACGTCCACATCTCGGATTTTAGCAAGAGGTTCAGCCTCTATCCATTTTGTGAAGTAATCTGTTGCTACCAGCAAGTATTTTCTCTGCCCAGTTGCTTGGGGAAGTTGTCCGACCAGATCCATGCCCCATTGGGCAAACGGCCAAGGGCTGGATACTGGATTCAGGTCGGCAGCTGGCTGATGAATCAAAGGTGCAAACCGTTGGCATGGTTCGCACTTCTTCACATATGCTTCTGCATCCTTTTGCATGTATGGCCACCAATACCCTTGGGTAATGGCCCTATGGGCTAACGATCTGCCCCCAGTGTGGCTTCCACAAATCCCTTCATGAATTTCATATAAAAAATCTTCAACTTGTAAAGGGTGTACGCACCTTAGAAGGGGTCCAGTGAAGGACCTTCTGTAGAGATGTCCCTCCGCAGTCAGGCTGAATCTGGCCGACTTTAGTCTGACTTTGTGGGCCTCCTTGCGATCTTTTGGCAGTTTTCCCTCTTTCAGGAATGCAACAATTGCATCCATCCAGCTTGGCCCCATGTCCACACACATTGCCTCTTGCTTTGCGTGCCGTGGTTCTATGCTCGGGCCCGACATGTAATCGATCATAATTGTCCTCGCCTTTCCGATGCATTGAACTTCTTGAGTTGGCAACGTCGGCGTGGCTGTTATCATCTCGGCTAACTTGAAGAAGTCGGCAGTTCTGAAATAGCTCGGCTAGTGTGATCACCTCTTTCGCATATGCCGACATCCTCTCATCTCTGGCTGCAAATTCTGCTGTTGATTGGTTAACAATTAATTGTGAATCACAAAAAACTATTACCTCATCTGCTTCTACTGCTGCTGCCAGTTTTAGTCCTGCAATTAATGCTTCGTATTCAGCTTCATTGTTTGAGGCCTTGAACCCCAAACGGATGGATTGCTCTATTATCTCTCCATCTGGGGATATCAGCAATACTCCTGCCCCCGCTCCTCGTCGGTTTGAACTTCCGTCGACAAAGAGTCTGAATGAGTCGCCGATGTAGATGCTGCACGGTCTAAGCTTTTCCGTTCTTTGTTCTTTTGCTGTCGGCCGGGATGCTTCTTGCTTGCTGGGACCTGGTTCATCTCGGCTCAAATGTGGCCGACGTTCGACGGACTCCGGCGTGAATTCTGCCACAAAGTCGGCCAAAACTTGGCCCTTGATTGCTGTTCTGGGTCTGAATTCCAGGTCATACTGGCCCAAGGCCACTGCCCACTTTGCAATTCTTCCTGTCAAGTCTCCTTGTTGTAACAGGGATTTTAATGGGTGCTCTGTTAGTATCAAAATCTTGTGTGCTTGGAAGTAGTGGTTCAACTTCCTGGAGGCCATGACTAAGGCCAACATTAACTTCTCCAGTGGTAAGTACCTTGTTTCAGCGCTGGCTAAGGTTTTACTTACATAATAGACAGCCTTCTGTTCTCCCTTATCTTCTCGGATTAATCTTTGCGCTCACGCGTGTTACGTCTGACTAAGTACAAAAACAACTCTTCTCCGGGCTCAGGTGTCGAGAGGACGGGAGCCGTGATCATGTACCTTTTTAGATCGGCCAAAGCGGCCTCACATTCTTCGGTCCATAAGAAGTCTGCAGTCTTTTTTACCAGGTTGAAGAAGAGTTTACATTTGTCTGAGCTTCGGCTTATGAACCTGTTTAGGGCTGCGGCCCTGCCCGTGAGCATTTGAACCTGTTTCGTCGAGGTTGGGCTCTGTAGATCTAGGATGGCCTTAATCTGATCTGGGCTGGCTTCTATTCCCCTTCTTGTGACCAGGTACCCTAGAAACTTACCAGATCCAACCCCAAACGCGCACTTTGATGCATTGAGTCGGAGCCGATATGTTTGGAGTATGTTGAATACCTCGGCTAGGTCGACAAGATGATTTTCTGGCTCCTTGGTCTTTACAACCATGTCGTCGATGTAGACTTCCACTGTTTGGCCTATCTGGTGTTTGAACATTTTAGTTACCAGTCTTTGGTATGTTGCTCCTGCGTTTTTTAGTCCAAAAGGCATCACCCTGTAACAGTACAGGCCTTTTGGTGTGATGAACGCCGTCTTCTCCTCGTCTGGGGGGTACATGGCTATCTGGTGATACCCCCTGTAAGCGTCCAGGAAGCTCATCCTCCCATGTCCAGATGTAGCATCCACCAGCTGGTCAATTTTTGGCAGAGGGAAGCTGTCTTTGGGACAGGCTTTATTTAGGCTTGTAAAATCTACGCAAACCCTCCATTTACCGTTTTTCTTTTTTACCACCACAGTGTTTGATAGCCATGTTGGATAATTGACTTCTCTGATGGCCCTGGCTTCTAGAAGTTTGTCAACCTCTTCTTCCACTGCTTCGACGTGTATCAACGTCGGTCTCCGAGCTCGCTGTATCACAGGTTTAGCCGACCTATCGACGTTCAGTCTGTGACATGTGACCTCGGGGTCAATGCCAGGCATTTCATAAGGTGTCCAGGCAAACACTTCTATGTTTGTTCTCAAAAAGGCTTCCAGTTCTCTTTCCTCTTTCTTGGCTAAGCCTGAGCCGAGAAGGAAAAAGCGTTCCTCATCGCCCTCCTGGACGAGAATTTTCTTTAGTGATTCCTCACTTTTCTCGGCCGGCTCCTTGCCGACATCATCTAGGACTTCCATGTCCTCGTCTTCAACTTCGGCTCTGGCTGGTTCTCGAATGTTGCAAGTAGTCTTCATTGCTGCCATGGAGCAATTCTTTGCCTGCAGTTGATCCCCTCTAATTTCTTCAATCCCATGCTCTGTTGGAAAGCGCAGTAGTTGGTGCAATGTTGATGGTACTGCCCCCATTGCATGCAACCACGGCCTGCCCATGATGATGTTGTATGGTGAGGGTGTATCAATCACTATGAACTCGGTCTTGATCTTCTTATTGCCTGCTTGTACTTCCAAGGTTGTGGCACCCAGTGGCCACGTCGGCGTGCCATTGAAGCCGACCATCGGGCCATTTGATTGCTCCAGGTTGTCGGGGTGAAGGCCCAGCTCCTTATAACATCTAACGTACATGATGTCACAAGAGCTGCCTGGATCTATGAGGATGCGTTTTACTTGGCATTCCCTAACTTGGAGGGATACTACCAAGGCATCATTATGTGGGTGCTGTACCATTTCTAGGTCGGCCTCGGTGAAAGTTATCACCGGACCTTGGCAATCTTCCGGCCGAGGTCTTTTCAATCCGACCTGGTTCACGTACTGCAAGTGTTTGACTCTCTGAGTTTCCCCCCGAATGTCGTTTTCATTCACCTTGGAGTGAATCACATTCACTACCCGAGGTCTTTCTGCCCGAGGTTGCGGCGGTGGCGGGGCTGCTTCGGCCTGAGGCAATCCTGCTTGTTCTTTCCTCGTTCTGGCTTCATCGATAAGGTCTCTCAGGTGACCCTGCCTCACTAGATCTTCCAAGTGTGCTTTTAAGGCTCTGCAACCTTGTGTTGTATGTCCGTTTTCATTGTGATACGAACAATGTCTGTCCGCGTTTCTTCCCATAAACTCCCCGGGTTGCCTTGCCGGTGTTCTGAAATAGGGCTGGCTCCGAATTTTTCCTAGGACCTTTTGAATTGGAATTCGGAACACGGTTGTCACTGCTTGTTTAGCCCTCAGCTCTACCTCCGCCTTGCTGAATCCGTTGTTACTTCGGCTTCGCTTCGGCGAGCCGTTCCCCTGCTCCTGTTTGACCTGCTTTGGTGCCGATGTATCCTCTTCGGCTCTGGCATATTTTTCAATCCTTGCCATGAGTTCCTCCATGTTCTTTGGCAATGTCTTTGCCAAAGATTTCCGTAGTGAACAGTCTTCTTTCAGGCCGTTCTTGAAAGACACGACCGCTACCTCTTGATTGCATTCAGGTATTCGGTTGAACAACTCGTAGTATCTTTTTGCATAGGCCCTAAGGCCTTCATCCTTACTGATTTTCAAAGCCATTAATGCGTCCACCCTCAATGGCTGTAGCTTGTTTGTCACGAACCTGGCCACAAACATCTCGGCCAGGCCTTCCCAAGTCTTCACACTTCCTTTTGGTAACTTGTGGAACCAATCTGATGCAATTTCTCCAAAGGACGAAGGGAATACTTTGCAGAGCAAAGGCTCATTTCCACTGTATAATGCCATTGAATTTAAAAACAACCCAACATGGAAGTTAGGATCTGACTTACCGTCATAGATTTGGAACCTCGGCATGCTGAATCTTTTTGGTGCTTCAAATTTGTCCAGTTCCATCGAGAACGGTGTCCTCGGCTTGATGAACGAGCTTACCTCGGCTTCAGCGTTCTGTTCCCTCCTCTTGAGGTAGTTTCTCAAGTCTTCTTTACTCCTCCCCGGAGCTCGGCTATCTTTTGATTTGAGTCCCTTTGGCACGCTACTCTCGGCCTCGTGGTACGCCCGTTTTGATCTTTCTCCATGGGTTGTATCGAAGCAGAGAACCTGCTTTTGTACATGCCGATGTTCTCTTGGTTCCTGATCCTTTGTATTATACGTCCTCTTGGACTTACCGACCTCCCCGGAGCACGGGTGAGAATGCTCCTTGTTCCTGGAGCGTTGTGGTGCTTCAGGAGTTGTTGTCCTTCCTTCATTCCGAGCTTTAACTGCTGGGATTGGAGTATCCTGCAGTGGGTATGGTGGCTGCATGACCTTGCTTTGCATCATGAAGTTGACGACCGATTGGAGGTCTGCCAACTTGTTTGCCAGATCCTTGAGTTCCTCATCCCTTCGTATGCACCTATCCCTCCATACCTGGAGGTTGTCCTCCTCGTAGTATCTGCCCTGGTCCGCCTTCTTCGAGGTGTCATCCTCCTGGATGACGTTCTTTCCTCCGTGCCCCTAGCCACGGTTTTTGTCATTGTGGTTGTTTCCTTCGACGTCAAGGTCAATAGGCCTGTCACTCTCAGCGGGAGTGTTGCCCCTGACCTTCTCATTTTGTGCGTTACTGGCCATTTATTCGTCTTTCTTTCCCACAGACGGCGCCAAATTGTGTGGGTGAATTTCTGATCACACTGCCTATCTTAGTGATTCAGCGGTAAAAACACAGGCAGAATAGATGGCTCAGATAATAACACAAAGACACAAAGGATTTAACGTGGTTCGGCAAAAGTGCCTACGTCCACGGGAGGCCGAGGTAATTCACTATATCAAATGAACAATAAGAGTTACAATTCACTCTCAGTAATTCTCACTTTGCTCTCTAGATTCGTAACTGAAAGTGTAACAATTAGCCTCTAGTTGTATATGCTCTGTTCAGAATGATCAAATCGTCCCCTTTCTTCTTCTCAACCTCTCCATATATACCAGAAAAGTTAATGGAGAGGCCGCCAGCTTTTTAGCTGGCTGCCACCCCACTATTACGCTTTTGGCAGCTTTCCAGCCAAAAAGCTCTTCATGGCTTCACATGGCCTCTAGTGGCCTCATGGCCAACTCACATGGCCTCAAGGCCAGGTAGTTGGTGAAGTGCTGGCCTCATGGCTGTACATCCACCTATCCAAGATAATATTTTATATTAGCAGGTATGGTCGATCTCACAGTTACCTTGGCTTAATTCTTCTGAGGGTAGCTCGGCCTTTGGAAGTGAGGCCGAGGTATGGGAAAGAAGAGGCCTTTACCAGGGATTAAGACATCTTCGGAAATACCCTCGGCAAACCTTAGATTACTTCGGCAAACCTTAGATTACTGCGACACGTGGAACCTCGGCTGACACGTCAGCGTCTCTTTGCCACGTGTTGATGTACAGAAATATATCCCCACAGTCACAAATGGTTCAATCCGTTCCTTAATTCACATATTCCTCTTTACGCTTCATTCTTAGCTTTTCAATTCAATTACAGTGCTCAATGTATGGCTAAGAGTACTTAGAAGTGAAAGAGAACAGAAAACGAAACACAGAATGCATTTTTAAAATTTTCAGAAACAGGGTCCTCGCTCGAGCGGACCCATGAGGTCTGCAAAAGTACTGGATGCATCAAATTTACGCTCGAGCGTGAAGTCGGGCGCTCGAGCTGAAGGTCTGTCTACATAGCTCCCCGCTCAAACGTGAACTTCTCCGCTCGAGCGGACATCTTGACTGCAAAATATACTGGAAGCACAAATTTCACGCTCGAGCAAAGGTTCTCTCGCTCGAGCGGACATCAAATTTTCTGGAAAATCCAGAACATGTTCTTGAGCTTCAACTTGATATTCAAAGGCTCTAAATGCATGCTTTTGGCTCAGTCTTCGCATATACATATACTAACATGGTATAAATATCAAATTACAACATTTTGAAGCTCAATTCCACAAATTAATCACATGCATGTCCCAAATTACACAAACTCATTTCCAACATGACAAATTCATGCGTTCAACACTTACACCCCTATGAATTGTACATGCATGTGACATCTTATTCTCATTCTCAACTTACAGGGCACAAATGGTGATTACAAACATGAGCTTTAACCAAAATTCTACATGGATCATGCATTTCAAGCTCAACATGCAAATTCAAAGCAATTACATACATGCATGCATACATTGACCTTCAATTCAACACGATCAACTCAATTCATAGTCTAACTCACTAATTAATCTTCAATCCACAAAATTACAACTCAACTCATGAATCAAAGGGTTGATTACTCACCTAGAAGCTCAATCTCCCAAATGTATGCTTAATTCTTGAGTTCAACCTTCCAATTTCTCAAACTTGAGCCAAACACATAATTTTCCCTCTTGTTCCCTCTCTAGCCGACCCTCTGTCTCTCTCTTAGAGTTGATATCAGCCAAATGAACACAAAAGAAAAGAATTGAGAGTGTAACGGCCCTTATATAACCCCACTAAGTCACATTAATTTCATATTAGATATTTGAGCACTTAATTGATTAATTAAATCAATTTCATCTGATCCAAATCAATTTCCAATTAATCTTCACCGTAGGCTCTAGAAATTACGGCAATCACAATGGCGTAGTCAATTTCGGTTTATGTGGTCGATAAGGCCTTCAATTTAATTTCTAAAGCAGATAATCAAACAGATATTCCTACGGTGAACAGATAGAAATTCAAAACCACATATATTCACATAATTGGCACACAAAATCATATTAGACACACAATCAAATTCATAATAAGGACCAATTAACTATATACGGAAAGGGTTATCACAGTCTTCCCCCCTTTAGGAAGTTTGGTCCTCCAAACTTATTTTACCTTCGTCGGGAAACAAATGTGGATAGTGTAGTCGCATTTCCTCATCTTTTTCCCATGTAGCATCCGTCCCATAGTGTTCTTTCCATTCTACTTTCACCATTGGGATGAACTTGCTTCTCAATTGTTTCACTTGCCGGTCAACAATTCGTTCCGGCCATTCGGCGTATTCCATATTTTCATCCAAAGCTACCCAGTGATAATCAATCACATGAAACGGGTATCGGAGGTAACCCCTCAACATCGACACATGAAACACATTGTGGATTTGCTCAAATCCCGGTGGCAAGGCAACTCTATAAGCAACTGGGCCAAGCCTTTCTAGAATTTGAAACGGCCCGATGTAACGGGGCGACAACTTGCCCTTCTTTCCAAACTTGGCTTGGCCTTTCATTGGAAACAAACGGATGAACACATGGTCACCAACCTTATACTCAAGAGGTCTTCTCTGAACATCTGCATAATTCTTCTGTCGGTCCTGAGCTGTTTTGAGCCTTTGCCGAATAGTTTTGATCTTTTCAGAAGTGTCTTGCACAATTTCAGGCCCTAATAAAGCTTTATCCTCGACTTCTGTCCAACAAATTGGTGATCTACACCTTCTACCATACAAAGCCTCGTATGGTGTCATACCGATGCTGGTGTGAAAGCTGTTATTGTACACAAACTCTGCCAGTGGCAAGTAGTCTTCCCAACTTCCTTGAAAATCCAAGGCACACATCTGAAGCATATCTTCCAAAGTCTGTATTGTTCGTTCTGATTGCCCATCTGTCTGTGGGTGGAATGCAGTATTAAATCTCAGTTCTATTCCCATAGCTTCCTGCAGACTTTTCCACAATCTAGATACAAATTTCGGATCTCTATCCGACACAATAGATACCGGAACTCCGTGTAAACGGACAATCTCATCAACATATATAGTAGCCAATCTATAAGCATTAAATGTAGTTTTGACAGGCAGAAAATGTGCAGATTTGGTTTGTCTATCAACTACAACCCAAACAGAATCCATACATCGAGGAGTCTGAGGTAGACAAACAACAAAATCCATAGTCACATGTTCCCACTTCCATTCAGGAATAGGGAGGGGTTGAAGTAGACCGCCCGGTTTCTGGTGTTCAGCTTTAACTTCCTGACACTGAAGACATTTGGACACATATTCTGCAATTTCTTTCTTCATTTTAGGCCACCAATAGGTTTGTTTCAAGTCCCGATACATTTTATTGTTGCCCGGATGCATAGCAAATACTGATTTATGGGCTTCATCTAAAACCCTCTTCTTTAGTTCCGGAATATCCAGAATACACATTCGGTTCCGAAATCTCAACACTTCGCCTTCGAGGCTGAATTCTGCTCTTGGACTTGTCTCAAATTCATCAATTACTTTCTTAAGGAATTCATCCTCTTTTTGTTTCTGTTTAATCTCATTAATGACTGTCGATTCGGCTAAAATAGCGGCTATCAATCCGCCCTGTTCACACAACACCACTTCAATTTCAAATTTCTCGAAATCTTGCAAGATCTCTTTCTGTTCAGTAAGCAAACAAGCCATACTCCCCATTGATTTTCTGCTCAAGGCATCAGCAACTGTATTAGCTTTCTCGGGGTGATACTGAATCTCTAAATCATAGTCTTTTATCAGTTTGAGCCATCTTCTCTGTCGCATGTTCAACTCCTTCTGTGTAAAGAAGTACTTCAGACTTTTGTGATCTGTGTAGACTTCACATTTTGCCCTATACAAATAATGCCGCCAGATTTTCAAAGCAAAAACAACTGCGGCCAATTCTAAATCATGTGTTGGGTAGTTTTTCTCATGTGGCCTCAATTGCCGAGAGGCGTAAGCAATAACCTTTCCATTCTGCATTAACACACAACCCAAACCTTTATGAGATGCATCACTGAAAATCACAAAATTTTCCGTACCTGTAGGCAAGGTCAATACTGATGCAGTGGTTAGTCTCGTTTTCAGTTCATGAAAGGCAGATTCCCTTTCGTCATTCCATTCAAATGGTTGCCCTTTACGTGTCAGTTAGGTGAGAGGCACAGCTATTTTTGAGAAATCCTTCACAAATCTCCTGTAGTACCCAGCTAAGCCTATGAAACTGCGGACTTCTGTCACATTAGTCGGTGTAGGCCAATTCACAATTGCCTCTATTTTCTGTGGGTCCACTGAAATTCCTTCCCTGTTGATCACATGCCCTAAGAAAACAACTTCATCCAACCAAAACTCACATTTCTTTAGTTTAGCAAATGATTTCCTTTCCTGAAGTAATTGTAGGACAGTTCTCAAATGAAGTTTATGTTCAAGTCTATTTTTAGAGTATATCAAAATGTCACCAATAAAAACTACAACAAATTCATCAAGGTAGGTCTTAAAGACACGGTTCATTAGGTCCATAAATACTGTAGGTGCATTAGTTACTCCAAATGGCATAACAAAAAATTCAAAGTGACCATATCTCGTTCTGAATGCGGTTTTCTCAACATCTTCTGCTTTTACTTTCAACTGGTGGTACCCAGATCTCAAATCAATTTTGGAGAATACTTGTGATCCCTGTAACTGGTCAAACAGGTCATCAATACGGGCTAAGGGATATTTATTCTTTATTGTTACCTTGTTCAGTTCTCGATAATCAATACACAAACGTAGAGTTCCATCTTTTTTTTTTTCACAAACGGCACAGGTGCACCCCATGGCGAAGTGCTAGGTCGGATAATCCCTTTGTTAAGCAGGTCTTGCAACTGTTCTTTCAACTCTTTCATTTCAGTGGCAGCCATTCTGTAGGGAGTTTTAGAAATAGGTTGGGTGCCTGGCATAGTTTCAATTGTAAATTCTATCTCCCTGTCCACCAATTCCCCTGGTAGTTCATTTGGAAACACATCTGGAAATTCTCTAACAATAGAGATACTATTCAATTCAACATTTGCAGATTGTTCAGACAACACATAACACAAATAACCCTGACACCCTTTCCTAATCAGTTTACATGCTTTCATTGCAGATATCAAATAAGGTGGAGGTACTACCCCGTTACCCACAAACACAATTTCTTCATGTTCTGGTGGTCTAAACACAACCCGTTTTGTCACACAGTCAATGATGGCACAATATTTAGTTAACCAATCCATGCCCAAAATTATATCAAAGTGCCTAAAGTTCAAGGGCAACAAATCCACATATAGGATGGCATTCCCAACACGCATGTCACAAAAACGATATACAGATTCACACAATACAGATTCCCCCGATGGAGCAGACACACATAGCAGATATGACAATAATTCTAAGGGTCTACTTAGTCTAGATGCAAATGCACATGTCACAAAAGAGTGTGTTGATCCGGAGTCAATTAACACAAAAGCATCCTGACTACATATAGAAATAGTATCTGATACAACCGTGTTGGCATTCCATGTATCGCCCGGAACAAGCGCAAAAACTCTTCCTTGTCTCATAGTATCCCCGGTGGTAGTAGATCTCATAGTATTTCCCGGCTTTGGAATCGATGCGGTAGAACTAGCAGCTATCTTCCCACTACTCTGATTACAATCTCGGGCCATATGCCCTTGTTTCCCACATTTAAAACAGGCTCCCGACACACGGTAACAAACTCCACGGTGCCTTTTACTACAAATGTTGCACATAGGAGATGTATCTCGGGAAGAATTCGAAGTACTCAAAGAGCCCGTATTTTTCTTTTTCAGAAATTTCTTCTTTGAAAAAAAGCCTTGCCTTTTGTTGCCTTTCCAGTCAGTTGTTGGCTTATTTTGTCTAGCTATATTAGCTTCTGATATTATAGCCCTGTCTAGCACCCTGATGTAGGTTTCCAGCTTCAGGACATTCACCCTTTCTAAAATGTCGCTTCGAAGCCCACCTTCAAAATGCCTCGCTTTCTTATAATCAGTGTCAATCACATGTGGTGCAAACCTGGCCAATTCAGTAAATTTGGCCTCATACTCAGCTACAGTCATACTGTCCTGCCTATGTTCCATGAATTCTGACACTTTCCTGTCTCGGACACATTGCGGGAAGCACTTATCATAGAAAATTTCCAGAAATTTCACCCAGTCAACGTCTTTATGATTTTCTCGCATTAACATCCACCATCTCCTTGCTTCACCCTTTAGCATAAAAGTGGTTAGAAGCACTTTCTGTGTCTCCGAACACGAGAACACTTCAAACAGTTTCTCAATGCCGAGAACCCGTGCTTCGGCTTTCAATGGATCTAATCCACCATGGAACTGTGGTGGTTTCATTTTCTTGAATTCTTGGTGAGTGCTATTATTTGGTCATCATTTTGATTATCTGGCATAGGTGGTGCCGGAGGTGGAGGTGGAGGATGTGATTGCTGCCACTGTTGTTGCCACTCTTGTTGTTGCCTCAATGTTTCTGCCATTTCGTGAATCAGTCTTTCCATTCTATCTATTCTAGCAGTAGAGGACTATTCTATCTCATCAGCTCTTGTTCTCACCATCTGATTAAACTTGCATTATACTTTATACAAAAATTCACAGGTATGCATATACTAAAGAGCATACATTTTCAATTAATTTGCAATGCAAGTAAATCACAAACTTATAACACATAATCGTTCAAATCAAACATTTAAGCATATTCTTGATGCTTCCAAATTCATACTTATCACATGAATGCATCCTAGATCTTTTCTAGACGCTTATTGCTCATTTGGACAAGTATGTGAGTTATTAACTTGTGCTCTGATACCACTCTGTCACGACCTAAACCCGTCCCTATGGGTTTAGGCCATAACCGGCCAGTAATCACGAGATTACCTACGGCCTCAAACCAGATAAGACAAAACTAAGCAGAGTAAAAGGAGCCAAATGGAAGCAGATTTAAAACTTTATCCATAGAGCCGTGCTTATATGCACATCATAACATTCCATTCATACACATGTTAATGACTCACAACAGAAAGTATAGCAACATAAAGTTTTGTACAGACAGGATCATTCACATCTAGGTCAGCCAATCAAAACTATGTACAAACGAAAACCAAAGTCTTTGCCAACATGACAAAATAACGTAATAACAAAAGGCGAAGACGTGTCTCGTGCGTGAGACGCAGGGGCTGACTCTTCAAAACTCTGGTTGTTCTACACAAACTTCACTGAGGTTGGGTTAGGACCTCTTTTGGCTCACCTACAAACACATGAATGAGCGTGAGCGAAAGCCCAGTGAATAATATCAAATAAAGGAGATACATTGGAACAATATACATTGGATGGCTTTAGGCCCAATTCATATTTCTATCTAGTATATAAATAGATATAGATCAAGTGACTACGGTTCCAAACACATCGGACGGCCTCGGGCCCAAACCATTCATGTCAAACTGGCCTTTGGCCCATTCGTCTTTTATTCATGTCAGATTGGCCTCTGACTTATTCATTCTTTCATTCAGATCATACTGACCTCTGGCCCATTCATTCTATCATTCAGATCGTATTGGCTTCTGGCCCATTCATTCATGTCAGACTGGCCTTCGGCCTATTCATTCTATCATTCAGATTGTACTGGCCTCTGGCCCATTCATTTTATCATTCAGATCGTACTGGCCTCTGGCCCATTCATTCATGTCAGACTGGCCTTCGGTCCATTCATTCTATCATTCAGATCGTACTGGCCTCTGGCCCATTTATTCATGTCAGACTAGCCTTCGGCTCATTCATTCATTTATGTCAAACTGGCCTTCGGCCCATTCATTCATTTATGTCAAACTGGCCTTCGGCCTATTCATTCATTTATGTCAAACTCATAAGACTTACATAAGAGTAAGCAATTGGACAAACAACGTAATTCAGATATCTTTATTAAGATATTACTCACAGTGATCGGTTGGTTGATTTGTCCTGGAGCTTGACCCTACATATCACATAACACATATGGGTCACAAATGGTTCAATCCGTTCCTTAATTCACATATTCCTCTTTAGGCTTCATTTTTAGCTTTTCAATTCAATTACAATGCTCAATGTATGCCTAAGAGTACTTAGAAGTGAAAGAGAAAAGCGAAACTAAAACGTAATGCCTTTTAAAATTTTGAAATAGGGTCCCGCCGGCGTGGACTTCGCCGAGCGGACCCATGAGGTCTACAAAAGTACTGGATGCATCAAATTTACGCTCGAGCGTGAAGTCGGGCGCTCGAGCTGAAGGTCTATCTACATAGCTCCTCGCTCGAGCGTGAACTTCTCCGCTCGAGCGGACACCTTGACTGCAAAATATACTGGAAGCACAAATTTCACGCTCAAGCGGAGGTTCTCTCGCTCGAGCGGACATCAAATTTTCTGGAAAATCCAAAACATGTTCTTGAGCTTCAACTTGATATTCAAAGGCTCTAAATGCATGCTTTTGGCTCAATCTTCGCATATACATATACTAAAATGGTATAAATACCAAATTACAACATTTTGAAGCTCAATTCTACAAATTAATCACATGCATGTCCCAAATTACACAAACTCATTTCCAACATGACAAATTCATGCGTTCAACACTTACACCCCTATGAATTGTACATGCATGTGACATCTTACTCTCATTCTCAACTTACAGGGTACAAATGGTGATTACAAACATGAGCTTTAACCAAAATTCTACATGGATCATGTATTTCAAGCTCAACATGCGAATTCAAAGCAATTACATACATGCATGCATACATTGACCTTCAATTCAACACGATCAACTCAATTCATAGTCTAACTCACTAATTAATCTTCAATCCACAAAATTACAACTCAACTCATGAATCAAAGGGTTGATTACTCACCTAGAAGCTCAATCTCCCCAATGTATGCTTAATTCTTGAGTTCAACCTTCTAATTTCTCAAACTTGAGCCAAACACATAATTTTCCCTCTTGTTCCCTCTCTAGCCGACCCTCTGTCTCTCTCTTAGAGTTGATATCAGCCAAATGAACACAAAAGAGAAGAATTGAGAGTGTAATGGCCCTTATATAACCCCACTAAGTCACATTAATTTAATATTAGATATTTGAGCACTTAATTGATTAATTAAATCAATTTCATCTGATCCGAATCAATTTCTAATTAAACTTCACCGTAGGCTCTAAAAATTACGCCAATCATAATGGCGCAGTCAATTTCGGTTTCTGTGGCCGATAAGGCCTTCAATTTAATTTCTAAAGCAGATAATCAAACAGATATTCCTATGGTGAACAGATAGAAATTCAAAACCACATATATTCACATAATTGTCACACAAAATCATATCAGACACACAATCAAATTCATAATAAGGACCAATTAGCTAAATACGGAACAGGGTTATCACATGTTATCTTTGAGTTGATATGTTGCAATAAAATTTGTCCATTACCTTCTCTCTCTCTCTCTCTCAGATATCTTTGAGTTGTTGATGTCCTTTACTTTTCGAACTAATGTAATCTTTATTTAGTTACTAGTTGGTTGTTGAGCAAATGGGGAACTAATTCTTTGGGTGAAATTGCACATCTATTTTGTTTCTTCAGTTTCTTTGTTATGAGGCTGCTTACCTTCTATGAATTTTTGCTAGTTGCAGGCGGGAGCAATGCTAGGCGATGCTTTTCTTCAGCAATTGCCACATGCTTTTGGTATGCAATGGGTCTGATGTCATTCTTTGGTACTTTAATGATGCTTAGTTCGTTTGTTTGTTTTGTTTTTTTAATTAAATTTATTTATATTTTTTATTTACGTTTTATATGCACTATTGCTTCTTGAACTTTTATCTATCATTTCTAAACAGCTTTGGCTATTATTATTTCAGAAGAAAATTTTGAAATATGGTTTCAGTTGAAGCGTAAAAGTATGGTGAACTTAGATTAGGGTTAGAGAGAGAGAGAAGGAACAAGGAGAGGAAGATTTTTATTTAACGCATGTTCTTAGGTTCTTAAAATAAACCTAAAACAAATAGCAAATATTTATATGAAATATAATATGACCATATGACCATAGTACCCTCACTTAAAAAAAAACAGATGACTGTATATTCTAATACTTCCCCTAAAGTTGGAACATAGAGATCGAACATGGCCAGCTTGGTAGATAGACGTTGAAATGAAGAGCGAGCAAGGAGTTTGGTGAGTATATCACCCAATTGATCATCAGTGTACAAATGGTGTCACAAGTTGCTTGCGCAACAACAAATTCCGAAGAAAATGACAATCAATCTCAATATGCTTCGTGCGCTTATGAAACATGGGATTATTAGCAATGAAAATAGTGGTTTGATTATCACAACACATGGTCATAGGAGTAGGAACACGAATACCAAAATCCTGCAGAAGAGAACAAACCCATAATATCTTAGAGGTGGTATGAGCCATGGCACGATACTCAGCCTCAGCACTCGAATGAGCAATAACCAATTGTTTCTTGCTATGCCAAGTAACAAGATTACCCTCAATTCTTGCTATGCCAAGTAACAAGATTACCCCCAACAAATGTGCAATATCTAAATGTAGAATGATGGTCAGTTTGACTACCGGCCCAATCAGCATCACTAAAGGCAGTGACAGACAAGGAAGGAGAGGAACAGTAGAGTAGACAGCGATCTAGAGCTCATTTTAGGTAATGCAAGATATGACAAACATCAAAATGGGGTTGGTGAGGAGCATGCATAAACTGGCTAACAACGCTCATAGCATAAGTAATATCTGGACGAGTGACAGTAAGATAAATTAACTTCCCAATCAAACGATGATACCGACCAATGTCAAGAAACAATGCCCTAGTCTCACCATCAAGTTTAACTAAGGAGTCCATAGGAGTATCGCTAGGATGAGTGCCCAAGAGACCAGTCTTAGAAAGAAGATCAAGAACATACTTGCGTTGAGAAAGAAATAGACCCTGAGATGACTGAGCAATCTCAATCCCAAGAAAATACCGACGATGGCCCAAGGCCTTATTTTGAAATTGCTTACCCAAATAAAGCTTCAAATCAACAATATCGGTGGAGTCATTGCCAGAAATGATGAAGTCGTCCACATAGACAATGAGAACAATGACCCTAATAGATGAGTTGCGAACAAAAACAGAGTGATCAGAAGTAGAACGGCGAAACCTATATGCAAGCACGACGATACTGAAGCGATCAAACCAAGCACGAAGAAATTGTTTGAGTCTATACAAAGCCTTCCGTAGTCGACAAACCATATGCTTACTACCAGGAACAATATAGTTAGAGGGCTAATCCATATAGACCTCCTTGTGCAAATCGCTATGAAGAAAGACATTCTTTATATTAAGTTGATATAAAGGCCAAGATGGATTAACGACAATAGAAAGTAGAATCCGAATAGAATTAAGCCGAGCCACAAGAGAGAAAGTCTCCAGATAATCAACACAACAGGTTTGAGTATAACCTTTGGCCACTAGACGGGCTTTGAGCCACTCAACAGTGCCATTAGGATGATACTTGAAAGTATAAATTCACTGACAACCAATAGTAGGTTTCCAAGAAGGAAGAGGTGTATGTTCCTAAGTCTGATTTTGATGAAGAGCACTCATTTCCTCATCCATAACATGTTTCCAACCCGGCATGGACAAAGTCTGTTGATAAGAAGACGGAATAGAAGGGCAAGACAATCAACAAACAAAGGAGTGAAAATTAGGAGAAAGACAAGTATAAGAAACAAAATGAGCAATAGGATGCTGAGTGCAAGTACGTTTACCTCGGCGTAATGCAATAGGTAAATCATCAAATGCCATAGGTAGAGGAGGGTCAAGGGCCTCTGACAAAGGAGATTAAGTAGCTGGGCCATAAAAAACAATGCGACGAGCTTGGGACCGTTGATAAACCTGTAGAGGAGATGGTGGAGAAGAATCTAAATTGATGGAAATAGAGGGAGAGGATGGGAAGACAAAGGGCACCGGAAGAGTAGGAGTGGGAAAAGATGACCCCCCCTCACAACAAGAGATAAGATCATCTGACAACCGCTGACCAGAAGGGGAAAAAAAGAGGACTCAAAAAAGGTAACATTGGCACTAACACAGGACTGACAAGACTCAAGATGATAACACCGATAACTTTTCTGAGTACGAGAATAACTTAAAGAAACACATTTGTGAGCACGGGAAGATAACTTATCCAGTCCCCAATCAAGGACATGGACAAAGGCCACACAACTAAAAACACGAGGAAGAGGAAACGGGGAACAAGTATGGTATAACTGAGAGAATTGAGACCGGTTTTGTAAAATAGCTATTGGCATGCGGTTAATAAGGGAACATGCAGTAAGCATAGCATCACCCCAAAATTGTTTGGGAACATGTATGTTGAACATCAAGGTCTGGGCAATATCTAACAAGTGGCAGTGTTTCCGCTCAGCAACACCATTTTGTTGGGATGTATGAGCACAACTAGTTTGATGTACAATACTATGATCATCACAAAAAGTATTCACAACAGACTGCATATATTCTAAGGCATTATCAGACCGAAATATTTTAATACGTTTTTTAAACTGAGTAAAAATTTCATTATAAAACTTAGAAATTATTTGAGGCAAGTTAGACCGTTGTCGTAGTAAAAACAACCAAGTCATTCGAGAGTAAACATTTACAAAAATAACAAAATAAAAAAAATCGTTAACAGTGGGAGTGCGAGAAGAACTCTATGTGTCTGTATGGACTACATCAAAGGATGCTGACACACGACCAATACTATGACTAGAAAAGGAACTACGGTGATGTTTGCCAAGCTAACATGCTTCACATTCATGCTGAGACACATGACTTAAACTAGGAATAGCTAACTTAAGTATGGCTAATGATGGATGACCCAAACGAAAATGCCATTGTAAGGGAGACATGGTAGCACTCAAAATAGCAGAAGTAGGAGGATGAGAGCTATTAGTGTCTAGAAAATATATCCCATCCTTTTCATGCCCCGAACCAATCATCTTCTTGGTTTGGAGGTCCTGCAAAACACATGAAGGGGGAGAAAATGTTCAGAACAATAAAGAACTTTAGTTAATTGACTAACAGGGAGCAAATTAAATGAGAATGAGTTAACATAGAGACTAGAGGGTGAGGAGAGTGATGGAGTGGGCTGAAGTGTACCCTGGCCACTGATAGGTCAGGAGGATCCATCAGCTAGTATAATATCATGGGTAACCAGATGAAGAGTATGAAAAAGAGAGGAATTACCAAAGATATGAGAACTAACACCAGAGTCTAGAAGCCAAGGTTGGGATTGAGCCATACATGCAATATTACCTGAACTAGCCAATGTAGCAGTAGAGGATGAAGGAAGAATAGTACGAAGAGAATTGACTAGCTCAATAAGCTCGCTAATCTGAGTGGTAAGTGCATCATGAGAATCAGTTGGGGAAGCACCAAGACTATAGGGAAATGATGTTGATTAAGAGGATGGAACATCCATAATCTGATTCACATGATCAGGTTTACCATACTTCTGCCAACACTAGGGTTCAGGATGACCCAAAGAATCTCAATGAGTACGCTTTCGATCACTACGAGATGCGGAACCAGTACCACGCCCATCACCACCATGCCCATCACCACCACCACCATGAGAACCATGAGAATAACGACCACCATGAGAACCATGAGAACCAGTATGGGATCCACGATGACTAGAATTGCCATGAAAACTACCATGGTTAGTCCCACGGTCACCATTGCTTGAGATCAAGGCAGAAGAGGATAGTGACTGAGAGAAACCAGATGTGGAAGAACTCTGTCCCAAAGAAGAGCACAACTGAGAATAGACATTAGCACCCAAAAGTAAGGATACCATCATAAATTCCTTCCAATATTTCTTCTGTTGAGCCAAATCAGAAGTAAAAGATTGGTG
Organism: Camellia lanceoleosa; assembly: GCA_025200525.1. Classification (NCBI taxonomy): domain Eukaryota; kingdom Viridiplantae; phylum Streptophyta; class Magnoliopsida; order Ericales; family Theaceae; genus Camellia; species Camellia lanceoleosa. The sequence goes on along the minus strand of CM045769.1, from coordinate 28,169,233 downwards.
TTGCAATAATTGATCCCACAAGGTCTTAATGCCATTGTAAGGCGATTGTAATATTCAAGAAGAGGATGGCCAGACTATCTGGTAGCAAAGATCTGCTCATATAACTCATAAACACAAGAGACATTACTCTTATTGGAAAAAGAATTAGCAAGGGAGTCCCAAATGTCCTTAGAGGTGTCACAAAATTCCATTGTAGTAGCAACATGAGGTTCTAAACTATGCCAAAGCCACCCCATAACACATGAATCCTCAATCAACCAATCATCATGACCTGTAGCATCCTTAGCAGGTGGAAGTTTAGTAAGAAAACGCGACTTCTTCTTACCACGCAAGAAAATCTTAACAGCATGAGCCCAAGCCAAATAATTCAGACCATTTAATTTCTTAGTGGCAATAGACTTAGGTAACTCATCATCCTTAGCTACTGAAGATTTCACATCAGGTTTTGGCTCAGCCATGATAAGGAAAACAAAGACCAGCAGCAAACACAAGATTCAAAGAGAGGGGGAGCGGGGGCAGGAGAAATGCACAAAGGAAAACAGCCCACAGGAACAGACTTTGGGAAAGAAATTACCTAATCACTAGCATCAGCAAGCAGCCAAAGATGAGCATAAATTATCCAAAATGATCAAACCAGGCAGAACAGTGTTGCCGAACTAAGGAAAACACCAAAAACCATCAACAAATCAACCCAGCAGCAGCACCGAAGCAAAAAAAAAGTCAAAAAGAGCCTTCTAGGGCTATTTTAAATCCCAAGGTCAGAATATCACCAAAAACTCGAAAAAAAATTCAAAAATAGAAAACACACACTAGATGTTACCCAAAAGGCAATCCAAGAGGGAGGGTGAATTGGATTTCTATAAATAAAAATTAACAATTGCCCAATAAAATTAACAACTAGTACAACAAATAATTAATTGATGATAGATGGATGAATAATAGTTAATGATCAAGCACAATGATGAACTTAACAATGAAGTAGCTAATAGTTAATGCAGTGAATGATTTTTGACTTAACATATTAGGATTTAGATGAATTAGCAATGGATTTAACTAAATTAGGTAAGTAAAGATATTTGTAGATTTAGCACAATAATAGCAAATACTACAACAGTTATAGCAGAGACAGAAATGTAAAGAGATTAGGGAAGATGAGGCAAAAAAATTTATAGTAGTTCATCTTCAACCAAGCCTATATCCACTCAAGCTTCACTTGAGATCTTCTACTATCTTCTAGCTTCACAGGGGTGCTAGCAACCTCTTCACAAATGGAGCAATCCTCCACAAATTTTACACAAACTATACTAGTCTTCAAAACCTTGCAAACCTTAGGTGATTCACAATCACTCTCAAGGAATTAAGAACACTGAGTGTACTACACTCTTGCAAGATTGAAATGAAGGTGTTTTTGCTTTCAAAGAAAGCTACAAAAAATAATCGTTCAAAGATAGATACACAATATTGAAGCTCATAAAAAAAAGAAACTCTTAGAAGCAGATAAGCATTTAGCTTAAGCTTAGTGTATATGTTCTGAAGGAAAATGAAAACTCAGTTTAGGAATTTTTCACAAACTCAGAGAGATGGAGAATATATGATTGATGAAAGTTGGAAAAATGTTCAGCACGTTGTATCTGTTGTTGTCTATCTCTCTACTGTGTTTGTGTCTTTGTATATAACAGAGATGGTGCTCTGTTATGTCTGACAGAGCCCATCCTCTTCTTTCCGTTGAAGAGATGGAATGGTGATGGGTTGGGAGGTTGTATAAATCATTGCTCAGATATTCCCTGACATCTATGTGTGTTTTGCCCGTTGAATGATGGGTCATTTAAGGTAAAAATATTTTTTTTCTCTTCTCAACATTTGTCAGATTCAGTGAGGGTTGCATAGAGAGGACGCCCTTGGGAGGTCCTAAGTGAAACTTTGCTCTTGGTGGTCGTCCACCCGGTCGTCCACCCAAATGTCCCTCGGACGTCCCTGGTGAAGCTTTTCACTTGGTGGTCATCCACCTAATTGTCCACCCGAATGTCCATGGGACGTCCCGTCAAGTCCCGGTCGAGAGGTATGACGACAGCGGTCGTCGAGCATACTGTTTGTGTGACAGCCAGAGCAAAGCTTGGTGGTCATCCACCCAGACGTACCTCGGACATCCCTGCAGCTAGAATTCCTGCGTTATAGCTCTCTACTGATGCTGCTTGTTGCTGCCTTGTGTCATACCCGTTTAATCTTCATTTACCCCCAAATAACACAATTAACACAAAGAGAAGGTATTTTATCAAATAATAAGTTTCCAATGATAATCTACTCTTCAAAATAAATCAAAACAAAGAATTAAAAATCATCAAAATATATTATTTCTAACACTAGATGATCCCAAAAAATTCCACAAAATCACCATTAACATCAGGAGAGAGAGACGACCTCGAGTGGCTCGACTTGTCCGTACAGACTATGATGTCACGCTAACTTGATCATACAGAAGATGACGTCAGACGTCATTGTTACCTCAACAGAATCTCAAGAGTCTGATGAACACTTGACAAAGTCGAATTAATGCTCTGATACCAAGTTGAAGTGTAAAAGTATGGAAAACTTAGATTAGGGTTAGAGAGCAAGAGAGAAGGAACAAGAAGAGGAAGATTTTTATTTAATGTATGTTCTTAGGTTCTTAAAATAAACCTAAAACAAACAGCAAATATTTATATGAAATATAATATGACCATATGACCATAGTACCTCACTTAAGTTCACACAAAAAATAACAGATGACTATATATTCTAACATTTTCTATTGGGATAAGATTGATTTCATTGATGAAGGAACCATGCTTTCCCTCTTTTAGGAGTGGTGCTTTTGTTTTAACCCCTTGCCCAGTGTCAATTTCTGAGAGATGATTTACTTGGGGTTGGGGATAAACCTATTATACCTGGTGAGAATCTTAAAGGCCATTACTCCTTGTTTTTCAGAGTCTTGACACTATGGTAGTATGTCGTAAATTGAATGTTTCAGAAGGTAAATTGTCCTAATCGTGGGAGGGGGTTAAGTCTTCCAGGGGTAGGAAACTTAATGAAAATGTGAAATAGTTGATTGAGTTAAAGAGGAATACACCTTCTCCTCTTGATGAAGTGGGGTTGGGGGTGGGGGGTCAAGTCAGGTACTAGACATAAAGGGTTAGTCTTTGATAAAGTTAAGTGAAGAAGGTGAGAGGATGGATCAAAAGGGGACATGTGTTAGAGAGGGAATTAGGAATTGAGGAATTTGACTTCTTGAATTAATATGATGGTCTAGCAAATGAGATCATGGGTAGAAGTGGTTCTAAAATGAAGATTATTAGTTAAAATGTGAGTGGAGAACTATCCAAGAAAAGTAGAAGTGTGGTAAAGGAAGTTTTGATTAGGAATAATATAGACATTGTAATTCTTCAAGAAACAGAAATAGAAATATTTGATGGGAAGTTGTTCAAGAGCATTTGGGGGGGTTAGGTATAGACTATGAAGCACGGACACCTCTCCAAGGGCTGTGTATCAGTGTTGGACACGCGTTGGACACAGACACACGGTGGACACGTGTCCAACAAGCTGAAGAGAGTGTCCCTTTTTTTTTTTATAGACAGACACGCAAGGGACACATCTGGACACCTTTGGGACACTGCGGGGTCAGAAATATAATTTCTGAAACTTCAAGTGGGGGTCAATTTGTAAAAAAAACAAAAATTAAAAATCAATTGTTGACCTAGTTTCGAATTGAGAGAAAGGCTCGTCGGTGGTTGGTCGTCGGTGGTCTCTGCTTGCTGCTCACTAGTCGTTGCTTTCACTGTTATCAAAGGCATGTTGCTCAATTCTCTTCTTCTTTCGATCTTCTTCTTCTTCATTCGATATTCTTTGATCCTTTTCTTCTTCTTCTTTGCTCTCTCTCTTAGTCACTCTCTCTCTTTCTTCTGTTCTGTCCTGTCCTCTCTGACTTTTCTTTTTTTTTTTTTTTTCTTTTATGCTGATTCTAACCCCTCTCTTTTATTTTATTTTTTATTTTTCTTCTTCAATTTTTTTTGTGGCTTTTCTCTCAGTCAGTCAGTCTTACTTATATATATATATATATATATTGTTGATTAGTTTATAAGAACAATTTTTTTATTTAATTTTAATGGTATGTATTTATTAATTTTATAATTTTATGACATATAATAAATAAATTTAATTATATATATTAAACGTGTCCCCAACGTGTCGTGTCCCTTATTTTTTGAAAATTTGCGTGCCTGTGTGTCTTTGTCATGTCACGTGTCTGTGTCCGTGCTTCATAGGGTATATGAATTGGGCTTGTGGAAGATCTGCTTTGGGAGAGGACTTGATAATTTAGGATAAGAGAGTGATTAGTGAATATTAAGTAGTTGTTGGGGAGTTTTTAGTGCCTAGTTGGTTTAGGATTTAGGAATAATGATAATAGAGAGTGGTGGCTTACGGGAGTCTATGGATCCAATAGCCCAAAGCTTAGGGGATCATTTTGGGAGTTGCCTAGTTTGTTTGGGCTTTGGTCTCCAAATTGGTGTGTTGGTAGCGACTTTAATGTAATCAAAGTAATTTCCAAAACGCTAAACAGGGATGAAGTCACTAGGAGCACGAGGGACTTTGATACATTTATGAGAGTAGGAATTGGTTGATCCTCCATTGTCAAATGCTAGGTTCATTTGGTCAAACCTATAGGCGAATTTTGTGCGTAATAGTCTAGATAGATTTTTGTATTCTTTAGGTTGGGAAGAGATTCCTAAGTGTTAGACAAGAGGTGCTTCCTAGAGCAATGTTGATCACATTATCCAGGGGTCTTAGAAAGTCATTTATCAATTGGGATCCCACTCCTTTTAGGTCTAAGAATATGTTAGGGCATCACTTGTTTAAGAAACGTTACCAAGAATGGTGGGAAAGTTGTAGACCTCACGAGAAGGGGAAGTTTTAAATTCATGAAGAAACTAAAGTTTATTAAATAGTTGTTGGAAATTTGGAACAAAGGTTATCAGAGACTTGAAAGAGACTACAAAGTAAAATTCTAATTAGGATCAATGAGTTGGATAGTCTTGAGATGAGTGGTGGTCTTGTTGAATCTCTTAGAAAGGAGAGAGAGGTTTTCAAAAGTAAATTTGAGAAGGTGGTCTTTAGGTGAAGAAATTTCTTTGTCTAAAAAATCTAAAGCTTAATAAGTGGCTTGAGGAATGGGATAATAATTTCAAATTATTTTCTAAGGTTGCAAATGGAGATCAAATCATTAATGAGGTTTTTCCATTTATTCCAGATTGTATTCTTTTGAGGGAGGGGTGAGTAGGTCGAGATTAGAAGGGTTGGAATGGTCCCCCATTGATTCTGAGAAGGCTAGTTGGTTGAAAGGCTTCTTGATGGATTAGAAATAGGAAGGTGATTTTCAAGTGTAAAAAGGTATGGGTCCCTAGGGCTTAATGGCTTTCTTATGAACACTTTTTACGTTTGTTGGGATCTTGTTAATTTTGATTTGTTGAAAGTTTTTAATGAATTTTTTGAGAAAGGAATTGTTGATACATGCGCAAATGCTACATTTATATGCTTGATTCCAAATAAAGAGATTTCTTCAAGAATATGTGACTTTTGACCTATCTGTTTAGTTACTTATTTGTATAAAAGTTTGGCAGAAGTGTTATGTATGTCGTTGAGATTTGGTTTTGGGGGATTTCATTTCTCTTCTCAAGGTGCCTTTGTTGAGGGGTGTTAAATTTTATAAGTTATTTTGGTAGCTAATAAGGTGGTTGAGGAGTATAGATTACCTAAGAAGCATGAACATGTACACAGACACGGGACACATGATATGGTGATTTCAGAAAAATGGGGACACGGACACGAACATGGATACGGTGGGGACACGACAATAAATATTTTTTCATATATTTTTGTTTCTTATGTAGGTTAATATTACATCCATAAACAATCAAAACTAACAAAAACTAAAACTAATTTGATCTTAAAAAAATTTTTAAAAAAAATTCACTTTTATATTAACACTTATTGTTTATATATTTTTTTATGGATGATTTATTAAGTATTTAAATCTAGGCAACAATGAATAAAAATTCAACATCTAACATCCATTAAATGCACTAAAGAAAGAGGGAAAAAAACTATTTGGCGTGTCCCTTGAAAAGAAATTAATTAGATGGCGTGTCCTTGCCGTGTTGCCATGTCCCCATGTCTGACATGGGTATGGTGCATATTTTGAACTGTTAGTGCTTCATGGCAGATTACAAACAAGGAGAGGGTTATCTTTAAGACAGATTTTGAAAAGTATATGATCATGTGGATTGTTTTTTATTTATTTATTAGTTTCTTTTTGGATTTTGTCATGCAAAAGAAATGATTTGGTGAGATATGGAGGAAGTGGATCAAGGGTTGTTTGTCCACTAGTAATTTTGTAGTAATATTAAATAGTAAAGCATGTGATACTTTTTAAGACTACTAGGGGTCTTAGGCATAATTCTTATTTTTCTCTATTTTTATTTACTGTAGAGAGTTGATGTTTTGGGGAGGTTGGTTGATTGGTCTTAGGAGGTGGGTTTAATGGAGGGTTTTGTGATAGCTTGGGGTAGGATTTCAGTTTTTCACCTACAGTTTGCAGATGATACTATATTTTTCTCTTTTCAGATTTTCACCTACACTTTGTAGCATTTTTTAATTGTTGGTGGTCATAATATGTTTTTCTATGATTGTGTTATATTTCCAGGTGGTGAACACTCCTATTCACACAATCATGATGTGGACCATGCTCACTCTCCTGTTCATTTTGGACATGAGCATTCACATCCTCTTAAACATGCACTTCCTTAAAAGATCTTTCTATTGGTTTGGCCGTTTTGGGTAAGTTGAGAAACATGTAATGTGCATACGTTATTTGCTAATCTCAGTCACATGCTTTCTTGTTTTACAATATATATGTATGCATTATGCACATGCAACAATTATCTCTGTTTTATATATTCCTGTAATTTTGCCTGTAATAATGTATAGAAAAAAAGTTACTTCTAATAATGTATAGAAAAAAGTTACTTTCTATCTGTCACATTTGAAAATTAATAATTCTGAATAATAAATAATCAAAAATGCTAGAGACCCCAAAAATTCTATCAAAGTTTCTACCAAATGTCTCACATGGGTGTGGGACGTCCCATACCCATGTGAGACATTTGGTAGAAACTTTGGTAGAATTTTTGGGGTCTCTAACATTACTCATAAATAATTATTAATGTGGGTCCCACACCCATGTGAGACATTTGGTAGAAACTTTGGTAGAATTTTTGAGGTCTCTAGCATTACTCATAAATAATTATTAATGCTTAGCAAAGTAATAAAGAAATTATAAATGCACATTTATTGATAATCCAAATGTGTCACTGGAGTACATTGGACCACATGAATGGTTCAAAAGCCTTGAACACACTGTTGATGGTTAAAAGAGCCCAATTTCATTGATTGAGGTAATGGTAGTCACTCTTTTGGAAGGAATATCACCTTAAGAATATGAAAAGGTTGACAGAGTAAATACACAGTGAAATTGAGAAAAAGTGGCCCTAGTTGATATACGGGACTCAAGAACAGTGATACAGTCTGCATTACGGGTAATGCTAGGGGACGAGAAAGACCAAACTAAACATGAGTTAAGATAGTAAGTGTTAAGCATGCGTTTGTTTAGCATTAAGGGTAGTTTAGTCATTGTCAACCTCTAGGATCTTACTTAGTTTTCTTATATATATTTCTCTTGTAATCTTTAATTAATTCAATAATACCATGGTTTAGTTTAAACCTAGTTTTCATGGTATCAGAGCCAGGTTATCTTGGGACACAAGTTAATAGCTTGTTGTTAAACTAAAATTATGGATCTTAATCAAATATGCAAACTAGGATTTATCTAGCCAACCCAAGTAGTTGGTGAAGATTTGTTTAGTTGAATTGATTTAATATATTTTTTCAGTTTGTATGTTTCTTTAACCTTAAGGTAGTAATATACTTAGAAAGTGGCTGTGCATAAACCACCACTTGTTGAAGTCGTTGTGCATGAACCACTTGATGTTAAGGTGATTGCTTGTAAGCATCTTCTCAACTACTTGTCACTAAAGTGGCTGTACTTGGCACTTGTTTGTCATTAAATGATTGCATGTAAGGCAGTTTGTTGAATGTAACAATTTCTACCTACTCCACCTACAAATACTCCACCTACTCCACTTTAGTTTAGTGCTCCACTATTATAGTGCTCCATTATGGCTTATTGCTCCATTGTTTATTGCTCCATTGTATCCCCCATTTCTCTCTATAAAAGAGAGCTCTTGTAAACAAATTTATATATATCAATCAATAATATCAATACATAAATTTCCTACATGGTATCAGAGCCAAGTTAAGCTCTTGGTGTTCTTCGCCTTCCGGCGGGTGGCAACCTTGTCTTGACCGCCCGCCGGACCTCAACCAATTGAAACCTCCACTTGAATCATCCCTTTCCCCACTTAACTGTGGACTACGCTCTTCCATCTGCTCTGTAACTTCACCATGCAATCTGTTGCTCCTTTCTTCCTCAGATATTAGCGTACTCCTTATATCTTTGAAGGTGAGGTCTCACAGTAAATCCATAGGCATCCCGTCTGGGCTCGAAAAGGGCATGAAATTGGAGGCCTTGATCGTCATCAAGAGATGGACGGACTTGATCTGATGGAAGGTCCGATTGTCGTCTGTGAATTCGGAGCATCTAGTGGCTATTCCTTCACACCGGTCATCGTCTTCTTCTCCACCTTCATTTCTGATCTCAGAAACCTAAAGAAGCTCCAGCTTGTTGATCCCAAACCGAAAAGCCCGAGAAGGAAGTTAATCTTTGGCACAAGAATCCAATGATCCTATTTTGCAGAGGTTGTTTCAAAGCCCGAGGCTTGTGAACTGAAACCAAACTTGAGACTCGCCTCCGGAAAATGTGACAGATCCAAGAGATGTAGCCAAAGCAATGTTCTTCTCAATCTTGACCCATCCGAGCATGTTCCTAATGAGAGACCTACTCACGATGCTTCAGCCTGAAACAAATTGCTTCAAATTTGGAAGTTACTAAGGACGTATGTGAGGATCAATCTGTGAAGGAAGATACAAAAGAAGAAGAAATGAAAGATGCGACTGGATGAGGGATTGTTTCAGGCTCAGAGGATCGAGATCCAAAGTTTGCAGAAGGAGAGAACAACTTCAACTTCGGAAACAGCATCTTTCACACAAGATGGAAATACCGGAGCAAGGAAAATGAGGCGCTACACAAGTGCAATGCCCTTAAATGTTGTATCATCTGCTGGCAGTGTAACTGACAGTTTCAAGCATTTGACTGGTTCTGAAGCATCTGACTTAGAATCAACTACAACTTCTGTAACGCCCTCAAAATTAAACCCATTAAATATAAAACAAGACATGCATTATTAAAAGAAAACATTATATTATTTCAATCATCAGAGCACTACGAAATAAAAACATCATAATATTTGCCTTAAAGGCTTACATCTTGCCAAGTCAATGCTTGGACACAAAACAAGAGTTCTAACTCAAAACAAATAAAGCCCTAGGCTTGAATTACATATAACTCAAATAAAGCAAATGAAGTAAAGCAAGTCCTCGAGAGTCCAAATCCTCACAAGCTAAGTCCTTGGAGGTAGTAAACCACCTGAACCTGAAAATAAAGTTCCCATATAGGGTGAGCCACAGCCCAGTAGAGAAATACTAACCCAAGTATAAGAATTAACTAAAGCAGTAGTACCCAATACATGGTTAATACAAAATATTCAATTTACAATATTATGACACCAATGTCTACGTTGTCTATGACATATGGTCTATGACACCTTTTACTTTCCATTTATGAGACATGGCTCAAACACGCCAAACAACTCAACAAGGATAACAAATCAGGTTAAACCTTTCTTATAACATAATAAACACACATGTTGGGTCAAATCCACTTCCATTCTTCTCAACTGACACACATGGTGGTGATATATCATATCAACAACGAATAGAAATATTTCTATTCTCATTAAGCACGCACATATGTGATGCTACTGGAGTCCATCCCCTATCTCCTCCCAACAAATCCGGTTTAGAGGTCCATCCCCTATCTTCTCCTAAACCGTGGAGTTCATCCCCTATCTCCTCCAAACAACATGCACATGCAATGAAACACACAATTGCCATATACAACACATAATCAATACAAGTAATGTTTTGTATTAATTCAACAGTCAACATAAGTGACTTAATTCCAGTTATACCTAAGCCGCATGCAAGGTCTACAACAATCAATGGCTATCCTCCACCGATAACCCAAAACAATTATTTCTGAACAAGAAATAAATATAACAACACAAATAATCTCAACTTCACAGATGAGTGATTAAATATCCAACTACGTCAATTTATCTCATAATCCCCCAATTTCATGAATTAAACCCAATATTATAATCTTCCCTTAAATTAATTATATAAATTAATCTATGACAAACCCTAAGGTTTCTCCCAAAATTACCAAACCACCCCCACATACCAAAATACCACCACTTAGGATTAAAACGTATAAATGGAGTAGGAAATCCCTACCTCGAAGAAATAACTCAAAAGAAGAAGATGAAGATGATGCCCAAAACTCCAAAGTGCTCCAAACCCACAATTTCTCGATTAAAATGTAGCCCTCACTCTCTACCTTTTTAATGAAGGAACAAGGGTAGATACACACTCTAAATAGATCGGTTCTAAGAGAGAAGATGAGTTGGGAGAGAGAGAACTCAGTAACCTAGGGTTTTATAAACTGAAAAATTTGGCTTTTAAAACACGCTGCCAGATTTAAACTTGACAGTCCGCTCGGCGCACAACACACCGCCGGCGTAAAGAACAAAACAAGGTCCGCTCGGCGCAATGATAACCGCCGGCGTAGATCTCTCACCGCAGGTTTTGCAGGGACCAAAAATTGCTGGAAGAGTGTAAACCCCGCTCGAGCGTAGGAATGTCCGCTCGAGCGGAAAGGCTAAAAACTGGGCAACTAACAGCTAGACCAAGGCTCAACCCAATTGTTCGAAACACGCCTAACACATCCTAAAACTCGACCAAATAGAATTAAAGGATGACAACAACAACAATATGACAACGGAATCCACGGAATATAAGTCCGGATATAATAATCAAATGGGAAAAGACCGGGTCGTTATAACTTCTACCATCAAGAGGCCTAGAATTGAGGCTAACCATGTCATTTTGGATGAAATAAGGGAGATAAATCAGCGACTTATAGATACAGGAGTAGATATTAGTGATGAAGATGTTGATCCAACTGCAGATGGCTGCTTTGCTTGTGAGAAGGCGATGAAGGAACTATTGTCAAGTGCTATTTCATTCTTTGTTGCTCTCGATCAAACTTGAAGTCACAAGATGCTTTTGCTCAAATGTCACCTATTCAAATTTCTTACGGTTGCTTGTTCCTTCTAATTATCCAAACTCTCTCTCTCTCTCACTTTACACCCACCATCTCATATAACCTCCACTATGTCAACTTTTACACCAACCAAAATACTCCCTTTCCATCCCTTCCCGTGAAACAAAAAAAAATAAATAAATAAAGAAAGCAAAATCCCAAACAAATTTGCACCACCACTTTGTTTTATTCATATCCGGGATCAACCCCGATCACAGTTCTCCACAACACACACACACACACACACACACACACACACACACACACACACACAAAAAAACAAATCAATCACAACCCACAACCACTACAACAAAAACCGGCCTTATTTTTTCGCCTCTTCAGCTGTTCTCTTCTTTTTGCCTTTGTCTTGGGCGTCCCTTGCCGGTGCTGCCTCCGTGTTTCCCACGCCACCGAGCACGTTCACTTCCCGTTGCTCCTCCACTGTCACATATGGCGGACCTCCAAATCTGAGCATTACGGTGGCCTTCCGCTTCAGCTCCTTGTTCTCTGCCTTCAGCACACATATCTCTCGCCGCATCCAGATACATGCTCGAGCAGAGCGTTGGGCTTTTACTATCGTGACCTCATTTGTTCTACTCTGAAGCCAGTGCGACAGGTTGTTGACAGTCGTCATTGTCTCAACACATGACTTCAGAGTATAATGATTGGCCTCAATATCAGATTGAGCAGCCATTATCTGCTCAACTAACAACATTGGAAAGTTCAACGGCGTAAAATCAGGGGCGCTTGGTCCAGGGATACTTGCTTGAGGTTCAAGGGCAACTGCCCCGGCTATCTCTCTTGTGGCCTCGTTGAGGTCGGGAAAGAGAGTGAGACCACGGGACGAAGAGGCTATGTTCTGGGTAGCTGAACGGGAAGAAGAGGCCATATTCAGGGTTGGTTGTAGAGTGTTTCAGCAATACAACTCTCAGAAAACGAAGAGTTTTTCGGAGTTTTTCAGCAGGTTTTTTGTCTCAGCCTCAGCCTCAGCCTCCGTCTTGTTTAAATAGCCAAGGCCGACCCGCGCCTCACGCGCCTCTTAACGCCAGACGACAAATCGGCGCGCTTTTTGATGGCTGTCGGGCACACCTTTTGATGGCACGCCTTTTGATGGCACACTTTTTGATAAGATTGGGCACGCCTTTTGAGGGTCCGACAAGACTCGGTAAACTGTCCCGACTTTGATTTCGGTTAGCTCCTATATGGGTCCGACAAGACTCGGTAAACTGTCCCGACTTTGATTCCGGTTAGCTTCTATATGGGTCCGACAAGACTCGGTAAACTGTCCCGACTTTGATTCCGGTTAGCTCCTATATGGGTCCGACAAGACTCTGTAAACTGTTCCGACATTGCTTTCGGTTCTCTGCTACAACGGTTCGACACAGCCATATAGTGTCTTCTACAACGGTCCAACATGACCCCGTAAACTGTCTCCTACATGGGTCCAGCAAGACTCCGTAAACTGTATTCTACATCGGTCCGACATGACCCCGTAAACTGTATTCTACAACGGTCCGACATGACCCCATAAACTGTCTTCTACATCGGTCTGCCATAACCATACGGTCTTCTACAACGGTCTGACACGACCATACAGTGTCTCCTATCCACTTTTATTTTCACTACTACAAAAATAGTTAAAGATCACACTTTGACAAAAAAAAAAGATCTCACTTTTATTGGAAGTGTGATAAAAAAAATTATATTGATATTTTAATCACACTTAATTTGATTGAGTGTGATAATATTTATTTTTTATGTCACTTTTCAATTAAGTGTGATTATATATATATTTTTTAATCACACCTTCTAATTAAAAGTGTGATTATATATACACTACTACTTTTTAATCACACTTTTTAAACAAGTGTGATTATATATATATTTTTTAATCACACATTCTAATTAAAGTGTGATTGTTTATATATTTTTAAATCACACCTTTTAATTAAAGTGTGATTATATATACACTACTACTTTTTAATCACACTTTTTAAACAAGTGTGATTATATATATATTTTTTAATCACACATTCTAATTAAAGTGTGATTATTTATATATTTTTTAATCACACCTTTTTAATTAAAGTGTGATTGTATATGCACTACTACTTTTTAATCACACTTTTTAAATAAGTGTGATTATATATATATTTTTTAATCACACATTCTAATTAAAGTGTGATTATTTGTATATTTTTAATCACACCTTTTAATTAAAGTGTGATTATATATGCACTACTACTTTTTAATCACACTTTTTAAGTGTGATTATATATATATATTTTTTTTAATCACACATTCTAATTAAAGTGTGATTATTTATATATTTTTTAATCACATATTTTTAATTAATGTGTGATTATATATACACTACTACTTTTTAATCACACTTTTTAAGTAACACTACAAGAAAAGTGGGCTTATGAGACGGAACTTTTTGCGAGGACACATTTGTCGTCGCAAAAAATGTGACCTTTTGAGACGGCACAATTTGCCGTCGTAAAAAATATGACTTTTTGAGGCGACGACTTAAATCTGTCAAAAAAAAAAAAGTGACTTTTTGAAACGGTACAACTTGCCGTCGCGAAAAATATGCCTTTTTTAGACGGCACAATTTGTCGTCGCAAAAAAATGTGACTTTTTGAGACTTCATATATATAGTTACAAAATGGTTTAAATAAATGCAATGGCATTTTTCTATCATTAAAAAAAAAAAAAATTGAAAAAAACGACGTCGTCTTACTCTTTTAATATAACATTTCTCTTTTCATTCATTTTTTCATCTTCCTGTCTCTCTATCTCTATCTCTGTCTCTTTTCTCTTTCTCTCTCTCACTCATCACTCTTCTCTGTCTGTCTATCTGTCTCTCTCTTTCTCTCTGTGTCTCTGTCTCTCTTCTCTTTCTCTCTCTCACGCATCACTCTTCTCTGTCTGTCTGTATGTCTCTCTTTCTTTATATCTCTGTCTCTATCTCTCTTCTCTTTCTCTCTCACTCATCAATCTTCTCTGCATCTGTCTCTCTTTTCTCTCTGTGTCTCGCTCATCTCTCTTCTTTCTCTGTCTCTCTCTCGTTTATCTCTTTTCGCTATTTTTTTTCTCTCTCTCTTTCTCTCTCTTTGTCTATCTCTCGAACATCTTTTATTTCTCTCTTTTTTTTTCTCTCTCTCTCTCTATCTCTCTGTCTCTCTCGTTTATCTCTCTTATCTCTCTCTCTTTTTTTTCTCTGTCTCTCTCTCGTTAATCTCTTTTCGCTTTCTTTCTCTCTCTTTTTGTTTATCTCTTGCTCATCTCTTGTTTCTCTCTCTTTTTCTGTCTCATTCTCTCTCTATCTTTTTCTCTCTTTGTCTATCTTTATCTCTTTCTCTCTCTGTCTCTGTCTCTCACTCATCACTCTTCTCTTTTTCTGTCTACAATGCATTTTGTCATCTCTCTCTTTCTTTCTCCCTCACTGTGTTCGCCTTGCTCACTCTCTCCCTCATCTTTTCTCTATTTATTTTTTTCCTTTCGCGACCAAAAGTTTGGTCGGCAAAACCTTAATTTCAATGACTAAAAATTATTTTGGTCGCGGTATATATAGTTTTGGCAACTAAAATATTTTCGTCACTGAAAGAAAAATAAAAATTTACTTTCACTCATCACTCTTTCTCTCTCTTTATATCTATCTGTCTCTCTTTTTCTCTTTGTGTCTCTATCTTTGTCTCTCTTCTCTTTCTCTCTTTCTCACTCATCACTCTTATCTGTCTGTCTGTCTCTCTGTGTCTCTATTTTTGTCTCTTTCTCTCTCTTACTCATCACTCTTCTCTGTCTCTTTCTCTGTGTCTCTCGTTCATCTCTCTTTTCTCTATCTCTCTCATCTCTCTGTCTCTCTTCTCTTTATCTCTCTCGCTTATCTCTCCCTGTATCTCTCTCGTTTATCTTTTTCGCTCTTTTTCTTTCTTTCCCTCTGTCTGTCTCTTTTCATCCATTTTTTCATCTTCCTCTCTCTATTCTCTTCCTCTCTCTTACTTACCACTCTTCTCTCTCTGTCTGTTTATTTATCTGTCTGTCTTTCTATCTCTCTGTGTCTCTCACTTATCTATCTCTTCTCTCATTTCTCTATCTCTCTTTGTCTCTTTCGTTCATCTATCTTGTCTCTATCTCTTTTGCTCATCTCTCTTCTCTCGTTCTCTCTCATCTCTATTTTCTCTCTGTCTCTATTGCTCATCTCTCTCTTATTTCTATCTCTTTCTGTCTCTCTCGTTCATCTCTCTTCTCTCTATGTCTCTCTCGCTCATCTCGCTCATCTCTATCTTTCTCTCTGTCTATCTCGTTCATCTCTCATCTCTCTTTGTCTCTTTTTCTGACTCTCAATCTCTATCTCTTTCTCTCTTTGTCTCTCTTCTTTTTCTCTCTCTCTCACTCATCACTCTTCTCTATCTGTCTCTTCTCTTTATGTCTCTTTCACTCATCTCTCTTATCTCTATCTCTTTCTCTGTCTATCTCATTAATCTCTCATCTCTCTTTGTCTCTTTTTCTAACTCTCACTCTCTATCTCTTTCTCTCTTTGTCTCTCTCTTTGTCTCTCTTCTTTTTCTCTCTCTCACTCGTCACTCTTCTCTATCCGTCTGTCTTTGTCTGTCTTTTTTTCTCTTTGTCTCTCGCTCATCTCTTTTCTCTCTATCTCTCTCATTCATTTATCTTCTCTCTATCTCTCTCTCTATCTTTCCTACTCATCTTTCTTCTCTCTCTATCTCTCTTTTTCTATGTCTTTCTCTCGATCATCTATTTTCACTCTATTTCTCTCTCTTTGTCTATCTCTTACTAATCTCTTGTTTCTCTCTGTCTCTGTCTCTATCTCTTTCTCTTTCCTACTCTGTCTCTGTCTCTCTATTTTTGTCTCTGTCTCTCTGTCTCTATCTCTCTCGCTCATCTCTCTACTCTCTATCTCTCTATCTGTCTCTCTCGTTCATCTCTCTTCTCTCTATGTCTCTTTCGCTCATCTCTCTCTCTCTCTCTCTCTCTCTCATTCATCTCTCTTTGTCTCTTTTTCTGTCTTTCACTCTCTATCTCTTTCTCTCTTTCTCTCTCTATCTCTCTCACTCTCTACTACTACTATTACCTCTCCTCTACCACCGCCACTCTATCTCCTTTACCACTATCACAACTTCACCACTAATCTCCTTCGTTGCCGCCACCACCACCACCACCACCACCACCACCACCACCTCATATCCACCACCTTCACTACTGCTGTCGCTTCCTCTCCTCTACCACAAAAAATTAGTTCTTGATTTTTAGTATAAAAAAAAAAAAATGGGCCACAAAAAAATATTTTTAATTGATCATAAAAAATTAATTTTATTTTAACGAAAAATATTTTTCATTGAAATATTACCCCTACTTTTACCAAATAAAAAAAATTCATTAAAAAAAAAATGAAACAAATTTTCCCCCTTTTTTTTCACTGACCCGCCCGCCCAAAATTATTTCCCTCCTTTTTTTCATTTCCTTTCAAGTTTGCAGAGCCCTGTTTCGAAACAACACGTCGCTCTCTCTCTCTCTCTCACACACACACTCTCACGGAGGCTAGCGACGAGCGGCGAATTTTGGTTCGAGTTATGAGCTCCGAAGCTGCTTCTTCAAAGCTTCTTCACCAATTCTTGGGACGGAAAATGTGCGCGTTGGTGTCTGGGTTGTCCTCTGTTACTTCACCAACGATTTCATCGTTCAACGAGGTTCCAATCACTCAATCTCGCTTTTCTTTGTTAAAAAATGGTTTTGATTTCTGGGTTTTTGTTTTTTTGTGCGATTCTGATTTCTATCTATGTGGGTTTTCCCTGTAATTGATTGAGTCTTTGATTAATCGAGTTGACTTGTCGGAATCAGAGGCCGAGGCGTCTCTGGATTTTCTTTTGCATGAAGCTAATGAGGCGTTAATCAGTGCCTTTCTTGTTCTGTTGAGAGCAAAAGGAGAAACTTATGAAGAAGTATGCTCTCTCTCTCTCTCTCTCTATATATATATATATACACACACACACACACACTTTCTATACTACTATATGAAGCACACAACTCAGCTAGTGTCACTCATTTTCTGATATACCCAAATTGCTTGTATGTAACTGTTCAAGTTTCTTATTTAAATTTCAATATTTTCAAGGGGGATTGATTTCAATTGGGTATTGGGTAGATAGTGGGATTGGCAAGGGCAATGATCAAGCATTGTAAAAGGGTGGAAGGATTGGATGAAGATGGGGTTGACATTGTTGGGACGGGAGGTGACGGTGCAAACACCGTGAACATTTCAACTGGTGCTTCAATTCTTGCTGCTGCTTGTGGTGCAAAAATTGCAAAGGTGAGATTGTTTTTTAATTGCTTTGTTGTGTGAATTTTCAATACTTGTAAGTGTTTGGAAATATAAAAGCTCATTGAGGGTTTGCATTGCAGCAAGGTAATTGATCAAGTTCTTCAGCTTGTGGAAGTGCCGATGTGTTAGAAGCCTTGGGGGTTGTAATTGACCTGGACCCAGAGGTTTGTGTTATGAGTAATGCTATACAAAATAACAACTTTTACAAACTTTTTTTTTTACTCATTGAATGTCCTATTTCATATTTGAAAATTGTATTTTCCCTGTTGTTGATTAATGTCATTTATGTGTAACTTTGCTATAAAATGTTTATCCTCGTGTTTTGTTGGAGAAATTTAGTAAGCCTCTTGTGCTGTCATCTGCATTATTCAAATGATGAATGTGCTAAAAATAGAATCTTCAAAGATTAAAACAAAATTTGGATAGGAGATTGTACAAAATGCTTGATGTAGATCAAAAGGTTCTGATCTGTGGGGATTGCCTTTGTCTTTGAGTCTGGCGATAGATGACTGATGGTGATATGGAAATAGTTTAACCATAACATTTCCTAATGTGGAAACAAAATTAAAGATTAATGTGTTAAAATAAGAAAAACCTGTGTTTATTCAATGATCTGCTTCCATATCTATGTTTTGTTATGAGCTCATTGGAAGCCCGGGTTCATTCCAGGGTTTATGTGTTTGAATTTTTGGCAATTATACTTTTAATCTTGTGAATTTTATAGCTCCAGCTGCATCTCTTATTTGCAGGCATCTTCAATGGCTGATGAGTGTAACATTTCAAGGCTACCACTTATGGCAGATAGCTTAGATTCCAGAGGCCTTTATGTTGTGATGTGAAAAGTGGGACCACACCACTCATCCACCAATAAAAAAGTGTAATGTTCACACAAGGTGAACAAATTTGTTCTCTAATTTTTGGTTGGGACCAAGTTCACTCACTGAAATGCTATTTGATAAATTACTCCGATAATTGGAAGGACAAGTTCTGCCAGCCGAAGAAGCCAAAAAAAGTCAAATTATGCCTTCCTTGCTTGCACCCAAACTGGAAATGAAACTTTGATCCTGTAGTTCAGCACCTAAAAAGTCTATTAAGAGATTTGACTGTCAGATTTATGAGGTTTTGAAAATATTGTTCATGAACTAACATAATTTACTATGTATCCTTTGTCACATGCACTGTGGTTGTATGTGAAGATAGAGACAGATGATATTTGGGCTAAAAACAATGGAATCTATGTTTCATCTGATGTGCTAGAATAGTTGTTTAACTGCAGCTTATTTAGATTTTCCCCCCTCCCCATTTATTTGGGACATGGCAGAAAAGATCCCTTAATTACAATAAAAATTAGGAAACATTAGTACATATTAAAATCAAGTTAATGATTATTTTAATTTTCTTAGTCATCTGGTGTCAAAGAAAGTTTCTTCTAAGTTTGGTCCAAATCTATTATCCTTTGTGAAGACTGAAGACTCGTATATGCGGCCTACATAGTGTATATGCATGGCTAAATTTTTTCTCATTAACATGCACACATTGGGGGAATATTCATCAGGGGGATCAGTAAGTCATCAAACACACTGACACACAAAAGGACTAGCCTAACTTTTGGAGGCATGGAAGCACCTTACTCCACACGAGCTCGACCGATGTGGGAAGAGACACAGTTAAGAGTTTTTGTTTTTCTATCATTAACATGCATAATCACATTGGGGTTATATCCATATGGGGGCATGACCAAATTGATTCTCATGATTATATTAGAAATTAAATGTTGCCTCACGTTCTCTGAATGTCCATGCATTGATCAAACTCTAGATGGATATGAATGCATCATAGTTTTTCTTTAATATTACAAAATATGTTTTTTTGATTCTGCAGATTTTCTTCGGCAGTGTATTTGAAGCCTATATGCTCACATATCCATGATGGAGGGAACTGCAGCTACGATGGTAATGTAAATTGCAAGCCAATGAATTCTTCATGGAATAATGTAAATTGCAGCTACAATGGTAACAATTCACCAAAAATTACGTCATTGTGAGTATCCTACCATCTTTATGCCTATGTATCAACACTGACCATAACCATTTAATCTCTAAATGGAGTTGCATTTCTTTCATTCAGGAACCTTTTCTCTAGTGATTTGACTGGGGAAATAGCTCCTGCTCTGTTTGGTCTCAAATCATTGAAGTATTTGTAAGTATTTTCTTCTTCACCAATGCAACTCTAACTATCTAAGCATTTTAAAATTACCTGTTCCAGTTTTGGCAACAACAGGAGGAAAACTTATGGCATTCCCTAAAAGAAAAAATAAATTAACTTCTACTTTATTTCTCATTTCTCTTTCATTTTCTTTGCCCTCTACAAAAACGTCCTAATAGGAACAAAAAGATTTATATGGGAAGGATTCCCTCTCATGATACTGGCAACCAGCAGTATAGCTTGTTTGTTTGCAGGGATTTATCATACAAGACCTCAAAGAAGTCGTTCTTGGAAACAAATGTGTACTAATTGGATAATATATATATATATATATATATCTTGAAAATTGTTCTAAATGGCGGCATCCAAAGAGATGCCTTGATGTGCACGACTGTGAATTGTCTCTCGCTTTGGTTCACAAGGACAGGTAGAATGACAATCGAAGTTTATTGTGCTGATTCTTGAGGAGCTTGTAAATTTTATATTCCTACTCAATTCCTGTTTAGCTGTTTGTTAAGAGACAGCAAAAGTAATGCTGAATGCTCTTTGGAATAGAAAATTCTTAAATTTTGGTTATTAGGATTAGTTTTTCTGGTGATGCTTGGGAGGTAAATTAATTTTTGAATTCGTTATTTTTAAATGCACCTTCTTATATTTTAGTGATAAACTTGATATGCATTTATTTAATTTAAGTTGTTTTATTGAGCATATAGTCCTTAATAAGGCAGAATGGCGAAAAAGGATTCATGTAGCCGACCACTACTTGATTAAGATACATGGTTTAGTTTGGTTTGGTTTGGACTCTTTTTGAATGTGCCTTCTTATATGTTAGTGATAAGCTCGATAAGTTGAAATTCAGAATATTGTAATCACTTAATTTTTCGTTAGCACAGGTGTCCTGTTTGTATTCTTTTTCCTCGTTAGCATAGGACTTCAAAACTTTGCTATGAAATACTCGCAGCCCTTTTTATATTTAATTTTTTTTTTAGGATCTTCTAGTTTATGGAAAGTTACTTAATTAGTTGACACTCGCTGTTTTTTGCAGGACCTTGTAGCTAATCCAAAATGCTCGTTGCTTGTAGCAAAAGATCCTAAGGATAGGACTGATTTAATTATAACCCTGCACGGTGATGTTTCTGTATGGTAATGACTTCTGATTTTTGGATGATGTGTCATTCTGATCTCGATTGCTGCTTCTGTTAGTCTATTCTCAATGCATTCTTTCCCCTTTTTGGCATATATTTCCATTGTTTATCATAATTTTTTCTGTCTTCATTTCTATTTTGTCTATATGTTGTTGGCAGTCCCACATGAATAAAGATCATGCAGAGGATACAAAACTTATTGTGCAACACTCAACCTCAATTCCGGTAATCAAGAATACTCTTTAAACATCTCATTTTCATATGACAAGCAACTGCGAGTCGATCATATTAACAAACCCATGCTGTCAACATGGATAAAACCAGGATTGGTAATTTCGGCATGTTTGGTTGTGTTCATTTTTTTCGTTTTCAGTATTTTTTTTATTTTTTTTTTCATTTTACACATTTTCGAAAACAAAACAATGAAAAAGTGGGTTGTTTTCAGAAATTTTTTCCAGAAAAAGTTTTGGAAACAATTCACCAAACAACTATGTTTTCCGAAAGCTGAAAATAGAAAACAAAAAATGAGAACACAACCAAAAAGTTTAGGAATGCTTATTTTTTGTTTAAAAGTAAACTGGTAGCTGTTGTAGCGTACCAGTGTTGTTCTGGTTGGAAGATGGATTCTTTAACGAAAGAACTCTTGTTTCTTTTTCCCATTTTGTTCTTGAAAAAGATTATTTAACGTACCAGTGTTGTTCTGGTTAGAATGTCAAGTTGATTTTTTCCTTTGGTTTATGCTCTCAGATGTTTCTAGTTCAGAAAAAACACTGCAGTTTCGATGTTGATGTAATTGAATAAAAAACAGAGAGAAGCAAGTGTAGTTTCATTTGTTTCCTCACCCATTTCATGCATGAGAGATTTAATTTAAATGCTATGTTGCCATCTTTCTGATGTGTGATTTTTGGAGAGAGAGTTTGTGGAAAGAGGTACCTTCCTGTGGGTTGCAGGAGCAGAGGTTATCCGCTACTTTTTTTTGGTGTGTGGATGTGTTATGTTATGTTGTTGCATTTTTAGTCACATCTCTATCTGACTGATTACAGGCAAAGCTATGAACACGATTGTTTCCCCCTCGCATTTCATATTGTTCCTCCCCCCTGTGCAGATTCCACAGTGCTTGCTTATGTGTTGTTAGAGCTGAATTGTCGGCATAATTATGGCGTAAATTTATTTCTCTTGTCAGTTGATGAAGGCATCGCAGGGTATAGGGATGATTCACTTGAAACTGTCAAAAGAAATGAAGTCCAGGCGAGCAAGTCTCTTGATTTTTTAGTTCAGCACAAGTTGGGTCGTTTTTGCTTATTCTGCTATTGGTTTATTTATTTATTTTCTTAAAGACAAGATTTTGATTTTTCTTTTTGTCCCGCAATCTTTTCTTTCTTGTTGTTCGACTCATTAATTTCTGTTCTTGCTGTTCTAAGAACTTCTATTTTAGCTAATAAAATGGTTTTAATCTTTTCTGTCTTTTTAATCAAAGAGTCCTGTGTGCTTATGTGTGTCCTTTTTTTCTTTTTCCTTTTTTCAGTATGGACTACCACTAAAAGTGGTGTCTTACAAGGAACTGTATGGATGGACAATGGATGAAATAGAAGATTATTGGATTAAAGAACAATTGCACATTTTGTGGTGTTTTCCGGTCGCCAGGTAGAGCAGTTATGCATTTTCAAATTGATGAACTTAATTTCTCTTTTTTCCTGCCCTTGTTTCTGGATGCAGAAATGATGAAATGAATTGAGTTTGATTGTAATGATGGAATGCTTTCTCTGCAAGGCCCTTGATTGTGGTGCCGCATTGCTGAAAGTAGACAAGCTAGCTACTGGGCATAATGCAGATGATATTGCTGAAACAGATCTTTTAAACATATTACGAGGTGATATTGCTAGGTAATATCTCATCTAAGGTTTCTTTTTCTTTAACTTTTGTTTATTTGGTGAGCTGAGATTATGCTTTTCTGTTGTAGGTTGAGTCGATGCACATTCTATAACCAATTCCAAGATGCAAGCCATTTAAGTAATACCTATGAAAAGGAGATTGTTATATATCCTTTCCATTCGGTTGATGATTTGTGCCTAAAGTTGGCATTTATATAGTAATATGATTTTTTACTGATTCCTTTTGGTTGCCAAACCTTAACCAGCTGTTCACGTATGCATATTTCAAGAGGCTTGACTACTCCACTGAATGTAATTTTCAACCCCTTTTCATTTTTATTTTCTAGGAGGCCACATTTACTCACAGTTTCCTTCCCACTCTCCCTAGGAAATGGAATTATCATGTTTAACATTACATGCTATATTTCTCTTTTCAAGTGTTGCTGTACATATTTTCCTTCGTATGCCTACTTCTGTGACTCCTCATACTGGCACCTGAGATATTTTATTTATTTTGGATGGTGATTTTTCCTTTATAATTCTATGTTTTCCTTAATTGGTTCTTTGATGGGATGATGATTTTTTTTGGCTTCAATATTTTGTAATTATGTACCATGGCTGTACATTTCTTTACTATTTTTTGTATTGCTATATTTAAAAGTTTGTTTGCTACTGAAATTACAGGCATTTGACATAAAATTAGCACAAATTTAAAATAAAAAAAAAGAGGGCTATTATGGTGTTTCTAAAAACGTCGCTAAATAGCATCCCAACGTTTGGATTTTTTTGGGAAAAGGAGATACCATGGCGTTTTAAAAAGACTGCTAAATAGCATGGTGATGTCATGTGACCTTGAGTAGAAGCTTTAGCTGCGTTTTTAAAAACGCCGCCTATAGTCATACAGTGACGTTTCTAAAGCGTCATAGAGTTATAGCGACGGCCGCATCTTCGACGTTTGGTGCTAAACGTCACAAAAGAATTTAATGGCGTTTTTAAGACTTACAACGGCGTTTTTTAAACGTCTCTAAAACTTTAATTTCCAGCAGTGAAATATTTTTAATCACACTTAAAAGGTGTGATCTAAATGTTATTAATCACACTTAAAAAGTGTGATTAAAAATGACTCTTTTTAATCACACTTCCAAAGATCACACTTAAAAGGTGTGATCTAAATACTTTTAATCACACTTAAAAGATGTGATCAAAATATTTTTAATCACACTTAAAAAGTGTGATCTAAATACTTTTAATCACACTTAAAAGATGTGATCAAAATATTTTTAATCACACTTAAAAAGTGTGATCTAAATACTTTTAATCACACTTAAAAGATGTGATCAAAATATTTTTAATCACACTTAAAAGGTGTGATCTAAATATTTTTAATCACACTTAAAAAGTGTGATTAAAAATGACCACTTTTAATCACACTCCCAAATATCACACTTTAATAAAACTTAAAAAGTGTGATTAAATAACATACATCACACCAAAAAAGTGTGATCTTTATCTGTTTTTGTAGTAGTGTTTATTTGTCAGATTATTTTTCCTGTTTTGTTACTCTCTCCAAACTCAAGTTGGTTAGTTCCTAACCCCCTTGAGTTTGAGGGGGGCTGTTGAATGTAACAATTTCTACCTATTCCACCTACAATTTCTACCTACTCCACCTACAAATACTCCACCTACTCCACTTTAGTTTAGTGCTCCACTATTATAGTGTTCCATTATGGCTTATTGCTCCATTGTTTATTGCTCCATTGTATCCCCTATTTCTCTCTATAAAAGAGAGCTCTTGTAAACAAATTTATATATATCAATCAATAATATCAATACATAAATTTCCTACACAGTTGTCACTTGCTTGTTATTGAGAGGCTCTCTGTAGCCACTTTTCATGTACTTGTCATTGAGCTTGTTGGCTTTAAGCCACTTTTAAACTAATTTCCAGTCGTAGCCTTCTTCTCTATCATCATCATAAGAACAGTAAAAAGTTGAAGGATGGCAATGACGATGATGGCAAGATTCAGCAGCAGTCTCTCAATGAAAAGAATGAAAGTGTATCAGAAATGTCATCTCAAGGGATGGTTTTAGACAAAGGGTCTAAAAAGAAAAATCAGCCTGAATCTCTTCGGAAAGTAAGATGATTGTGATTTTTCCTGGCAGGTTATGATCAACTTTGAACTAGGTTGGTTTCTGGGTGTTTCTTCATATGTGGACCTAGAATTATAGTCAGGCAGCAGCTGGGCTAGACTAGAATTGTTGTTGTTGTTTTTTTTAAAGAGTTGTCTCTAGCCACAAATGTATACAAACACATGCAATATATATCGATCTCTGATCTGTATCTGTTACATGCAAAAGAGATTGTTTCTTCTTCATTCAGAATAATTTTTCCATAGTTCCTAGTATCCTTGTGATAGAATATTCTAATAGCATGAAATGAAATATGGTTTGTTGCTTTTCTTATTCTTAATTTTAGTTTTCTGTTTGTTCAAGATTAAAAATAATGATTCAGACCTCGATAAATTACAAAGTTTTGTGGCAAAGAAAGTAAAAAACATAACACATTGAGAAACAAATGTATATATCTAGTGGGATTGTTCTGCTAGTGCACAACAATTTCATATCAAATATGCTTCGGTGACTGAAATGTTATTACATTTGATGAAGTATCTTATTTCATGGAAACATAATCCATTATCGAATCTTACCTTTTTGGTTTGAGGAACCTGAATGGGAACATGATGTCACATGGTTCTGATGTGTTGGGTAATTCAAATCACGAGCGTGGTTCTCTTTTGATCAGGACATAACAACGTATCGATATTATCAAAATGCAAACATTTTCCATTAGACTTGTGGATTTTTTACCCTTTCAAGTATTCAGGAATGGTTCGGATTCCTTATATTTGAACAAAGCTTTATCATGTAAATTGGCAGGCCTTCAAGATGCCTGATAGCTTACTTGGTAAGAAAAGTGGTAATAATATCAAATGCTTGGATTCAAGGTTCCAATAAAGCTAGGACTGTATTCACGCCCCATTGGTGCATGCCCTCTTTTATTTATTTATTTATTTATTAATGTTAAAATCATTATTGCAACTTGTTTGTTATTGAAACTTATGTTTGATCCTCACTTTTGTAGGAAAAACTGGCAGTGGTGCTGGAAAAGATAATATTTCAGATGCTCCAAACGGCTCCACTCACCATATAAAATCCATGGTCGAAAAAGAACTTTCTCATTCTCCATCAAATCTTGTGTTTGGTTACCTTAACCTCTTCTCCGATGGTGTAGTATGTTTTTTTAATTTATTTATTTATATTATTATTTTTTAATTTAAATTTCAATGGTAATGTTGTTTCTTTATGATTGGTGTTACTGTCCATGAATATAGATTTAATGGACACATACATGTAAGGGTTTTACAATTCTGTAGGGAAATATTTTTCATTTTTAATTGATGTATGTGACTGAGAACTGAAGCATTTCAATGTGACTTGTAACATTTCAGCACAATTTTACTGATGGGATGCCTTTGGGAAGTGCTTTCCTCCTTTATGGATCAGTTGGTGGGTGGTCAAGAACTCTGTTTCTGCTTGCAGATGAGCTTCCTCAAGAGGTTCGCTTCTTCCTCTTGTTCCTTCATTTTCTATGGAGATTTTAATAAAGAATAATGACTATTTAATTTTATGTCATTATATTGATACCAATTTCGGAAAGGCCTTGAAACAAAAAGAATGGCTTCGTTTAGTAAGGATTAATGAACTGGAGGAGGGTGAAACAGTGAGGTTTTACTACATTCCCGCTCGCAATTCATACTCTGTGGAATTTGAAGGCCCTAACCGCGTCCAGGCTCTGCAGCTCTTTCCTCTTAACTAAGACAAGGACTCAAGGAGGAACCTGCAACAAGAACAACATGTTTTTATTTATAATAAGTTTATGTAACATGATGTATGTATGCTTTTTTCTTCTAAAAAAAAAAAATCTAAGTGCATGGAAGATTGATGTCAGTTCTTGTTGATGAGTCCAACCAATTACTATATTATCAATCAATGAATCTGCTTATGTATCCTTTCTATTATCATATCCTATAAATCAACGTTAAATTTTTGTGCAAACATGAAAACAAGTGACGTTCCCCACTAATTCATAATTATTGTTTGTGCAAACATGTACCTAGAACTTCGAAAAAAAAAAAAAAAACAGAAGAAAAAAAGTCACACCAATTCGCACAACGTTGATTTATAAGATATGATAATAGAAAGGATACATAAGCAGATTCATTGATTGATAATATAGTAATTGGTTGGACTCATCAACAAGAACTGACATCAATCTTCCATGCACTTAGCTTTTTTTTTTTAGAAGAAAAAAGCACACATACATCATGTTACATAAACTTATTATAAATAAAAACATGTTGTTCTTGTTGTAGGTTCCTCCTTGAGTCCTTGTCTTAGTTAAGAGGAAAGAGCTGCAAAGCCTGGACGCGGTTAGGGCCTTCAAATTCCACAGAGTATGAATTGCGAGCGGGAATGTAGTAAAACCTCACTGTTTCACCCTCCTCCAGTTCATTAATCCTTACTAAACGAAGCCATTCTTTTTGTTTCAAGGCCTTTCTCTCATCTTTCCTTATTGTCAAGATTCAAAATGGATTTTTATATAGTACATCATTGTATTTGCATATTATAAGTGCGTATATATCGGTAATTTTATGTTGTCACTAAATTGTCTTCCCTGCTAAATTTTTTTTCACTCTTGGCCTGGCTTAAGGATGCAAGCATGCAAAGTGTCTTGTTTCCTATAAAAACATGTGAGTTGATGGGTTATTTTACTCCATAACTAACTGCATATATTCTACTAGGCTTGATACTGACTCTTATGTATTGCAGCATCTTCTAAAATTATATACTATGGGTAGAAGTGCAAAATTAATTAGACTTATTAGATGAACGTTGTTACTGGTTCTTTTCTTATGATAAATATGATTGTTTACCCTTCGTCATTTTGGTTTCTGTAATTTCAATTAACTTGATTTTGTCTCTTAATTTTAAATTTTGTGTCAATTAAGTCCAATTGAAAACAATCGTTACAATTTTTTATGGAAATTTCGCATGTGCTGCACACAACCAATTTTCAGGGGCATAATGGTCCATTCAGCTGTCTCTCTCTCTACCCTCCACAATGATTGTTTCTTTCTCCCCAACAACCCAGCACAAACCATCCCCAGCTTCCATCATCAACGCCGGCTATCTACACCATGCACACCACGTTATTCCATCACTGCTGGCAATCACCACCATCTTCCACCCTCCCAAACCACCACTTCTACCACCCAAACCCCTCCACTGCCATTGCCACCAACTACCATCAGCTACCATCAACCACTCTGTCAACCATCACCAAAACCCCCTTTTTTCCACCCAAACCTTCTTCCACCAGCCTGAAACCCACCTCATCACCATCATCCAACAATCGCCTAGCAATAATAATAATAATAAAATAATCATTTAACAATCTCAACCCTCTCCACTACCATTTCCATTAGTCACCATCAACAACCATCCCAACCACCAACAAAGTCCCCCTCTACTACCCCATTACTGTGAAACACCTCATCTGCCAAATCATCCCCTTTCAACCACAGCAAACCCGCCTTTCTGCAAACCACTCCGTTTGTCAAATCAATTTTACCCTCCACCACAAATCAATGAAAAAGAAAAGAAGGAAGATAAAGTGAATGGGTCAGAGGAAGAGGGGGAAAAGGAGAGGAAGGAGATCGACTGAGATTGCCTTTGCAGTTGTCATTGAAGATCTTTGCCTCTGATGGAAGGATAGATTGCTACTTCTTTGTCGCCATTGTTGCGCTGTGCTCCTCCTTTGTTGCATTCATCCTTAACACCCCTTCTCCATTGCCTAAAGCCCCCTTCCCCTTTGCCTTCCCTAACGCCCACCAACTGCCTCCTCTCTCTCTTTTTTTTTTTATATATATAATATTAGTTTTGAGCAAGTTAATTAAGTGTAACAGGTGATTCTAAATGCACCTCATTATACCCTTAAATGAAATTACCAAAAATCCTTAACCATACAACCATCTTCTACCCTGGCTAGCTGGTGCGACTAG
This sequence comes from Camellia lanceoleosa, assembly GCA_025200525.1. Taxonomy (NCBI): domain Eukaryota; kingdom Viridiplantae; phylum Streptophyta; class Magnoliopsida; order Ericales; family Theaceae; genus Camellia; species Camellia lanceoleosa. The sequence continues at coordinate 28,140,053 of CM045769.1, read as the reverse complement.
CAGCTCCAATTGTCACCTGAGCCCCCTCCCTTTCCAACTCCCCTTCCCACCCTCTCCAACTCCACCCGCCATTCCCCAGTCGCTCCCTACGCTCCATGCCCCATCTCCACCCCACTCCAGCGATCACCCCATCCCTTTTTCCTCACCTAGATGTCGTTGCTGCCAGCCACACCCACCCTAGAACTCTCCCGTCCTTGCTCCCTTCCCCTTCATTTGAAATTGCAGAGCACCGTCACCAAAAAACATGACGGTGGTTTAGACGTATACCACTAAACAAATAGTGGTGGTTAGGACATAGACCACCGAACCAAATTTATGGAGATCGCATCGGGGCGGCGGCGGTCATGATAACTGGTGGGGAAGGAAATTGAGAGGGGATGTGGGGTTTAGGGATATAGTTTGATGGGTAAGGAAGGGAGCTAGCGTCAGGCTGCAGGGAGGGAAGGGGAGGCTGTTGTGCATTGTGGGGAGGGACAGGGAGATGTTGCCGGAGATGATGGAACGGTGGTGGTGGTGTGGAGGGGTTGGAATGGATGGGGGTAAAGTTGGTTTAAATAGGGTGCTTAAAGAAAAGAACAAAATTTGAATTCCGGAATTCGGATGCTCAAAGAAATGAAATGTCCAGCCACAAGTTTGAGGTGCATTTAGAGGCACTGAAGCGTTACTCACAAAGTTGGATGGGGTATGGGCGAATGGACTATTTTACCCTTGAAAACATGGCGTGTGTTGTTCACGTGTGAAATTTCAGTGAAATTGTAACGGCCATTTTCAATTGGACTTAATTGACAAAAAACTTGAAAGTAAGGTGCAAAATCAAGCGAATTGAAATTACATGACCAAAATGACACAAGGGGTAAAGTATAAGGACTATTGGTGCAATTTTCTGTTATTTTTATGTATACATCAAAAGTGCAGAATGAATTGGACTTGGTACATGTGTGTAGTTCATGATCTTTACCCAGAAGGACATTCATAGTGTGATTAGCATGATATTAGACACTTTATATTATTAGTCCACATCTTAACATAATTTATCTTAAAGGAAATATTTGATCTAAATTTTGTTGACAAATTTTTGTTGTGCATTATTAAGGATTTGCCATGTTGGCGTAGTTATGAACGCCACATTAGAATATAATCATACTTTGGGCAACACTAAATCTTGTATTTCATCCTTAAAAACTTCTCATTTTTTAATTATAAATGTAATTAAACTTTCCTTTGGTGCTATATCTTTTGTTAAACCCTCATGTGCAGATAGGTGATTTTGGAATCTTGGTAAGCTATGAAGCACTGACATTGCAAAACAAGTGCCGTATCCGTGTTGGACACACGGACATGTCGGGGTATGGGACACACCACATGGCATGTCCCCTTATTTAATTAATTTATTTTTGGGAGACACCCCCAAGGACATTTCAGGAACACATTAGGGACATGTCAATTTGTCTTTTTTCCCATTTTATTTAGTACTTTTGATAAATGTTGAATGTTTATTATTTTTTTCCTTAGATTTAAATGCTTAATAGATCATCTATAAAAAAAAATATATAAACTGTAAGTATTAATTTAAAAGTGCTTTAAAAAAATGAAATAAAATTAGAATTAGAGTTAGTTTTTGTTAATATTGATTGTTTGTGGATGTAATATCAATCTTGATAGAAAAAATATATATATATATATATGAAAGTATATTTTGTTGCCGTGTCCCCGCCTTCCGTGTCCTCATTTTTTTGAACTCGCTTTGTGTTATGTCCACATTCGTATCTGTGTCCGCATCCGTATCCATATTTGTTCTTCTTAGTTGGTAAGATCCAGTTTCAATGTCTCGAAAGCTCTCTTTTTCAATTTCCTCTCAACATTAGTGGCACTAGCAAGAACAACATTGGTTAGTATCGTTTCAGTATGGCAAGTTGAATCCTATTTATTTATTTATTTTTTAATCCCAAAACAATTGAAGAATTAATAATCACGTTTTACTGTTATTGTCGCACACGCTTTAGTCATGGGCCAAGATCAAGGACAATCATCTTTGATTGGGGTAAAAAAATCTTCAAGAAATGATCCAAGCAAGCTCATTTTGACGCTGAGGGTATGATATGCACTAGCATTAATAATAATCCCAATATGTTTTTGTTGTTTTTATTTTTGTTTTTGTTTCCAGGATTCATGGCTTGCAGGCGGGTTCATGGCTGGCAGGCGGGTTCGTGTACATTGCAGTTGCCAAAGTGTTGGCAGAAATGAACAATGGCAGCAGCTCAGCAATAAAAAGTACTGTACTCCAATTAACCTCATTGATATCTGGAATGGCCGTCACACTTTGTATATCCCTTGTTGAATGAATATAAAACACCTTCTAATATGTATTTAGTAGTTTTTCATATCAAAGTAATCCAAGTTGTATAACATTACACATTTGTAAATCAAGATCACAATGATGAAAATTATGTTTTTAAATCGAGAGACCACAATATGCCACATCACTCTATACAAAAAATTTGTACAATTTTTCTTTCTGTATGTCTCCACCACTCAAAACTATTAATGCATGGTGAATAGGTGATGTATCATGCATGCAACCTATATGAAAAATAAAAGATATATTGTTAACTCAAATGCTCTGTTCCTCCCAGTTGAAGTGGCTGGCCGGCCATACCAAACGCCTAAATCTGCTTAAACCAAGTAAATTTAGAGTCACAAACTCTACTCCATTTTTATATTTTGACAGTAAACAAGACAGAATAATACTCCAAAAATTTCCTCACAAACAGTAGTTATATATTTTTTGGGTGAATTCAGTAGTTACATATTACAGACAAGCACTCACAAACAATTATATTACATAACTAGCGCACTTACTAGCAATTTCTAGCATAATCAAACCCTCAATCTCTAATTGGTACACTTTCTCATATAGCACCTTTGAAAACACCATTTATGTTTGATTTAGAACTAGGAAGGGAAGCCATAGCAAGACAATCTTCATAGCAAGATAATCTTCATCCTGAAACATGTTATCAAACTGGTTTTACATTTTCAGCCAAAGGAGATACAAGTACTACCAAAAATAATGAAATTCCACTTGAGAAAATAAAAATTCACTGTGAAGTTGCATTCCTCATTAATTTTCCTGTGTGAAATCTTAAAAGAAAAAAAAAAGTTCAGAAAAGTAAAAGAACAAGAACATGACAAAAAATAGAAACATCACAATAGACATAACATTATAAGATGTTTCAATGCAGTAGCTCATAGGTTAGTCCAAAGTTTTCCACTAGTTAGATCAAGATCTTTGGCAAGTTGTTGCCCATGTAGAATCCCTAATCAGGATGAGTGAGACACGAAAATAGAAAGGAACAAAATAGGAATTATAAATTATACATACACACAAGAACACAAGATTGAAAGTGGTTCATCCCAAAATTATATGTTCACAGTCATTGCGGTTGTGCAATGATTAGAAAAAATACAACCAATATACAGAGAATTATGTATTCATAGTTGGATCTACGATCGAGTGGTAAATATTCAATACTTATCAGATCAACGCTTCTCAACAAAGATTGGGTAACAAGCCAAGGATCAACATCCCCTCCCACTCTTTCTCGATTTTTCTCAAGGTTGAGCACTAAAACTCCCATTTGGTAATGCTTATGTTTTAATCTTTTGTTTATGTTTTACAAATATTTTGAAAATGGGAAACAAAAACTTTGTTTGGTGTCATTTTTTTTTCCAAAAAATGGAAATAATTTTGAAATTTTACTAAATTATACGAAGAAAAAAAAAGGTATTATTTTTAATACAAATAGCCAACACAAAATTGATAAAGGGGTACTACTCATTTTTTCCGGAAATTACATTTTAGCAGATGCATTAGAAGAAGAGATTTAGTAAGTTGTTTAAACATCAACTTTATTTGAGCACAATTATCCCAGCCCTATGCTCACTTGATGTACTCAAATTAGTATATCCATCATAGGAGGAAAATTACTGATTAGTTCTGAAGATGGTACGTATGACCTGACAATTTGCATTGTGTGTACACTCAGGCAAGGTTGGCTCAACTCATGAAATTGGTGCCCAAGCTCTTCTGTGGCTAAGCTCAATAGGTTTTTTTCTAGTGGGTCACGCCATGCCAGAGCCAAAAAATTTAGGCCCAAGCCCTGAAGAGCTAGTGCAGTGCCTAACCCTAACAATCTTTTTTTTTTTTAAACATTTTTCCTATTTTTTGCTTGTAGGTTGAGCCAATGGGCTGATTGATCACCTCTCAAGGGCTAACTGGTCAGTCTACAACACCTAGACCTAGACCTAGTCCCAAGCCAAGCCCTTTTCAGCCTACCCAAGAATATGGACCTGGCAGGGTCACTAGTCAAATGATGACCCTACAGTACATTTCGATAGCATCTTAAGAACACAAACTTCTGTTTTTTCTTATATGTTTTTTAACATATATCAAAACATACTTATTATGAATAAAAGGAATACAGGCAGAACCAAAACAGTGCAATTGCATCTTGGGAAGTAAAGAAACTGTTAGACACAAAGAAGAGGTAGGAGCAACATCTTTGGCTCTAGTTATATCATTGTATAAGAATTAAGAGGCAAAGGAGGAGGTAAAATAGGAATAGTAAGACTGATACTAGGTGGAGAGAAAGAAAAAGGAACAGAGGAAGAAGAGGACATGATCGTTAGCAAGAGGACTAGGATTAGGAGAAACAGAAACATGTCTAGGAGAAGAAACAACAACATTATCTACTCCCTCCTTCAAATTCAAACTTAATAATGTGTGGCATGTTCCACAAACTTCATCTATTTTGTTTTATGTTCATCAACTCACATCAGATAATGCTTGCACCATTACATTTGTTGATAAATCATTTGTTATTTAGGACAAACACAACAACCAAGTTCTATGTAGAGGTCATCATCAGAATGGTCTCTATCAGTTTCCTTCCCTCTCATTTTGATCACTGTTCAAAGGTTTTTTCTAGTATTAGTTCTCCAGCTGCCACTTGGCATAAGAGACTAGGGCATCCTTCTTCAGTTGTTTTTCATCCTATAGCTAAAACTTGTGGTTTTTCCATTTCTCATAAAGACTGATCTTCTTTTTGCAGTCATTGTTGTGTCTCAAAGAGTCACAAACATCCATTTGTATTGACTAATACTAATTCCAATGTTCCTCTTGCTTTAATTCACTCTGATACCATGAAGAAAATAGAGAGAGAGAGAGAGAGAACAAAAAGCTATTTTCTATTATTTCATTATGAACTCAACTACACATAGAAGTCTTTGATCAATGTATAAATGGAAACAAAACAAAGTATCTCTAGATTAGTCATAGATTCTAACTAACTAAGTTTGTTATAGAGGAGAGGATTGTGTACTGCTATCCTACATCCTTATGAGAGTTTTATAGGTGTGTTATAGTTGTCATTGCAGATCTGTCTTCAATAGCCTTAGTTGTGGTTATGGTTCCTAGGTTATAGTATCTAGGAGCTAGGTGTGGGGACATAATTTTCGACATGTCCATGTGGCATGACCTTGGCCTAAAGTGCTACATGGCGGAATGTGATTGGCTAAGGTATGAAAATGATCCATGTCTAGGCTTAAGTATTTGGTGAAAGACAAAAATCCTAGTGAATGAATGACTCCTAGGTTAGGTGTATTTAGGACTCTTTTGAGAGGTTAACCGTAACCTAACTAGGAGAGATGAATCATCTAGTATTATTTCTAAAAGGAATAAGTGTTTGACTTGATCACTACTTCTAGGGGAAGGACACCTTTATATAGGCACCCCCATCTATGAGAGTTACTGTTAGTTTGTCAAAATATCTTGGGATGTTAATTTACTGACTTTATCATTGGAGTGCCCTCTCGGTTGACAAGCAATTGAATTAGTTATTCTAATTGTGCAAACGTGGGTCTATATAGGTTGTGTGTTCTACAACTATGTTCCCAGAATTCTAGGAGAAAGATCAAATGTTGGTTGTGTGGTAAAATTTTAGCACACACATACTCCATACACTTTATTTTTTGATAATTTTTTGAAATACTTTTCTATACTTATTAGACCACATGAATATTGTTACTCAATACATATGTATCGCATATTCCAAAAAATTTACAAAAATTAAAAATGAAAATGAAATATGAAAAAACATAAAATGCTATATGCTTAGTTAAATTAAAAAATGAAAATGGAGCGAAAGAAACTATATTTTGTTCTGGTTAGGTTAAGAATATGGAAAAAAAAAATGAATTAGATAATAGTACAAAAATAACCATTTTTGTTTAATTAATTTAATTTTGTTTCCCCTGTAACCATTATCCAAATGTAGCATAAATATTATTAAAAAATTTAATGGCAATTCTTTTATGCAATTACCTTAAATATATGTAAATAAAATATATAACTTATAAGGATAAATTACAGTCACCTACATTGAGGTTCCTAACAATTACACTGATCTCCCCTTCTTTTTCTAAAATTACACTGACTTTCCCTACTATTAACGGCGTTAATGGGAGGGTTAGTTTAGTAATTTTAAAATTAGACATATTTTTGTTAATAAACATTAAATGTGCGATTATTATTTTGGTTATACCTTATATTGTGTTTGGTTATGAGTCATTATTTTTTTAGTTATGACTGAAAAAAAAAAATTAGTTATAATATTTGTGGTGTTCAACACCACAAATGTTATAATTTGCATATGGTACATATAAAATGTTATGCATTTTAGAATAACCTATTGTTACGACAAAAGTGATGATGAAACAAATTAAAAAATTAATTATATAATATAAGAGAAGTTATTTGGTAGCTTTTAATCAATACTTGACATCATACAGTTTAGTTGTCTTAAAAAAAAAAACAAGATAAAATTGATGAGTCTTACTATCTTTCTTCTTCATTTTTTTTTTTTTGATGACATGAGTTTTACTATCTAAATTAATAAAAATAAAATTGGGACACCACTTGTATTTATTTGAATAGTATTAAATAATATTTTTAAATACTCACATGGTTTAACTATATATATAATTTATTGCATTACATACATACAAGTTCTTGTATTTTTCATTTGGCTTCAATAATTCATATTAATTTGTTTGCCTCAAAAATAATTAATTGATTTATTTTATTTTAAATTTACAGATAATCACTTCAAATGTTATACAAAATCAAACTAAAACCCCCCTATGTGATAATCTAACAACTAATCACTGACTTTCACAAAAAAAAAAAAAAAAAAAAAAAAAAAAAAAAGAGAAGCAATTAGTCAAACTAACAATCAACTAACGGAAAGGGGGAATTTGCAAATCAAAAATAAACCTCAAGGGAGGTCAGTGTAATTTCTAGAAAAAATAGGAGAGGCCAATGAAATTGTCAGAAACCTCAAGGGAGGTCAATGTAATTTCTGGAAAAAAATAGGAGAGGCCAATGTAATTGTCAGAAACCTCAAGAGAGGTGAGTGTAATTTACCCAGCTTATAATAGTTATTGTTTTCACTTATTTTTCAAATAAAATTTTTATTTATGAACAATTAATTGAAAATACAAAATTCATAAATTTTTAAGTAGATTACAAAATTACCATTTAGGTAAATTCTAAATACACGTAATTTTCTAATACTATGTTGAATGGTTCAACAACTCTAAGACTGGTCTAAGCGGTTCAATTCAAAGATATTAAGGTCAAATTAGAATTTTTATCTATTTTTATCCATGATACAAACATTGGCTAACAAAATGATTTATATCAACAACAAAAAAAATCTCTATACGTTTAGACAATATTTATAGATTTATATTTTTAATTATGTACAGATTGATTTCTCTTATGTATATAATTAATTATAGCTAGAATATTTAAATTAATTAATTTTCAAACTAAAAAGTAAAAAATGTTGGTTTGTAGTGCTGGATAGGACAAAGAAAAGGTATTAAATGGAATTGGGTTAAGATAAGTTGGTACAAATGTTGTAACATTCAGTTTGTGAATAACTAAACTTGCATCCAACCTTAGGTTTATATTTTAAGAGAATTGTGTATCAGTGAGGCAAATTAAAAAAATTTGCACTATATATTTGTATCATTTGGATGAAAGTCTGACACATAAAAGACTTGCATCAAACACAAGAAATAACTTGCACCAAGCATAAGACATATTTGACCCCAATGAAAATGACATTATTTTTTAGCCATTTTCTAATTGATTTGATATTTTTCCTCATATTTTTAATAGTTGACCTAATTTTAACCTTGCACCACATGTCTAACCATTCCATGTTTTTATAATCACATGAAATTTAATCCATTCGATGAGATTATTTACAAGGGGTTAGTTTAGTTAATGAGGATAAAGATCATAGAATATGATCGGTATAGATTCTAACAAAGTTCACATAGAGGTTGATTGTAGGATTGAAAATTGTAAGGGTAATTGGGGGAAGAGGAATAGAAAAGTGTGTCTAGGAAGGAAACTAAAAACATGAGTTGAAAGTGGTTAACAAGAGGAGTGACATGATTTAGAGGTGGAGTTTGATGCAGGTTAGAGATGGCTTCATTTTGGATGGCTTGGGAAAAGGGGTTAATGCTTACTCTTTCTATATTATTATTATTATTATTTCAGTCTCCAATTTATTTTCGATTTTAACAAATTTTAAATGAATTTTATTATGTAATTGTAAATTAAAAATTTTAGATGTTATGTCATTTGAGAAAATCTAATATAAAAGCATATATTATTTATCTTGTATGCTAAATGTAATTTTTATAATTCATTCAATGTTTTTACTTTAAAATGTTACTAATCCACGTAATGATATATATATATATTAGTTAATACTTAAAATAAAATATTAATAACACCACAATTAAAACACGACTTTAGTGCAATTTAAATAAAAACAACTCATTCACATAATTTTTACTATTTTTTTCCTTTTAAATTTTAAAATTATTACTTTAATTTTTTAGATAAAATTTTAATTATTTGTTTAAGACCGTGCATAGAGTTTTAGGTTAGTTTATATATACACAAGCTAGATTACTTTTATTTTATGTAGGGTCGAATCCAAAATGAGAAAAGAAAAAATTAAACATAAATATAAAAAAGAACATACCTGTAGAAGTTGTATCATTACACTACTCAGGTCCACTGTTGTTCCCTAATCAGCACTTTCAACCAATTATTTCCAATGCTCTCTTGCTCTTCCTTAATTTTCCTGACAGATTCCTCAATAGAGAAATGACAACAGTTTACCTCAATCAACTGCAGAGTGAGTATATCCCCCAAACTAGATGGTATTTCCTTGAGATGTTGACACCATTCCAACGATAAGTGTTGAAGGCTTGGAAAGTGACCAGAGCAGGTGATCCATCGCTCAACATGGAGTTCCTTCAGTTTCAAGAATTTGAGTCGAGGAAACCCACCATCAGTTGTTGCCCATTGTTGTCCCCAGGCAGCATCATTTTCTAATTTGAGAAGCTCAAGGTTGGGTAACATCATCCCAAGGACTGATATCTCCTCCCACTCTATCCCTGTATATTTCAAGGTTAGCCTTTTAATATTTGCAGGAAACTTGACCTCTCTGAGAGTTGTTCGGTATCCCTGGAAAAAATTGCTGCATAGCTTCAAAGTCTCAAGGTGTCTTAAAAATTCTAGGCTAAGAAACATCCAATTCCCCAAATATGAAAACAGTCGTCCACAAATTCCCAGCTTTGTAAGAAAAGGAGTTCTTGCCAATAAATCCTGAATACATCCATAACAGTTTAAGTTAGCAATGGTTCGTAGGTTTTCTAATATAGAGGGATGGTAGTGATCTGTTACTGCTTCTTCAGAACATAAAGACGCATCATATTTTGTTTCTCCTTTAACATAAAGATGCCTCAATTTTATAATATTCCAAACATTAAATGGCAGAATAACCTCACTCCATTGTGTAGAAATAATAATAAGTGTTTCTAGGTTTGAGAGATTGGATATTGATGGCGGTAATTCACAGAAACCTTTCAAATTAATTGCCAAATACCTCAAATTAACAAGTTGTGTTAATTCTCCTGGAAAGAAGGCATTGTCACAGCATAGTTCAAACACTCTAAGAAATTTGAAGGTCCAACAAATACACGAGCACATATCACCAAACGAGCACATATCACCAAACAGATTGACGTCGTAACTAATTTTTTCCTCAAACTCATTTATGAAGATCTAGGTTCAAAGGCACAATCTAATTGCGTGTAACGAATGAGTCACTGTTGACGTAAATCCTCTTGCCCATTCCTTTATATAGTGATACCTTGTGGGGTGGGAAGTTAAGCTAATGCTTTTAATGACTTAGGTGCTGTGAATAGTCAACAGTGGTATAGCGAGATACCTTATATAGGCTACCTATGTGAGTGCGAAATGGGGCCATTTCTTTAAGAATTGACAAGGTTGAATTATTTAAAATCACTCACTGAACCAGGCTAGTGTTCTAAGGCCAAACCAGACACACCAGTGATAACAAGAGTATTGGTTGGAGTAACTCCTGTGTGAGGTCTATTGTCTCGGTTTACACAAATTGCAGAATAGTTCAACACATCACGTTCACTGATTAGCCAGTAAATCCGATAGGCTTTCACTATGAAAGGTTTAAGGCCAACAGTTACCTTTTCTGATGCAGCGTTATTCTGTGTGCTCTCTCTCCGAGTCTTTGTTGTTAAGCGTTGTCCGTTTTTCTTTATTCGGCCAGTTTTATTCATGTGGGGGATTGTTGGAAAATAATGATTTTTTTGGCAACTTTAATTCAAAATTAAAGTGAGACCCAACCGCCGGTTGAAGTGGGTCTGAGCGGTTTTGTATTATCTTAAGTGAGAAGATTGCAATACAAAAATAATAAGCCGAAACCATTGAGTTGTGAATGAGAATTGTCTCATAAAGTGGGCATCAATAAAGTTGGATTTAGATTTAGACTTAGACTTAATCTTGGTTTCGATTGGGCCTAGACTTGTACTTGTGCATGTGTTAGGTTTGGTCTTACACTTGGACTTAGACCTAGTCTTGAGCTTGGGGCTGAGCTGTGCTGAGTTTAGTTTGTGCATGTGTTTGAGATTGGGTTTGGATAAGGTTGTGACCCAACACCCATATCCATTTTGCAACTTATCTAGTTTAATTCTCAAAGCTTATATATTATATACACATTATGATTTATATAATGGTTTTGGAGTTTTGAACATTTGTAACTCTAGCCCTACTGGCTAGAGTTGATGACATTTGATGACCCCATTGATAACCCCATTGATATTAGCCTTCATGGCTAAGGCTCTTTCCTACTAGTATAAATAGAAACATTTCTCCTCTAACTTAGTAGGTTGTTTGAGAGAGGTTTTATGATAGAAAAAGAGATGATGTTTTGACATAAAAAATGGAGATGTTTTTTCCATCAAAGAAAATTTTTCCTATCTTCTTTTACTAACCCCTTCTTTGGTTTTTGTTAGAGAGAGTGCAACAATTGTCATGTTTGCCAAAACTATTTAGAAGGTGCATCTGCATTAGCTGGTTTTGACCGTCGTACCTGGGAGACAAACGCCGGCGTACCTCCAGCATCCATCGGGAGATAGTAAATCTGTTTTAAGGAAACTGTCTAGTTCAAGTTTCAGTTTGCTTCTTTTCTTATCATTTGTTCTTAATTTTTTCAATATTTAGTTTACAAAGATGAATTATAATCTTTAGTTGTCCATGTTAACAATTGGTTCTATTGGTAATGTAATCTAATTTATTTTTATATTTTTAGTTGTATTGTTTATTCTGTATTTCATCCTTTTAATAAAAAAATTTTATTTTGTCATTTTTATTTAATTTATTTTATATATTTTTCATATATTATTATGAGAAAATACCAATAGTCCTTTTTACAAAATAAGGATTCGATGAAAGGGTTTGACTAAATTTTCGTAATAAGAATTCAAAAATTCAAACTTTTATTAGTATACACGCATTTCTTATTTCTTAATTATTTTTTTTTTTCCTTATTCTTATCTTTTGGACAAAATGTAAATTTTTATTAATGATAATAAAACATAATAAAATAAAATAGCTAGTTGACAAAAATCCAATCCCAACTCCCCGTTCAAATTGCATGACATAACATACAGGATAATTACGTTGATCTCTTGTGAGGTTTGAAAAAAACACAAAATAGGTCTTATAAATTTTACATAATTATATTAGATTTTTTTTTAAATTTTGATTTATATAATACTTAGTTTTATTTTTATCAATAATTCATTTGTTATATTAATGGAAAAATAATGTTATTAGTTCTTTTACATTGAAATATATATATATATATATATTTATTGTTAATCTTTGTGTTTTCACACTAATTATTTATATTAATTTCAATCTTTTAACTTTATTAAAAGGAAAATCAATGTAATTATCAAATTGTAAGACTACTTGTCTTTTTTCTAAGCTTTAAGAAACGTGAATATAATTTACGCCCAACAAATAATATTATGGGCAAATTCACTTTATCCCTTATGATTTGGGCTATGTGCGATTTAGCCTCCCAATTACTGTTTGGAAATGACCACATAACTCTTATATGATTTGTAGACTGAAATACATGTTAAATATTTCATCCAACTTAACAGTAAATGTGAAACATGTGGCAAATATAAGGTGTTATATGCTCATCATTTTCAAATTTCTATGGGGTAAATCGCACATGAAATAGAACACAGGGAGTTAAAGTGTACTTTGCCTTCCAAACAAATGACGAAAATATTCATAGTTAACATATTTAAATTACTTATATATACAGGGATATTTTAATTTTTTTCATTAAATCATTAATAGAGTTAACAGTGTACCGCAAACCGTAAGGGAGTTATATGGTTATTTTCAAACGTTAGGGAAATAAACTACGCATAATCCAAACTATAAGGACTAAAGTGCAGTTTGCCCTAATATTATTCACACCCTTTATACTCTTTCAAAGTAATTAATTATATCTCTTTTACCATAGCAACCTGATTAAAATGCCAATCACAAATTCTCCATGAAATTGTTGATAGAATCTCACCCTAGCTGTACGGGAGAGAAATAAATCTTCTTATATAATCCTGTTGATCAAGCAATAACACAAAGAATTTAACGTGGTTCGGCAAATCGTCTACGTCTACGGGCAGTAGATTTACTATATTGAACAAATGGTATGAATTACAAACAACTCTCTGTAATTCACTCTCTTTTTCTCTACAAGCTTGTTGTCTATTCACCGCCTTGTCTTCAGCCCCCCTTCTCACCTCTTCTTAGCTTCCTATATATAGAGATTACAAATACAAGAGAGAATCTTAGAAGTGAGCTGGCTGCCAGCTCACTCCTACTTTTGGTAGCTTTCTTCACACGGTCTCATGGCCTCATAACTTACACGGCCATGTGGCCTCATGGCCAGCTCTCATGGCCTCATGGCTAACATACCTTTACAGGTTGGCTAGAATCTGCAGTCACTTTACAACCAATCTCCACAGGTGATATTGATGAGCCTTTATAGGTTTCGCGTGACACGATCCTGATAGGACTCTCACTCCTCCTATGTAGAGTCCTCCTGGGATTCATACTCCTGAGAGATAATGCTCCTCTCAACACCCCCTCACTAGTGAGATGGTTTTACCATAACCGAACTACCACTATGACCGAAGTACATGTTAGTTAGGCACTTAATTCTCTTTCTCTTACCTCGGTTTCGCATGCTAAGACCGAGCTAACCATTGAGCCGAACTATCTTCAGAACTAAGGACTTGGTACTCCTCGGTTTTCATGTGCCTCGACCGAACTCACCACCTGAAGACCGAGCTTCCCTCAACGCATTATTCAACCGAGGTAGAAATAAGGCTTTGACCGGACTGATCATTACGGTCGTATAACCAGTCTAATTCCAAGGTTACTTCTCCAGACCGGAGTAACTTACACGCCCATTCTACTCCGGCCCTTCGCACTGCGGCCCATAATCGTCCAATATCCAACTTCGGCCCAATTTACATATAAATTACCCTCTCACTAGCAAATGTTATATACACACATTAATGTTTTCAGAGTGTTCCTAATTTATACATACGGCTCCCAAGATTGTCACCACATCAAGCTCCCAAAATAAAAGTTCTCTTTTAAGCAATTACACTTCAAGATTGGGCTAAGTTTTCCGTCTTAAACAATCTTCTTAAATTTTTTTGGAGGATAAAATTCCTCCTATATTATAACAAGTAGTTTATAGACTCAGATTAAAATTTTAAAAAATTATTCAAATTCTGCAATTGATGGTCCGTCTTCAGTCATGATTTGACCTCACAACAAGATACTTCAATGTGCGCTATTGATTTAATTATGAATAATTTTATAATCACTTTTCTAGAATCATAAATTTCTAGTACTATAACATATCATTTAATTAGGCTTTTACCACTGTCTTACACATGAACCTATCATATCAACCGAGCGGGAAACCATGCTCAATTTATCTCCGAAAGTAATCCTGAGCACTATTGATATCCACTTGGATGAGTTGTGGGTCATACTTGATGAATCACCAATGGGAAGCCTGAAAATATATAACATAAAAAAATTATCAATCCAAGTGAACCTATATGGCTAACATGATCACCACAATATTTTATGCACAACTTTGAATCCCACATGAAGTACATATGTGTTTGATTGGGGGATAAGGGGGGGACTATCCACTGTTTGGACTCCATGTCCGGCCTCCCTCCTTATCCGTCGTTTGATTTTTTTTTAGTCCGGCGGACTCCATGTCCGGCCGGACTCCATGTCCCCCATATGGGGGACTATCCTGTCCTAGGGGGGGTGTGGGATTGTTTTGGGCGGACTAATCACTATTGGGATTAGATGTGAAAATGACAATTTTGACCCTCTACTATTTAATTATGTATTATATTTAATAAAATTCAATAAAATTTAAATGTCTCAATTTAAAAATAAAATAATTTTATTTAACTTTTTATTAATGTTTTATTTATTTAATTTTTTTAAATAATTTTTTTTAGATATTTTATTGATGTTTTATTTTAAAATTTTGTTTATAATTTATTTAATTTCATTATTTAAATTGTAATAGGTGTTTTATTTAAAATTTATTTAAAATTTTAATTAAAAAAATAATATAAATTTTTATACAAAGTTATACTATATTTTATTAAATCAAATTTAGTGGTTATTTATTTATTTAATTGTGTAAAAAAATAGATTTATGTAAAAAAAATAAATTTAATTTATATTATTAAATTAGTGATATTTTTTGTATATAAAAAAAACACAGTAACGTTTTGTATGTAAAAAAAAATAAAGATTTGTTATACAGTAATGATTTAAAACAAATTTTATTGATATTTTATTTATTTATTTATTTATTTTAAAAAACAAAATTATTTAATTAAAAATAATTAAAATATTAAAGATATGTTTAATATTGCTATTCCTTAGTAAACAATTGAAAAAGGGCAAAATAGTCTTTTGTTCATTTATCCTATCCAGTCCGTCCAACCAAACGTTGGATTCACTAAAAATAGTCCGGGGGATTCACAGTCCGGACATCTAATCCCATGAAAAAACAAACACAGGATACATATCCAATCCAACCAAATAGTTCGGGGGATTCTAATCCCAGGACTCAAGTCCGATGGATTCTAATCCCCCCTTTTCCAGTCCGTCCAATCAAACACAACATGTATGTCATGACATACATAAACAACAATACTACCGCATATTTGGTGTAACGTATTGTTAGTAAAAGTTGATAATTAAAAAATAAAAATAAAAATAAAAAATATCACTCCCTTAATTTATAAAACAGTCAAATAAACTGTAAACAGAATTTTCTACTAAATATTCTGACACAAACACACAAAGTTAACAACTATGAACAGTTCAAATAAATTACATAAAATAATTCCTACATATCCAGATCTTATATCCCGCATATTTTAAATTTACACTATATATCTTTTTTAAAGATACATTTTAAAATAAAATTTCCATAGTGCAGAGCATTTTCCTATGACCATAATAATTCTCCATCTTTAATAGATTTCTTTTTGCTTGTTTGTGTCGCATGTTTGTGGCTCATGTGTTCCCAAAAGCACAAGAAAATGGCGTGCTAACCCCATCATTTTCCTCACTATCCCAAACCATTATTTATTAATCAAAATGATTGAAACAAAAACAATACAAAAAAGCAAATGAAAATTAATTAGGTAGCATTTGGTTTAGTTTTAGAATCATAATTTGATAATGAAGTTGTATTTTGAGTTAGTGAGTTGTTGAATCATGATTTGAAAAGAAAAAAATTGTTTGGTTATGAATTTTGAAAAGAGTTTTGAATTAAGTTTTGAATTGAGTTTTCAATTTTTGAAATAAGTTTTGAAATGAGAAAAGTTGTGTGATTATGAGTTTTGAAAAAAGTTTTCAAAACTTAATATAAAAACTTATAACTCATAACCAAACACATAACTCAAAACTCTATTAAAAATTCTATTCAAAACTCATAATTAAACTCTTTGTAAAATTTAATTCAAAAAAATAATTATTGAAAAAAAATATTTTTTTATTTAAAAATTCAGAAAATATTTTTTATTTAAAATATTTAAAAAATATATATTATTTTTTAAAATTATTTTTGATTGTATATTTGGTTGAATTTTTTTTTTAATTGTTTTGTTTAAAAACGGTCTAAAAAAATAATTTTTATATTTAAAAAAATATCAATAATAAATATAATTTTTTTTGTTTTCAAATAACAGGTTACAATTGTCAAAAACAAAAAGTACTGTTTTAGTCATTCAGTCGGACTTTCGGGAGATGTCCAGACGGACGATCAAGTAGATCCAATCTGTAAATTATAAATTTAAAAGCTCTACTCTGCCAAACATGCATTAGAATATGTATTCAAATGTGGCATTAAAATTAATTTTTAAAAACTTAAATCAAATATAACATTCAAATATAACGGTAAAATTATAATTTGAAACTTAAACCAAACAGAGTTAGATTTTCTTTTCGTGATCTTCTTCCGTGAAACAAACCAGTACGATTTGTCACGTAACAAAATAGTGATGTCACTTCACAATTTTGATAGACTAATAGTATATAAATACAAATATAATTTTTGTATAAAATCTTTATACAGTCTTTTTATAATTTTTTCATTTCAACTAAAATATTTACTTTTTTTTTTAAAAAAAAATATTTATAAATTTTATAGTTTAATTATATATATGTAAACTTACTTTATAAGAAAATAAAAATGGGAAACTTATTTATAAGTCCTTTTTCAGACAGTTATGATAGGTTAAGTCTTGTGTAATTTCTTATAGAGTCTCAAGTTCTATTTAGATAGGAATGTATTTCATAAAATCCTACATAAACGTAACGTGACGTGACACTTATATAAACGTAACGTGACGTGACGTGACACCTACATAAACGTAACGTAAACGTAACGTAACGTAAATGTGACACCTATATAAACGTAACGTAACGTGACACCTATATAAACGTAACGTAACGTAACATAACACCTACATAGATCATAGGTGTCACGTTACGTTTATGTAGGTGTCACATTACGTTACATTTATATAGATATGATCCATAGTAACATTCAATTTTCTATATATGATTTTACTATTATTTATAATATTAACAACTAATATTGAGAGTAAATGTGCCAACAAACTTCCCACAAGATTTATGGGAACATAAGTTTTTTAGTAATACCATATGTAGCATAAATCTCTCTAATAAGACTTATAAATAATTTTCCCAATAAAAATTAGCACCACCACATTTTTAAATTTTCAATCAACAAGTTAACCGTTGATCAAGAATTTCAATACTTTACAAGGATGTGAAATTGCTACAAGAATCCAACGCTAGTTTTAAATATCGAAAAATATGTATTTTTGTCATTCCGATACCTATACACTCAATGCATATGGAGTGGTTACAGATTTATAATCAATACAACCAGTTTATTAGTTGTAAAATTCTTTTTATGAATAATAATTTTAACAATTTCGTGACCTCAATACTTGTTTTTCAATTGGCATTACTCAAATACTCCTACACTATGTTTGGTAACCCAGAAGAGAAAAGAAAAGAAATGATTACTTAAGTTATAAGAGAAAAGAAAAGAAAAGAAATGATTGTAATTTCTCTCTTTTTTGTTTGGATAAGGAATAAGTAAAAGAAAAGAAATGATTTTGATTTCTCTCATTCTTGTTTGGTTAGATTTCATTAAGAGAAAAGAAAAGAAATTATTTCATATTATATTACTAAAATAACCTTTTTATATTTTCAATCATTTTATTTCTTTTATTTTTATAGGGACAAAATTAGTATTATGAAAATAGTGGTTTCTTTTCTCTCTCAATCTCTCCACTTTTGGAAAGATTGAAAATGAGGCTTATAAGAAAAATGAGTTTCTCTCCATTTCTCTCCACTTAGATTATCCAAACAAGTAAGAGAAACACATATCTCTCCATTTATTTTCTTTTCTCTCCAAATCACTCAATCCAAACACAGTGCTAATACGATTACATTGCAATCTATATTTATATATCTTCTAATATTACTATTTAAAAACATGTACGCACCAACTCCTCTCTTTATAAATCCACCCATCTCAACCTCCACATAAACTAAGAAACACCATGAGGTTCAACTACCTTGTACAAGCATTCCTATATACTTTGCTCTCTTCATCTTCTTTGACAGCCACACAACCCTCAAATCTATCAATCAACACCACCACAGTCCTTGACATTGAAGGTCATGAGCTCCAATCCAGCACAAAGTACTACACATTTCCAGTGGAAAGCCCTAACAGAGGTGGTGGACTCACACTTGCTTCCAAAGATAGTACATGCCCTTACTATGTCATGCAAGAAAGCTTTGAGTCCTCTAATGGCCTCCCACTTAGGTTCTTGACAATTGACACAATTGACAACAACAAATCAAAGTCCATAACTTTGTCTACTGATGTGAATATTGCATTCTTCGCGGCAACAACTTGTGTGCAGTCGACAGTGTGGAGGGTTGGTGGTGTGAGTGAGGTTACGGGGAGGAGGTACGTGAGAAGCGGTGGAGTGTCGGGGCGGTCTGGCAGGGAGACAGTGAAGAACTGGTTTAGGATAGAGAATGTTAATCATATTATTTAATTTTGATGATGTCTAAAATATATTATTTAATATACATATTATTTGACACAAAATATTATCTTTTTAAAATATATATTTGTTAAATATTATTTAAATAAAAATATTTTCAAAAGCTTTACTATTCACTTTTTGAAAAATAGGGTTAATTACTATTCATCTTTTGACAAAACGATTAGTTCAAAATATATATTTGTTAAATATTATTTAAATAAAAATATTTTCAAAAGCTTTACTATTCACTTTTTGAAAAATAGGGTTAATTACTATTCATCTTTTGACAAATCAATTAGTTATATAATTTTGATAAAAATGATTGATTGGTTGTATTATTTTGACAAATTTGATATTTATGGGTTGTCTTGTTTTGACAAAATTGATATGGAGTGGTAAAATATATTTAGTTTAAAATCTCTACAACTTGTACAATATTTTAAAGAGGGCATATATTTTCAGATCCATCATAAATATTATTTAAAGAGATTTTTACGTGTATGCAAATATTTGATCGTAACATATATAACGTTATATGCGAGAATACATCACGTCGCTATTAAATTTTTTACATTACATTGATTATATCATATCACACTACACTACATTGATTACATCATATTATAATCAAACAAAAAGAAAAGATGGAGTTATATATATGTATATATATATATATCTTATAAACAAGATGGAGCAAATCATTTAAGTTTTTGAAAGTTGTGAACTTTGTATTAAAATGTCTACAAGCGGTGGCCCCATGTTTGACAAAACAAAAAGAAAAAATCAGTTTTATTTTTATCATTTGCTGACTATTTAAAATTAAGGAGTGTGCTTATGTAAGCGATGACATCAAGAGCCTGCTTATGTAAGCCATGACATCAGGAGCGTGCTTATGTAAGCGATGACGTCAGGAGCGCGCTGATGTAAGCCATGACGTCAGCAAGGAGTGTCCAACGGGTATATTTTTGTGTATAAATAGAAGTGTTGGATGTGGAGAAGAACCAAGAACTTGAAGAGAAAAATTTTCTGTGAGCTCCAAAATTCTGAGTATTCTGCTCTTTCACTTTCAGATCTAAATCTAGCATTTGTTCTTACACTTTCATATCTACTCTTTGTGAGAGAATTGTTGTAAAAGAGGGTTTAAATTACCCTTATTCTTATTCCTTATTTTTAGAGAAATTCTGTAAGAGTAAGGCTTTTATTGTTGAGTGAGGCTCAATAGATAAGAGTAAGTCCTGTGCCAAATCCACAAGCTTGGTGGTGTAATTATCCAATTGATAGTAAAGAAATTCTCAAGGAGGTTCCTTGGGAGTGGGCGTGGCGTGCCGAACCACTATAAATTGCGGTGTTTGATTTTCTCTCTCTCTATCTCTCTTACATTTATATTGATAATTATTATTCTGTTTGTTTTATTTATTCAAATTTTGAATATTGTGTTAATTTTAATACTGTGAATTTTTTAATAACCCAATTCACCCCCCCTCTTGGGTTGCCTATCTGGATAACAATTGGTATCAGAGCCTAGACTCTAGTCTCTGTGACTTAACCGTCTTAGAGTAGATCATGGCAACCCCTAGTTATTCATTACCCGAGGGACAAGCATCTAATAGGCCACCTCTTTTTAGCGGCACAAATTTTAGCTATTGGAAAACTAGGATGACCATACATATTCAATCTAATGATTATGAATGTTGGAAAATTATTTGCAATGGTCCAAAAATTCCTACCAAAACTGTAGATGGACTTAGGGTACCAAAACCTGAAGATGAGTGGGATGAATCAGATACTAGAATGGCCCAAATTAATGTCAAAGCTACAAACATGTTGTACTGCGCCTTAGATGCTAATGAGTTCAATAGAATTTCCACATGTAAAACCGCAAAAGAAATTTGGGACAAGCTTATAGTGACTCATGAGGGAACCGAACAGGTTAAAGAATCTAGAGTCAGTTTGCTAGTCCATAATTATGAACTTTTTAAAATGAAGCCTGATGAAACTATTCCTCAAATGTTTACTCGTTTTACTGATATTATTAATGGTTTAACTTCTCTTGGCAAAATATATACTAATGCTGAAATTGTAAGAAAAGTGCTTAGGTCATTGCCAAAAAGTTGGGAGACAAAAGTCATTGCCATTACCGAAGCGAAGGATTTATCAAAGCTAAGTCTAGATGAGTTAATGGGATCTCTCTTAACTCATGAGCTCATAATGCAAGAAGGAAAGGAAGAGGAGGACAACAACAAGAAGAAAGGAATAGCTTTCAAATCCACTTCGAAACATCAAGAGGAAGATGATTCAGATGAGGATGAGGAAATGGCATTCATCACTAGAAAGTTCCAAAGGTTTGTGAAAAAGAAACAAGGCGTACGAAATTTTTTCAGAAAAGACTTCAACAACAGGATTTTCAAAGAGGAGAAAATCACAAAAATCTGAAGTAACACCTCTGAATGCAACAAACCCGACACTACAAATCGTAATGTCCGAACTTAAGAAAAAATTCAAGAAGGACAAGAAGAAAGCTATGATTGCGGCATGGGAGAAGATAGTGATGAAAGCGACACAGAAACCGAAGTTTGCAAAAACGAGGTTTCTAACCTATGTTTAATGGCACTTGGAAATGAAAATGAGGTAAATGACGAATCCTTTACATTTGATGAATTACAATTAGCTTTTGATGAATTACATGCTGAATTTAAGAAACTTAGTTTGAAAAATAATTGTCAAAAGAAAGTAATTTCAAATTTATCAAAAGAAAATGAATCATTGACTTCCAAGATAAATGTTTTAGAAAATGAAGCCATGAAAATAAAAAAGGAAAATGAGATTTTAACTCAAAAAGAGTCTTCAATTTCTGAAAAACATTTAGTTGTATTGCAAAAAGAAAACGAGTCTTTAAAAAATGAGCAAATTATTTTGAAAGCAAATATTGAAGACTTGAAAACTACTCTTTCAAAGTTCACTCAAGGTAGAGAGACTTTAGATAAAATTCTTAAAAATCAAAACCGTACTTTTGGTAGAGCCGGAATTGGATATAAAACCTTTTCAAAAGTAAAAACTGCCAAAAATGGCTTTGTATATGCATCTTCTAATCACTCTCATCTCACATGTCATTTTTGTGGAACAAAAGGTCATATTTCACCTTCATGTCCTATTAAAAGAAATCCTTTTGCTAAAATAAAAAAAATATGGGTTCCTAAGGATATCTCAAGAGTGTCAAATTCTAACTTTTATGGACCCAAGAAAAAATGGGTACCAATAGAGAAATCAAATTTTTGTAGGTATGTTTCAAGACAAAATCTAGTAACGATAGATGGTATCTCGACAGTGCATGTTCGAGGCACATGACTGGAAATAAAGGTATGTTCGCCACACTCCAACCAAAGGATGGCGGATATGTGACTTTTGGCGACAATAGCAAGGGTAAAATCATTGGTGTAGGAAGTATTGGTAAAAATCCCTCTCCTATTATTGAAAATGTTTTATTTGTTGAAGGTTTAAAACATAACTTGCTTAGTATTAGTCAATTATGTGATAAAGGTTATAGAGTTATTTTTGAGAAAACTCATTGCACTATTGAAAACATCCTTGAAAACAAAACTTTATTTGTAGGTTATAGACATGAGAATGTATATGTCCTTGATTTGCATGATTTGTCTTCTCATTCTAATATTAAATGTTTATCTGCTATAAATGATAATGGTTGGCTTTGGCATAGAAGATTAGGGCATGCACATTTTGATTTAATTTCCAAACTTTCAAAAAATGAGTTAGTCATTGGTTTACCAAAAATTGTTTTTGAAAAAGATAAACTTTGTGATGCATGTCAATTTGGAAAACAAACTAGAATTTCTTTTAAATCAAAAAATATCGTTTCAACTACTAGACCGCTTCAACTCTTGCATATTGATTTATTCGGACCATCTAGAACATTAAGTTTAGGTGGAAAATCTTATGCCCTTGTTTGTGTTGATGATTATACTAGATATACATGGGTATTATTTTTAGCACACAAATATGAAGCTTTTTATAATTTCTCAAAACTTTGTAAAAGAATTCAAAATGAGAAAAATCTTAATATTTGTAGTATTAGAAGTGACCATGGTAGAGAATTTGAAAATGATGATTTTATTATGTTTTGTGATGACTTAGGAATAGATCATAATTTCTCAGCCCCTAGGACTCCTCAACAAAATGGTGTGGTTGAAAGAAAAAATAGAACTCTTGAAGAAATGGCTCGTACTATGCTTTGCGAAAATAATTTACCTAAATATTTTTGGGCGGAAGCTGTTAATACTGCATGCTATGTTATAAACCGTGCCATGATTAGACCTATTCTTAAGAAAACCCCTTATGAACTTTGAAAAGGTAGAAAACCTAATATTAGTCACTTGCGTGCCTTTGGTTGTAAATGCTTTGTATTAAATAACAATAAAGATAACTTAGGAAAATTTGATGCTAAATCAGATGAAGCTATATTCCTTGGTTATTCTATGTCTAGTAAAGCTTATAGAGTATTTAATAAAAGAACTCTACTTGTTGAAGAATCTGTACATGTTGTTTTTGATGAATCTAACGACATTATTTCCAAAAATCTTGTAAGTAATGATACTGTAGAAAATCAACCAAGCATGGAGAGCATTTACAAAAAGGAAAATGAAGAAAATCCATTACGAGAACATGAAGAAGAAATGACAATAGAGAAACTTCAAGAAATATATGTTCTTCCAGAAAGTGACTCAAATCTTCCAAAAGAATGGAAGTATGCTCATGGCCACCCCAAAGACCTCATCATAGGAGATGCGGCGGAAGGTATAAAAACACGTTCCTCTATTAGAAATATTTGTGGTAACTTAGCGTTTGTTTCACAAATTGAACCAAAATCATTTTTAGAAGCTGAAAATGATGAAAATTGGATTTTAGCAATGCAAGAAGAATTAAATCAATTTGAAAGAAACGAAGTTTGGTTTTTGACCCCTCGACCTAAGGATCATCCTGTTATTGGTACAAAATGGGTCTTTCGAAATAAAATGGATGAATCTGGAGTTGTTACTAGAAATAAAGCTAGATTAGTAGCTCAAGGCTATAATCAAGAAGAGGGAATTGATTTTGATGAAACTTTTGCACCAGTTGCTAGACTTGAAGCTATTAGAATGTTACTTGCTTTTGCATGTTTTAAAGATTTTAAATTATATCAAATGGATGTTAAAAGTGCTTTTTTAAATGGGTATATTTCGGAGGAAGTCTATGTTGAACAACCTCCCGGTTTTGAAAATCATAAATACCCGGATCATGTTTTCAAACTTTCAAAAGCTTTATATGGCTTGAAACAAGCTCCTAGAGCATGGTATGAAAGATTGAGTAATTTTCTACTTGACAAAGGTTTTTGTAGAGGAAAAATTGATACAACACTTTTTATAAAAATCAAAACGAAGTTATGCTAATTGTTCAAATTTATGTTGATGATATCATTTTTGGTGCTACTAATGAAAATTTGTGCAAAGAGTTTGCTAAAGACATGCAGGGTGAGTTTGAAATGAGTATGATGGGAGAATTAAATTACTTCCTTGGTCTACAAATTAAACAAACTAATGATGGAATACATTTAAATCAAACGAAATATATCAAAGATCTACTCAAAAGATTTGAAATGGAATCATCAAAGCCGGCAGCAACTCCAATGAGCACATCGATAAAAATCGACAAAGATGAGCAAGGTAAACCTGTAGATGAAAAGAAATATCGAGGTATGATTGGTTCTTTACTCTATCTTCGCAAGTAGGCCCGACATAATGTTTAGTGTTTGTATGTGTGCACGTTTTCAATCTGCACGAAAGAGTCACATATCACATGATCAAAGCGTATTTTCAGATATCTTGTTGGCACTCAAAATTTGGGATTATGGTATCCTAAGGGAACCACCTTTGAACTTTTTGGTTACTCACATGCCGAGTTTGTCGGATGTAGTGTTGACCGAAAAAACACCAGTGGGACTTGTGATTTTCTTGGACACTCACTCACTTCTTGGTTTTGCAAAAACAAAACTCGTTGGTTTCATTAACCAGCTCAAGCGAATACATTGCCATTGGGTGTTGTGCACAATTGCTTTGGATGAAACAACAACTTCAAGATTTTGGACTTCACTATGACAAAATTCCTATAAAATGTGACAACACAAGTGCCATTAATCTTTCAAATAATCCTATTCAGCACTCACGCACTAAACACATTGAAATAAGGCATCATTTTCTAAGAGATCATGTACTCAAAGGTGACATTGAACTCGAATTTGTGCCTACAAATTGTCAATTAGCTGACATATTTACCAAGCCTCTAAATGAAGAACAATTTTGTTATATTAGAACAGAACTTGGTATGATGAATACTCCCATATAATGTTTATATTAAAAAAAAAAAAAAAATTTAAATAATTAAATAAAATAAATATTGTAATAATAATAATAATTATAAAAAATAATAACAATAATAATATACATATATTTATATATATAATTTCTCTCTCCCTTTTCCGTCTCTATCTTCTCACCCACTCTCTCCTTTACTTTCACTTTCTCTCGGCCTCTCACTCTCTCCTTCTTCCTCAGCCGACTTCATCTCCATAATCACCATCATCTACAATCATCTCTACCATCCACAAAATCACTTTCATCACTATCACCATCCACCCAAATCCCTCACCAATATTCCGAAACCCCATCACTGTTCTACCAAAAAATTCTGCATCACCATCCGATCCATCAAGCTCCATCACCAATCCACCAAGATCCGTGACTGATCCATTAAGATCCATTGCCGATCTACAAAAATTCGCCACCGATCTATCCACTCTTCTCCATTTCTTCCGAGCATCAAGGTCCTCACCGATCAACATGATAAAATTATTGTTGCACTGTGTTGTATTTTTTTACTTGTTATATGTGCTCCAAATTCTCTTAGATTTAATATTGGATGCTTCTACCTTGATTGAAGTATTTGTTTTTATTTTTATTTTCTCCTTTTATGCTAGTGCACTTGGTGTAGTTGTTTATGGCCAGATCTTAAGGGCCTTTGGTGTTATAGATTGGTAATTTATTTCTTCAATTTTATGTAATTTCTAGTGCATTAATTCAGGGGGAGACTCTGTGCATAATTTTAGGGGGAGTATATATACATTTTTTTTCTTATCTGCCATACTCCTTATCTGCATCAACAAATAATATAATTTTTTTTTGTGTGAATACAGAATTTAAAAAAAAAAAAAATTATAACAAAAATCAAATAAATAAATAAATAAATAAGGAAGAAATGCTCGAAATTTTATTTCAGAAAAAGAAACTATTACTCGATTACATGTAAATTTTCAGAAGGCTTCACGGATTTTTTCTTTTTCACTTCTCTCAACAACTTTTCATGAGCCTCTTTTACATGTCTCTCTCTATTTTCGATTTCTGTGAGTCTTGGCATTATCACCGTTGCATAATAATGCACTGCATTCTCCAACTGTGCATTTTTCCTTTTTAGCTCTTTCTTCTCCTTACACATATTAACTAGTTGTTGTTTTACCAAGCACACTTCATCTCTCAATTGCTGATTTTCTTGTACTCTTGCTTGTAATCGTCGCGCTATATTGGAAACTGCAGTCATGGCCTGTGTACTAAGAGTCATAGTGTTATTAATAGCATCAAAATCATTTCGATTGCCGATAACACTAGAACCCTCATTTACAGGCATAGCATGTGCCTGTGTCACTGGTACTCTCTCATTCGCCTGCATTACAGGCACTTCATGCAGGTCCGACTCATTGATCGACAAGGTAAGGAATGACATGATTACAAAAGAAGCTACAACAAATCTTTCTCTCAAAACACTTGATGATTTTGTATCTTTGCCTTTGATCTGTATCACTTTTTATACACTCCATTGCTCCATTACTCGATGCATATCTGATATATCTGCTCAAATCTTTTGTTTGTCCATATTTCCTGTGCTTGAGATGCTCCAAAATCCCCACATTGATTCCGACACGACAGGCGGCCCACTATTTTATTTTTGGCCGCTCAAATTATTGTCTCAAATGTGTTTGTTTCTTCTCTTTATTTTTATTTTGATGATGTCAAAGGGGGAGAAAAAATATGATTTTAAAAATTATATGTTGCAGGGTTATCAAAATTATCAAAATTATAAGTTGCAGAGTTGTCAAATATTTTTGTCAATTTTATTTTGTGTCAAATCCATACACATATTGCCATCATCAAAAAGGGGGAGATTGTTAATCATATTATTTAATTTTGATGATGTCTAAAATATATTATTTAATATACATATTATTTGACACAAAATATTATCTTTTTAAAATATATATTTGTTAAATATTATTTAAATAAAAATATTTTCAAAAGCTTTACTATTCACTTTTTGAAAAATAGGGTTAATTACTATTCATCTTTTGACAAAACGATTAGTTCAAAATATATATTTGTTAAATATTATTTAAATAAAAATATTTTCAAAAGCTTTACTATTCACTTTTTGAAAAATAGGGTTAATTACTATTCATCTTTTGACAAATCAATTAGTTATATAATTTTGATAAAAATGATTGATTGGTTGTATTATTTTGACAAATTTGATATTTATGGGTTGTCTTGTTTTGACAAAATTGATATGGAGTGGTAAAATATATTTAGTTTAAAATCTCTACAACTTGTACAATATTTTAAAGAGGGCATATATTTTCAGATCCATCATAAATATTATTTAAAGAGATTTTTCTGTGTATGCAAATATTTGATCAGAACATATATAACGTTATATGCAGAATACATCACGTGCGCTATTAAATTTTTTACATTACATTGATTATATCATATCACACTACACTACATTGATTACATCATATTATAATCAAACAAAAAGAAAAGATGGAGTTATATATATGTATATATATATATATCTTATAAACAAGATGGAGCAAATCATTTAAGTTTTTGAAAGTTGTGAACTTTGTATTAAATTGTCTACAAAAACGGTGGCTCCATGTTTGACAAAACAAAAAGAAAAAATCAGTTTTATTTTTATCATTTGCTGACTATTTAAAATTAAGGAGTGTGCTTATGTAAGCGATGACATCAAGAGCCTGCTTATGTAAGCCATGACATCAGGAGCGTGCTTATGTAAGCGATGACGTCAGGAGCGCGCTGATGTAAGCCATGACGTCAGCAAGGAGTGTCCAACGGGTATATTTTTGTGTATAAATAGAAGTGTTGGATGTGGAGAAGAACCAAGAACTTGAAGAGAAAAATTTTCTGTGAGCTCCAAAATTCTGAGTATTCTGCTCTTTCACTTTCAGATCTAAATCTAGCATTTGTTCTTACACTTTCATATCTACTCTTTGTGAGAGAATTGTTGTAAAAGAGGGTTTAAATTACCCTTATTCTTATTCCTTATTTTTAGAGAAATTCTGTAAGAGTAAGGCTTTTATTGTTGAGTGAGGCTCAATAGATAAGAGTAAGTCCTGTGCCAAATCCACAAGCTTGGTGGTGTAATTATCCAATTGATAGTAAAGAAATTCTCAAGGAGGTTCCTTGGGGAGTGGACGTAGGCCGGCGTGCCGAACCACTATAAATTGCGGTGTTTGATTTTCTCTCTCTCTATCTCTCTTACATTTATATTGATAATTATTATTCTGTTTGTTTTATTTATTCAAATTTTGAATATTGTGTTAATTTTAATATTGTGAAATTTTTAATAACCCAATTCACCCCCCCTCTTGGGTTGCCTATCTGGATAACAGAGAAGGATGGGAGTGGGAATGGTTACAAGATTGTTTTTTGCCCTAGTGTTTGTGGCTCATGTAAGGTTGTTTGTGGGGATGTGGTTGTGTTTTATGAGGATGGGAAGAGGTGGTTAGGTTTGAGTGATGAACCACTTCTTGTGATGTTCAAGAAGGTTTGACTCTAGATGCAATTGAAGTATTGATTTTAACATAACCTATTTCAAAAACCTCTCTCTTTCTCTCCCTCTAAACCTCCTTCCCCGGCCTCTCTTTGGGCCGGCCGGCCGCCTTTGGCAATGGCGGTCGGCTGGATTTGCTTGTTTCGGCGTTTGCCTGTTAATCTTTTCTTTCAATAAACTTGAGTCCCCCTTTCTCCCCACCTAGGTGTGTTCTTTGTTGCTGCGAGGGAGTTTTTTGTGGTGAGTTTGCGGTTGTCCAGGAATTTCATTCGAGCGATTTTTGCGAATAGGAGTTTGAGGGGTGTTCTTTGGTTCAGATTGGTGGAGATTTGGGTGTCGTTGGTGTTCTAGTTCTGTCCAGTTGTCACTCGAGCGCTCCTCTTCGTTTGAGAGTCTTGAGGGGTGATCTTCTTCGGCAGTGGGTGGTGTTCTGTGGTGGTTGGCAGCAGCTTAGGTGTTAGCAGCAGTTTATCATAGGTGTGGGTTTTGGGTGTGAGCAAGTAGTAGTCCGGGTGGGTGATGGTCTGTGGGTGGCTGCGGTAGTGGGTGATGTCTCCGGTGGTAGCTATGGAGTACTCTCGGCGGAGGATTGTCCTGTTGGTGGAATGGATAGCAGATAGGAGTGGGCGGTTTGGGAGTTGTAGCTGGTGGTTGGTGGTTTGGGTGGTCAGCTCAGAGGTGGTCTGGACAGGGGTGTTGTAACTGTCAGCAGAGGTGACTTCGGCAGTGGGTGATGTCCTCGGTGGTGGCTATGGAGTATTCTCAGCGGAGTAGCTGGTGTTTGGTGGTTTCGGTGGACAGCTCAGAGGTGGTTTGGACAGTAGCTAGGAGGTGGCGTGTTTTGTTCATGTCGCAGAGGTGTAGCTGCAGAGGAGTTGTAGTTAGTGTGTTTGGAGCTGGAGCTGCAGAGGAGTGGACCTGGCAGTGGTGTTGGTCCCGGGGATGGTTTAGTTAGTTTAGTTTATTTTGGGTGTAAGGTTTTGTTCTTTTAGTTTGTCTCGGGTGTTTTGGTGGGGTAATTATGTGGGGACTCTTGTATTTTAATTTCAGTTAAGTTCTTCTTAGCTTTTGTTTTAAAAAATCGAGAGGCTTAGGGGTTGGTTGTATGGATGCGAGTAGCAGTAGTAGGGGTATTTTTATACTTCCGAATCTCTCTCGTTGCATGTCATCTTCCTGTACCTTTAATTTCATGCTGTTAATGAAATTTTTCTTTGCTGATCAAAAAAAAAAAAAAAAAAAAAGAAGGTTTGACTCTATTTGATTATGTTTTTGGTTTTCTGAAAAATAAAAAACAAAATAATTGTATCATTTTTTATTTTGTTTTTATGTTTGTACAAATTGGAAAATGACATAAAAGTCTATTTTTTAGACTTACTTTTTAAATATAGTGATATGTCAAGAAAATGGTTGATAACAATTAGATAATATTTAATTATCAATCAATCATTTTCTTAATATATCACCTAATCTAAAAAGCAGGTCTAACTTTTGAGTATGACTATTAATGCTTATATAAATTTAAGTGAGTTGTTTTAAAAAACAATTCTCCAAAAATAGCTTTGGAATAAAATAAGTCAAACAATTTTTTTCTTATTTGAAAATAGAAAGCAAAAAAACAAAAGAACAAATTGCAATTTAGTGTATATTTCCAAAATAAATGTCGAATCTGTGATAAAACTTATCAACTTTAATAATTAAAGTGATATATATATATATATATATTTGATCTTTCACTGATTTACAATTTTCCCAAAACAAAACGTCCAACCAAATAGAGTGTGTAATTTTAGGTGCACTAAAAAATATGAAAACTTATACTACAAAATGTGTTCTCTATATGTTCCGAGATGGCGGAAACAACAATTAAACGAATCAACGCTACACATTGATTGTTCTATAAATATTACACTTACTATGTATGTAAATAAATAAATAAATAAATAAATAAATAATAACATGAGCCATTTTGTTAATGTTTCTATGACCCTTTGATTATTATGTAAATTTAAGATTTAAACAAAACCTCAATGTTAACCAGAGCGCATTAAGCTCGGCTAATCTGTTCAACCAATATCCAAAGTCAAAATTGATTTCAAATAATATTCATTTTTTCCTAATCTCTCTTTTCTTTTCTTTTCTTTTCTTTTTTTTTTTCTTTCTTTTTTTTCTTTTGTTTTTTCTTTTTTTTGTGGGTCTTGGTTTTTATGCTATTTTGTTAACATGGGCTGGATATTGACCAGGGCTGGCCTGCAATCTAGCTCTATACATTAATCACAAGCATTGAATCCAAATCTGGGCCGGACTAGACCTCAAATCTTGAAAAATTAAGGCCAGCAAAACCCTAAGTAGGCCCATCAATCGGGTATAGATGATCCACCCCAAGGGTCGTGGAGCTGGATTTTTTTTATGAGGTAGAAAAAAAGTCAATGTATTTAGAAATAATTTTTTTTTTAATTGTAATGACAATTGTAAATTACTGAGATTTTTTTTTTTTGGGGTGATTTTTAAATTTTTTGAAAGTTTTAGTAATGTTTTGACATTTCGATTTTTTTTTTTTTTTTTTTTTTTTTTTTTTTTTTTTTTTTTTTGTGTGGGCATTTTAGCTATTAGACCAGAACTAAAAGTTATCAAAAGGGCTCCTAGTTTAAAGGGTTTTTTACTAGCCGGTCCCAATAATTGAATTTATTACCCATTAGGTCTTAAGTTTTTATCTCACACGCAAGAAAATCCTGTTATATTTTTGTATCCCCGATTTGGCCCCTACTGTATACTGCCAAAGCCATTGATGAATTAATGATGTTGGTGAACATGAGAACTGCCAGAGCCATTGATGAATTCATTGGTGTTGGTGAATATGAGAACTATCTCTGTGGCTCTTGGATTTGAGAGATATGATATTAGATCTGAGAGAGATTAAGAAAATCGACATGAATGGAGATGGGTGTGTCAACATTGACGTGTTCAGAGCTTTGTATTGCTTAAACTAGTGATAAATTTGTTTAAACCAGTGATAAAACAGTGATAAATTTATTTAAACCACTGATAAACAAATGGTAAATTTGTTTAAATCAATGATAAACAAGTGATAAATTTGTTTAAACTAGTGATAAACCAGTCATTGATGAATTTGTTACAAAATTTACAAATAGCAGACTTGATTTGTGAGAGAGAGAGAGAGAGAGGCATCACAACAAATTTATCACTGAATTAAGTAACAAATTTATCATTCATAAATTAAGTAACAAATTTATCAGATCAGTTACACGTCTGTAAAAGATCAACACCTTTCAACGCATTGATTGGACACTTTGTACCCCAAATAGGTGATGGAGGAAGATGGTGGCAACGACAATATCGAAGGTGGTAGATTAATGATGGAGGATTACGGTGTTGAAACTAGCAGATAAATGATGTGAGAGGATCAACGATGATTACAATGTAGGAGAAGGAGATAATGGTTGGTGATGGAGAATGAGGAGGAAATGGTGTGCCAGTGATAGAAATAGAAGAGAAAGAGAGAGAGGGGGGGAGGATGTGTTTGGGTTTAGGTAAAATCACTTAACTGAATATAAGGTGTAAAAATGAAAGATGAGCTAAATTATTTTAGGTCAGGACTTCCTAAGATTTAAGTCTAGTCCAAAGGACCGACTCATAATGTGATACCCTTGTTCCGTAGTATGCCAATTGGTCCTTAATACGAATGTGATTATGTGTTTAATATGATTTCATGTGCCATTGTGTGAAAATATGTGGTTTTGAATTTCTAGGAATATCTGTTTGATTTTCCGCTTCGGAAATTAAATTGAAGGCCTTATCAGCCACAGAACCCGAAATTGATTACGCTATTGTGATTGGCATAATTTTTAGAGCCTACGGTGAAATTTAATTGAAAATTGATTTGGATCAAATTAAGTTGATTAAATTCGTGAATTAATACCCAACTATTTAATATTATTAAATAAGCATTAGTAGGACTTTTTATATATGGCCATATACACTCTCCTTGCTCCTTTTTGAACTCAAAAATCTGAGATAGGCATTGAGAGGGTGTGAAGGCCGGCTATAGAGAGAGTGAGAGTGAAGAATTGTGCAAGTTTTGCTCTTGAACTTTGAAATTCTTGAAGATAACTCAAGAATTTGCCATAGATTTTGAAGATTAAAGCTCTTTGGTGAGCAATTCATGTATTTTTAGTTATCATCTTGTGAATTCAAGTTTGAATGAGGGTCAAGAACATGGATTAGTTTGATTATGAGGAAATTGAGTTGATTTTGTTGTATTAAAGACCCATATGTGCATGCATGTATGTAATTGCTTGAATTTGCATGTTTGAGTTTAAAATACATGATTCATGTAGGATTTTGGTTAAAGCTCATGTATAATCACCATTTGTATCATCTAAGTTGAGAATGGGAGCAATACATCACATGCATGTACAATTTATTAAGATAAGAGCTTTGAATGCATGAATGTGTATGTTGGAATTGAGTTTGGTGTCAATTTGGAACATTCATGTGTTTGATTCATGAAATTGAGCTCTATGATGATGTGTTTTAGTGTTTATACCATGTTAGTACAAGAATATGTGAGGTTGGAGCCATAAAATGCAAGAAATGTTGGTTTGAATGTTGAAAAGGAGCTCAAGAACACTTTTTGGATTTTGCAGAATTTTGAGGTCCGCTCGAGCAAGAGAATCGTCGCTCGAGTGTAAATTACGTGCTCCCAGTACTTTTTGCAGACTTGGTGTCCGCTTGAGCAGGGAGCTATGTAGGTAGGCCTTTCGCTCGAGCGCCCTATTTCACGCTCGAGCATATTCTTGATGCAACCAGTACTTTTGCAGGCCTTAAGGATCCGCTCGAGCGGGGAAGTCCACGCTCAAACGGGGTCCCTGTTTCTGAAAGTTTTGTATGCTCGTTCTGTGTTTCGTTTTCCGTTCTCTTTCATTTGCAAGCACTCTTAGGCATGCATTAAGCATTGTAAATGAGTTAAAGAGATAAGAATGAAGCCTAAAGAGGAATATGTGAATTAAGGAACGGATTGAATTGTTTGTGACCCTTTTGTGTTCATGGTATGTGTAGGGTCGAGCTCCAGGGCAAACCAACCAACCGATCACTGTGAATAATATCTTATCATAGATATCTGAAATATATTGTTATCCAATTGCTTACTTTTATGTAAGTCTTATAAATTTCTCGATTCATTAGTAGACAACGTTTTGATATAAATAAATGGACCGAAGGTCGTTTTGACATGGATAAGTGGGCCAAAGGCCGTTTTGATGTAAATGAATGGACCGAAGGTCGTTTTGACATGAATAAGTGGGCCGAAGGCCGTTTTGACATGAATGAGTGGGCCGAAGGCCGTTTTGACATAAATGAATGGACCGAAGGTCGTTTTGACATGAATAAGTGGGCCGAAGGCTGATTTGACACGAATGAATGGGCCAAAGGCCGTTTTGGCATGAATGAATGGGTCGAAGGTCCGTTTTGACATAAATAGATGGGCCGAAGGCCGTTTTGGCTTGAATGAATGGGCCAGAGGCCGTTTTAACACAAATGAAAGTTTGAATGGGCCAAGGCCAGTTTGTTATGGAGAGACCAATGGGCCAAAGGCCAGTATGTTTGGAACCACAGTCACCCGACTTAAAGTATGATTATATATGTTAAATAGAAATATGAATTGGGCCCAAGGCCGTTTTGAGCATGTTGTTCTACATATTGTTGTATAACTTTTGTATTTGATATTATTCACTAGGCTATCACTCACGCTCATTCATGTATTTGTAGGTGAGCCAAGAGAGGTCCAGACCCAGCCTCAGTGAAGCCCCTGTGGAACAACCCAAGTTTTGGAGAGTCAGCCCTTGTGTCTCGCGCACGAGACCCGTCTTCGCCCTTTGTTATGTATTTATATTTTGTCATGTTGGCGAAGTTTTTGAATATATCTGTATATAGTTTTGATGGGATGACTTACACTTATATGATCCAGTCTGTATATAACTTTTGGTACTGTGTTTTCGTTGTGAGTTATATATGCATGGTTTATTTTGATGTGTCATGTAAGCACAGCTCTATGGACAAAGTTTAAAATTTTGCTTCCGTTTGGCCCCTTTACTCTGACGAGTTAAGTCTGTTTTGGTTTGAAACCGTAAGTAATCTCAGAATTACTGGCCGGTTATGTCCTTAACCCATAGGGGTGGGTTCGGGTCATGACACATAACTTTCCTTAGTTTAAACTGACATCTTGTGTAAGTTCAAAATCAAACACGGCCCAATTAGAACTCACTTCTCTTGGCCAGAGCTCAGCCCATTTTACGCCAGAAGCTTCAGCTCGTTTTGTTCTTAGCTTGATTTCCAATATCTTTGGGGCCCATTAAATAATTAAGAAAACTAATGTGTTAATATGTGTAGTGCCCAAAAAAGAGAGGGAAAAAATTTTAAAGTAAGAAAAGCAAATTTCACTCAACAGAAAAAAAATTGTAAGGAATAGCTGACGTGGCAGATGTAATATGGCGCCCTATTGACTCGTTACGAAAGCCATATTGACTCATTATGGAACTAATATGGATGATTTTTAAATATTTTTTTTAAAAAAATAATTAATAAGTCTTATTTTAGTTTTAAGATTATTAATAAGCCCTATCAATATAAATAATTAAGTCGTATTTATGATAAAAGGTTTCCAAAACATTCATTGCTCATAATGGTGTGTCTTATTTTAATTTTATCTTCCTACTTAATATGAACAATAATTTTACAAATATTTTAACTTAATTTAAATTTAAAATTTTAATTGTAAAAATTATTAATCTTATACTTATAATTTTGTTTATGAAAAATCATTTAATTTGAACAATTAAAAATCATTTAATTATCAAATTTCTAATAAATTAAAATTATTTATCA
Organism: Camellia lanceoleosa; assembly: GCA_025200525.1. Classification (NCBI taxonomy): domain Eukaryota; kingdom Viridiplantae; phylum Streptophyta; class Magnoliopsida; order Ericales; family Theaceae; genus Camellia; species Camellia lanceoleosa. The sequence continues at coordinate 28,103,990 of CM045769.1, read as the reverse complement.
AATTTTTTGTTCATATTTTAATGAAAAAGATAAAATGAATATAAAACATTCTATTATGAATAATTGAAATTTTTTTTATATAACAATTTATAAAATAAAATAAAAAATTTGATTTGTTAATATTAAAATTTAGGGAAAATTGCAACCAAAAAAAAAATCCCAAGGCTTTTCGTGTTTTTCAAATTAAACCCCTAAGTTTCAATTGCATCAATTTAAACCATGGCTTTCTTATTTCGTAATCTACTCCTTTTAGAGAATCACATTTTTCCTCCATTGAGTATGATCCATTCTCAACGCCATTTTTTTCATCTTGTGTGGAAGAACCCCATCTAAAGTCATAATCTTTGCCCTCAGATTGTACTAATAAGATTTTAGATAGGGTCGAGACTATCTTCATGGAAACCCCGCCACATGTTTATCCAGTGTCTGTGAAAATAATAAGTGAGTTGAGTGGATTTGACAATGATTTAGACTGAAATTTTGTGATTGGCATTGAACTTTTGATTTTTGTTCCTAGGGTATGTTTTTCATGATTTCCTACTAAAAGACACATACCCTAGATTTGCATATATTATTCATGCTCTGTCAATAGATAATTTTATAACTCACTTTTGTCCACTCTTGGACGGGTCAAATAATTTCTGCTAGGATGATCCGTATCTCATAAATCATAAGAAGCAGAAAAAGTGAAATTGTTGCACCCAGGTAAAATAGATAAGTTTATTTTGTTTTGTTTTATTTTATTTTATTTAGTGTGTTTTTAGTATTATGTGAGAGGGCAAAATCGACGAGTACACTTTTGAAGGGAACCGTTGAGTAAGACCAAAGAAATTTGTCTGAGACAAGTTATTTAAAGGAGGATAAAATTTTCAGCCCTAAACCGCTTTGGAATTTTACGATAAAAGGCCAATTTTTATTTATTGTGTTTTCCTTCCCGTTTACTGTTCTTGTCAGTCTTGTGTGGTATGTGCCATCGGGAGCAATGTCATTTAAGTTGGAGGGAAAGGGTTTTATTGTTTGTTTTATTTTGTGTGTTTTTAATTTTATTTTTATTATTTTTAAAATCTATGCTTTTAAATTACTTTAATTTTCATTTTTATATCAAAACAATTTGATTAGTCCTTGACGATTGACACCTGGTCGTAACTGCTATTCTATGGAGTAGTAGTTATCATTTGGTTATAAATATAATATTTTGGTATGCAACCGACAATATCAATAATAATTTTCAAAACAAAATAAAACTTATTGATAATTTTTTTCATTGTGATTTATGATTTTTTTAATATATTATCATTATTTGTACAATTAAAAAATATTATTTATTTAAAATATTTATGAAACTGTTATTTATATTAAATGAGGGATAAATTTGAGATAATATCCACCATTTTGGAGCAATGTACTTTTTGGAAATATGTTATGAAAAATATGACTTAGTTATCCATATTAAAACATGATAGGATTTAATAGTAATCTTAAGAGAAAAATATGACTTATTGATTATTTTTCCTATTTTTTTTTAGATTGTATTTTTTTTTTTTTTTTTTTTTTTTGGGTTTAGTGATTAGGGAGTGTCGAGACCAACTTACGAACGTTGCTACTAATTTTCTTTCAGTTCAATCAAAAACAGGCCATTCACATCAAGATTAGAGAATTTACAAAAAATTGCTTTCTTGTGACCTAACTTTACGAATTGATTTCTAAGAAATTATATGAAAAACACACTCACCAATTAACTCCTGACAATCCTAGGATTTATACTAGAAGGAATTATAAGTCAGTGATTTTTGAAAAAAAAAATATTTACAAAAACATAAAAATTTATAATTTTAGAGATAATTACCTAAAAGTCCTATCAACATGTTTGGTTGTAGCTTAGGTTCTATCAAAAAAAATTTGAACCAATAAGTCCCATTTGTAGGTAAAAAGACGTGTTTGCCCTTTAACATAAATAACTGTATATAAAATAACATTCACGTTATTTACTAGAAAGAAAAAAACAAATCAGTTAATAGATCAGTTATGGAAGTAGTTGAAGATTCGAATCGTGAACGATCTTGAAGGATTTAGTGGTTTGGTTCGCTATTATACGTAATTGATTTCTTGGTTTTGATTCGAATAGAAAAGGATCTTGAAGGATTTCTTAGTTTGGTTCCCTTTTTGAGTTGAAATCTATTAGAGTTTGTTATGTGTGATTTCGATTTATAAATTGAAAAAATTGATTTGCTGGATATTTGATATTCGATCTGGTTTATAGGTATGTATTGTTTCGATTTTGTATATTATGTGTTTTTAGAATTTTCTTTAGTTTTGATTGAATTTATTTATGAGAATGTGTTGAATAATTTCGTTTTTACAAATTGAAGACATGATTTGCTGGATGATTTCTCAGTTTGGTTAGGTATTTTATGAATTGAAAACGTGATTTGTGAAAACTGAGAAAGTGCTTAGTATTGTTAAGAAGTATTTGTTCTGGTTTTTATTGATGCGATCTTTTTTTCTTGTTTAGATTGAAAGATGAGTGAAGGTTGTACGAGTGCGCCTATTCTTTTGTTGTGCAAGTATAATGGTTGCACATTTGCAATTAAGATTGATCAAAGTGTTACATATGATCAGTTGGTTGAGAAGCTATGTTTGAAATAGGATAGTTTGCAATCTGATAATATTTGTCTATCTTACTCATTGCTTGGACATCCTAGTTGTACGTTGGACAACAATGAGAAGTTAGATTTGTTGTTGGCATTAGTTGTGCATTTTGATTCAAAGTGTATTGATGTTGTTGTGAGAGTAAAAGACTCAACCATTGACTGTGGTTATCTTAACAAAAGATTGGATTATGGAGAAAGAGAGTCAATATTGGATCTTGAAGTTTGTGATATTGCATTGTCTCATGACAACAATAAGTCTGTGAACTTGTCAAACAGAGCATCTACATCCTCCAAAAGGAATTTGAGGTTGGAGGTTAAAGAAGAGGTTGATATGTTATCATCATTTTGTCGACACAAGGAAAAAGTATTGTTGTCTGTTGGTTGGGCAGTTAGTATTACACATGTAGAACAGAGATTTGAAGGTGGAATTATTGAATTTCGTAATGCATTGTCGAAGTTTTCTATTAAGTATGTATTTGAGTTCATATTTGTTAAGAATGATAAAGTTCGTGTTACCACACAATGTTTGTTTAGAGAGACAAAAGGTTGTATGTGGCATGTTCATGGTAGAATGGAGAATGCTAATGGGTTCTTTTATATAAGGAAGTTGAACAATGTCCACACATGTGGTGTTGAAGTACGTACAATGAATCATTCTCGTATGAGTTCTGCTTTAGTTGCTGATTTGATTGTTGAAGGTGTTCGTGATAATCCATTAACATGTCTAATTCATGTTTTCCGGATTTTAAGTTAGGGTATGGGCTGAGAGTTAGTTATCGTCAAGTTTGGTTGGGTGTAAAGAAAGCAAAATGTGAGATTTTTGGAGACTACTTAATGTCATTTGACCAGTTAAGATGGTATGTGGATGATGCAAAGAGTTGCAATCCAGGGAATTACATTGAGTTTGAGTGTGACAATGATACTAAACGGTTTAAGAGATTATTTGTTGCTTTTCATAGTTCCATTAGTGGATTTGATTATTATCGACCTCTCTTATTCCTTGATGGCACATTTTTGAAGCGAAGATTTAGAGGAAATTTACTTGCTGTTACAGGAAAATATGGAAATCAAGGTACATAAGAAATCTGTTTTCTTTGTTCTGAAATTGAAAAAGTTCTCAGTTTAGAAATATGATTGAATGTTTTAAATTTTATATAATATTGTTGTTCTATATGCATTTTTAATTTTTTCAATTATTCATTTTAGTGTTTGATATTTTGAATGTTAAAGTGTTACCATTTTCTAAGAATAATAGAATATTCTCATTTTTTCTGTTTTATACATGCAGGGTTCTTTCCTATTTGTTTTGCAGTTGTTGGCTCAGAGAATCAAAATAACTAGCATTGGTTTTTAGAGCATTTGAGTACAATTGTTTCACCATAACAAAATATTACATTCGCGTCAGATTGTAATCTTGGATTAGTTGAAGTTTTGCCAAAGGTTTTCCCAATGGCTTTCCATGCTTATCGTTTATATCATTTGAAGAAGAACTTGAGGTTTCATTTGCGTGGTAGGTTTCATGGATTGAAAGAAAAGCTTATCACTCTGTTTGGGAAATGTGCATATGCTCCAATTGAAGAAACATTTCATTAATGTTTGGTTGAGTTAAAGACTAGAGGTGGGTCCAGCGTTGAAAAGTTTTTAGATGATATACCATATGATCATTGGAGTAATACATATTTTCGAGGGCAATGCTTTGGAGAGATGTGGTCAAATGTTGCTGAATCTTTCAATTCGTGGATGCGAGAGGAACACCACTTGCCTATCACAAAGTTGATTGATAGTGTAAGAATTAAGTTGATGAGAAAAATTGCTAAGAGGAGAGAACTTGTTCATAAATGGAATTGCCCCAAAAACGGAGTCCAAGTTGCATGATGGTTTTAATACTTCGAGGTCATGGATTGTTAGTTCATCTGGGAATGATGTCTGTAAGGTGCATTCACATCCATCTGTTTCAGTTGACATTAGTAGACAAATATGTTCTTGCGGTGAGTGACAGTTGAAAAGGTTTCCATGTGCACATGCAGTTGGTGCTATACAAAAGAGTGGACATGATTTGAGTTTATTTGTTGATCAATACCTCTATGTTCAAAGTTATCGAGAGTCCTATTCTTTTCCCATATATCCTGTTCTTTCAATTTGGAAACCAGATTGTAATGTTGATGATAATAGTGATGTTCTTCCTCCTTTGTCTAAGAAGCAACCAGGAAGGCCAAATAAGAAGAGGATTCGTTCTAATGGTGAGAAAGTAAGGAAAATTACTTGTGGTAGATGTGGGAATGTTGGCAATCACAATAAGAAATCGTGTAAAGAGGCTTTGTAATTTTTTGTAACTGCTTTGTAATTGTAAAAATTTCATATTCATAAATTTCTTGAAGTAGCAGTTTGTACTATTGAGAGCTGAGTAATAATCTTCTATGTTTTGAATAAAGTGACATTGAATTGAAAGTGAAAATATTCTTAGTTTCAAATTTTAATTTTGAAATTGGTTGTGATAATATTGTTTGGTTGGCTTTGTGTTTGTTTTTAATGTGAATTATTTGTTTGGATGACTTTTGTAAATAAACTTGACTGTTGAATGTTTGTTTTGAAGATTATGTGAATACTGTATAAAAAGTGAACATATTCTCAATTTAAGTTTGTAATTCAAAATAACTGATTTTGTGATAATAGTGTAAGACTCTTGTTATGAATTGAAACTAGTTATAAATGTGATGAGTTGAATAAATGTGAATTAATATTCTAAATAGATATGATTAGTGCTTTATGTTTTGAATAAGTAACAGTGGACTGCAAGTGAAAATATTCTTTGTTTCGAATTTTAGTTTTTCAAATTGTGATAATATTGTGAGGCAGCAAATAAATTGTTATCATAATATTGTTGTTTTGAAAATTGAGTAAACACTTTATAAAACTGAAAATATTCTCAGTTTTAAGTTTTTAATTTCAAAATAAGTGATTGTGATAATATTGTGAGGCAACAAAATACTGCATTAAAACTGAGGCCCCGTTTGGGGACTTACCTTTTTAGTCAAAAAGTCAAAAAGTTACCTTTTTAGCCAAAAAGCCAACAACTCATACCAAAAAGTCAAAGATTCTCTTTTCTCTCTACTTTTTGCACATCTTTTCGTAATTAGTCAAAAAGTCATAACAAATATATAAGTTTCTTTTACCTACCTTTTTAGCCAAATAGCTAAAAAGTTACTAAATTAGCCTGTTCCCAAACGGGGCCTAAATTTGAGTAAAAACCCTAGTTAATCATATTCTCTTGCTTTTCATTTAGATTTCAATGTTGAGTATCGTGCGATTGTTGTAAATGTTCTCATATTTTGAGTCAATTTGAGTGAAAAACCCTAGTTAATCATATTATCTTACTTTCAATTTAAGTTTCAATGTTGATTTTGGTGTGATTGCTGTAAATGTTCTCATATTTTGAATCAATTTGAGTGAAAAATCCTAGTTAATCATCTTCTCTTGCTTTCGATTTAAGTTTCAATGTAGATTTTGGTACAATTACTGTCAATGTTTTCATATTCTCAATCAATTTGGGTGAAAAATCCTAATTAATCATATTCTCATGCTTTCAATCTAAGTGTCAATGTAGATTTTGGTACCATTGCTGTTAATGTTTTTAGATTCATATTGAATTTGAGTAAAAAACCCTAGTTAATCATATTCTTTTGCTTTCAATTTAGGTTTCAATGTTGATTTTGGTTTGATTGCTGTGAATGTTCTCAGATTATTAGTGAATTTGAGTAAAAAACCCTCGTTAATCATGTTCTCTTACTTTCCATTAAGGTTTCAATGTTGAGTATCGTGCGATTGCTGTAAATATTCTCATACTTTGAGTCAATTTGAGTGAAAAACCCTAGTTAATCATATTCTCTTGCTTTAAATTTAAGTTTCAATGTTGATTTTGGTGTGATTATTGTGAATGTTCTCATATTCTGAATCAATTTGAGTGAAAAACCCTAGTTAATCATCTTTTCTTGCTTTCAATTTAAGTTTCAATGTAGATTTTGATACAATTACTGTCAATGTTCTCATATTCTGAATCAATTTGGGTGAAAAATCCTAGTTAATCATATTCTCATGCTTTCAATCTAAGTGTCAATTTAGATTTTGGTACCATTGTTGTTAATGTTTTCAGATTTATATTAAATTTGAGTGAAAAATTATAGTTAATCATATTCTCTTGCTTTCAATTTAGGCTTCAATGTTGATTTTGGTTCGATTGCTGTGAATGTTCTCAGATTATTAGTGAATTTGAATTAAAAACCCTAGTTAATCATGTTTTTTTACTTTCCATTTAGGTTTCAATGTTGAGTATCGTGCGATTGCTGTGAATGTTCTCATATTTTGAGTCAATTTGAGTGAAAACCCTAATTAATCATATTCTCTTGCTTTAAATTTAAGTTTCAATGTTGATTTTGGTGTGATTATTGTGAATGTTCTCATATTCTGAATCAATTTGAGTGAAAAATCTTAGTTAATCATCTTTTCTTGCTTTCAATTTAAGTTTCAATGTAGATTTTGGTACAATTACTGTCAATGTTCTCATATTCTGAATCAATTTGGATGAAAAATCCTAGTTAATCATATTCTCATGCTTTCAATCTAAGTGTCAATGTACATTTTGGTACCATTGCTGCTAATGTTTTCAGATTCATATTAAATTTGAGTGAAAAATCCTAGTTAATCATTTTCTGTTGCTTTCAATTTTGTTTTCGATGTTGATTTTGGTTTGATTGCTGTTAATCTTCTCATATTTTCAAACAATTTGAGTGAAAAACCTTAGTTAATCATATTCTCTTAGTTTCAATTTAGGTTTCAATGTTGATTTTGATACGATTCCTATGAATGTTCTCAGATTCTTAGACAATTTCAGTAAAAAACCTTAGTGAATCATATTCTCTTGGTTTCAATTTGGTTTTCAATGTTGATTTTCGTACGATTGTTGTTAATGTTCTCAGATTCTTAGTCCATTTGAGTTAAAACGCGGACTTAATCATATTCTCTGATTTAAATTAGGTTTCAATATTGAGTTTGACATGATTGCTATGAATGTTCTCAAGTTTTCAATCAATTTGACTAAAAAACTCTAGTTATTCATGTTCTCTTCCTTTTGATTTAGGTTTCGTTGTTTATTTTGATTCAATTGCTATGAATGTTCTCAAATTCTGAATGAATTTGAGTCAAAATATCTAGTTAATAATATTCTATTGCTTTCGATTTCAGTTTCAATGTTGATTTTGTTTTTATAGCCATGAATGTTATCAAATTTAGACTTCATGAGAATGACATTGGATTGATTCTTTTAGGACACATTTTCAGTGTTAATATGTCGTCTATATTGATTTTCTGTACAGGAAACCAACTCATGAAACAACCAAGACTGAAAAGCAATGCAAAGAAAACAATAAGAAAGCGTAAAGAATGAACTTCGATGGAGAAAAAGCAAAAATAGAAAGCATAGAGAATGGAAACTAACTTTCAGATCAAACATGGTGACAATAGTGAAGCTATTTAGGGATGGCAATTTGAAACCGGCCCGACGGGGACCCGACCCCCCGACCCCCCGACCCCGAATGAGACGGTTTTTCCCCGAAAAAAATTCCCCACGGGCCGGGGATGGTATTAAAAAATAAACCCCCGATCATTTTCGGGCCGGGGACGGGGATAGATTTTCCGGCCCCGGCCCCGCCCTGGCCCGAGTAATCCCCGAATATATATCCCGCATATATATATATATATATATGTTTAGGTTACTTTTTAAGGCTCATTTCATTTGAGCCTCTCCCACTTTCACTCTCTCTTCTTTCGGCCTCTCTCTCCTTCTCTCTGCTGCGATGCTCACGGCGATGGCGTCGGCCACTCCTCCTCTCTCCCTCACGGCGTCACTCCTCCCTCACGACATCACAGCGGCGGCTCCTCCTCCTCTCTCTCAATGGCGGTAGTTCCTCTCTCTCTCTCTTTCACGGTATCTCATCTCTAGTTTCTCTCTCTCTCTCTCTCTCTCTCTCTCTCGCTTTGTTTTTTGATTTTGTTCTTCAGATCTGGAAGTTCTGGTCACCAGTGTTAAGATCCGAGTTGAGGAGTAAAGCAAACAAACCAAAGAAAATACAAAACAAAAAGTATATATGATCTGAAGAGACGAATCATGGCAAGGATTCCTTGGAGTGAAGCAAACAGATTTTGTTTGGGTTTAGTTCACTGAAGAGACGAATCTGGGTGTGTTGAATTTGTTATTGAATATATGATCTGAAGTATTAAATCTGTTGTTAAATTTGTTATTGATCTGAAGTATATATCAGATCTGGAAGTATTAAATATGATCTGAAGTATTTTATATGATCTGAAGCTCTTTTCTTTTTCTTTTTTTATATTGAATATATGATCTGAAGTATTATATATCAGATCTGGAAGTATTAAATATGATCTGAAGTATATATGATCTTGAAGTATTAAATCTGTTGTTGTTAAATCTGTCATTGAATATATGATCTGAAATTTTATTTTATTTTTTTTGGCCGGGGACTCTTCGGGGTCAGGGAAACCCGATCCTCGTTAGGGGACGGGGGCGGGGGTGGTGACAGGTTCCCCGTCGGGGATCGGGGCCGGGGATGGGGGAATTTTCACCATCGGGGATCGGGGACGAGGAGGGTGATCCCCGGCCCCGCCCCGCCCCGTTGCCATTCCTAAAGCTATTACAGCACATCAAACTCAGGAACGAGCATATTAAAGGGTTGAAGAAAACCCCATTCTGGTTATTGTTTGATGCAATCTTGAAGAACAAGTTGAATTATAAACAATGCAGAAAATATAATGATATTGCATTCAAAATAATTCAAACATACCAGCCAGACATCAGTGGTTCTTTCCAGTTAGGATCAGAAATTATAAAGCTAACAACAAACGACATCAAGTCCATCTTTAGTATATCTTGCGGAGATGAGTCGATGCATCTTGGTTATGGAAATAAAAGTATATCATCATTTCTGACAAGAAGATCCATACAAACTGAAAGGCTATCGAGCATAACCATCATGGACTTGTTGCAAAAGTATTGAAAGGCAAGAAGAAAGAAGACACCAAAGATGTAATTAGGATGTTGTGTATGTATACTTGTTTGAATTTTTTTTCTCTACATCAGGAACAACAGTTGGATGGGTATTTCTTAATTACATGGAAGACATAAACTCTATGAGAAAATACAATTGGGTAGAAGCAATAAGGAACACATAATGTCTTCAATTGAAAAATGCTACAAAAATCCAGCAAAAGTCACAAGATGTGTTATGGCTCTCTTAGTAAGTACATCTTTACTCTATTCTGTTAGCTTGTTACATTTGCTTTGTAGTATTGGTTGTGTGAGCACACACTGATCATCCACCCTGAAGTTAACGAAGCATGCCCAAGGGTGATCAAGTGGAATCTTATCAAATTACATAAACGTATGAAAGTTATATCATTACATGAGCTGACAAGAAGACAGGTCACATTCTCATCTCATTTGAATTTCAATTCAAGTTGGGAAAAATCCTTATTTTTATACACTAAATTATTACTGAGAAACTTTTTAGTTTCCTAAACTTTAATTATTTCAAAAACTAATATCTATTGTATGTTGACCTACAGGTAAGTAGTGCTCGATTGAGTAGGGAAAGTGATGAAGAACATGATGACACTGAAGAAGAAGAAGAAGAAGAAAAAGATGCTGAAGCAGAAAAAGAATATGTTGAAAATACTGAAGAAGGAGAACAAAAAGATACTGAAAAAGAAGAACAAGAAGAAGAAGAAGAAGAAGAAGAAGAAGCTGGTCAAGATGCTGAAGAATGCCACCAAGAACAAAAGCCAGCAAATGAAGACTTTGATGGCTTCTGCAACATTATGATCAATGATGCACCTGATGGAGAAGAACACATTCATCAACAAACACTTGAGAAACTTCAAATTGAGAACAACAATTTGCAACTTGACAACACAGTGAAGACTATCTACATAAATAAACTTGATGAGGATAACATGCTACTCACAGCACAAATACAATAATTGAAAGAAGAAAATTCTCGATTACATAACCAATTGGTTGAAAAAGAAGTCCATGAGATCACCCAAGAAGTTTGTGGAGGAAAGCATTCTGGAACAGATACAAAGAATGAAGGTCATACAATAAGAGATGAAAATTCTCCAGTGCTGCAGAAAGAAGTCCATGAAAATTCTAAAGTGGTAGACAAAGAGCTCCATCAGAAAGAAGTCCATGAGATAACACAACAATCTTTTGCAACAAAAGATTGTGAGACAAATACAAATGCGAAAGATTGTCAAAATTCTTAATTGTAGAATCAGTTAGTGGAGGAAGAGGTCCATGACTTAACCCAACAAGTTTATGCAATAAAAGCCAATGATCTGGCAGAATTAGGACAAACAAATCTGCAGAATTCCATGATTAAAAAGATCAAAACTAAAGCAAGGAAGACTACTGAGATATCAGATTATGAGTATGGAGGCAAGAAAGTTAAAGTCGAGAAAGAGAAGGAACACAAAGATGATACAATTTCTATTAAGTATGTTGTGGCTCAATTGCTACCTCCTGAAAATAAATATTGACATGGGTAGGCCCATAAAGGCTATAGCCCACAATGAACAACCCAAGCCTACCACTTAGGGCCCAATACATAATCCAACTGATGAGGCCCAGCATAGCTGGAAGTCAATATGACATGAAGAACCAATGATATTCAGGCACGTGGGAGGTAAAGGACAAGCCACATTAGCAGACAAAGATCTGCAAAGTTATTGCCACTGCACATCGCCATTAATGCAGCATCTCACAGCATTTATTACGACAACACCTCTCCCTCGAGACAGAACAACTTCACCATGAACAAGGTGAGCTAGAGCATAGACTTTCGGCCAAGGTGACAGGTTGGAAGGGACAACGAAATGATTACTAGAGGATATAAGCAGATGTTGAAGACAGGAAGAAGGTTAAGCTTTCTATCTCTAATCTCTCTCTACTCTCCATCTCTTTTTCTAACTTGCTCGTCGAAGGGTTCGCTGGGGGACTCCCTGTTCCCTGTTGAACTTCTGCGCAGGTCTTCCGGTGGGCTTGGCCTTTTGGACATAGGCTTGTGGAATGTGGATCAGTCCGACCTGTTCCTCTTGGAATGAACTGTATCATCAGTTGGCACCGTCTGTGGAAAAGCTTTGCTCTACGCGCCAGTTGTACTCATTGTTGCCGGAGACCCTGTCCCAATAACCCTTTCCTACTACCCATCAAAGTGTATGGTCACGATTAGATCCATGGGCTTCTCACCATAATGCTGTCGACCATCAAACTAACCCCCCCAATCTAAACAACCCGCCACAGTATTTCATCGAGCTTACCAATAGCATTAACCGCATGGTCGAGCAAAACCAAGCCCTGATTAATGCTCTACTCCAAAGAAACCTTCCTATGGCCCCCCACCACCTCCAGATATTCCACCCAACCAAGAACGAGCCCCGAGCCATACTATCTAGCAGCCCTATCCACCCAACTTGGAAGGCTTGCAAACCTCCTCCTTCAAATATAATCCACCACCCCGACCCCCGCATCCATCTGTCCTGGCACCAACTCCTGAAGGGGAAGCCAGTAGCGTCCAGCCCCCGCTGCCCTCCGGTGGTGACAACATTTCTCTCTGGGACGCAGAACTCCGAGCCATGAAGCTCTAACTCCAAGGGGTCATGCAGAACATCCAGCATAAACCCTCTACCACACCAAACTCACCATTTGTTACCTCCATCCGGGACAAACCTCTACCCCCCAAGTTCAAAATGCCCACTATCGACTCTCTTGAAAGTACGACGGACCCCGTCGACCATCCGGAGACCTACAGAACCTTCATGATCCTCCATGCATTCCTTGACGAGATCATGTGTCGAGCTTTCCCCATGACACTGAAGGGGTCAGCTCGACTGTGGTTTAGCCAGTTACCAGCAGACTCTGTCTCCACTTTCCAGCACCTCAGTGACTCCTTCCTCAGCCATTTTATTGGAGCCCAGCGCCAACGCCGTCCGGTAGCCCAACTTCTCAACATCCGTCAGACCGAGGGGGAGTCCCTGTGCAGTTTCGTTACCCGCTTCAACACCGAAGCCTTGCAGGTGGCGGAAAACGATGATAAGGTCATGCTCACGACTTTCATGGCTGGACTACGGTCATCTGACTTCCTTTTCTCCCTCTCTAAAAACCCCCCGACCTCCATGGTAGCCCTACTCTCCACAGCCCAAAAATACATGAACGCAGAAGATTCCCTAGCCGCTCGCCAAGACCCTATAGCAAAAAACCCGACCCCCCGAGAAAAGCGAAAAGACTCAGAAACCAGAAACACCCAGTACAATAACCAAACACCGCATTATACCGACCGACCCTCCCGAGCTGACCGATCGGCACCAGCCCGACCTCCCGGTCGGTTCGAGCAGTACACACCCCTTAATTCCCCCATGGAACAAGTCCTCAATCAGATCCAGTGGGACTACCCCCTCAAATGGCCCCAACCATCACGAACCCCTTCCAATCGGAAAAACCAGCCCAAATATTGCTGTTTTCACTAGGACCATAGCCATAGTACCGATGAGTGAGTTAACCTCAAAGATCAGGTCGAGACCTTAATACGTCAGGGACGTCTTAGCCAGTTCACGGACACCCGCCCTCAGCAGAGGCAAAGGACTGAGCCCCTCAGAAACAACTGCCGGCGCACCCCTCCCCGGCAGCCAGCCTAACCTAACCAAGGCCATGATCGCCCTCCACAGCAACCTCGGGCACAAGGTAATCCCGCCCCACTTGTTGGAGAAATCAGAGTTATTTCTGGCGGGCATGCTTGTGGAGGACCATCCCGCTCGGGTCAGCGGGTAGAACTCAGGAAAATAAGGCAAGGCTCAGACAAAGAAGTTGCCACATTGGACCGACCTTCCAAACAACCCAGGCAGTGGATCGAGCCCATCACCTTCACGGACGCCCACTGCACAGGCATTCGTTATCCCCATGACGACCCCCTTGTCATTTCGGCCCTCCTCTCCAACTATAAGGTCAGACGGGTTCTTGTAGACAACGGCAGTTCTTCAGACATTATCTTCCTTAACTGCTTCTGCCAGCTCAAGATCGAGGAAGAAAGTTTGTCTCCTCTTCAAACCCCTTTGGTCGGTTTCACTGGTGACCGGGTGACCTCCATCGGCTCCATCGATCTCCCTATCAAAATCGGTGAGTACCCGTGGCAGACCACCAAGTTGCTCACCTTCCTTGTTGTCGACTGCCTCTCTGCCTACAACGTGCCTGTTTGGTACAGCTTCAAAGCTACTTATTTCAGCTTTCAGCTTAATTTAAGCTATTTTGATGTGTTTGGTTTAGCTTATAGCTTATAACTTATAGCTTTTTGGAAGTCAGAAATCAGCTTATTCTTTGAGTGGGGCAGGAGATGCTTAATTTATAAGTCAAAAATCAGCTTATGTTCATAGTTATAAGCTATAAACTGTTTAGGCATAAGCTATAAGCACTTTCCCACAACTCTACCAAACAGGGCCAACATCATTCTTGGCCGCACTGCCCTAAATGCTTTTCAAGCTATCATATCAACTTACCACCTTGCCATCAAGTTCCCCACCGATCTGGAGGTTGGGACAGTGAGGGGAGAGCAGACCGTGGCCAGGGAATGTTATGTCACCTCACTCAAAGAAGTCAAGCTGAAGGAGGCTATGATCATTGAAGGACTTGACGTTCGAGATGAGGACGAGCTAGTCGGAGGGGAACCTATGGAGGAGCTCGTTGAGCTTCCTATCGACCCCACCAACCCGACGAAAATTGCCAAAATCGACAGCCAACTATCCCCCTGAGCAAAGGCCGACCTTAGTGCCCTCCTGATCGAGCACAACGATGTATTTGCCTGGACCCACTCAGACATACTGGGTATTGACCCCTCCTTCATAACCCATCGCCTCAGCATTGAACCCCATTTCTGACCTTACCGCCAGAAGCAGCGCATCTTTCATCTGGAGCACAATACTCTCATTGTCGCAGAGGTCGACAAGCTCCTTGAGGCCCAATTCATAAAAAACGTGGACTACCCTAGATGGTTGTTAAATGTGGTCCTAGTCCGCAAGAACAATGGTAAATGGCGACTCTGTGTCGACTACTCCGACCTCAATCGAGCTTGCCCCAAAGACAGCTATACTTTTCCTCGCATAGATCTGCTGGTTGACGCCATAGTCGGTCATCAAATGCTCAGCTTCATGGATGCCTTCTCTGGGTATAACCAAATTCTGATGCACCCATTTGATCGGGAACACACCTCCTTCTTCACCGACCGAGGTACCTACCACTACCGCGTGATGCCATTTGGGTTGAAGAATTCTGGGGCCACCTACCAACGGTTGGTCAATGTTGTCTTTCACCATCAGATAGGCCGGAACATGGAAGTATATGTCGATGGCATGTTGGTCAAGAGTAAGCTCTCCACTGATCATCTGGCCAATCTACGAGAGACCTTCGCCACCCTGTGAAAGTACCAAATGAAGCTCAATCCGGAGAAATGCGCATTCGGCGTAGAATTTGGAAAGTTTTTGGGTTTCATGGTCAGTCAACGCGGCATTGAAGCTAACCCTGAAAAGATCAAGGCCTTGATCGAAATGCAGTCTCCTAGAACAGTTAAGAAGGTTCAGAGGCTTACTAGCCGAGTTGCCGCCCTCAACCGCTTCATTTCCCGCACAACGGATAAGTGCCTTCCCTTCTTCAAAGTTCTTCTGCAAACTTTTGAATGGACGACCGAATCCGAAGAGGCCTTTCAGCAGTTGAAGCAGTGCATGGCCAACCCCCCCTCCTTTCACAAGCAATTACGGGCGAACCCCTCTTCCTCTATTTAGCCGTGTCAAGCACCGCATTCAGTGTAGCTCTTATCAGGGAAGACGGCTCTGTCCAACGGCCGGTCTACTACATCAGTCGGGCTCTCAGGGAAGCGGAGCAGAATTATCCACTGTTAGAAAAATTGTCCTTGGCCTTGGTTACCGCCTCCAGACGACTCCGTCCTTACTGCCAAGCCCATTCTATAGTGGTCTTCACAGACCAACCCTTGAAGAAGGTAATGCAGCAACTAGAACTTTCCGGCAAACTCATGCAATGGTCAGTGGAACTCAGCCAGTTTGACATCTCCTACCGGCCTCGAATAGCGATTAAGGGGCAGACTGTCACCGATTTCATCCTGGAATTTACTAATCCTACCCCAACCACAGCCCCTCCACCCCTACCAACCCCTACCGAGCTAGAAGACCCTCACTCTTGGACTCTCAACGTCGATAAATCATCCCGCAGGGAAGACAGTGGGGCTGGTCTCATCCTCACCGCTCCAAAGGTGGTTATTTCAAATGTGCTCTCTGTTTCTTGTTTGATGCCAGTAACAATGAGGCCGAATATGAGGCATTGATAGCAGGTCTCCGCTTAGCCAGGGACATTGGTGTTAGCCACATCCGGGTGTTCAGCGACTCCTAGCTCATTGTCGAACAAATTACAGGGGAATTTGACGCTAAAGAGGACACAATGCGGGCTTACAGGGATATTGCAGTCCCCCTTGTTCGCCTCTTCAATACCTTCCACATCAAGCATATCCCTCGGGCGGAAAACTCTAAGGCAGATAAGATGGCTCAGTTGGCTTCTACAAACCAGTCCGACCTCAGCCATGGTGTCCGTCTTGTACCTAACCCACCTTGCCATTTCTCCCGACCAGCAAGAAGTCTAGTTCCTCCAAAATGAACCCATTGCTTGGGCGTCCGACATCTTTCCATTTTTGACAACGGGGGAACTGCCAGATAACAAATAGCAGGCCGCCAAAGTCAGGCCCGGTCGTTCAATTACATTCTTGTTAGTGGTGTCTTGTACAAACGTGGCTTTTCACGCCCATATCTGCGATGCCTCAATCCTGCTCAAGCAATCTATGTGATGCGAGAAATCTATGAGGGTATCTGTGGTAATCATTTGGGCGACAGGTCCCTAGCCCATAAAATACTTCGCACTAGTTATTTCTAGCCTACTTTCACTCAAGATGCGACTGACTTCGTGCCCAAATGTGATAAGTGTTAACGTTTTGCCAACATCCCCCATGCTCCTCCTACAGAATTAATCACACTTTACAGCCCCTACCCGTTCGCCAAATGGGGGATCGACCTGGTTGGCCCATTGCCTACTGGCCGAGGTCAAACCAAATTCGCAATTGTCACTATCGACTACTTCACTAAATGGGTGGAAGCATAACCCCTTGCTACCATTACTGAGCGGAACACAACCAGGTTCATCTAGCAATCGATCGTATGCAGGTTTGGCATCCCTCAAGCCATCGTCTCCGACAACAGCAAGCAATTCGACAATGCCAAGTTCAGGAAATTCTGTGTAGAACTCCAAATCTAGCCATGTTTCTCTTCCCCAGGTCATCCCAAGCCAATGGCCAAGTTGAGGTCACCAACCGTTCTCTCCTGAAGATTATCAAAACAAAGCTGGAAGCTGCTAAGGGACTTTGGGCCAAAGAATTACCGAATGTGCTCTAGGCTTACTGCACCACCGCTCGGACTCCCACTGGGGAGACCCCCATTCGCTTAACATACGGCGCTGAAGCGGTCATCCTAGTGGAAGTCAGTCTGCCTACCCCAAGGGTTTTACATCCAAATCCAGAACTAACCGAAGAGCTTCATTGGGCAGACCTAGACCTAATCGAAGAGCTCAGAGAAACCACTGCTGTCAGACGGGCCTCATACCAACAGAAAATGAGAACACACTACAATCGCAAAGTCTGACCAAGGGAATTCGCTGTGGGGGACCTTGTTTTGCGCAAAGCCACTCTTGCCACTAAAAATCCAACTGAGGGGAAACTGGCAGCCAAATGGGAAGGACCTTACGTTGTTAAAACCAGACCTCGTCCGGGCACTTACCGACTTCAAGACATGGAAGGTCGAGACCTCCCCCATCCATGGAATGCTGAACACTTGAAGCGTTATTTTCAATAAATTCCTACTTTTGTATTGATCAGTTATTGTATTTTCTTTTTGGAAAATTTACACACTTGAACGTTCTTGTTCTTCCTTTACATGATGTAAATCTCTGATCAAATGGGCTACACTTTTCATGACAACAATTTTGAATCTCAATTATCTATGTGGTGTCTCAATAACGTTCTGCTTGCAGCATTCATTAAAAGCCTCAGCCAAACTGAGCATGAAGCGCTCGGCTAGATCGAGTCACTAAAAGCCTCAGCCAGACTGAGCACCAAAAGCCTCAGCCAGACTGAGTATGAAGAGCTCGGCCAAACCGAGTCACTTAAAGCCTCAGCCAGACTAAGCACAAAAAGCCTCAGCCAGATTGAGTATGAAGAGCTCGGCCAGACCGAGTCACTTAAAGCCTCAGCCAGATTAAGCACAAAAAGCCTCAGCTAGACTGAGCATGAAGAGCTCGGCCAAACCGAGTCACTTAAAGCCTCAGCCAGACTGAGCACAAAAAGCCTCAACCAGACTGAGCATGAAAATCACATCCAAACCGAGTTATTTCAAGCCTCAGCTAGACCGAGCCACCATTGAAACTTCATGATCATAAGCATAGTGGCCATAAGCGCTCAGCCAAACTGAGTCACTTCAAGCCCCAGTCAAACTAAGCCACCATTGCAACTTCATGATCGTAAGCATATTGGCCATACTTAGTCAAATTCCAGTCCAACGTTTTCCAAATCAGACTAGTTCCTTGTTGGGTCATGACTCACAAACTCTATGTTTTTACCATTATTACAAGTTAAACTTCACTTTGCATTAGGGCTTTCTTAACTTCACTCTGCATTGAGTTTTTATTACAAGTTAAACTTCACTTTGCATGGAGGTTTTCTTAACTTTACTCTGCATTGAGTTTTTCTTACAAGTTAAACTTCGCTCTGCGTTGAGTTTTTCTTACATTTTAAACTTGGCTCTGCGTTGAGTTTCCCTTACGTTTTGCACTTCACAATGATTTATACACAAGCTTTATACAAGTCACCATTCTCATTCATTTCAGATACACAAACAAAAAATAGCATGAAAACACAACTCAAAATTTTATTTATTCACAAACTTATACGTAAGTTTATTACAGCAATTCAAAAAAAAAAAAAAAAAAAAAAAAAAACAACAACAACAACAATAAAAGCAAAAACACACCAACAACCAAAACTGTAAGTACATATTTTCTCCACTCCACTCACTCCTCTTCTTCACTTGAGGCGAGATCTTCTTCCTTAATGCCCTCATCTAGGGGGGTCTGGGCCACGTCGTCTTCGTTAATTCTAACACTGCTGAAGTCTATGTCTGGGAACAGCTCTTCTGCTTTATGTTTGAACATCTTCCAACCACTGTCCCAGAACTCAGCCATTTCGTGTTTGTAGAAGTCCGACCGCTGGAAGCTCTGGATCACTTCGTCTTCGCTCCTGTTCCCAGCGGTCGTCCCTGACAGACCAGCCCCCCCAGCCCTCTCTCTCACCAAGTTCCTAGCAATAGCAGCATCGACAGCCATCTGAAAGTCAGCAGACGCCTTGAACTGCTCCACTGTTGCGGCGTACAGGTCGGGATATGCTACCCTTTCAGAGGCTGCCTTGGTTCTTTCTTTCTTCAACTCCTTCTCCAATCTCACCTTCTCCTCCACTGCCTTGACACACTCATCTTCCAGCTCCTTCTGCAGCCCAGCAATCTTCAGGTCTGCTTCTTCCTTTTTTTTTTTATCTGCTGGGCACACAGTTCTTCATTGTTGGTCATAGCCTCTTCAAACTGCTCGGTGGCGACCGTGCAGGCATTTTGAGCATCCTCTAGTTTCTTCTACTCGCCAGCCAGCTGGAACTCGAGCGACACTACCTTGCGGCGGTCGTCTTCAAGCTCCAACTTGGCTGCAAGTAGCTCAGCATGGGCTCGAGCGGCAACATTTCGCTGAACGATCGCCAACACTTTTATCTCTTTCGCCTTCTGAGCCTCCTCCAACCCCCTGGCGCACGCACTCCACGCAGCCCTCATCCACCCCACGCTCTCTTTCTTGAAACTTTCAAGTTGGGCCTTCTTCTCCTCCAACTTTACTTTCAGAGGTCCCACCTCACCCTTTGCAATCGCTGCCTTTCTCAAAAGGGCCCCTGCTAAGGAGGTCGCCTCCATTTGGGCAAAACACAACCCCTTCAGCAGCTCAGCCTCAGTAAAGTTGGCCACCGAGCTCACGGTGGCCTCTTCCACTACCCGTAAAAGGCGCTCTACAGCAGCCCTGGCCTCTCTTCCTACTCCTTCCAGCACCCCAGCCACGGCTGGGACATGGTAAAAAGTGGTCTTCAATCTGGCCTTCTCTCACTCTCCTTGGGGCGCTTCAGGGCCAGCAGACCCACTTTCTACTTGCATTTTGGGGCCCATGGCACTCATATGCTCTTCCCCCTCTTGGGCCTCTCCCCTTTTGTCCCCCTGCACCTCTAGGACAACCACCTCTTCTGGAGTCGTCCTCACTCCCTCCTCTTCTGCCTCCTTCGCCATGGGGGCCTTTTCCGCCGTCACCCCATTTCTCCTCTTCAAGGCAGGCTCCTCTTCACTCCTCCTCAGTCTCTTCTTCTTCACCACACCCCCCATCTCCTTGTAGGCCCTTTCCTTCAAAGGATCAATCGGGGGCGGTCGTGGCTCAAATTCACCCAAATCCTTTTCGCCAAGCGGTTTGGGGCGTGGTCGGATCCTCTCACGCGCGATCGGCTTAGGCGGTCGGTCTTCCTGCGACTCTTTGAATTTCCTGGCCTTGGCCAAAATGGTCCTATCCTCCGCCTCCTGTGCCTTCCTTCTTGTCTCTAATTCCGTCTGGTTGGGGTCTCCACCGATTAGTTGAGGACCCAACCCTGTCGCAAACAAGGCTGACGGCTGAACGAGCTTGTCCTATTTGGCGCCCTCATTCTCCCTCCATTCCTTCACTTTCTTCACTCTCTCCTCAGCTGCTGCCCCCAGTTTTGGCTGTACAGACTTGGTGGGCACTTTCCAAACTGTGCACACTCCAACCCCTCTATTGGCGGACACATAGAACCATCGCGGCCTCCACCCCTTTATCGATGACGGCAACCCCGCCACTAGCCCCTTCCCTGCCGCCACTTGCAAAGTGACCCAAGTCTCTTGCTGTCCCGACGCCTTGTAGCACGCAAAAAACTTGTCTCATCATTATTTCAGATTCGCCTTCGCCACGCCAAGATAGGCACAAGATTTTCCACGCATTGGGCATCAGTTGGCCTGGAGGTACCTCCAACTAGTTCAACACGTCCACCACTATCTGAGGTAGTGGCAACCTTAAACCCCCCTTTAGCACCTTCTCCTATAGGGCGAATTCCCCCGGTCGAACATCGGATGCCCTCTCCTTTGATTTCGGCAGTTTCAACTCTATTTCTGCAGGAACCTAGTACTTCTCTCGCATACCCTCCAGCCCCTTCGCGGTAATGATCGACTTATCGGCCTTTGTATGCCAGTGATCTGGCTCCACCTGGCTGATTGGCGTCGGCGCCACCATCATTGTGGACGAACGAGGTCACCCCGACGGCTCCCGCCCACTCTCCACTCGCCTCTCCGTCCTGTATTGCTCTGCCAAATCCATCGCATCGTCGTCCCCCAATGGATCAACCCTGGCATTTGCAACTTCTTCTTGGGCCATTTCTGTGGTGTGTCTGCGAATAGCTTCGGATGCGGGCGCAAGGAAATTCAAAAAATGTCGCAAGGGTGTATCACTTGCAACGAAGGCGTCTACACTTGGAATGTTTTGATTTCTTGCAAAGAGGTAGGTAAATCGAATAATACCAAACGCCTAAGGCTTGCCCGTATTCCAAGGGTCACAATTAATTTTCGCCAGTATGAAAACTTTTCAAAACTCCGCAAAAACTGTCTTTTCAACACCCTATAATGACCTATCGTTTCACTTCTTGCCCAATGCCTAACCTCCCCCACTATGAGATTCAGCCACGTGTACGACCACAATCCACTGCCCCCTTCCTCTACCCTATCTTTTCCACTTCAAGTCACTACGTGACCCGCCGCCTCTCGAGCCCCACGCCCCGCCACCTCACCCTTTGCGATCGATCTTCCTCATGGTCGGTCCTTCCACTCGGCCACCTTTCGCAGTCGGTCTTCCTCATGGTTGGTCCTTCCACTCAGCCGCCCTTCGCGGTTGGTCCTCTCCCTCGGCCACCCTTCGCAATTGATCCTCCTCATGGTTGGTCCATCCACTCAGTCATTCCTATCGGTTGGCCTCCATCTCGCCGGTCTCTAACAACCTTCATTTTCTTCATTATTCCCTTCGTTGGACTAAAGCTGCACTTGGGAATGGGGAACTACTGACATGGGTAGGCCCATAAAGGCTATAGCCCACAATGAACAACCCAAGCCTACCACTTAGGGCCCAATACATAATCCAACTGATGAGGCCCAGCACAGCTGGAAGTCAACATGACATGAAGAACCAATGATATTTAGGCACGTGGCAGGTAAAAGACAAGCCACATCAGCAGACAAAGATCTGCAAAGTTATTGCCACTACATATCGCCATTAATGCAGCCCCGCACAGCATTTATTGCAACAACACCTCCCCGTCGAGACAGAACAGCTTCACCACGAACAAGGTGAGCTAGAGCATAGACTTTAGACCAAGGTGACAGGTCGGAAGGGACAACGAAATGATTACTAGAGGATACAAGCAGACGTTGAAGACAGGAAGAAGGTTAAGCTTTCTATCTCTAATCTCTCTCTACTCTCCATCTCTTTTTCTAACTTGCTCGTCGGAGGGTTTGCTAGGGGACTCCCCGTTCCCCGTTGAACTTCTGTGCAGGTCTTCCGGTGGGCTTGGCCTTTTGGACATAGGCTTATGGAGCGTGGATCAGTCCGACCTGTTCCTTCTGGAACGAACTGTATCATCAAATATAAACTACAAATTATTTGGAAAGAAAAGCAGACATAATCAAGGTATAAACTACGATTTGTCGAAACTGAGAAATAACTCTGTTTTCTAAAAATATTTTGACTTAATTATTAACACTTTTTTGTTGTTGTTTTGTAGTGCTTGTATATGGTTTGGTGTAAGACATGATAAGTGTGTGTTTATTAATAATATCAAGGGCTTGGTAAAAGGGACCGACATATCCAGCTGTGTACGTATAAAATTTGCAATATTTTAACACTGAAAAACTTATCATTAATTCATTAACGTCACTTTTGTGTTCCAATTAGACAGACAATGCACATAATTCTGGTGATGGAGCAGAGCACAATAGCAAATCTTTCATACTGTCAAGTTTATATTGGGTAAGGAATAAATGTGCATTTGTCAATTCTATACATTATCTTCCTTTCGATTTTAGTTTCAAAGTTGATTTTTTGTATTTGTTATCATTGCTGTGAATGTTCTCAAATTTTGATTTGGGTATCATTGCTGGGAATATACCCAGATTTTAAAACAATTTGAGTGACAAATCGTAGTTAATCATACTTTGTTGCTTTTGATCGAGATTTGAATATTGAGTTTTGTACCATTATTGTGAATATTCTCATATTTTTTGTAAAAAAAGCCAATGTTAAAGAAGAAAACTTCAAAAAAAAGGAAAAAGATTTTGAAAAATACTTTGCAAGAATCCCTTACATGTAGATACATCCACATCCCCATCTACAATTCCAATCATTGGACATTACTTGTTATCGACAAACACTTGGGGACTTGGAAACATTTCAACTCTTTGAGACCAAGAAAATGAAAGAACAAGCACTACAACATTGTATATCAACTGGTAATAACAATTTCAGATTACCATTACAATAATCAAATGTAAATCATTACATACTTTATATTGATTTTTTTTTACAGCAAAAAATTATCAATGAATACATGAAGGATACACCTTATCAAGTAGAAAAAGTATGGAATTGTGATGTGAAGATTGAATCAGTCAAAGATAGCCCTCAACAAGAAACAATAACGTATGTTATATTTATTCTAACTAACAAATTTTAATATCTTTTTCAAATTTTTTTTTTTTGTTTTTTCTTTAACTGTGTGAAAAATGATTTCTGTAGGGCTGACTGTGGAATTATTGTTTGCTACATCATAAGACAATACATAAGGCATCAACCAATTCCAAACACATTACCACCAGGCACATCCACAAGACTAAGAGCAGACATAGTACATGAGTACCTCAATGATCCACAAAGATCAATCAGAGTCAAGTAGAGTCAAGATTGCAACATTCAATGAAATCTTTTTTGATGTGTAATCCAATGAACTCTTTTTTGTCACACTCTGATACAATGACTAATGTTTCTGTTGATAGTTGCAAGCAATATCGCCTCACAAACATGGTACAGTTTCTATTATGTGTAATGGAATAGTTTGTCATACTCTCAAAGATATATGCACCAGGGCTGTCTTGATGTTTTTGTCCATATATTCAGTTTATATTATCCTGTTCCTCACATTACTATATTAGAAAAGTGAGAATATTGTTACAAGTAAAAATAGTGGACACAAGATTTTATTGTATCAAAATTAGTGCTTTGTTGATGTTTTTGTTTATATTTTTGTTTTGGATTATTGGGATTTGTAATATTTTAATCTTGATCTAATCACGAATCACTTAGGATTTTCAGTATGTATTCTTGACTGCACTAAAGTCACTCAATCGCCATAGCTTTTCTTTGTTGAATTCGATCAAAGATTAAACCTACTGAGAGCTGTGATGGAAGAGATGTTATCTGAACTCTTATCAATTTTAGAGATTGTTTTTTATTATTGTTTGACTTTTTTGTCTAAAGTCTCCTGGAACAAGTTTCATCATGAGCATTGAATGATTAAGGAAAGTGATATATTTGTAAGGACTCAAACAAGTGGTATAGCTTTCAAGCAGAGTTCTAGTTTAACGACATAGTAATGTTTAGGGCATGCTTTAAATCAAAGATCATAGTGAAGTTACAGCAGAAGGAAATCATTTAATTTGTGCAAATATGTCCGAAGTTAAGTAAAACTAGTTTAACCAACTGGACTAGCTCAGTTGGCCAGTTTTGTGTACTCTCAATTGAGAGGTTAGGGTGTCAATCTTTGTCGAAGGCAAAAAGTAATTGTTTCATCCTTATTAAAGAGTCTTTCTTAGTTGTTTGTTTTTTTTCCCATTATGGGGCTGTTGGTTGTTGGTAGGGATGGTAATTTAAACCCGGCCCGATGGGAACCCGATCCCCCGACCCCGATTGGAACGGTTTTTCCCCGAAAATTCTCCCCATAGGACCGGGAATGGTATTAAAAATTAAATCCCCGATGATTTTCGGGCCGAGGACGGGAATAGGTTCCCCAACCCCGGCCCCGCCCCGCCCCGCCCCGACTGTATCCCCGTATAGTTATTATAATATATATATATTATATTATATGTTTAGGCCCTCTTTCACTCTCTCACTCACATCACACTCCTCTCAGCCTCTCTCCCCCTCTCTCTCTCCTATGTAGATCTTGTGATGAAGATCAATGGCAGATAGCCTCCGACGACGACGACGAGGGCCACCTCCTTCTCGTCCGAGACCTCCGACAACGATGACGTTGATGATTTTTTTTTTCTCAGATCTCCTCCAACGACGTTGATGATATATTATATTATATGTTTTTTTTTCTCCTCGTCCGAGACCTCTCTTCTCAGATCTCTGTGTAGTGTGTGTGTGATGTTGATGATGTTGCTAAGTTCTCTTTTTCTACTCAAATCTCTCTCAGAGAGCTTTTTTTTTTTTTTTTTTTTGATGTTAATGTTGGTGAAGATCTGTGTTATTTTTTTTTTTTATTTGTTGGTGAAGATCAACTCCTCTTCATCCTCTCGTTTTTTTATTATTTTTTATTTTTTATTTTTCTGAGTTAATTTCTTTTGAAGATCTGTTGTGATGTTGTATTTGAGCTGTTGTTGATGGCCGGGGATTTTCGGGGTCGGGGAAACCCGATCCCCGTTAGGGGACGGGAGTGGGGGCTGTAGTGGGTTCCCCGTCGGGGATCGGGGCCGGGGAGGGGGGAAGTTCGGCAATCGGGGATCGGGGACGGGGAGGGTGATCTCCGGCCCGGCCCTACCCCGCCCCGTTGCCATTCCTAGTTGTTGGTGTTAGGCTTGCTGGTAGTATTGTTGGACTTTTTTAAATAGTTGATTGTCTAGTTTGACGTAATTGTCTTCATATTTGTATTTCTAACTCTCCCAGCACCTTGGACTGTTGGGTTAGGCACAACTTAGATTAGAATGGTAAGAACTATTACACTTTCCATAGCTGTAGAGAAAATTCTTCTTGATGAATATTGAGCTGGTAATGGGCAATTGCAACGGGAGCAGAGAGAAGGATTGGATAGGGAAATACCAGCCTGAGAAAAGTAGGCTCGGACTGTTTCGATGTAGGTTCCTTAAAAAATTCTGAACCTACTGTAGCTGCACTATTGATTTTTACCATGAAGAGTTGTCAATGACTTTGCAATTGTTTCCATAGCAAGACATTTCAAAACACAAGCAAAGGCAAAACTTGAGAAACACAATAGGTGAGTTGCCAAAACTACTGTGAGTTCATATGGACAAACAGACAAACGATCACAGAGTTATAACCACTTACTTGAGTTGATAGTTCACCCATTCAGAAATTGATGATCTGGTTATTATGGATTTTTTAGGCTCTATTTGGATCAAGAATTTCAGGAGTCATTTGTGAAAGAAGAAAAAAAAAAAAAAAAGGAAGTGAAACGTGAATGAAACAGAAGTATATTTTTGTTATCACCTTTTTATTTTTTCACTTTTTCCTTTATTTTTCTTCTCTCCAGAAATCCCTACTCAAATTGTTGATCCAAACACAAACTTATAGAACTCATATAGCAAATTGGGCAGAAAAACTTGGATGACAATGATGTAGCATAAGGGTTCATGACAATTTAATGGATCTAATTGATGAAGTGAAGGATTATTGCTTGAAAAAAGCTTAATGTTGGAACAGAGTGACACTTGCATGAATGAAATTATTCATACAAATATATGACTTCAACACAATTCCATTTCCCTCATTTAGAAAAAAAAAAAAAAAAAAAATCCTATTATTTTATTTTTTTACTAGATTAGCTTTAAATTAGTAGACAAAAAATACATTATCTTCAATTAAATAGAAAAAAAAAAAACTATATTAGTCTTAAAATCTTATTTTATATACTTTTTACATAAGCAATTTTAAAAAGTCATAGCACCTCTTAGTGGAAATAACATTAAAGTGTATAACTAATCCTTAAATGGATTATCCATAACAATTTTGTATTGTGCAAGTTTGACACTAACTTGACCAGTTTAATATTCAAAGTCGTGTAATCTTATTTTATATACTTTTTTTTTTTTTTTTGAATTTATCACTAGACAAAAATGACAGCTTACACCTATATTTATTAATGCAAATTCTAGTACCTTTTTGTCTAATAGTAAAAAATATGATAAAAAGAATTATTTATGTGTAGCATAACTCTTTAGTGACTTTTATGCTACGAGTGGAACTAAACATACACAGTAAGATGTCTTTTTTCTCACCTGAAGCAATCAGCGTTTATTTATGTGGTGTAAGGGGCAGATGATATCTCAACTCTATAAATTTAGAGATTGTTTTGAGTGATGCTGCCAACTGAACTCTTTCATCTTAAGTTTACCATGAGCAATGAAAGAGAAGGGGATTGATACATTTCTTAGGAAGCTAGTTCGAGTGCCATTGATCTTGAGAAAGCCCGTGATAGGCTAAACAGGAACTTCATTAAAAAAAAACCCTTTTGGACCTTAATTTTTCTTAATGTTGGGTTCATTCTTATCATGAACTGGGTGAGAGGACAGCAATATTCTCCTCTTTGAATTGGCCAAACCACTTCCTGTTTTGAACATAGTAGAGGTTTAAGGCAGGGGGACCCCCTATCCCCATATCTATTTGTCTTGTGCATGGACAGGTTATCGTGTTTGATTAATGAAAAAGTTTGGTTTTTGGTTTAGGTGCTTTATCTGATTTTCAGTGTTTTGTCTTGGTGCTTTGAAGGGTGTTCTGTGGAGCCATCTAAGGTCATTGTCAGCCCATGGTCTGAAACTCTCAAACTGTGCTCTTGTTATGATGTGGTGGTTCATTTTAATTGCTATGTTTCCATTTCCTTGAATGATTTTTGTTCACTGGCTGGACTTAAAATTAGTTTGCATGTCTTCCCTAATGTCCATAACAGTAGAGTTAGAGGCCTTAGCACTAAGGGTGTATTTGTTTGGACGGACTAGATAAAGGAGGATTGGAATCTACCGGACTGTTAGTCCTGAGATATATTGTCCCCACACTAGTTGGTTGGACTGGATTTGTATCCCATGTTTGATTAGTCATGGGATTAGATGTAAAAAAAAAAAGACTATTTGGTTGGATAAGATATGAATTCTATGTTTGTTTTGAATATTATGAAGAAGGATAAACGTTCAAATGACTATTTTACCATCTTTAATTATTTACTAAGTAATAGCAATATTAAACATATCTTTAATATTTTGATTATTTTTAACTAGATTAAATAAAAATTTATTTTCTTTTATTTTTTACACAATTAAATAATTTTTTTTAAATTAAATAAATAAAATATCAATAAAAATGTATGATATTTTTTAATTAAAATTTTAAATAAATTTATTTTAAAAAACAATAATAATTAAATAATGAAATTAAATAAAGCATCTATTAAAATTTAAATAATGAAATAAAATAAAATAAAAACAAAATTTTAAAATAAAACATCAATAAAATATCTATAAAAAATTATTTTAAAAATTAAATAAATAAAACATCAATAAAAATTAAATTAAATTATTTTATTTTTAAATTGAGACATTTAAATTTTATTAAATTTTACTAAATATAATATATAATTAAATAGTAAAGAATCAAAATAGTCATTTCACCACCTAATCTCATATCTCCTCTTATCTCTCCATTTGTGTCCCTGGATGGAAAGACCACAACGATTAAGTTGTCACAACAGATGCCCAATTATTACATGCAAACTAATGTTTTATCTATAGAATCAATAGAAGTTTTATGTTGGGAGATACTAAGGAAAATAAAAAAAATGCACTTAGTCAAGTAGGATAGGGCTTGTAGATGCAAGAGTAAAGGTGGTATTGGAATCAGAAAAAAAAAAAAATAATAATAATAAAAAAAAAATTTGGCTTTTCACGATAAGCTTGATTGGAATGCCCTCAGAAATACCACTAAACCTTGGGTTAGCTTTGAGCGTTCTCAAAGCTAAATTTCTTCTAAGCTAATTTTATTTGTAGAATCTGTGGGGACATAAATTTTGAGTAACGAACACGTGGCCGAGGTGGCACCGAAGTGCCAGCCGAGGTGGCACGTGTCTTGATCTTGGCATTGAGATGATCTCGGCTAGGCCGAGGTTATCTGCAAACATACCAGAATCTGAGATAAGCAGATAAGGGACAAGAGTCCTAAAATGAGAAAAGACTTCAATTTGGGCAAAGATAAAACTCTTAGAGAGTTTATCCTGATCCTACTGGGAGTCCAAGATTAGCAGTAATCCTAAGTCCATTAAAGCTAGGCTTCTATTGGGACTAGGATTGTGTTGGCTATAAAAGGAAGGCACCCCCATGGGTCTAAGGTATGCTTTTTATGCTCTGAATAACGAGTTAAGCACTTTTGCTATCTTTGAGAGATAACTGACTTGATCGTCGGAGTGCCCCCGGGTGGACAAACCACCGTCGGAATCTCTTCTTTTCTGTGATAGGTCGTTCGGGCAATCTATTCTGCCAATGTTCTCCAACTGAGTACTTGATTGGTAGTGTGGTTGGAAATTGACGCACACAATTTGGCGCCGTCTGTGGGAAAGATAGGAGAATAGATGGCCAACAACGGACAGAAAGAGAAGGTTGGGGACGACACTCTTACTAGGAGTGGAAAACCTATTGACCTTGACGTCGAAGAAGATAACGGCAACAAAGAGACTCGTGATAAGAATCACGGAGATGAGGACGTCGGCCAGGAGGGCGACGTAACAAAGAAATCAGACCGAGGCGGGTATTATAACGAGGACGACCTCTAGGTGTGGAAAGAGAGATGTCTGCGGAGGGACGACAAGATGAAGGGAATGGCGAACAAATTGGTGGACCTACAAACGGTCGTCAACTTCATGATGCAGAACAATGTTATGCAGCCACCGTTCCCGTTACAAGATACACCGATTCCAGCGGCCAAGAAAGGTGCCCAGAAAAGAGGGCAGAAAACGGTTCCTACAGTCCCTCAGCACGACGGGACCAAGGGACATTCTCACCGGCCTTCATGGGAGGTCGGGCATGGAGAATCAAGGAAGGGAGAATCCCAGAAGACACGTCGAACCAAAGAAACCTACACCAAGGAACACCGGGATGTTCAAGGGAAGGAACTTTGTTTTGACACAACCAATGGAGGAAGGTCCAAAATGACTCACAATGACACTAGCAGTAGTGCACCAAAAAGGCTGAAATCCAGAGATAGCCGAGCTCCTGGGCGGACCAAGGAGGATCTGAGGGATTACCTCCAGAGAAAGCGACAAAATGCCGAGGTAACTTCTCCGGTCAAGCCGAGAATGCCGTTCTCGGTAGAATTGGACAAATTCGAAGCCCCGAAGAGGTTCCACATGCCGAGATTCCAGATATATGACGGTAAGTCGGACCCGAACTTCCACGTCGGCTTGTACCTGAACTCGATGGCGTTATACACCGGGAATGAGCCATTGCTCTGCAAGGTGTTCCTCTCATCCTTTCGGGAAATTGCATCGGACTAGTTTTATAAGTTGCCGAAAGGAACTGTAAAAACCTGGGAGGGCCTGGCCGAGATGTTCGTGGCTAGGTTTGTGACAAACAAATTAAAGTCGTTGAGGGTGGACTCCCTGATGGCTCTAAGAATCAGTGAAGATGAAAGCCTTAGGTCCTATGCCAAAAGGTATTATGAAGTGTTCAACCGAATACCTGAGTGCAACCAAGAGGTGGCGGTCGTGTCTTTCAAGAACGGCCTGAAAGATGATTGTCCACTTCGAAAGTCATTGGCAAAGACATTGCCAAAAAGTATGGAGGAACACATGGCCAGAATTGAAAAATATGCCAGAGCCAAGGAAGGCACGCCGGGGACAAAGGCGTCAAAACAAGAGAAAAGAAACGGTTCGCCGAAATGAAGTCGAGGTAACAACGGATTCAACAAGCAGGAAACAAGAGTAGAGAAGGTCAGAGGGGATCAGGTGCAGGCAAAGATTTGCTCCATGATAGCAATGAAGTCTACCTGCAACATACGAGAACCAGAAAAAAAGCAGAGATTCAGGATATGGAAGTCCTGGAAGACGTCGGCAAAGAGCCAACCAAGAAGAGTGAGGAAGCCCTGAAGAAAATCCATGTCCAGCAAGGGGATGAAGAACGCTTCTTCCTTCTCGGCTTGGGCTTGGCCGAGGAAGAGTTGCCCAATGTACTCTGGGCGTATCGAACTACGCCGAGAAGATCAACTGGGGAGTCCCCATTTGCCATGGCTTATGGCACAAAAGCAGTCATTCCACTGGAGGTCGGCATCCTAGGGATCAGAACCCAGGGAGTAGAAAATGGGACCAATGAGGCACTCTTGGCCCGAGATCTGAATCTGTTAGAAGAGAGAAGGGAGAAAGCAGCAATTCAGCTGGGGGCATACTAGCAGCAGCCTGCTAGAGCTTATAATAAGAAGGTCAACCCACGAGAGTTCCAAGTTGGTGACTTCGTCCTGAGAAAGGTCGTCGCCAACAAGAAGGATCCCAGAAAGGGTAAGCTTGGCCCAAATTGGGAGGGACCCTATAAAATCACCTCGGTATTGGGCAATGGGGTATATCGGCTTGAAGACAGTGTAGTGTGATTGACCAGATACTTGACGATGTTTCTAAGCGAAACATGACGAATAACTTAGACTTATTATATGGCAGAGTAGAAACTTTACTTGCATATAATAGAGTTGAACTAAGTTGGCGATGTTTTTAAGCGAAACATGACGAATAACTTAGACTTATTATATGGCAGAGTAGAAACATTACTTGCATATAATAGAGTTGAACTAAGTTGGCAATGTTTCTAAGCGAAACATAATGAATAACTTAGACTTATTATATGGCAGAGTAGAAACCTTATTTGCATATAATAGAGTTGAACTAAGTTGGCGATGTTTCTAAGTAAAACATGACGAATAACTTAGACTTATTATATGGCAGAGTAGAAACTTTACTTGCATATAATAGAGTTGAATTAAGTTGGGTTAACTTGGACTTGTCACATCGGCAAAATCAGACACAGAAGAGAGGCAAGTGCATACCAGTCAGATTAATAAAGCGACCAAGGCTGGTAACCTCGACCAGTCTTTGTTTGAATCTGACCTCGCGACAAGGTCAAAGCCACATGCCTAATTAGAACCCAAGTGGAACTTAAGTTCACATTAGGGGGCAGACGGCTGGAGAATGATGCTTGGGAATCGGTTTAACACTTGTTGAAATTTTAAGAAAAATTTACAAGTTGAAGTTAAGCCGAGGTTATGTTAGAGGGAGTTGATTTAACACTTGTTGAAATTTTAAGAAAAATTTACAAGTTAAGCCAAGTATTGAAATAATAGAAGACAGAGGTCCTGACAAGTAAAGAGTGAAGCGGCAAATTGTAAGTAACACTTATGAGAATATTATTGAAAATATTTTCAAGTGTTAGGCCAAAGCCGAGATGAAACGTTAGTAGGTATAACCGAGGTGTTATACCCTGAGGAGATTGCATAGTTAAGGTGTATGTTGAAGACATGCAAATTACTCTAAGTATAGAATCATACAAGAGTAAAAAGAAGACACATACAACCACATTGAAAGAAGAAATTAAAGAATGCATTCAGATAATGAAAGAAGGCACTTCGGCCAAACATTGAAGAATGATTGTCTAGATTACAAAAAGGCCAGTGTAAAGTACGCCGGTGTTAGACTGTGGTAGTAAGCAAAGAAGTGCAACGAAAGCCTCGCCGAAGGGAGAGAGTGAAACTGGTTGCAGAAAGCTTCGAGAAAGCAGCAATGAAGGATTTGAGAGAGAAAGTTTGAACAAGAACGGAGATGCATAAGTAAAAAGACGGAGAGAGTGAAGTGATTTTGACCAAACACGCAGAATGGCGGCAAAATGGCAATTAGTGTGCCTAGGACGACTGTAGACGCGCCCGTGGGGGCCTCGCTCTACTACAGTTCGGACTCGATTGTGTGTCGCGGTTCTAAATCTGAACCAAAGAGTCCAAATCCGGCAAATCGTTTGAGAAAATAGATTTTTGAAAAGTAGTGCCAAACATGGACTGCTTTGCCAGATCACAGAGTCGCCACCTAAATATTTTTTTTAATTGGGAAATTTAGGAAACCCTGACTCAGTGCCGAAGGCCACATGTCCGTCATCACCAAAGTGGTCTTGGCTCGGGAGCTTAGGTACGATCGGGGAAGGTCAGCTATGGGCACCCCCTTTCGCCCGGTCCGAAGACCGGCCTCTACTAACCGTGATATCCAATTTTGAAAACATTACATGCTCTTATTCCAATTATTAGCCTAGAATTACTATGTTATGCGCACAGCAAACAAGTATAGACTAGATTGCCTAATTTGGGAATAAACATTGCATATCCGTTTTGTCTCGAAAAACGTGTTGTTTTCTTTTGCTACTTGCAAGTAGGCTAAAATTCGGATTTCAACGGGTTATTCCAACTCAGGCAATCCAACCTCCATCCACAGGCATTCACACAGTAATATCACATAAGCATTTAGCCGCATGGCAAGCATACTGTCATGGTAAACATTCACACGCATGCGATATGCTAAAGCCATAAAAAACTTACATCGTACTCCGTGCCAAAATAGTAAACTAGTTAGCAAACATGCATGACCTAGTTCATGTTAAGTGGCTATTGCGACACAGGCAGAAATGCAATCTAGAGTAGGCTCGGCTAACCCTAAACATGACATGCGAAATGCGCGAGTAGCATGTATTCAATTTGGAATTGAAAATACAATGCAGTTTGTATGATGTGCCGAGCCCGATGCATGTAAACAAACGCATGAATGCACACATGCATTGCATAAGGTATGCTAAAATAGACATGCCCTAATCTACCATCGAAAGCGGGTAAATAAAAGGGAAGAAAGAAATGGGGGTTGGAAGACATACACCCACTCACGCACACTTATTACATTTTTGCCCTCGCTCGGAGGGACCAAAATAATAATACAGTCCAACGAATAAATGAATAAATAAATTATTACAAATTCTAATTACTAAAATTAAAGCAAATAAATAAATAAATGCAATGGGGCCTCAGCCCTGCCTTGGGGCGCGCGAATGATGCATGCTCGATCCGATTTGCCCGGAAAATCCGTGTCATGGCATTGCTGCTTCTGTTTTTACTGCCCTGCCTCTCCAAAAATTCCCAAAGTTTCAGGAAACCTCCCAAATGATCTGAAATACCCCACCGGCTGGGGGAAGAGCTCATCGGCTGCTGAGATTGACCACCGGCTGCATGTGGAGTTTATCGGCATAAAAACAGTGCCGATCGGCACAATAAACTGCTATTGGCGTGAAAGTCCTGCGATGAAGCAGTTGATTGACAAAGAAGAAGGCAAAGAATGCATGGCATGGGTTTTGGGCATATGTAAGCATGGTCATGACCTCCTATCATGCTTTGAGACTCAAGGAGGTAAGACTCTTGGTTCTTGGGCCACCAATGGTGCATTTTGATGCATGATAGCCCTAAGAACTAAGATTGCATTTTGATGTAAATGCATGCAACACAAACATGAGACCAAGACCTTATCATGCTTAGGTCAAAGGCCTTGGCGACCAAGAATTGAGGCAAGTTGCACCACTTGAAGTGTGAACTTCCCTTAATTCTTATGCTTAGTTTGACAACCCCAAACCAAGCCATGAGATGCATGTATGCAACATGGTTCAATAATGCAACAATGATGCAAGAATGCAAGGCATACCAAGTGTCATGCAACTAACACAATAGGCATGCAAAATGCTAGAGCATGCGAGGCACAAGTGGCATGAGGACATGGACCAACCAAGCCTAGAACTAGCATGTACTCAAGGCTTCATTGGTCAAACATGCAACAACCAAGATACAAGCATGCAATAATGGACTCAAGTCAAATGGGGCAGCCCTTAAACTAGCCCAAAACAGTGGCAAAAGTGACCAATGAGCATGTCAATATGCAAACCAAATAAGGCCAAGTCAAAGGTACCAAAAGGAGCACCCCTTACTACCATTAACGAGACCAAACATGGCATATTCCAAGCAAGCAAAAACAGATTTCTAGCATGCGAAAAGGCACCCAAATCCCCTCACATGGCACCCCAAAATGTATTAATCGTGGAAGCATACACAAGGCCCATTCTTAGGCATAAAAGGACACACCTTTAAAGCATGAAAGAGATGACAAGCACAAACAAGTGAGCATGATTTAGGGACTGAAATATGATCTAAAATGATGCCAAATCATGAGATCAATGCAAGCTAAACATGCTAGAGACTCACACACCTCAAGGTTTACAAACTAGAATGCAAAACAAACATGTCAAGCATACTAAACATAATAAAACAGTGGCCCACAGCCCTCTAACATGGCAAAATAATGCTAGCATCTTCATGAAACTAAGCTAAAAACATACTAAAATCATGGCCTTAAAGTATGGCATACTTTTAAGCACAAGAGAGCATTTCAAAGCAAACATGAAAGACATGTTAGAGATGACAAATCCGACCAAAAACAAAATTTAAACATGCCCCAAAACACTAAAAAAAAAACTCTGAAATGAAGCCAAACAAGACTATGCACACATGCTATTCTTTGAACCCAAAACAAAGGCAAACAAGGGGCCAAGGGGAGAGGGGTGTCCCTCCCTTTTATGAGACTTGAAACCACCTTCCTCACCACTGAAAACCCACTGGTTTTCAGTGGTGGGAAGGCCAAGAACACCAAGTAAAGAGGGTCTTAAGCAAAGGCACCAAAAGTGGCCATATAAGGCCTAATAGGAGGGACCTTTGCTCAAACCAAAAAAAGACCTTAATGAAGGTTCAAGAACAAGTAAAAACAAGACTTTCTTATGTTAAACACAAGTCCAAAAACACAAAGCAAAAGGGGTAGAAACTAGTTGCAAGAATGGGGAATCTAAAGCAAAAAGTTTACCCTTGAAGATCCAATGAAGAATAGGTGGAGCAGCCCTCCTCTAGTGGTCAAAACCAGTCCAAGATCACACAAAACAAACCTCCAAGCCTCTCAATCTCGAGCTAAGGTGTAAAGGTGTGTGTAAAGGAGCAAAAATGAGGTAAAACTACACTTTTTGGCCTAAAATCACACACACAAGAGGAGAGAGATGGAGATATAGATATATGGCAGAGATATATGTATATGAGCTCTGGTTTTTGTCTCTAAAAACTCTAACCTTGAGCCAAGAGGAAGAGTTCTCCTCTTATAGGCAACAAAGACTTAGCAACTAAGCAAGCCAAGGGTTCATCCCTCCATACACGTGTATGGAGGGGAGCAAAACACTTTACAGCTGTGAGAAAATATCTGATAAAGCAAGTGTACAGTGCCCGGACGGCAAAGAGTGCCATTTTAGAAAAACACAGTGCCGGTCGGCACAAAATAGTGCCGGTCGGCACAATAAAGTGCCGATAGAATCTTCAGCCAGCCGGTGGTGTGTAGGGATGCTTCATAAGGCATTCCCTCCCCTCCCAAGGCAAAACACAAGCGTTTGGTGCAAAACCAAACACAAACGGTTGAGTTCGGAGGTCCTGAGGCAAGGCGCGCGCAGCCGAGAACTCCGGGAACTCCAAACGAACACAAACATAGATAATCACCGAGTGTTCCAACGGTGACGTCCAAGTCTTGAGGACGGTCAAAAATGGGGTGTCTCTGATTTGCCCTCTTTGTGAACTTCGGAAGTCATAATAATGACGGGAGTGAATGTCAAAGCCCAGAGACGACCCATTTTTGACAAGGCCGAAGGCTTGGACAAACATACAAAGCGCAAATGGTTGAACTCGCAAGCTGCCTACGTATCCCTTTAGGAATCAAACCAGCGTAGTTCAAGTACAGGCATACAAGCCGCAGATAAGGTATGCGCCCGAAGGCAGGGGCAAAATGCAAGACAATGCAATAAGCCGAGCATAACTTATGATCATGCAAAGAAAGCTGTAATGAAGCACGCATACAACAGTTATAAGCTAGCATACGCCAATCTACACTACAATGCAGAAAGGATGTAAGAGAATTATGCAATTCTCAAAACGGCTCACTCGGAGGATACAATACCTGTGCGGCTCGCCTGGTTCCACCAGCGGTAAATGAACCGTACATACAATATCGTGCCTGAAAAGAAAGCAAACTTAACATGTATAATATGATTAGCAACATGCATGACATATGCAATGCAAATGATGAATGACATGCAATATATACAAAACTATGTATGAATAATGCAAATGAAAATGTAGTACAAATAAAACTAATGTGAACTACATGCAGGGCAATTGAATCATGATTCAATCATGAGCGGTTTGAAACCACACAAATGTCAGATGGATTGATGGAAGTAACAAGTCCATCTACCATAGAAAAGGTGTCGAAGCCCTCAAGGCGCGAGCGCACACAGAACTATGAGTAATGTAGACAGACACAAGAACAAGTATTGGGTGGATTGACATAAGTGGGGAAACGACCCGCTGGAGAAAGAATAATGATCCTAATGCCGGATGCAATGATTACACTACAATGCAATGGAAATGGATATGGCACGCGGATCAAACCAAATCTTGCCTAGGAAAGGCATGTACGCATACAAACCGCGTCTAACACAGAAAATGTGCCGCAACCCTCAAACCAAGCTCATCAAGGAATAGGCGCGTACACAAAAATTGTGCTTCGACGTGAAAAGTAGAGGCACATACCAGACCAAGCTTAACCTGGAAGGGCGCAAGCCATAGATGGAAGTGATGCAATGGATGCATGCAACTATAATGCAATAGAAACGGGTATTTACAGAAAATGCATGACATATGCACTATACTACAATGATGATGCATGACGTATGCTGTTTTTTTTTTGTTTTTGGATTTTCTTGAAATGCATGACATATGCAACATTTACCATGATGCATGACAAATGCAATATTTACAATGGCTGCGATTGCAGTTTTCCCTACTCTCCCAACGGGGCGATATACTAGGTTGGTTCAGTATCCAGAATCGAGGCGTAAACACGCCGCCTCAACCTATAGGGCTTCCATACAGATTTCAAGCCGAGGGCACACCCCCTGGGTATTTAAACCAGACTTTAGTCTCGGAAATCTCGAACCTTTGCGTTCTAGGCATAAGCCTTTCAAACTCTAGTTTTCATCGTCCCCATTGGTCTCCTAGGAACTCACCGCAAACACAGATAGGTCGCTTTACCAGACCACCGGAAGTCGTTCGGGCACGACAAACACCGAAGGAATTGCATCTTCAGAGGATTTAAGGTCTCCTAGACCGGGATGCAAATGTAGTGAGGGTTTCGCACCCTCCAAGGATTTAAGGTCTCCTAGACTGTGCGTGTTTAAGGTCTCGCCAGACCCGGTTGGGGCAACGATTACACAACACTTCAAGTGAATGCGATGCAAATGAGACACGCACATGGATGCAAACGAGGCGAATGAGACGTGCGTGTCTCAAAAGATGGAAAATGGAGTGCAATGAGGTACACGTGCCTCAAAGGATGGAAAATGAAGTGCAATGAGGGTGCGCTAAGCGGCGCGATGAAATGCATGCCAAATGCAATGAGGGGCAACTTTAGTGCACCGAAGGTCTTGCACCCCCCGAGGATTTAAGGTCTCCTAGACCGTGCGTGTTTAAGGTCTCGCCAGACCCGGATGGGGCATTGCATGAATTGAGATGCGGTGCACAAGACAGTACGATGCGCGGGATTGCGTGATAGAATGCATGCCAAATGCAATGAGATGCGCAAAATAGCGCGATGCGTTAGACAACGCGGTGCACAAGACAGTGTGATACGATGCATGCCAAATGCGATGAGGTGCACACCTCAATGCACCGAAGGTTTTGCACCTCCCGAGGATTTAAGGTCTCCTAGACCGTGCGTGTTTAAGGTCTCGCCAGACCCGGATGGGGCAACGATACAAAGCATAAATGCATGATGGTGCTTGTAATAAAGCACGAGACAATGCAGTCAAGCGGGCTTAAGGTCTCGCCAGACCGCCAACCGAAATGCACGCACAATGCAAATGAGGCAAATGAGGCGCACACACCTCATAGGATTTGAAATACAATGCAAATGAGGCCTGAATGCCTCATAGCATCCACAGGAATGTAAATGGTACAAATGAGGTGGCACACCTCATAGGATTTGAAATACAATGCAAATGAGGCTTGAATACCTCATAGCATCTACAAGAATGCAAATGAAACAAATGAGGTGGCACACCTCATAGGATTTGAAATACAATGCAAATGAGGCTTGAATACCTCATAGCATCTACAAGAATGCAAAATGAAAATGAAACACACGAAGTGGCACACCTTGCGTGAATTGAAATGCAAATGAAAATGAAACACGTGAGGTGGCACACCTCATGCGAATATGAAATGCAAATGAAAATGAAACACGTGAGGTGGCACACCTCATGCGAATATGAAATGCAAATGAAGCACGTGAGGTGGCACACCTCACGCGAATATGAAATGCAAATGAAGCACGTGAGGTGGCACACCTCACGCGAATATGAAATGTAATGCAAACGAAACACGTGAGGTGGCACACCTCGCGTGAATAGAAATAAATGCTAAGTGCGACATGCATGCAACACAAAGTACAAAATGATGCAAGTGTGACACGCATGCCGCACAAAATACAAAAAGGGCGCAAGTCGCAGAGGACGTGCAAAACGAAGCGTCGTGCCGCACTAGACAAAGTGATGGATGCAACAACGCTGCAGGCGACTTTTGAATCTTGTAAAAGACAAAAGGATACAAAAGGATACAATCTTCGCTTGAATTTGAGCGTCGCGCACAGTAGAGACGGTCCGAAGTCAAAACGGAGGCCGGTTGAGCATGGGGGATGCATTTTCTTGTACTTTATTGATCTATGGAGACCCAAGACCCCTCATCTTGCCTAAAAACATCCTTGGGAGCACCACCGGCTGGGTGGGGTGGTCACCGGCTGCCACCGGCTGCCTAAACTCATCCATCGGCACAAAAAAGTGCCGACCGACACAAAAAAGTGCCGACCGGCAGAAAATGCCTGATCGGGGGCAGAACTGCCATTTCACTCCGGGCTTTATAAAATAGGGTTTTAAACCCTATTTGTCTCATCTCCAAACCGCCGAAATCTTCACCCCCTCTCTCTAGAGCGATTTTCTCTCGGTTTTTCTTCGATTTCTCCGCGTTTCACGCCCATTTTCTCGTCGGATTCGCGATATTCTTCGCGTTTCGGACATTTTCGACCGAACAAAACTTCGTTTCGGTGCATTTTTCGCCATTTCCGCCTTTTCGGGACTTGTTCCCCTTGATATTCTCTACATTTCCGTGCATTTTCCTCTTCCGGCCTTCCCGGCCATTTCCGACCCTCTCGGGGTTGACTTCCCAGTTTGACTTTTCGCATTCCGGCCCATTTTTCTTCTTCCGGCTATTTTTCTCATCTCCATTGCTATGGCCGATGATATTCCACACGTCGGGACTCCCCCGGACCACGAGATGGATCCCGGGGTCGAGCTCCTGCCACTGAGCGAGCGCCCATTCGACCCGGCGACTTACCAGCCGTCCATCCACGTGCTACCACCTGACGGACTCCGCCACTTCCGCGGCTTTGACAGGGCTTTGGACCCGGAGCTTCTGCTGCGCGAGCCGGCCTCCCACTTGTCTTTTGGCGCCGCCGAGGTAACATTCTCGTCTTTTATTTTCTGCAATGTAGGATTTCCTGTCAACTGCCGTAGCTAACTGAACCCATTAACTGCTTAGTTCTGATGTACTGTACTGTAGTTGATTGTAGACAAACTCACAACTGACATCTGTTTAGGACCGACGCACATGCACACACACTGCACTAGCCTCAAGCACGCAAACACACGGCACACATTGCACTGCAAATTCACCGACACCCGGTGCTTATTTGAATATGAAAACTCGCACGCATGCTAGTTTTGCACAAAACTACACAAACACGCGGACACATCACACGCTGTAGTTTACTGAAACATACCGAGACCTGGCTTCTATTTGAATTTTGAAAAACACGCACACACGCTGTTTACACTGATCCTCATAGAACCTTGACATATCATAGGCCGTAGCCCACCTTTGGTATCTTTGAAACGACATTTGCTTGCATCGAGAAAGCGTACATCGTGCACCATATTTACCTTGCACCACTCAAAAATACCTGTGCAACATATATTGTAGTTCTTGAAAACACACCGGTTTACATTTGAATCTGAAAAATGTGCATACATGCACCAAGTTTACACTGGAGCATCTAAAACATACTGACGCATCGCATATCGTAGTTCACTGTAAGCACACCGGCACCCGGTTTTTGTTTGAATTTTAAAAATCTGCACGCATACCAGATTTATGCCGACTGCATATCTTCATATGGCTTTGCAATTTCTTGACTACAGGGAGACTCCCATACTCTCCGCGGGTATGGGAACGTCACCGCTCGCGATTGGTACGCCGAGCTGCCTGACGCCGTTAGCCGCATTGTAGATCGGGGCGGCCGCACCTTCTCCAGGCTCTCTGCCTGTAGACCTCTTCTTGCCGCCCTGGCAGAGAGGTGGTGGGACACCACCGATTCATTCCACTTATCAGCGACTGGGGACATGACGATGACCCCTTACGACTTCTCGATGCTCACCGGCATCGGGGTGAAGTGATCCGATCCCTTCGATCTGAACATGGACGAGTGGATTGCGCCAGATTCACTTGCTCGGCGGCGCCGCCACTTGCTCGTCCAGGGTTCGTCCGCTACTCTGGTTCGAGTGCGATTTGCGCTGAACCATCTTTGGTGGACGCAGCTCCGATGACCCAGGAGGCCGCTGAGAGATATGCACGCGGCTTCCTCATGTTCTTGCTGGGGACCACCCTGTTTGCCGACCGGGCGAACACAGTGCCCCTCTGCCTGCTCAGCGCTTTGGTGGACGTCGAGAGGATTGTGCAGTATGACTGGGGAGGCGCGGCTTTGGCCACCCTTTATGGTTATATGAGCTCAGTCTCTCGTGGCAGCGGGCAGCTGCTAGGAGGCTACTGGCGAGCACAGGAGAATCGTCTTCTCCTCTGCTTTACATTTCTGCTCTGTACTTTCGTATTGCATACCTTTGCACACCGTTGTTATGCCTTTACAATTCTTGTATCTTGTACACGGCACACACATACTCACCTTTATACTTCGTACATTGTTCTGCATACAATCACTCAATACACTTTGCACAACACACGGCTCCGCTATTTACGCTTTATTACGATTCGCTTTTCGATAAATGTTCGACATCTGTCTTGCGTTGTGGGTCT
Source organism: Camellia lanceoleosa (assembly GCA_025200525.1). Taxonomy (NCBI): domain Eukaryota; kingdom Viridiplantae; phylum Streptophyta; class Magnoliopsida; order Ericales; family Theaceae; genus Camellia; species Camellia lanceoleosa. The sequence goes on along the minus strand of CM045769.1, from coordinate 28,061,708 downwards.
ATGCCTACTTTCGAGCTAGAGCTAGTCTGGGAAGCGAGAACCCCTCTGGTCGTCCCCTTCTCTCGCCCTTCTGACGGAGGTGTACCCGAGGTCAGCGGGACACTTTTAGCTTCTTCCGTCGTTTCTTGACACCATCACCCCCACCGAGGTATTTTTACTTCTAACATTCGCTTTCAAGCGTACATTTCTATATCGATGAGATAATCAAGCGTATTTCATTTCAGTCACTGGCGGTAGTGGGCTCACTACCGGTGATCTGAGATCGGTATGCCGGCGCCATCGAGACCTCGCTCTGGATTCTCTGGAGAGCCCGATCTGTCGAACTGGTACTGGTGAGCGTTTCATCGCCAGACCCTAGGGTTCGGAGCGAATAGTTCGATCCATCCTCCGGCGTATGAGGGAGGCGAGATCTGACTTCGGCCGGATGGAGGATTACACCCTTGGTGGGCGTGGACGTAGATGCCGACAGGCGAGGCGATTACTGAGTACGTCCGGACCTTCTTGATGCGGCCTTTGGCGGGGGCTCCGAGTGATCCAATGAGACTGCGGCGCCAGCCCGGCCGGCGGCGAGGCGAGTGGGGTCGCAGAGGGCTTGAGCTCGCGGCAGGAGGGGAGTGCAGAGGGGACGAGGGACGGGCTGGCCTGCTCTGCCTACTATGTTGACTTACAGGGGGCAGAGTGGGGAGACCTACCAGATCCCGTTTGCTCCTCCTCCGGCTGGCCACGAGTTGGCCGGTATTCCTGACTTGCCTCCGATATGTATTACTTTATTTCTGCATCTTGCATTGTTATTTCATTTCAGTTCATTCAGATATCCCACAGAATACTAATGTATTTAATACTTTTGCAGGCTTCCTCCGAGTATACCCGTCAGTCTGTGGAGCTGAATGCCTCCCTGATGGGGATGCTGCAGCGGACTCTCGACGCTTTGGCCGTCTACGGCCTGCCGGTATGTTCTACTGACCACAGTCTCAAATCATACATGCTTTCGCTGTCTGCTATCTTGCACAAAAATCGATAAAGCGCTCCGCGGCTTTCGCCTGCTCATACTCGCCTGCGCATCTTGCACTGATAAACTGCTCACGGCATTCACACACTGTACTCATACACTGCATCCTGTACTGATAAACTGCTCACGGCATTCATACACTGTACTCATACACTGCATTCTGTACTGATAAACTGCTCACGGCATTCATACACTGTACTCATACATCAGATGTCTTGATAACGCTGCCACGCTTTCGATGTGTTTGTTCTTTATATTTTCACCTCCTTTCCCGATCCCTCCGGTGGGTGGCTTGCTCGGTGGGCCTCCTGTCTCTACTCGGGATGGCAGGATATTCCCTCGTACCAGAGGGGGACGCGGTCACGTGGGGAGCAGTTCACGAGCTCCAGTTCCAGGCGATGGTGAGTCGGAGGCGGGGACGGAGTCAGTTGCGGAGGAGACCGGGGATAGCTCAGGCTCGGGCTCCGACAGTGACAGTCCCGACGATGCTTTTGTGCTTCTGCCCAGGAAGAGGGCGAGGACTGACCCTTAGGCATGAGGCCTACTGCTGATGATGATGATTTTGTTGCTTCTTTTCTTTATTTCTTTTCTTGTGCTTTTCTCTTTTTGATAGATAGAGTACTATGTACTGCCGCAGGCAGGTTTTTGCTTTTCTCAAAAATTTTGTATTTGAAAAGACGATGATATGGAACAAACTTTTTATCTGAAAAATGTTATATTTACATATCTCATACTTTGCACTGCATTGCATCATATTACACCTCGAATGTAAATGGAATGGATTTGTTGTCTGAAAATTGAGCACTTGCCTTTGTAATAATCGGATAACCAACCAACTAACGACAAACAACTCATACAAACCACTTTGCTCAAACTAAACACATAGCCCACATTCTTTGGGGATTAGGCTACCTATGGCCCGTAACACAACATTCGGTTCATTACACTGCAACAAACCTTGAACAAACAACCCAATTTGACAGAGCCCACAAAAGCGAAGCGCTTGGAGTTGAAACACACATCGGATGTCCCAAATTTCCTTTTTCTTCCCTTGCCTCGCATGGATGTAGAGAATGGCACAGCATTCTGAGCACAAACGATTAACTTTGGAAAAAGGTTTGACAACCGGTATCGAGTCTCTGACTAGACAAATGGAGGGACTCGAGTGAAGAAATCAAAAGGCGCACGACCTAAACACAATGAGACACACTCGGAAAAGACTCAACAGAAGCCAAGTCGAGACTGACAAATCAAAAGACACGACGCACGGACATGTTTTTTTTTAAGGAAACCAAAAAGACCTCAGATCTCGAGGAGCCAGTTTTTCCGGGTATATTTCCCACCCTTTCTGATTTGTGTGATTCTCACGTCACTCGGCCCCTCAGGCTCGGTTTTTTTCTCTGAAAACCCTTTTCTCACTTTTCTCTCAACTCACACCTCTCTATTCTTTAATCTCTCATTTTCAATCCCTCCCCTGAGTGGTTGATAGATGAATAGGAAGCGGCAGATTCATGCCCGATACAGCTGGCTCGCGGCTATTCCTTCTGGTAGATAGAGCGCCTTTCTGGTAAATGCGTGCTGACAGTGGGGGGAAGACAGGATATCCGGCTCAACTGTGCCCCTGGTTCATTACTCTGACCATTCTTTGTTTTGTTTTGTTTTGTTTTTTTTTTTTTAAAACAGTTTTGATCAAAATGAACGCCTGATTAGCGTGTTTGGGCAATTTTTGATTTGAAAATCATGCAAGTCAGGTTGCAAGTACTGAAAGTTTTCCTTTTGGGTCCAAACATGGTCCAATTTTGGAGAATGAAATAGTTTTTGAGAAACTAGCCAACCTCGGTAAAAATTTTCAAAAACTATTTTTGCGTACAGTCGATGCGCAACGAGCACGGAACTCACCATCGAGATGCGCAACCTCGGATCGGAGGTAATTTGGAAAATTGCCCCTGGCTTAGGGGGGGAAAGGCAACGGAAAGTTGCCCCTGGTTTGGACGGTAACTCAGGGCGACTTGTGGCGATGGATGGCAACGTAAAGTTGCCCCTTGTTTGGATGATGTCGCGGCATTCTTATGTGAGTCAGTCCTTGTTGATGACAATCAGACCCTCGGACGCGGAGGAGTCGAAAACGGTTTGAATCAATATGTGGACACAGTCACCTGGAAGGTGTTAGCGGCTTGGCTTCAAGAGGAAGTTAATCACGTAGTTCCGGGTTGCTACAATCGGGACATTGGATTCGGAGAGGGCAAAAGTGATCAAAACCATGACATGGACTGAGACGCTATGGAAGCGTTGGGGCTGGACTTCAAGATGAAGTTGCCTACGTATCCCAATCATGGGAATCAAGCCTTACGTAGTTCCGGTTAAGGTACACTCGGGTATTTTAACCTTCACTGTTCAGGCTCTAATTTTTGCCAAGGTGCCTGTTGCAGGTCTTCGACCTTGCGAGCCATGTTTTTCTTTTTCTTCTTTTTTTTCTTTTTATTATTTTTTGCATTTTCTTTTCTCTTTTGTATTTTTTGTATTTTTCTTTTTCCTTTGCTTTCTCTTGTATTTTGCTCTAACTTTTGCCTGGGCCGCCCTTCCGGGTTTTCGATCCAGCGAGCCTCTCAAAGGGTAAAAGTGTAGCAAGTCCATGCCAAATGGTTTTGAAATTGAAGCCTCTCCGTATCCAAGAAAGCGACTGTTGTATTGATTTGCAGGAAAAGTCCATCACGGTTGCTTCTCGGGCTTTGCTTGGTGGGATCTGATCTTCTTGATCTGATGTTGATGCCTCTTGCTCGAGGGCTGCCTCAAAATGGGCCACACAGGCGTTTCATGGCACTGATCATTTCGAACGGATCCGGTTTGCAACAGATGAATTGAAACTTCAGACTGGGAGCGATCCTGGGCTGCACAATCTCAAGAGCGGTTCCACGAGTCTTTGAGACTTCAAAATATTTTGTTTTTGAAAGTTTTTAAGAAAGCGACAAATCGCTCGTGTTGAAGATAGTGTGGAACCAGTCTGGATCAAGCCAGGGTCCTTCTCAGTACTCACGCCGGCAAGCATGATTTCATTCATTAAAAGCTTAACATGCCTTTCTTTCTCTCAGATTGATCAAAATTTTGCAAAACCCGAGGAATTACTTCCTCTTTGTTTTTATCACCGCAGTGTTCAAAAAGGTTTTGAAAAACTTAGGTCACAACAATAATTTTTAAGGCACAAAAGAGCAGGTGGAATGCGCTGTCACCCCATTCGAATTCTCTGGCACAACTAGCCCAACACAAATAGTACGGGAACACGATAGCCGCGGCTGTTTCATTCAGGTTCCCCAGATGTAAACTGGCTCCACGGCAGAGGCAGACCCAAAAAGAAGTAATTACAAAATAAAACGGTGCTCGAGGCAACAACCCTGAAGTCACCTAGTATTCTGTACAAAAGAGGGACTGACTCGTTACAATAAGACAGACCTTTAAGCAAAAAGAACTGACTCAAGACAGAGACAGACTCAAAACAAAACAAAAGACTGACTCGACACCCAAGTCAGGATTTACAAAACTAGCATCGACAGGTGCTCAAAAATGCGCGCCAAACGCCATATCAAAAATGTACCAGACACTGCCCGCAGGCGGTTGAATCCCAATTATATACTAGCAGTATCGGTGTCCTCGGTATCTGTGTCCTCACAATCCAAGAACTCTGTAGTGACTGATTTGGCCGAGGTAGGCGGGAGGATGACCTTGTTATCAATCAAATCCTGTACCTCATGACGAAGGCGGAAGCAATTATCAGTGGCATGGCGATCTCTGGCGATGAATGCGACAAGATCTTGTGTAGCGTCATGGCCTGCCGGGAGATTCCTTGGTAGAGGTCGCGGCTCCAAAGGCGTAAGATGCCCCTTCTTGGCCAAAATGAGAAGCGCCCTAGACAGTGGCATGTAGAGAGCATGAAAGGCCCTATGCCCCCGAGGTTTGTACTTGGAATTCTGAATGTTCTTTCTTGACGCACTGGCGAACGGATCGGCAAGCGCGGGCTTAGATTTTTGATCCTTTCCTAGTGCAGGATTGGGAATGAGAGGAGCTACTCTGGCATGATGGGGCCTGTCTCGATTTTCTGACCGACTTGGACTACCCTCGGGTAGAGTGGGGAAAACATCATCCACAATTTTGGTTACAATCGCGGATACCTGTTGTTTGCTCATTCCCCCGGCTTTCAAAGCCTGGACTGCCCACAGCAGTTGTTCCACGGGGTCAGCATCTACCTTCACTTTGTCTTTGCCTCTGGCCTCAGCCTGATGAGAGGTTTGGGTCGGTACTGGTACATCACTGTTGTGGGTGGAGGTCATCTCCGACTGATTGAGCTCGATCACAATCCGCCCCAGTAGCGGGGGCTCCTGGGGTTCGAAATTTCCAGCATATGGTGCAACCGGTGGCGAGGTTGACATTCCGTAAGCGAGATCCGCCACGGACCTCTGGAGATCACCTATCATCCCCATTAACTCGAATGTAGTGGGCTCGCGAGCCTGATAGAACGAGGGTCCAGTTGGGTGTGCGTGAGGCGACCTAGGCGGGTGCGGCATGTCAACAGTGGCTTCATCTTGTGGGGTGGTTCCTTGACTCAGCGCGGCCGTCATGACCACAATCTCTTCCGAGTTCTGCATCATGTTCGGTCCTGCCTCAGCAAGGAGAAGACACTAGCTATTCTGGATCAACTCTCTGAATCTCTGAACCTTGAAACGGAAAACAGGCAGTATTTCAGCCCCAAACAGATCAAACACGGGTGTAGTCGAACAACTGCACTCTACTACTGAACACTGTTCCCCGAAATCACGGTACCAAATCTGAATCTGACACCCGCAGATATAACTGATTCACAACAATACTGATACTGGTGCCCGTAGGCCGGATGCCCAGACTCGCAAACTGGTATATGCATTCCCTGTAGAGATATACTCTAAAAGCACATAGCAGGTAAATGAGAGTCAATACACCCCTATGTTGGGGTAGGGTTTCCCTGTCCTATTTTGTCAGGAACTAGGGTTTCACTATGCACGCAGCGGTTTCAAACAACCTATATCGGGTAAGCAACCTGTCCTAGTTTGGAATGGTCACTATGGATTCCGAATATGCACTAGGTCGAATGGTCCAAAAGGGTGCCCCGGTAAAACCGGGGTTTGTGTTCCCATACTGGCGAGGCCAACCGGTCAGCCTTATGGACATGCCTTGACAAGACAAGCCTCCGGCAAACCGCTCAGGAATAGCAGATGGCCAACACGGTGTCCTAGGTGCACCAATGCACATGCAATGCAAAGAAACACATAAGTGTAGTCAAAACAGGATATCACGAGTTCGAGTCAAGCTCTCTAAAAATCCCCAGCAGAGTCGCCAGAAACTGTAGACGCGCCCGTGGGGGCCTCGCTCTACTACAGTTCGGACTCGATTGTGTGTCGCGGTTCTAAATCTGAACCAAAGAGTCCAAATCCGGCAAATCGTTTGAGAAAACAAATTTTTGAAAAGTAGTGCCAAACATGGACTGCTTTGCCAGATCACAGAGTCGCCACCTAAATATTTTTTTTAATTGGGAAATTTAGGAAACCCTGACTCAGTGCCGAAGGCCACATGTCCGTCATCACCAAAGTGGTCTTGGCTCGGGAGCTTGGGTACGATCGGGGAAGGTCAGCTATGAGCACCCCCTTTTGCCCGATCCGAAGACCGGCCTCTACTAACCGTGATATCCAATTTTGAAAACATTACATGCTCTTATTCCAATTATTAGCCTAGAATTACTATGTTATGCGCATAGCAAACAAGTATAGACTAGATTGCCTAATTTGGGAATAAACATTGCATATCCGTTTTGTCTCGAAAAACGTGTTGTTTTCTTTTGCTACTCGCAAGTAGGCCAAAATTCAGATTTCAACGGGTTATTCCAACTCAGGCAATCCAGCCTCCATCCACAGGCATTCACACAGTAATATCACATAAGCATTTAGCCGCATGGCAAGCATACTGTCATGGTAAACATTCACACGCATGCGATATGCTAAAGCCATAAAAAACTTACATCGTACTCCGTGCCAAAACAGTAAACTAGTTAGCAAACATGCATGACCTAGTTCATGTTAAGTGGCTATTGCGACACAGGCAGAAATGCAATCTAGAGTAGGCTCGGCTAACCCTAAACATGACATGTGAAATGCGCGAGTAGCATGTATTCAATTTGGAATTGAAAATACAATGCAGTTTGTATGATGTACCGAGCCCGATGTATGTAAACAAATGCATGAATGCACGCATGCATTGCATAAGCTATGCTAAAATAGACATGCCCTAATCTACCATCGAAAGCGGGTAAATAAAAGGGAAGAAAGAAATGGGGGTTGGAAGACATACACCCACTCACGCACACTTATTACATTTTTGCCCTCGCTCGGAGAGACCAAAATAATAATACAGTCCAACGAATAAATGAATAAATAAATTATTACAAATTCTAATTACTAAAATTAAAGCAAATAAATAAATAAATGCAATGGGGCCTCATTACGCCTTGAAGCCTTGTGAATGATGCATGCTCGATCCGATTGCGGAAAATCCGTGTCATGGCATTCTTGCTTACATTTTTCTTGCCTGCCTCTCCAAAAATTCCCAAAGTTTCAGGAAACCTCCCAAAGGATCTGAAATACCCCACCGGCTGGGGGAAGAGCTCATCGGCTGCTGAGATTGACCACCGGCTGCATGTGGAGTTTATCGGCATAAAAGCAGTGCCGATCGGCACAATAAAGCTATTTGGCCGGCGAAAGTCCCCAGCAGACAGATTAATGATGACAAAGCGACAAAGAATGCATGGCATGGGTTTTGGGCATATGTAAGCATGGTCATGACCTCCTATCATGCTTTGAGACTCAAGGAGGTAAGACTCTTGGTTCTTGGGCCACCAATGGTGCATTTTGATGCATGATAGCCCTAAGAACTAAGATTGCATTTTGATGTAAATGCATGCAACACAAACATGAGACCAAGACCTTATCATGCTTAGGTCAAAGGCCTTGGCGACCAAGAATTGAGGCAAGTTGCACCACTTGAAGTGTGAACTTCCCTTAATTCTTATGCTTAGTTTGACAACCCCAAACCAAGCCATGAGATGCATGTATGCAACATGGTTCAATAATGCAACAATGATGCAAGGATGCAAGGCATACCAAGTGTCATGCAACTAACACAATAGGCATGCAAATGCTAGAGCATGCAAGGCACAAGTGGCATAAGGACATGGACCAACCAAGCCTAGAACTAGCATGTACTCAAGGCTTCATCAATCAAACATGCAACAATCATGATATAAGCATGCAATGGTGGACTCAAGTCAAATGGGGCAGCCCTTAAACTAGCCCAAAAACAGTGGCCAAAGTGACCAATGAGCATGCCAATATGCAAACCAAATAAGGCCAAGTCTAAGGCACCAAAAGGAGCACACCTTACTACCATTAACAAGACCAAACATGGCATATTCCAAGCAAGCAAAAACAGATTTCTAGCATGCGAAAAGGCACCCAAATCCCCTCACATGGCACCCCAAAATGTATTAATCATGGAAGCATACACAAGGCCCATTCTTAGGCATAAAAGGACACACCTTTAAAGCATGAAAGAGATGACAAGCACAAACAAGTGAGCATGATTTAGGGACTGAAATATGATCTAAAATGATGCCAAATCATGAGATCAATGCAAGCTAAACATGCTAGAGACTCACACACCTCAAGGTTTACAAACTAGAATGCAAAACAAACATGTCAAGCATACTAAACATAATAAAACAGTGGCCCACAGCCCTCTAACATGGCAAAATAATGCTAGCATCTTCATGAAACTAAGCTAAAAACATACTAAAATCATGGCCTTAAAGTATGGCATACTTTTAAGCACAAGAGAGCATTTCAAAGCAAACATGAAAGACATGTTAGAGATGACAAATCCGACCAAAAACAGAATTTAAACATGCCCCAAAACACTAAAAAAAAAACTCTGAAATGAAGCCAAACAAGACTATGCACACATGCTATTCTTTGAACCCAAAACAAAGGCAAACAAGGGGCCAAGGGGAGAGGGGTGTCCCTCCCTTTTATGAGACTTGAAACCACCTTCCTCACCACTAAAAACCCACTGGTTTTCAGTGGTGGGAAGGCCAAGAACACCAAGTAAAGAGGGTCTTAAGCAAAGGCACCAAAAGTGGCCATATAAGGCCTAATAGGAGGGACCTTTGCTCAAACCAAAAAAAGACCTTAATGAAGGTTCAAGAACAAGTAAAAACAAGACTTTCTTATGTTAAACACAAGTCCAAAAACACAAAGCAAAAGGGGTAGAAACTAGTTGCAAGAATGGGGAATCTAAAGCAAAAAGTTTACCCTTGAAGATCCAATGAAGAATAGGTAGAGCAGCCCTCCTCTAGTGGTCAAAACCAGTCCAAGATCACACAAAACAAACCTCCAAGCCTCTCAATCTCGAGCTAAGGTGTAAAGGTGTGTGTAAAGGAGCAAAAATGAGGTAAAACTACACTTTTTGGCCTAAAATCACACACACAAGAGGAGAGAGATGGAGGAATAGATATATGGCGACGATATATGGATATGTGCTCTGGTTTTGTCTCTAAAACTCTAACCTTGAGCCAAGAGGAAGAGTTCTCCTCTTATAGGCAACAAAGACTTAGCAACTAAGCAAGCCAAGGGTTCATCCCTCCATACGTGTATGGAGGAGCAAAACACTTTACAATGTGAGAAAATATCCGATAAAGCAAGTGTACGATGCGTCGGCAAGAGTGCCATTTTAGAAAAACACGGTCTTGGTCGGCACAAAATAGTGCCGTCGGCACAATAAAGTGCCGATAGAATCTTGACCACCGGTGGCCTCTAGCCCCCCCGGTGGTGTGTAGGATGCTTCATAAGGCATTCCTCCTCCCAAGGCAAAACACAAGCGTTTGGTGCAAAACCAAACACAAACGGTCGAGTTCGGAGGTACTGAGGCAAGGCGCGCGCAGCCGAGAACTCCGGGAACTCCAAACGAACACAAACATAGATAATCACCAAGTGTTCCAACGGTGACGTCCAAGTCTTGAGGACGGTCAAAGATGGGGTGTCTACAACGACGTGCTTGTCAAACGGCGTACGCAGATGTGAGGCAACTTAATGGCGCGTGACGACCAAGAGGGAAAGACACATGGTAGAAATCATGAAATCATGCATGCGGCTCATACGCGTGATGAAACTCTTGGAGTACTTGATTTAATGAAGCAAATACCTTGGCTAGGAGGACGGTTTCGGTTGAGAAACTTGAACGAACTTGGTTATTGGTTCCAAAGTATTGATGAAAGCAGACTATAGGTCTTGGTCATATTGAGCCGATGAGTAATGACCTCGGTAATGAATAATGGAGTGAGCTTAGCCGATGTGCTAAATGGAAGAAATGATATAGGTTCCATCACCTCAGGATGCCGAGGTAATAGAACCTAGGGGCAGTTGTGGGGACATAAATTTTGAATGACGAACACGTGGTCGAGGTGGCACCGAAGTGCCAGCCGAGGTGCCACGTGTCCTGGTCTTGGCGCCGAGATGATCTCGGCTAGGCCGAGGTTATTTGCGAAGATACCAGAATCTGGGATAAGCGGATAAGGGATAAGAGTCCTAGAATGAGAGAAGACTTCCGTTTGGGTAAAGATAAGACTCTTAGATAGTTTATCCTAATCCTACTGGGAGTCCAAGATTAGCAGTAATCCTAAGTCTATTAGAGCTAGGCTTCTATTGGGACTAGGATTGTGTTGGCTATAAAAGGGAGGCACCCCCATGGGTCTAAAGTATGCTTTTTATGCTCTGAATAGTGAGTTAAGCACTTTTGCTATCTTTGAGAGATAACTGACTTGATCGTCGGAGTGCCCCCGGGTGGACGAACCACCGCCGGAATCTCTTCTTTTCTGTGACAGGTCATTCAAGCAATCTATTCTGCCAGTGTTCTCCAGCTGAGTACTTGATTGGCAGTGTGGTCGGAAATTGACACACACAGAATCAATAGAAGTTTTATGTTGGGAGATACCAAGGAAAATAAAAAAGTGCACTTAGTCAAGTGGGATAGGGTTTGTAGATGCAAGAGTAAAGGTGGTATTGGAATAAAATAAAAAAATAAAATAAAAATTAGCTTTTCACAATAAGCTTGGTTGGAATGTCCTCAGAAATACCAATAAACCTTAGGTTAGCATTCTCAAAGCTAAATGTCTTAAGAGAGCTAATAATTGTAATTGGCCTAAATGCAAGAAAGCTTCTCACTTTTGGAAGAGCGTAACAAAAACCAAATAGATATTGGATAATGGTTACAAATGGGTGGTGTGGTGATTGCCTTTTAATAGATATTGTCCCTGGTCCCCATTGTAACATGAATGAAAAAGTCAGTGAATATCTAACTGAAGATAGAGATTAGAACCTAGAGAAATTTCACATATCTTATCTGGTCATATTCGCAAACTTAATGATGGTACTAAAGATATAGGAAATTTGACTAGATCTAGAAGGCAAACATTACCCAAAAGCTTAGACGTTTTCATCTGGCTAGCTTCCCAGGATTGAATCTCAACCAATCGCTTGAGATGCGCCCAAAAAGCATTACTGATAATGCTGAATGCACAGTGCCACCACACTGTGGAAGTCACCCTTCATATCATTGGAAATTTCCCTGGGAGTAGGAATATTTTTGTGCACTTTGTTAATCCTCGAGATTAGGAGAGGGATAGAGACAAGGGATTGGGCAATGGATGAAGGACAATATTAAAAGCCCTAGTAGCACTTGCAGACTGGTCCACTTTCTTCATTTCCATTATTTGGCATCACTGGAAAGAAAGAGACATGATACCATTTCTATAATAACTCGGAAGTAGACCATTTTTTGTTGTTGCTGTAAATGGATCATCCACTATGCCAAAAATATGCAAGAAGCCTTTTCATGAGGAAATTATATTCCTGATGCTTATGTTTCTTCTAAACTAATCAAATGAAATTTTCCTCCTGCAGGTGAGCTAATGATGAATGTGGATGGAAGTGCTAAAGGCAATCCCAAGCAACTGAAATTGGTGGCTTAATTGGTGATGAACAAGCTGCTTGGAAGTTTAGATTTCTGGAAAACATACTGAAATTTTTGGCACCAGCATTGAAGCAGAGCTCTGGGAAATTATGAGGGATCTCACTATTGTAAGGCACAAGAACCTTCAAAATGTAAACATGGAAACTCACTCTAGGGTATCTGTGGCTCTAAATTCTAATTATAGAACATGGAAGCAACACCAATCCCTTCATAAGCATCATTAAAGATTTGTAGATTGCTCCTTAATCGACTCAATTGCAAACTGATTCATGTGTTAGGTGCTCTGTTACATGTTGATCTTGTTGAGGTCATGTACATCAAACCCCAGTTTCTGTTTGTTTGTTTTGTTCAATTTCCCTTGTACCACAAAAAGAGAGTTTTCTTTCAATTGGTGTTTCCAATTGTTTTGTTGTTGTACATACTAATCTTAGGTTGGGTTGCAATTCTTTTTTTTTTTTTTTTTTTTGAACTATTTTGCTTTTTAGGATAAAATTGTTGCTACAAAAACTGCTAAAAAAGATACCTATCTCTCTCTCATTTTTTTCTTTTTTTTTTTCTTTCCTTTTATAAGGGAAAATTATTTATAAGTCCTATTAGGAGAACTTATGCTATGTGAAGTCCTGTGTAGTTTCTTATAGAGTTTTAAGTCCTATTTAGATTGGAAGGTGTTCCACAAGGTCCTATGAATTATGAATAAATGGTATTAGTGTACTATTATACCCTTTATATGTTTCCATGTTATGGGTTATTCTATCATTCAAATAATGGCAAAATCATAAATAGGAAATTGAATGTTACCATAGATCATATCTATATGAATGTGAATTTCAAAATACATATTTACCTTCAATATTAGTTGTTAATATCATAAATAATGCAAAATCATATATAGAAAATTGAATGTTAACATAGATCATATCTATATGAATGTAAATTTGAATTTCAAAATACACGAATAAGCAACATTTTCACATTCAATTTAAAAAATTAAAAACCTAGTAAGTTTGCGAAACGTAACGTGACACGTACGTAAACACTGAATATAACAACGTCGTAACACAAATTCAAAGACAAATACAATCGAACGTAACACACAAAACATGCCAACATTGCAATGTGGGTTAACATCAAACCATCATTTAATCCCATGAAAACAAACAAGTAAAAACTGAAAAATATCACATAATCACAAATGGATTACTGTTGAATCTGTGCATTACGATTGTTACAGATCGAAGAATCAAAAATTACATGTCATAGAAACCCAAGATTCCTCAAAAACCCAGATGAAATTTGTTAAATATTTTTGATTTTTTCACCAAAACAGCAAAGTTACAGATCAAATTGAAGAGTGTGGAAATGGGTATCTGATCAAAAGTAGTCTAGAGTGATTGTTTCTCAAGAAAAAATTAGAAAATATGAATCGTTGATGGGATATAAGGAAGAAATTCAAAAGAAAGAGAGAATTTTTATGCTTTTGATGAGGAGTGAATGGGATTTGAGGTGATATTTTTAGCTTTATATATGTATATGTATATATATATTTATATTGTTGAATTGGGTGGCTCTGTTGTGTACGTTTTTCAAGGGGTACGAGAGGAGATGAGGTGTCTCATGGGTGGCTGATGGGATTGAAGAAGCCTCTGTGCTCTTGCATACATATAAATCAGCAACATTTTCACATTCAATTAAAAAAATTAAAAACTTATTAAGTTTGTGAAACGTAGCATGACACATACGTAAACACTGAATACAACGTCACAACACAAATTCAAAGCCAAATGGTATATCCATACATTGTCACACTTTCATTAGCCTCCAATGACGTTACATTTAGATTGTAATGTTAACCCACATCTGCAATGTTGTCATGTTTTGTGCGTGTTACATTCGGTTGTATTTGTCTTTGAATTTGTATTGTGACGTTGTTGTATTCATTGTTTACGTACGTGTCACGTTACATTTCGCAAACTTAATGGGTTTTTAATTTTTTTAATTGAATGTGAAAATGTTGGTGGTTTATGAAAATGGATACATCCATACATTGGCACACTTTCATTAACCTCCAATGAAGTTACATTTAGGTTGTAATGTTAACCCACATCTGCAATGTTGACATGTTTTGTGCGTGTTACGTTTGGTTATATTTGTCTTTGAATTTGTGTTGTGACGTTGTTGTATTCAGTGTTTACGTACGTGTCACGTTACGTTTCGCAAACTTACTAGGTTTTTTATTTTTTAAATTGAATGTGAAAATGTTGCTTGTTTATGTATTTTGAAATTCAAATTCACATTCATACAAATATGATCTATGATAACATTCAATTTCATATATATGGTTTTGCCGTTATTTATGATATTAGCAACTAATATTGAGAGTAAATGTGTATTTTGAAATTCACATTCATATAGATATGATTTATGAAAACATTTAATTTTCTATATATGGTTTTGCCATTATTTATGATATTAACAACTAATATTGAGGGTAAATGTGTCAACAAACTTCTCACAAGACTTATGGGAACATAAGTTTTTTAGTAGGACCATATATAGCATAAGTCTCCCAAATAGGACTTATAAATAATTTACCCTTTTAATCATGTTGGGGACACTACAAAATGTATAAATAAAAATACAAATAACCGTATTAATTTCAAAAGGAAAAAAAGAAAAAAAGAAAAAAAAAAAAGAAGTTAAGTTCTAGAAACTCAACCGTTGAGTTTTGAAAACAAATTTTATTTTTTATTTTTTGGAAAAATTAAAATTACTTTGAAAAATTGTACATATAATTTTATTTAGTAGTAGAGTGATAACAGATAACCTATCTAATATATTGTAGATTGGTTATTTGAAAGGAACTCTGTATAGACAATGCTAAATAATGTCCCAATAATGTCGAGTAGTTAAAAAAAAAAAAATTAAGTTTGTAATTGATCTAATCCTCCTACCAACTATTATTGAGATTAGCATTGGGGAATGTATAATTCAGTTGCAGAAGTTTAGCTTATAAAGATACTTGCGCTATCTTAATCTCGATTATTGAGAGATTAGATAGTATTAATTCCAAAATATACATAAAGTGAAGCACAAGAAAATTCTAATAACCTCATATGCCAGCTATGTGATAGTCTTTATGATCTCTCACAAAAGGCTTCACATAGTTGACATGGTGCGCACTACAAAAAAAATTGTTTTTTGCGACGGCAAAACACCATTGCAAATACCCCAAACGCCGTCTCAAAAGGTTTTTGCAACGGTAAAATGGCTTTTTGCGACGGCAAGTGGGGGTCGCAACAAAAGGGGTTGCAAAAGAGTTTTAGCGATGGCAAGTGCCGTCCCCTTTGTTTTTGCGACGGCAAATTTCTGTCACCAATAATGGATGAAAATCTGAGTTTTTTGCGATGGCACAGTTGTAACAACCCTCACTTTGACTTAGTCTTGCTTGCATGCATTGCTCTTTTGTATGATTTTGCCTTGCCAAGGTTGCAATCTGTTATCTTGTTTTGCTTTGCTTTGTCTATTTGATGCTTGCTTGAATTCGCACCTTGTCTAGAGTATAGCCGAGGTCAGCTTAGCATAGTTTACCTTTGAGCCCTTGCATTTAAGAACAGTTTTTGAACCTTAGCCGACCTCCACCTTTAACCTGGCATATTGGCCGAGATGATTAACATCTGGGCCGAGGCGTGTATCGCCGAGGCCGAGGTGTGTATTATCTAGGCCGAGATGTTACCTTGAACCCAAGTGATCTTGTCACGAAGTGGTACAACCTAGACCGAGGTGTGGTACATCTAGGCCAAGGTGTGTACCACTTCGTTGGGTGTTGTCCTTCCTAGCCGAGATCATTAGAAGTCATTGTCCTTTTCTTGCCGAGGTCTTGTTATTGGCCGATGTCATTACTCGCGGAGTCCCTTGCCGCCTAGCTTGTTGAACACACTTTGTCGGGGACTTGTCTTTTCCATCGATCACCTTTTGAGTTAAGCCAACCCGGTAGCGCCACGTGTCCGAGAAGGTTAAACCAAGCAAGCTTAGAAGTGTATCATTTGTATCATATCTTGTGCTTGAGGAGAGAAGCTCTAGGAAGAGTTCTAGAGTGAGAAAGTAGAGTGCAAGCTTGATCCTTGGTGTTTGATTCGTTAGATTCGAGTATTGAGGTTAGAATCTTGATTAACTCTTCTTTGTTTCTATTGATCCTCTAGCTACATTGCATGATTGATTATGTTTTGCATGCCATGCATCGATTCCAAGTTGGTTTTAGAAAGAGAAAGCTAGTGTTCGTAAGTTCTTGTGAAAAGCCTCATTTGATCCGAAAGTTTGCAACAAGTTACATGCATTTGTGTTTGTTCTTGCATGGTCTTCTTGTATGGGTATCCAGTCCATGGTTTTAAACTCATAACATGAAATCTCAGTCTTATAATCATAAGTTATGATCCTCGCATTCATCTCCTTCTTGATCTTCATGCTCATGTTCTTCATGTTCTTGAGCAGAGGAAAACCCAGATTTTTCCCGGCTCCATCTCTTTGAAAGTGGCCCTCGGGACACACCTCGGCGAGGTGTTGGACCTCGGCCAAGACAATTAGTGCTTGACTTGTTCCCGAGATGAGGGGCGATTATTTTTTGATTTGACTTAGCTTTAGTGGATGCGAGATCATTTGTGTGCATGTGAAGTCTGTTTAAAAGTGCATTCAATGAACTTGCCATGTGTTTGTAGGACTTGGGCTTACCTTGGCCGACGTCTGAAGAACTATGTGAGTGGTATTTTAATAAAGATATGTTATAGTGTTTTGATAAAAGCCTTATTTTTGCCTTGTTTTGGAAAGTATTTGTAGGCATGAATGTTATCCCTATTTTGTATACCAAGTGTTATATCTTGTTTTGATGACATTCTTGGAAGTCCGTCGTGCGGGGGACTTTAAGCATTTGTGGCACTAGTCCGTATGTGCTAGGGGACTATAAGCATTTGTAGCACAAAGTTTGGAAGTCCGTGCGTGCCGGGGACTATAAGCAGTTGTTGCAGAAGTCGTTAGTGTCCGGGGACTATAATGCTTGACACCATTGTTTTGAGATCTCTCTTGTCTTGTCTTGCTTTGCCACTGACGGTTTACCGCGTGGGCTTGTTTGTCCGAGATGTCATCACTTGTATTATATTGATGTTAGTAAGCATCTCTTGAAGCTTTGAAAGATTTGATAGATGAACTTGATTTGCTTCATGTATTATTTGTTTAAAAGATCTCGGATATCATTCATGCAAACCCTTTATTACTTATGCCATTCACTGAGTATCCAAGCTCACCCTCTCTATATATATGTAGGTGATGAGCAGGTCGGCGGTGATGCCTAGTTGTGCTTAGCCGACATGTTTTGCCGATGTGTTTTTGGATTCATGTTTTGCAGCATCTTGAAGATTATGCTTCTTGGTTACTTTATTGTATTTTGTGTTTGATGGTAGAAGCCTTTTGATCAAGATGTAATTTGTGTACGTCATTATTTTGTATTAAAGCTACTATAAGATGTTTGCCATCTCATTTAACTCAAACGGCTCTTATGGACTACTTTACTTTTGATTATTGCTTCGCATTTGTAAGCCCCATATGTTTACTCGATTTGTGTGTGTTTTCTTGTAAGTGGCCTTTGGTAATCCCGAATTCTTGGCCATCATGGCACCATTCTACTAGGGGCGGAATGGGGTCGTGACAGATTGGTATCGAGCACAAGTTTCATGTAATGCGTTATTCACACACTTGAGTCCTCTGAGCATAGGAATTTCCTTAAACTTGATACAAGGATTGCATCATATTGCTTGTTACTTGACAATGTGTGCATCATCTCGGCATAACTACTTGTTGCTAGCATACATGCTTTGTTGTGCATTTTGTTTTAAAGTCACATTTTGCATACTCATAGCACTATGAGGAGAGGAGACCACCGGTTGGCGAGATCGATCCGAAGACAGATTGGACCGATTAGAAAGGCTAGTAGAAGGGTTAACTCGGGAGTTGAGACAAGTGAGACAACAGAATGCTAGTGCTACAACTACCCGGGCGAGCAGACTAATGGCCGGCGTGCAGATCCGCCTCCACCTCCTCGATTACCTCAAGTACCTCCACGACCTTGTATGGAGAGGAACCACGACTTTGATTAAGGAGTTCAAGAAGATGAACCCGCCGAGATTCCAAGGGGCATAGAGCCGATGAAAGCCGAAGCATGGGTCCTAGGAATGGAGAAGCTATTTGAGATCTTTCCCGGCCTGAGATGTCTGAAGGTGGCAGCGCATTCACGTTAGACGGCACGCTCGAAGATGGTGGATCTTGACGAGAAGAAAATCTGATTTAACTTGGGCCAAATTTTTGGAGCTATTTTATAACAAGCACTTTCCCATTAGTGTACGAGACCGTAAGACCACGGAGTTCGGACTTTGATACAAGGGAACAAAAGCGATGGCGAGAATCTGACCGAGCTTTCACGAATTGGCGAGTCGCGCCTCATATGATCGATGATGAGTATAGGAAAGCCGGAAGTTTGAAAGCGGTTTCGCGGACGATCTGAGGATAGAGTCAACATGCACAACATGCCGACTTATGCGGGAGTTTTGGACAAGGCTATCCTTGCGAAGCTAATCTGAACCGTATCGAGAATCTGAGGGAGAATCGGAGAAAGAGACAGAACTATGATAACCGCCGAGTTCCGTTCAACTCCAAGAAGAAACAAATGTGGGCAGCTCAAGCAACTCGAACCGGGAAGGTAGTACCAAGCCGATGTGTGCAAGTTGTGGGAGGCCGCATTGAGTTTGGTTAGGCGTCGGTAGCTTGTTTTGAATGTGGAGAAATGGGTCACCGTGTGAAGGATTGTCGAAGTCAAGAACCGATGATGGTAAGAAAAGTGGGAGCACCTCGGGCTCTGCGAGGAAGCAACGTTGGAAGGACATGAGCGAGGCGAGGCGAGTTTTTGCGTTGGTGCCGAGACACCGAATCTTTGAGACGAGAGTATCGGTATACTCCCAATCTGCTCTCAAGATGCATACATATTGATAGATTACGGTTCTCGCATTCATTCAAATTCTGCCAAGTTTGCGAGAAATTGAATAGACAACAAGAACCTCTTGATTATGTGTTATATGTGTCCGCTCCATCGGGAGAACCATGATTGTTGCATCTATCTATAAGGCGTGTGTTATTGTGATTGAGGGTGTAGAACTATTAATTGATTTGTTGCGTTAAACATGACCCACTTTGACGCCATATTAGGAATGGATTGGTTAGTAAAGAATTATGCATCAATTAATTGTGTTTGAAGAGTGTCACATTGAGACCCCAGACCAAGCCGAGGTTATTTTCGAGGTAAAGGGGTAGTACCCCCACCATACTTGATTTCGTCCATTAAGGCACGTAAGCTAATTGAGAAAGGGTGCCATGGCTACTTGTGTAGTATATTGAGTAATCGAGAATGGAAATGTTGATTTAGCCGACATCGAGTTGTTAGTGAATTCCCGACATCTTTCCGAATGATTTGCACAGCCACTTAGTTGATAGAGAAATAGAGTTCATGTGGACATTGTGTCGAGAACACACCGATCTCCAAGACACCCTATAGAATGGCCCCCGAGCTTAAGGAACTAAAGGTACAACTACAGAATTATTAGATAAAGGTTTTGTTAGGCCGAGCACTTCAGTGGGGGCGCCATCTTGTTTGTTAAGAAAAAAGATGGTACACTCCGCCTTTGCATTGACTACAGAGAACTTAACAAGGTAACTATTAAGAACAAGTATCCGTTGCCTAGGATTGATGATTTGCTAGATCAACTACAAGGAGCAAGAGTCTTTTCCAAGATTGACCTTAGGTTGGGCTACCACCGATTGAAGGTTAAAGCGGGGATATTGGGAAGGCGCCTTTCGAACAAGATATGGCCACTATGAGTTTCTAGTAATGCCATTTGGAGTGACTAATGCGCCAAAAAGATTCATGGACTTAATGAATAGAGTCTTCAAGCCGTACCTAGATGAATTTGTGGTTGTTTTTATTGATGACATATTGATCTACTCCAAGAGTGCAGTAGAGCATGAGAGTCATCTGAGACTTGCTCTCTGAGACCTTGAGGGGCGAAGGTATGCTAAGTTGAGTAAGTGTGAGTTTTGGCTTTCCAATATTTCATTTTTGGGACATGTGATTAATGAAGAAGGTATCTCTGTTGATCCCAAAGAAGATTGAAGCCGTGGTAAAATTGGCCAACGCCGACCAATGTGTCCGAGGTTCAGATTTTCTAGGTTTGGCGAGGTTATTACGAAGTTTGTAAAAGACTTTTCAAGGATTGCGGTGCCATTGACGCAGATTAACTCGGAAGGGAGTGACATATGAATGGACCAAAGATAGAGAATCGCCTTCCAGAGTTGAAGAGCGAGGTTAGTTCTGACACAGTTCTTGTACTCCCATCAAGTAATGAAGAATTTGATTCTGTGATGCTTCACATAAGGGTTTGGGTTGTGTATTAATGCAAGGGGCAAGGTCATAGCATATGCATCTCGCCATTAAAACCTCATGAGAAGAATTATCCTACCCATGATTTGGAGCTAGCGGTGGTGTTTGCTTTAAAGATTTGGCGTCATTACTTGTATGGAGCTTCTTGCCAAGTTTTCACGGATCATAAGAGTTTGAAGTACTTATTCACTCGGAAGGAACTAAATTTGAGGCAAAGAAGATGGTTTGGAATTGTTGAAGGACTACGACATGCGGTCGGTACCACCGAGCAAAGCCAACTCGATGGCCGATGCATTAAGCGAAGTCATTGGGAAGTTTGGCGTGTTTAGCCATAATCTCGGCGAGCCATCATTGAAGAAGTAAAAGCAAAGCAAATGGAGGATAAATTCTGAAGCGGATAGCGACGAGATTATCACCGGGCGAGGTCGGGTTACACCTTTGATAATGGAGTGCTTAAGTTTGGAGGAAGGTTATGCGTGGCCGGCGTCCTGAGTTGAAAAGAAAGATTTTACAAGAGTCCCATGGTTCGAAATGCTTTGTTCATCCAGAAACACTAAGATGTATCACGATGTAAAGCGGACCTTTTGGTGGCCAAACATGAAGAGAGAGATAGCGAGTTTGTATCCCAATGCCTACAATGTCAACAAGTGAAAGCGAGAACATCGAGAGACCGGCAGGACTTCTTCAACCTTTGTCAATTCTGAATGGAAATGGGAACACATCTCCATGGATTTTGTGATTGGTTTGCCGAGGACGCAGAAGGAATGGATTCGATTTGGGTCATAATCGACAGATTAACTAAGTCAAGACATTTCTTGCTGTTCGGACTACATTCAATCTTGACCGACTAGTCAGTATTGTATATGAATGAAATTGTGAGACTTCATGGAGTCCGGTGTCCATTGTTTCGCATCGAGATCCGAAGTTTGTTTGTAGATTTTGGCGAGTTTACAAAGAGCCTTGGGAACCGAATTGAAGTTCAAGACTTTTCACCCCCAAACCGATGGGCAAGCGAAAGGGCAATTGAGACACTAGAAGATATGCTCGGGCTATGTGTACTAGATTTCGAGGAAGTTGGGGAGCACATTTACCATTAGTGGAATTTGCTTACAACAACGGTTATCAAGCTAGCATTGGCATGGCACTCTGAAGCTTTGTATGGAAGGAAGTGTAGATCGCCGATATGTTGGACGAAGTAGGAGATAAAGTTTTGATCGGCCGGATCTGATTCAAGTGACAACCGAGAAGATTAAGCTTATCCGACAGAGGATCGGGACCGCCCAAGTCGGCAAAAGAGCTATCTTGAGCCGAGAAGAAGAGAATTGGAGTTTGAAATTGGGGACCATGTATTCTGAAAATTTCGCCAACAAAAGGAATTTCAGTTGGGAAGAAAGGTAAGTTAGCACCTCGTTACATCGGGCCATTTGAAATTCTTGAGAAGATTAACACGCTTCTGAGACTTGCTCTACCACGAAATTAAGTCAAGTGCACAATGTGTTTCACATCTCGATGTTGAGAAAGTATATTCGGGATCCCTGCATGTGATTAGTCATTTTGGGATTGTGGTTGATGAAGAATTAAGCTATGAAGAGAAGCCGATGAGAATTCTTGACGACAAGTGAAACAACTAAGGAACAAATCTATAGTGATGGTGAAAATTGAGTGGAAGGAACACTTCGGCAAGGATGCCACGTGGGAAATGGAAGAAGAGATGAAAGTTCGATATCTGAATTGTTTTCAGATCAAGGTAACCTAAGTTTGGGGACCAAACTTCTTTAAGGGGTAGGATGTAACAACCCTCACTTTGACTTAGACATGCTTGCATGCATTGCTCTTTTGTATGACTTTGCCTCGCCAAGGTTGCAATCTGTTATCTTGTTTTGCTTTGCTTTGTCTATTTGATGCTTGCTTGAATTCGCACCTTGTCTAGAGTATAGCCGAGGTCACTTAGCATAGTTTACCTTTGAGCCCTTGCATTTAAGAACGTTTTGAACCTTAGCCGACCTCCACCTTTAACTGGCATATTGGCGAGATGATTAACATCTGGCCGAGGCGTGTATCGCCGAGGCCGAGGTGTGTATTATCTAGGCGAGATGTTACCTTGAACCCAAGTGATCTTGTCACGGAAGTGGTACAACCTAGACCGAGGTGTGGTACATCTAGGCCAAGGTGTGGCAGCTTCGATTGGGTGTTGTCCTTCCTAGCCGAGATCATTAGTGAAGTCATTGTCCTTTTCTTGCCGAGGTCTTGTTATTGGCGATGTCATTACTCGCCGGAGTCCCTTGCCGCCTAGCTTGTTGAACACACTTTGTCGTGGGGACTTGTCTTTTCCATCGATCACCTTTTGAGTTAAGCCAACCCGGTAGCGCCACGTGTCGAAGCGAAGGTTAAACCAAAGCAAGCTTAGAAGTGTATCATTTGTATCATATCTTGTGCTTGAGGAGAGAAGCTCTAGGAAGAGTTCTAGAGTGAGAAAGTAGAGTGCAAGCTTGATCCTTGGTGTTTGATTCGTTAGATTCGAGTATTGAGGTTAGAATCTTGATTAACTCTTCTTTGTTTCTATTGATCCTCTAGCTACATTGCATGATTGATTATGTTTTGCATGCCATGCATCGATTCCAAGTTGGTTTTAGAAAGAAAGCTAGTGTTCGTAAGTTCTTGTGAAAAGCCTCATTTGATCCGAAGTTTGCAACAAGTTACATGCATTTGTGTTTGTTCTTGCATGGTCTTCTTGTATGGGTATCCAGTCCATGGTTTTAAACTCATAACATGAAATCTCGTGTCTTATAATCATAAGTTATGATCCTCGCATTCATCTCCTTCTTGATCTTCATGCTCATGTTCTTCATGTTCTTGAGCGGAGGAAAACCCAGATTTTCCCGGCTCCATCTCTTTGAAAGTGGCCCTCGGGACAGACACCTCGGCGAGGAGGTGTTGGACCTCGGCCAAGACCTCGTTAGTGCCCACTTTTGTTCCCGAGATGAGGGCCGATGTCTGCATTTTGATTTGACTTAGCTTTAGTGGATGCCGAGATCATTTGTGTGCATGTGAAGTCTGTTTAAAAGTGCATTCAATGAACTTGCCATGTGTTTGTAGGACTTGGGCTTACCTTGACGCCGACGTCTCAAGAACTATGTGAGTGGTATTTTAATAAAGATATGTTATAGTGTTTTGATAAAAGCCTTATTTTTGCCTTGTTTTGGAAAGTATTTGTAGGCATGAATGTTATCCCTATTTTGTATACCAAGTGTTATATCTTGTTTTGATGACATTCTTGGAAGTCCGTGCGTGCGGGGGACTTTAAGCATTTGTGGCACTAGTCCGTATGTGGTAGGGGATTATAAGCATTTGTTTCACAAAGTTTGGAAGTCCGTGCGTGCGAGGGGACTATAAGCATTTGTGGCACAAGTCCTTAGTGTCCGGGGACTATAATGCAACGACACCATTGTTTTGAGATCTCTCTTGTCTTGTCTTGCTTTGCCATCGACGGTTTACTGCGTGGGCTTGTTTGTCCGAGATGTCATCACTTGTATTATATTGATGTTAGTAAGCATCTCTTGAAGCTTTGAAAGATTTGATAGATGAACTTGATTTGCTTCATGTATTATTTGTTTAAAAGATCTCGGATATCATTCATGCAAACCCTGTATTACTTATGCCATTCCTTTGAGTATCCAAGCTCACCCTCTCTATATATATGTAGGTGATGAGCGGTCGGCGGTGATGCCTAGTTGTGCTTAGCGACATGTTTTGCCGATGTGTTTTTGGATTCATGTTTTGCAGCATCTTGAAGATTATGCTTCTTGGTTACTTTATTGTATTTTGTGTTTGATGGCCGAGAAGCCTTTTGATCAAGATGTAATTTGTGTACGTCATTATTTTGTATTAAAGCTACTATAAGATGTTTGCCATCTCATTTAACTCAAGCACGGCTCTTATGGACTACTTTACTTTTGATTATTGCTTCCGCATTTGTAAGCCCCATATGTTTACTCTGATTTGTGTGTGTTTTCTTGTAAGTGGCCTTTGGTAATCCCGAATTACTGGCCATCATGGCACCATTCTACTAGGGGCGGAATGGGGTCGTGACAACAGTATTGCCGTCGCTAAAAGGGTTTTTTGCGACGGCAAAAATACCATCGCTAAAAGTGTATTTGAGACAGCAACTTGAGCCGTCGCTAATGACTATTGTCGACGGCAATGATACCGTCGCTAAAGGCCTTATTTTTCAATTCAATTCCTGACCTTTTGCGACAGTATAGGTGCCGTCACAAAAAGCCTGGTTCAATTTTTTTTTTGAGACGGGGTGTTCTGCCGTCTCAAAAAAAATTTTAAAAAAAAAACCTGTATTAAAATTATGAAAATTATGAAAATAACCTGTATTAATGAAAAATAACTAAAAAAAAAATCGATAATTACATAATAATATAAATACATACATAAACAAAAGTTGACACATGATGAAAATTCATAATGTTGTTCCATTCATAACAATACATAAATAAAAATTCATAACAATAAAAATTATGCCACTACATAATGTCGCATAATACATACATAATGTTGTTCACAAATTTAAATAACATAAATCAAAATCCAATTTGCAACATGAACTGCTTCAATTTGAACTACAATCTCTCTCTCTCTCTCTCTCTCTCTCTCTCTCTCTCCAAAACATCCACCAGAAACAGAATAAGAAGAAAATTCAGGAGCCAAGAAACTATTCTCCATAACTTTTAGGTGAGCTCAAAAAACTCCTGCAGTATCTAAACTCATTTCTTCATACACCTACATGAGTCATTATTTTATATAGATAAATAATAACAAATAAAAAAAAGTCCAATCAGGAAAGTAAAATAATAGCGTTTAATGGAGGACAAATTTTATGATTGTTAGATACTAGAATATGCATACAAGTTTCTTGTGAATGCTTCGAAAAGCCTTGCAAAATTGTTCTGCCTTTGCTGCACCCACCTGTAACATGTGCACCAAAAGTTAGTTGTTATGCCCATTTTGTGTTAATATTTTCTTTTGCTATTTTCTGACAAGACCTCAATTAAGAGCATGCCCAACCTCGGGTTTTATTATTGTATTTGGACACCTGGCTAATGCCAGTCCAATATCAAATAACCTCACATCCACTATAAGTAAACTTTGGGGATATGAGCTTGCCACATGAATGAATCCCCAAAAATCCCTTCTGTCAGATCTCTATCCCTTGTTAGCTTAATAAGATAAAACTTTTACAAACCTCATATTAAGAATAGCAGAAGCTAAAATGGCAACTAACTTAGGGCTAGGCCATGAGCAGGCCCAAGCATGATCTGAACTTAGGTTTGGGATTAATGTGAAACAAAGTGTAGCACAATTTGCAAGATGATATGTCATTGTGCCATTTAATGCTTGTACTTTTTCCAAGACGACATGTTCCACTAAATCAAAGACCAAAATGCACTATCACTTCTCAACCCATGCCCTTTTCGGTTGTCTTCTTATTCATGTTACACCTTAGTTCTACCACATCCCCACCATCAAATTTATTGGTCTTGAATGCAGATGAGCAAATCATCCCAAATCAAGCATTCTTTCATTATGTTAAAAACCCACCCACTCAAAATGGTTTCATTTCTACTTTTATAGTTGTCTCAACAGTCCTTCATGTAACGCCCTCAAAATCAACCCATCACATAAATAATATTGACATGCATTATAAAAAGAAAATAATACATTATCTCATTCATCAGAGTATCACTAAGTAAGGACAGTACATGTAACATCAAAATAAATGCCCTACTAAGCTTACAACTTGCCAAGCCAACACTTGGACACAAAAATATGAGTTCTAACTCAAATACAAATAAAGCCCTAGGCTTGAATGTTTACATGTAAGTCAAATAAAAACAAATAACTTAAAACAAGGCTTCAAAATCCGATTCCTTCCAAGCTAAGTCCTTGGAGGTAGCGAATCACACGACACGAAAATGATGTTCCCTTATAGGGTGAGCCACGACCAAGAGAAATATACTAAACCAATTATAAGCATTGAATAAAGCAATAGCATTCAATAGATGGTTAGCCATGATAATCAATTATATCAATATACGTCTTAAGACACTAATGTCTATGACACTTATCAATATCCATTATTATCAATATGGCTCGTAACACGCCAAACTTACAAGCTGTGAACTATATAGCATATTCACATTACTTCCAATATCAACAACACAAATGAGACTGGGCTCATATCAAAACACTTCATACTTCCAGATTGATACACATTTTAGTCTTTGTATCAATAAAACACTTCAATATAAATAAGCACACATAAAAGTGATGCTAATGGAGTCCATCTCTAGCTCCTCCCAAACAAAATCCGGTTTAGAGGTCCATCCCCTATCTTCCCCTAAACCGTGGAGTACATCCCCTATCTCCTCCCACACAATATGCATATGCAATGCTCAACCAATACATGTATTTTTCTGTATTAATTCAATAGTCAAAATTAATGACTTAGCCAATGTGATTAGTTCCAGTTTGCCCTAATCCACATGCAATGTCTACAACAATCATGACTATCCTCCACCGATAGCCCAAAACAGTTATTTCTAAACAAGAAATAAAATATAATAACAATATTAATCTCAACATTTAAATAGGAGAGTGATTAAATAATCCAACTACACCATTTAAACTTATAAATCCCCAATTCCATGAATTCAACTAATATTCCCAATTTTTCTCAAATTATTTGTACAAATCAATTTATTAAAACAACTAGGGTTTTTCCCAAAATTACCAAATTACCCCCACCATATTAAAGTACCAAAACTTAGAACAAAACTCATAAGATGGAGTAGGAAATCCCTACCTCAAATGAAGAGACTCAAAGAAGATGATGAAAATACTCGGATGTGTTCCAACCCACAATTTTTCGGATCAAAATGAGGATCAAGGGAAGCTCCACACTCAATACAAAGGAACTAGGGTAGAAGATCACTAGAACTAGATGTATTTATAGAGAGAAGATGTAGTCTAGAGAGAGAAACTCTCAAGTTATTCATTCAATGAACTTCATTAAATTGATTAATGTATCTCATACATTCATGATACATAATGCATCCTCTATATTAATGAATTCATTAGATAGATTAATGTATCTTACATATTCATAATAGATACATAATGCATCTCTAAGATTCATTCATAATAAATCCATCACATTCAATGTATTAGCATTAGTCTTCTATACATTGAATATATAGGTATCAATGATTAGTCACCATCTAATTGATGTACATGTATCTTACTAATGAGATGAATCTAGTATAATCATGCAAAATCTTTGAAAAGTTAGAGAGAGAGAATGGCCCGAAAAAGTGATCCAAAAAGCTATTTTTCGGACTGATATACAAACAGGTCCGCTCAAGCGTCAAGCCCAAAATCTGGACATCAACCCTTGGTTTCCAAACACAACCAACCTATTTCAAACCTGCCCAACATGACCCAAGACTCATATACAAAGAGTAAAGGATGGAAACGGGAATAAGACAACAACACATCTACGGAACCGAGTTCGGAATACAATTAAACAATGAAGGGAAAATCAGGAATAATCACAAGGAAAAGACCAGGGTCGCTATACTCCATCTCAAATTCCCCTCCTTAAACAGGATCAATTTGTGAAAATGTTTTCTGACTACCTAACATGATATCAAATAGAATAACCTGGCATGTAGATAAATTAAATAAAAAAAAGACCCAACTAAAAGGGTGTTTCGTATAGATGATATATCTATATGGGCAGTATCTATTTACTCTCATTACGAATAATCAACCCATACATCGAAAACAATCATTATAATTTAGCTATGTTGGTTGATTGTCTTATTTGATATTCATTATGAATATTAAATGTGCTATTACGATTTTTTGAGTAAACATATCTCCAAAGAGATGAAAAATATGAAATGGAAACTCTAACCAGAAAATTGAAGCAATAATAGTATAATCGAAAAATTATATGCTAGTTCTCCTGAGATAAGAATGCAAATTTCATATAGAATGCTTATGTTCCACACTAAAAGTATAATGAAATGTGGTTGTCAAGGAGAGTTAACTTCAAAGCAAAAAAAAAAGATTGCTATTTATAATTTCCATGCATACAGTGATCACACATTAAAATTAATTACTGTGATGTGAGTATATTTATTATGTTTATAAAGTATGACCACCACAAGCATTCTTACCTTCTTTTCTGCAGCCATCTTTAATTTCGCCCAAAATGAATCTGTTAGGACACATCCCATGTAAACATGTTTATTTTGATTTCAACATCAACTATGCTTATATAAGAAACGTATGCAAGCAACATGGAATTGTGAAATGCCACAAATTACACATGAAATGAATGTCACACAGATGAGGAGAGAGAGAGAGAGAGAGAGAGAGAGAGAGAGAAATTAATGGGCTAAAGTAAATACATAAGAAAACAAGATCAGAGATCATTTTGCAAAAAAATAAAAATAAATCATAAATAACTAAAAACATGTTTTCATATAGTGCGATTATTTTGCAAAAAAAAAAGAAAAGAAAAGAAAAGAAAACATGTGAATATACAAGTAAAAGAATATCTATACACACACGTAGATATCTAGAATCTCTCGTCCACCAATTCAAGAAAGCTCTTAAAAAACTAACAAGATATATCAAACAGTGTGATCATTTTGCAAAAAAGAGGGTTTATGGATCAAACTCACTCAACTAACAAAGTAATCAAATTAATCATTTCATACATAAAATGAAATTATTACAAAATAAAGATCTAGCTAGCAGGGGCCTAAATGACTTGAAATTGTAGTGAAGGGCATGATACCATGTTCAATTTCTTGAATTGCGATTTCCTATACAAATGTAACCATTGTTGTCAAATCATGATTCAAATAATGAATCATTTTGCTAAAATAGTGAATTGCAAGATTCATTTTATTTAATATGATATATAACTCTATATATTTATATACAATTAAAAAAATATATATATATAATGTTTAAAATAAAATAAATTTCAATATGACTAAATTATATATGTATATATATAAAATCACATATATCAATGTTGATGATACTGAATCAGCCTGATTATATACATTAAATTCTATAAGTATGTGATTAATTGCTTTGATTATAGCTTCACAATCAAGTTTTCCCAAAAAAACAAATAAAAGAAAAAAAAAACATATGAAATAAGTGCAGTAAAAAATGAATTTGATCGAATCAATATCGTGCTCATAGACGAATCCATCGAAGCTAGAGCAGCCAGGGCCACCATTGAGCCAGAGGACGATTGGATCACTGGAGGGTTTTGCTTCGGAGAGGACAAAGTAATAAAACAGTTTCTTCCCATGAGCTTCATCCATAGTCACATACCTATAAAAATTGAACACCAATTAAAGAAAAAATAGAAATACCAATAAAGACCCATCACAATCAAGGACAATCATGAATAGGAAAGGGAAATACCCAGAATAGTGTTTGGAAGGAAAAGTGTCATTGAAACCAAGAACCTGTGTGACCAGTGCACCTTCAGGTGCTGATTCTATCAACACAAAGCTCAAGCTTAGGACAATGTAAGTTAGGACTCTCACTGTGTTGACTACATTAGTAATCTTGGCCATGGCTTCTGGTTTCACAGAGAGAGGCTTGTTGTTATTTGTTTCAATTAATAAGCATACCATTGTTGATTATGAGAACTATATATAATAAAAATAAAAAGTGATGTGGAGTTGAGTGACTGAGTGATGCTGGTCCAAGTAGTAGTCTGTTTGTTTGCTTAAAAGGAAAGAGAAAGAAAAGGAAAACAACCCTGATAGAGACCACTTGTTGCGTGTAATTTACGGTTAAGGAAAGAGAAAAGAGTGGGGTTGAATGTATTAATTGGTATATATTTTATTTTAATGTATTAACATATAATCAGAGCATTCTTTAAATCAATCATATATAATCAGAGCATATAATCAGCATATAATCAAAGCTTTCAATAGAATTTATATGCTTTCAGCTTTGATTCTACTTAAAAAAAACATGCTTTCTGAGCATATAATCACATATTATTATATTGAAAGTTGTTTTTCAAAGCTGATTATATGTGATTAGTATACTAATCAGAGCATGTTTTTTCACATATAATCAGTATGAGATGTGTGTATATTATTATATTGTAACAATATAATAATAAGTATGTGATTATATGCTCTGATTATTCAAAGCTGTTTTTTTTTTTTTTTTTTTTTTTTTTTGCTTTGAATTTCTAACATGTAAATCAACAGTAAAAAAAATTAAATATGATGAAGAAAAATGAGACTGACAGAGGTATTAAAAAATTCAAAGCTCTTAGATACTGCCCAATTCAAAGGTCTCAGAGGTATTAAATATAATGAACCAACGCCATAGATACTGCCCAATTCAAAGCTCTTAGATCTGGGTATGTTCCACCCATCATCTGGGATTGCCCAGAGCTTCATTACCCACACCAAATAAAAAAAAAAAAAATCAATATACTAATTTTATCATTAAACTTAGGTCAAAATATATTCTTTCAACAAAGGTGGGTCTTAATTCCTATTTTTAGCTTCAACCCTAGACATATAATCAAACTTCAGACAGATTTTATAAAGAAAAATTCAACAAAAATCATATATTTGTTCTCCTTGAAGGAACAACATACTGAGTAAAAGAATGAAAAACAAAAATACTAAAGTTTAAAATTCAAAGCCAAACAAAATACCTAATCAGTAAATAACTAACAGACTCGCACTCAACAATTTCAAACACGATTCACCAAATTTTTAGAAATTTTACTTGCTTATAATTTTTTATTAAATAAAGAAGCACTCATAATCACAGCTTACAATATCACAATATTAGAAAAATGAGAGTTAAAAAAAAAACAAACTAAGAGAGAGATAGAGAAAGGACTCACGATTCGGCGCGAGAGGAAACGATGGGGCGTTTGAGTTAAGAAGCCATGTACATATCATCTCTAGCCCTCTTCATCTTTGTAATCAAAACTCTCAATCTTCAAAAACCAGTCCGATTAGAATAAATAAATAAATAAAAAACAGTTCGATTAGAATCACAATCCTAGCCCAAAAAAAAAAATTTTAGATTAGCAAAAATTACACACTAGATCTGGGAGAAAAACACAAACACAGAGAGTGATCGGTGCAATGATCGGTGCGATGAGATGAACAACGAGAGAGTCAAAGAGTGATTGGTGTAGATATGAAGAACAACGAAACGAGAGAGAGAGAGAGAGAGAGAGAGAGAGAGAGATATTTGGTAGAAATTAGGGATTTTGGTTCTAAGAGATTGGGGATTTTAGAGGGCGCGGGAATGGAAAAGAATGGGGGAACCGAGCGGGCGGGATTGGGAAAAAAAAAAATAATAATTTTTATCATAAATAAATATTTAAATAAATAAATGAATATTTAAATAATAAAAAAATAAATAATAATTTTTATTTTCATCATAAATGAATATTTAATGAATGAAAAATTATTATTATTATTTTTTATTTGGTAGAAGTAAGGATAATATTTTAATGAAAAATATTTTCTATTAAGAGTGATGAGTGAGAGAGAGAGACGGAGAGAGAGAGAAACAAACAGACAAAGAGAGAAAGAGATAGAGAGAGAGAGAGAGACAGAAAAAGAGAGAAACAAGAGATGAGCGATACAAAAAGAGAGAGAAAGAGAGCGAAAAAAGATGAACGAGAGAGAGAATAGAAAAATAGAGAGATAGAGAGAAGAGAGATGAACGAGAGAGATAGAGAGAGAAAAAAGAGAGATGAGCGAGAGAGACAGAGAGAGAACAGAGACGAGAGAGATAGAGAGAAGAGAGCTGAACGAGAGAGACAGAGAGATAAGACAAATGAGAGGGATAGAGAGAAGAAAGATGAACGAAAGACACACAGACAAATAGACAAACAGACGGAGAAAGAAAAGTGATGAGTGAAAGAGAGAAAGATAAGAATGGTGGTAGTTGAATGGCATTTGCAATAGTGGTAAATGTGGTAGAGAAGATGGGTGGTGAGAGAGAGAGATGAGTGAGAGACGAATAGAGAAAATAGATAGAGAGACAGAGAAAGAGACAGAGTGATGAGCGAGAAAGAGACAAAGTGGTCGCTAAAAGTGTATTTTCTTATAGTGGATCGATAAATCTAGAAGGAGGTCGATAAATAGAGAAGATGGGAGTAAGAGAGTGAGCAAGGTGAACATAGTGAGGAAGAAATAGACAAATAGACAAATAGACAAGTAGACAGAGAGAGAGAGAGAAGAGTGATGAGTGAGAGAGAGACAGGGAGAGAGAGATAGACAGAAAAAGAGATAGAGAGAGAAAGAGAGAGAGATTGAGAGATAGAAAAAGAGAGAGAAACAAGAGATGAGCGAGAGATAGACAAAAAGAGAGAGAAATAAAGCGAAAAGAGATGAGCGAGAGAGACACACAGAAAAAGAGAGAGACAGAAAGATAAGAGAAATGAGCGAGAGAGACAGAAAGATGAGAGAGAGAGAGAGAAAAGAAATGAGAGAGATAGAGATAAGAGAAATGAGCGAGAGAGACAGAGAGAGAAAACAGATGAGAGAGATAGAGAGAAGAGAGACAAGCAAGAGACACAGAGAGAAAATGAGAGAGAGAAACAGACAGACATAGAAAGAAGAGTAATGAGTGAAAGAGATAAAGAGAAGAGAGAGAGATAGAGATAGAGAGACAGAGAGATGAAAAAATGAATGAAAAGAGAAATGTTATATCAAAAGAGTAAGACGACATTGTTTTTTTTTTAATTTTTTTGCGACAAAAAAATACCGTTGAATTTATTCAAACCATTTTGTGACTGTATATATATGAAGCTATCTCAAAACCACAATCACTATGCTAGGTTAGAGTTTTCCAAAAACTCTTTTGAGAAAATTATACTTTCTTGTTTTCCGTGTTATATTGTTTTTATTGAATTTTTTTAATATTTTAAGTATTTTTTTTCAATTTTTAGACAGACCTAACATAAATATACCTAAAAATTAAAAAATTGTAAAAAAAATCTTTTAAAAATTTACTAAATACCAAAAATACAAAAAAAAAAAAATACAATAATTCAATACATTTTTTCTGCATTTTTATGTATTTATTAATTTTTAAAAATATTTTTTCATAAATTTTTTATTTTTTAGATACATCTAAGTAAGGTACATCTAAAAAAAATATTTAAAATTTTAAAAATATTCACTAAAAAAAAACACGAAAGTCACTTTTTATGATTGACGAAAATGCCGTCTCAAAAAGCGAGTAGTATTCTTGACGGCACCATTTGCCGTCTCAAAAGCGAGCATTTATGACGGCACTATTCTTTGTCTCAAAAATGAGAGTATTTGACGGCAAAAAATACCGTCAAATACTCTCATTTTTGAGACGACAAATGATGCCGCTACTTTTTAAACGGCATTTTCTGTCATAAAAAAAGTGACTTTTTGAGACGGCAAGTGTGCCGTCGCAAATAGTTCCGTCTCATATACTCACTTTTCTTGTAGTGTGGCAAACTATCCAAATTCAATTTCTAGGAGCCGATAGGCGCGCACAAGGTACAATACCCTGGGTCTCTAACCCAGGGTCGGCTTTGACATTTTTTAAGTGCAAAACAAGCTCTTAATATGGGCGTTTCATATATTTAAATAATAATAATAATAGTTTGTGATAAAAAAATTACATGCTTTTTTGTTTTTGTTTTTGTTTTTTTTTGAGTATTTGACATAAAATTTACTTAAATATATAGCAAAATTTATAATAAAAAGGACCAAAACAATCCAAACTCAAGTACCAAATAAAAATTAAACAAATTGGAATAAAATATCATTTCTCGTATTTTTAGTTACAAAATTGCTAATCAAACTTACATAATCTAATTTATCAACTAAATTATTTTCAATGGATAAAATTGCTAGTCCATTCAATCTTTCTCGTGACGTAGTTTACTAAAAGCAAGATTTAGGCCTCCTTTGATTTATTGACTTATTTGGGTCACATCACTTCTCTATCTTTTTGCACGTCTTTTTGAAATAAGTAAAAAAAATCAATTTACAAGTTATATCCAAAACAAATCAACTTTAAATTTGAAAAGTTTCTTTCACCAAAACAAATGTAACTAATATAATTAATCGTATTCTATACACAATACAGACATTTAAGAAACAACTATTCATTAATTTCAAATAGCTCATCATATCAATTATTTTTTTATTTTTTATTTTTTATTTTTTCAGATAAAACAATCATCTATTAGTTTTAAATTAATTCACCACATCAACCATTTATTAATTTTGAATCTTCACCAAACTTTGTCGAGGCTTTTTAATTAATACAGGTGGATTTTTTATGGGTTAATGTAATAACTAAAAATATTTTGGGGGCTTTTTTTTTTTTAATCAATTTTTGGAGGTCCAAAGTAGCAGTTTTGCTGGTTTTGGGCCAAAGCTGGTCTGTCAACACCTCTAACCATACCACCACGAAACCAACAAGTAGGACCAAGGTTCGCTCTAATACCAATTGTAACGATCTGTCCTCACCAACTATGTGATATTGTCCGCTTTGACTGAGTATACCCTAACAATTTTATCTTTATGATCTCCCACAAAAACCCTCACTATTCCATTGATGGTGGTACTATTTATATCAATCTGATGTACCACTGGGATGTCACATTTTCTTTATGAAATATATATGTTGTTCAATCATTCCCAATCTATAGCACAAAGCTTTGTCTGAAACATTCTCCCAACGCAACCAAGAAAGAAGTCTTAGTTATGAAGCAAGAGAAATAAAAAACCCCCCAGCCACTTCCAAAGTGAAGCAACTAGGAATCTGCCACATTTCTTTATGAAATTATTTGTTGTTCAATCATTCTCAATCTACAGTATGAAACTTCGTTTGAAACTTCCTCCCAACACGACAAAGAAAGCATTCTTAGTCATGAAACAAGTGAAAAAATCACTAGTCACATTCAAAGTGAAGCAACTAGGAATTTGCTAAACAATTACTTCGCTTTTCTCCATTCAATTCTCATTATTTGTAAACTAATCTTTCTTTTATTTACATTTTGATTGTTTTGAAGGGGAAAAAAAAAAATTTTGGTCAAATTGTCTTTCACAAAAATGTATTTCTGTGCTTGGTAGTGACTTGAATCTGGTATGCTTAATTGCCATAGAAGTGGTGTTGGGTGGTGTTGGTGGCGGTGGGACAACGCCTGTAGTGATGGTGGCAATAATAAAATTTTTTACTTTCAAGCAATAAAAATAAATAAGTTTTCTATTTAAATATATTTATTTTTAGTTGACTAAAAAAATATTTTAGAATACTTTTATGAAAAAAGTCCTTTCAAGAAACACTATAATTTTTTTTTGAATTTTTAAAAATTATTTTTATATAAAAATGAAAAAATATGTTTTTTTTTTATTTTTCATTATTTTCTGTTTCGAAAAAAAAATTTAAAAGGAAGAAAAAAACAACCAAACAAAATCAGGAATCTTTTGGTAGATATCCTTATAGGGTGTTTACAATATGCACATTTGTTACATATTATTTTGGTATGTATTACCTATTTTTATGATAAATATTTTATATTTTTTTGAGAAAATAGCATTTTAGTGGAAATTTCTTAAAATAATCTCAATTTGATGGAAAAGTTTATAGATTTATTTTTTAATGTTGCAAAGTTTTTCACTAATATGCAATTATTTTCCCAAATTCCATTGAAATGATATTTTTCCTAATGTTTTGATATTGTTTTTGGTATATATATTACACATTTGTAATTTTTTGGTATATATTCCGTAAGAAAATATTTTTCGCCCAAACAAACGGTGCATTAGTGACATTTCTTAACAAGTTATCTACTTTTGTAATTACTCTTTTTTCATTATTTTTTTTTTTGGTTCTTTATTTATTTCGAATTATTTATTTATTTATGATTTTTTTTTTAATTTTTAAGAAACAACATACTAATATTTCATAAATAAATAAATGTAATTTGTAAGATATTTGAAAACGAAACGAGCTTGCATTTGATAGACTCCACGAATCTCTCAAGCTTTCTCATATTTATATTGGAAAACGCCCAATACCTTATTTGAGTAATGCTAGAAATTCTAAAAATTCTACCAAATGTCTCATATGGGTGTGGAACCTGAAGAGAAAGTTTAGGTTTCTGTTAGGGATTCAGATAAGTTGTTGCATTCAGTTTGAATAAGCCCTAGTCTTTAGGGTACTTGTTTAGTGTTTCTTGACTTTTCCTAGTTGCACTTATCATGTTGATTAGTTGTACATGTGAGCTAGTTTTTCTCATTCTGTTAAGATTGTAGAAGGCTATTTATAAGCCTAGATTGTTCAATAAGAAGTGAGTAATTCCAAAATTGTTGTGTACTCTTTCATTTTGTGTTTTAATTCTTAACATTCTAGTATCAGAGCCCCCACTTGGTCTGACAAAATCAAAGCAGCAGCCTTTGAGGTTCTTGCAGCAGCAAAGAAAATGACAACTGAAGGGAATTTTGTGCAGCCAACTATTCCTCACTTCGATGGTCACTATGACCATTGGAGCATGTTGATGCAGAATTTCCTGCGATCTAAGGAATATTGGGTGCTGGTAGAGATTGGCCATGTTAAGCCAAAGAGTGGAGTGGTGCAGACAGAAGCACAGCGAAATGGGCTAGATGAATTGAAGCTGAAGGATCTGAAAGTAAAAAATTATCTCTTTCAGGTCATAGATCCAACGATAGTGGAGACCATTCTCGTGAAGGATACTTCTAAACAAATTTGGGAGTCTATGAAGAAAAAGTTTGAAGGGAGTGCTAGGGTTAAGAGGTCACATCTACAAGCTCTCCGCAAAGAGTTTGAAACCCTAGAGATGAAGGCTGGAGAAGGATTCTCTGAGTTTTTTTTCAAGAGTGTTGTCAGTGGCCAACAAGATGAGAACACATGGAAATGAGATGCAAGACGTCACAGTGGTGGAGAAGATTCTGAGATCATTGAGTGACAAGTTTAACTATGTTGTTTGTTCGATCAAAGAGTCCAAAGACATCGATCAACTCTCCATTGATGAACTGTAGAGTTCTCTGATTGTTCATGAGCAAAAATTCCAGCTACATACAGGAGAAGAACAAGCGCTCAAGATAACCTCTGAAGACAGGTTTGGTGCAAGAGGACGGGGTCGAGGTTTATATAGAGGCAGAAGGAAGAGGGAGAGGCCTCAGTCCTACAACAAAGCAACAGTGGAATGCTATAAGTGTCACAAGCTTGGACACTTTCAATCTGAGTGTCCAAGCTGGGATAAGGAAGCCAACTACGCTGAATTAGGAGAAGAATAGGAGATGTTGCTCATGTCATATGTGGAGATAACCGGTGTTCGAAGGGAAGATGTCTGGTTCATAGATTCTGGATATGGAAACCACATGTGTGGCGACAAGAGCCTGTTCTGTGATCTAAATGAGGACTTCAGGCAGAGGGTAAAGTTGGGAAATAACACAAGGATGGCTGTGTTAGGAAAAGGCAACGTGAGATTGACAATAAGTGGCTTTACACATGTTGTTAGTGAAGTATTTTTTGTGCCTGAACTAAAGAACAATCTTCTGAGCATTGGTCAACTACAAAAAAGAGGGTTGACGATTCTCATTCAACATGGAAAGCTTAAAATTTATCATCCAGAGAAAGGGCTCATAATACAAATCGAGATGACAACAAATCGGATGTTTGTATTGCTAGCAAATTCACCGTCTCCAAAGCCAGCTTGTCTCTGCAGTTCCACACAGCATTTGGCACACTTATGGCATTATCGCTATGGACATTTGAGTTACAAAAGATTGAGGACACTCCAGTTCAAGCAGATGGTGCATGGGATACCTCAGTTTAAGAGTCCATTGACAGTGTGTGCTAATTGTATGATTGGGAAGCAATATAGGGATTCAATCCCAAAGAAGAGCAATTTGAGGGCCATAGAGAAGCTCCAGCTTGTTCATGTAGACCTCTGCGGACCAATCTCTCCTATCTCCAATAGTAAGAAGAGGTACATTATATGTTTTATTGATGACTTTACTAGAAAGACATGGACTTATTTTTTAGAAGAAAAATCTGAAGCATTAGCATGTTCAAACGTTTTAAGAGTTATGTTGAGAAAGAAGTAGGAGGGTATATAAAATGTTTGAGAACAGACCGAGGAGGAGAGTTCACATCATTCGAATTCAATGAGTTTTGCACAGAGCATGGCATCAAGAGGCAATTGATTGCAGCGTATACTCCACAGCAGAACGGAGTAGCTAAAAAGAACAATCGAACAGTGATGAACATCGTTCGATGCATGCTGTCTGAAAAAAAGATTCCCAAGACTTTCTGGCCATAGGCAATAAAATGGATGACATATGTTCTAAATCGGAGTCCTACATTGGTTGTAAAGAATCAAACACTTGAGGAAGCTTGGAGTGGAAGCAATCCCTCAGTTGAGCATTTTAAGGTTTTCAGATGCGTGGCACATGTGCATATTCCTGATGTAAGAAGGACAAAGCTAGATGCAAAGAGCTTCACCTTTGTGTTATTGGGAGTAATTGAAGAGTCTAAGGCATATAGACTATAATCCAGCTGCAAAGAAGGTTGTAATTAGCAAGGATGTAGTGTTTGAGGAAGACAAGTCTTGGAACTGGGATAGGAGTTATGAAGAACATATAATGGTTGATTTGGAATGGGATGATGAAGAAGATAATGAGGCAGTGAACAAGAGAAAGATGGAGCAGTGAGTGGGGAAGAAGAAGAAGTCACTGAAGAACCAATTGGTAGTCCTCAAACTAGTGAGAATGAAAGAGAATCATCTAGTTTTGATGAAAGCAGAGCTCGAAGGCCCCCGTGGTGGATGAGAGATTATGTAAGTGGGGAAGGGCTTTCGGAGGAAGAAGATACAAATGTTAATTTGGCTCTATTTGCTTCAGTAGATCTAGTGCATTTTGAGGAGGCAATGAAGTGTGACAACTGGAGAATAGCTATGGATACGGAGATGAAGGCTATAGAGAGAAATAACACATGGGAACTCACTGATCTACCTACAAGTGCAAACAAGATTAAAGTGAAGTGGGTCTATAAGACCAAACTCAAGGAGAATGGAGAAGTGGACAAGTTCAAGGCTTGTTTGGTGGCCAAGGGATATTTGCAACAACATGGGTAGACTACACAGAAGTGTTTGCATCGGTTGCGAGAATGGATATGGTGAGAATGATTGTGGCTCTAGCAGTTCAGAAAGGATGGACTCTCTATCAACTTGATGTCAAATCCACCTTCCTGCATAGGGAACTTAATGAAGAAGTGTATATGGAGCAGCCTAAGGGTTATGAGCTGAAGAACAATCCTCAGAAAGTATACAGGTTGAAGAAAGCTCTCTATGGACTAAAACAAGCCCCACGAGCTTGGTTCAGTCATATTGAAGCACATTTCATAAGTGAAGGGTTCGAGAAGTGTTATAGTGAACATACTTTGTTCATTAAAACAAATAAGGGAGGTAAGATTCTCATTGTTAGTTTATATGTAGATGATTTAATATTTACTGGCAATGATGAATTGATGTTTGTTGAGTTTAAGAATTCTATGTTAAGGGAGTTTGATATGACCGATTTGGGGAGAATGAGGTTTTTTCTTGGCGTAGAAGTATTGCAGAGGTCGAATGGGATTTATATTTGCCAGAGAAAGTATGCTTTGGAGGTCTTGAAAAGGTTTAGGATGGAGAATAACAACTTGGTTCATAATCCCATTGTTCCAGGTTGTAAACTTTTTAAAGATGAAAATGGGATTCGTGTTAATGAGACTTTGTTTAAACAAATGGTGGGATGCCTCATGTACTTAATAGCTACGAGGCCAGACTTGATGTTTGCAGTAAGCTTGATTAGCAGGTACATGGCTAAACCAACTGAGCTGCATTTGCTGGCAGCCAAAAGGATATTGAGGTACTTGAAAGGAACCACTGGACTTGGAGTTTTTTACAAGAATGAAGGGTGTGAAGGTCTGGTTGGTTATGCAGATAGCGACTATGCAGGAGATCTAGAAGACAGGAAAAGCACATCAGGCTATGTCTTCATGTTGGGATCTGGAGCTGTTGCTTGGTTCTCAAGAAAACAACCTATAGTCACTCTTTCAACCACTAAAACAGAGTTCGTGGCTGCAGTAGCTTGTGCTAGCCAAGCTATTTGGATGAAGAGGATACTTAAGAAACTAAGTCTGGAGGAAAGTAAGTGTACTACGATCCTTTGTGATAATAGTTCCACAATTAAACTATCAAAAAACCCTGTGTTACATGGTCGAAGCAAGCACATTGATGTGCGCTTCCATTTTCTTTGTGATCTCACACGAGAAGGAGAAGTTGAGTTGGTTTATTGTGGAACACAAGATCAGCTGGCAAATGTGATGACAAAGCCCTACACATTGGATGCGTTTCAGAGGTCTCAGAGTTAGTTGGGAGTTTGTCAAGTTCCTGAATTAAACTAGTTACAGTTGGGAACTAGTTTAAGGAAGGGAATGAAGAGAAAGTTTAGGTTTCTATTAGGGATTCATATAAGTTGTTGCATTCAGTTTGAATATGCCCTAGTCTTTAGGGTACTTGTTTAGTGTTTCTTGACTTTTCCTAGTTGCACTTATCATGTTGATTAGTTGTAAATGTAAGCTAGTTTTTCTCATTCTATTAAGATTGTAGAAGGCTATTTATAAGCCTTGATTGTTCAATAAGAAGTGAGTAATTCTTAGAATTGTTGTGTACTCTTTCATTTTGTGTTTCGATTCCTAATAGGACCCACACAATATAGGTCCCATGTGGATCCTATACACATGTGAGACATTTAGTAGAATTTTTGATAGAATTTTTGAGATATCTACCATTTTTGTATTTATATAGTGTTGTTAGTTAATGACGCAATAAAAAATTGTACAGATAAGACAATACAAACCCATATTTATTAAGTAATTGAGTGATAAAAGATGACCTATCTAATATATTTCAGATTCATTATTTGAAAGGAATTCTGTATAGACAATGTTTAATGTCTAATAATATCAAATAGTTTTTCAAAAATTTAAAAAGTTTGCAATCAGTGTACGCCTCCTAGAAATGATTATTGAGATTAGTATTGGGGAATGTATTAGTGGCAACAATTCAACTTATAGTCAAGATGAGCGTAAAGCAGGTTTGGATACTCAGTTATAAAATAATAATAATAATAATAATAATAATTTAATTTATAAAGATACTTTCGACTATGTTAATCTCAATTGTTTGAGAGATTAGGCAGAATTAATTCCCAAGTTCCTAACAAATGAAGTAGAAGAAAATTCTCAGAATCTCATATGTATGGCACATTATTTCCTAATTTTCTGTAATGATTCGTCCCTACCAATTATGTGATATTATTCGCTTTGGTTTTTAAAACCTCACAGTTTTGTATT
The DNA here is from genome assembly GCA_025200525.1 of Camellia lanceoleosa. Lineage (NCBI taxonomy): Eukaryota > Viridiplantae > Streptophyta > Magnoliopsida > Ericales > Theaceae > Camellia > Camellia lanceoleosa. The sequence continues at coordinate 28,019,616 of CM045769.1, read as the reverse complement.
TTTTATGGTCTCCAAAAAGAGGATTCACATAGTCGATGTCATGGTCAGACTAGCCATAAGCGTACACAAGGTATAATACTTTGGGGTCTCTATTCTTCGATTTTTTTTTTTTTTGGGTGTGTGGTTTCTATGGGTAAGTTTCGGTAATTCTATTTGCATTCAAATAATAATTTATTATTTTTATTTAAAATTTTAAAATTTTAATTCTTATTATGTCTTAATGTAAATTTATTAATAAGGGTAACACACATGAAATCTTAAAATAAAATATTATTTTTTTATCATAATACACCAAAACTACTTATATATGTTCTTCATATTCAACTATTTTCATCAAAACTTTCAATTATTAATAAAAACCAAATTTCACAGGGTCAACCTTTTCGTCTATCTCTGAAATTAAAATCAAAACTATTATTGAACCAGATCTCTAAAATTGAACCAAATTGAAAGTATGAGAGTGACAAATATAGTCATGTATATGTATATATTGATACAATGCTCCCATCAAGTTTTCCTTTTGAAAAATAAATAAATTAATTAACCTATTCGTAAACCCCTATTTACCCACAAACATAAATTGCTAATTTTATTTCTTGAGTTTTAATTTGGATTATTTTTCAAAATTCTTGTGTGGCTAAAATTTGTGTTTCATGATTGTTATTTAATTTAGATATCTAAAGAGGATGAAGAGAAGCGTGTGTTTCTTCGCCCTCCTTTACTAGTATTGTTGTTTCCTGTATGTGAACAAAATGAATAGCTATAATGAAAAATCTATTTAAGAGACTTTGAAAGGATTTTTTAAAGTGGTGTAATTTGAGATTTTTGATTTATTTATTATTTGGGTATACTTTGAGGGTAATTTGAGGGGGGGGGGGGAACATAGAGTATATTGAAAGTAAATAATAACCATAAATATAATTTAAAAGAGTATATTGAGATTTTGGACATACTTAATGATTTTTTAGGTGCAAGTAGAATCTCCTAAGAAATTCATGTTGAGCATTGCACATCATTGTATCTAAAAAGTTGGGCTAAAAAGTGGACTTCTATATAATTTTTCACATTTCATGTGATGTCCCAACTTGTCATTTTAAAACAACGAAATTTAATACTTTTTGTTAAATTTTTAGGAAAAATTCTATTTCCACACACTCGATTAGCTTAGGGCACACACTTAATGAAATATTAATTTAATGACAATGATATCCTAAGTAAAAATGACTATAACAGACATCCAACAACACTCATAATATTATGTAGAAAAATTCTCAGTACACATATTTTAAGAACAAAAAAAAATCTCGATATACACCTTTTGAGTTAAAAAAATTAAAACCTAATTTTTCCATTGTTGTCACTTTGCTTGATACACACTCTATACACTCGAGCTACATTGAACAATCATATTCTAGACTGCCAGCTCCATGTCTTGCGCCAGCCCTTTACGATCAAGCTATTATTCAAACCATTTTGAGGTTCATATCCCTCCAACCCTTTTCTATCGACATTCACCAACCTATTATTACACAAAAGCCGAAACACAATATTCACCAAGATGTATATGTAGACACCCCATTTTTGACCGCCCGCAAGACTTTGGTGCTTTGTCCTGAGCACTCAATGATGAAAGTTACATTGTGTATGATCTGAATTCTCAATGAAGGAATCCAAGGCCGAGGTTGAGCTCTAAAACAATCCCAAAACCTTCATATTTACCTTTTTCTTACCTCAGAGGTCCCTTTTTGAACATTGTGCCACCCTATACTGAGCTTGAAACAGAGAAACATGGGAGCATATTGGGGCCCAGTCGTGCCTCATTAGGGGCCTGCCGTGCCTTTTGGGCGATAAACACTGTTCAGGGTGGGAGCCTACCAATTGTCTATTTTTTAAGATATGTTCGACCTATTTTGCTCAAATTATAAAAATACGAGCTCTTGTCTCTGTTTTAAGGGTTGAAAATTTTCCAAAGAGCTTATATACACACTTGAGAGCACATTCTTCCTTAGCAAGTCATCTTTGAGCAAGCCTATTACTCTTGAACCATATCTATACACCTTACACATCCTTAAACCTTAACCTTGGAGCCTTGTTTGAGCCTTGAGAATTATAATTCAACTTTGAGAGTGTGCTAGGATCAAGTTTGGTTTACAACCAAAGCTTATGTTAAGGAAAATTGATGTGATTTCCCACAAGTAAATCAATCAATGGGAATAAAAATTAATGCGGAAAAATTAAATCAAAAGCAACACAAGAATTTTTACGTGGTTCCCTCAATGTGAGGTACGTCCACGGGATCGAAATCCGATTCCACTATCAACCAAATAAATTCCAAACGATTACAAACGAGACACTAATGGTCTCAAAAAACCACCCTTAGGTGAATTCCAAATAATCACAAATAAACAAGAGGAAAGACCTCACCAAATAGATGAACCAAAACCTTCAGAACCAGAGTTGTAGAAGATTCAAAATAATACCCCAAATCAGATCCAAAACTGAACAAAGCTGAATCAACTCGCTGATTCACGAACAAACAGCCGCTGCTATCCACCAAGGAAACCCACTAAATTGTTGATTAATCATGTTTGAGCCACTGCCATTCCAAACCAAAAAAAAACAAAGTTTGTTTGACCAAGTCAAACAAGAGCAACAAACAACACCAATTCTCTAAGCCACTACCGCCGCCCCTCTTGCTTGGGAAAAACAACACACCAAAAAAATATTGTGAATCTAGGGTTTTTTAATCAAACCCTAATTGTATCCAGATTGAATTGGGCCTCCACAAATATAATATATAAAAATATATTATACTAAACCAAGCCAAATTAAAACTCTTTTTCCAAAAACCAATTGGGTCCCACACTCCAATAAGGAGGTATACCCAACAATTCTCCCCCTACCGACTTAGGTGGAGACATCAACCATACCCGCCAAAGTTCGACACTTTAAATGTTTGTCCTTCGACAAAGTCTTTGTCAACATATCCGAGATATTATCATCTGTGTGAACCTTTTCGAGTTGTAGCAATTTCGAGTCTAACATATCACGAATCCAATGGTATCTCACATCAATGTGTTTTGATCTCGAATGAAAAGTAGAATTTTTACTCAAGTGAATAGCACTTTGACTATCACAATAAAGCACATACTTTTCTTGCTTCAAACCCAACTCTTGCAAAAATTTCTTCAACCATAACTCTTCTTTGCAAGCTTCTGTAATGGCAATAAATTCAGGTTCGGTAGTTGAGAGAGCAACACATTTTTGTAATTTAGATTGCCATGCCACAGCTCCCCCTGCAAAAGTCATCAAATACCCCGAAGTAGATTTCCTAGAATCAACATTACCAGCCATGTCAGAATCTGTGAACCCATCAAGCATCGGCTTACCATCCTCAAAACACAAACACACCTTCGAAGTCCCTCGAAGATATCTTAGAATCCATTTTACCGCTGCCCAATGTTCTTTACCCGGATTAGAGAGAAAACGACTCACCACACCAACGAAGTGAGCAATATCCGACCTTGTACAAACCATGGCGTACATCAAAGAACCAACTGCTGAAGCATAAGGAACTTTCAACATCTCTTCTTTGTCTTTCTCACTTGTAGGACATTGATTCGAACTAAGCTTGAAGTGACCCGCAAGTGGACAACCAACCGGCTTTGCTTGATTCATGTTGAACCTCTCAAGAACTTTCTCAATGTAGCTTTCTTGAGACAACCAAATCAGCCCCTTTTTGCGATCATGAACAATTTTCATACCAAGTATTTGCTTTGCCGGTCCCAAATCTTTCATAGCAAAAGATTTACTCAACTCCAATTTCAACCTGTTAATCATGGTAGAATCTTGACCCACAATTAACATGTCATCAACATAAAGCAAAAGAATAATAAATTTACCATCCGGAAAATTTTTCACAAACACACAATGGTCCGAAGTGGTTTTAGAAAAACCATTATTCATCATGAAAGAGTCAAATTTTTTGTACCATTGTCGCGGGGCTTGCTTGAAGCCATACAAACTTTTCTTCAATTTGCAAACAAATTTTTCTTTCCCTTTCTCTACAAAACCTTCCGGTTACTCCATGTAAATTTCTTCTTCAAGATCACCATGAAGAAATGCGGTCTTCACATCAAGTTGCTCAACTTCAAGGTTCATACTTGCAGCCATGCCAAGTACAACCCGAATAGAAGACATCTTCACAACCGGTGAGAAAATCTCATCAAAGTCAATGCCTTTCTTTTGCCCAAAGCTTTTCACAACAAGACGTGCTTTGTACCTCAGATTCTTCCTATCATTCTTCAATTTGAAAACCCACTTATTTTTTAGAATTTTCCTCCCTTTAGGCAACTTCACTAAGTCATAAGTGTGATTTTCAAGTAAGGAGTTCATCTCCTCTTCCATGGCCTTTTTCCAATCACCTTTCTTTGCATGCTCAATTGTTTCTTGGTAGCTCTCTGGCTCCCCTTGATCAGAAATCAACACAAACTCATTGGGAGGATACTTTCTTGAAGGTTGTCGGTCTCTTGTAGATTTCCTCAACTCAAGTTGTGATGGCGGTACTTGAGTTGGATGCTCTTCTTCAATTTCTGGCTCAACTTCATTAGGATTAGCATCATCTTCTACATCTTCAATAGGTGGCTGCACATCTCCCCATTTTCATCATGAACTGAAGATGAAGGAGATGGATCTATGTCAATGAGATCACTAGTTTTTGGCTCCGGTTGATCACCTTTGCCAAAGTCTTCAATTGTTTGGTCTTCAAGAAACATAACATCACGGCTTCGAATAACTTTTTTGTCGACCGGATCCCACAATCTATACCCAAACTCATCACGCCTATAGCCAAGAAAAATACATTGTCTTGACTTACTATCAAGCTTGGACCTCTCATCCTTTGGAATGTAAACAAAAGCTCGGCAACCAAACACTCTCAAGTGCTTATAAGACACATCTTTGCCAGTCCAAACTCTTTCAGGAACATCACCATTCAAAGGATAGCAAGGAGACAAATTGATCACGTCAACCGCTGTACTCATTGCCTCACCCCAAAAGGATCTTGGCAATTTAGCTTGTGAAAGCAAACATCTTGTTCTTTCCACAATGGTGCGGTTCATCCTCTCGGCAACGCCATTTTGTTGAGGAGTCTTCTTAACTGTCTTTTGGTGCCAAATACCTTGGCTGCGACAATACTCATCAAATGGACCAATGTATTCACCGTCTGATCGGATGCACTTCAATTTCTGTCCTGTTTCTCTTTCAACCATGGCCTAAAAATGCTTAAATACTTCTAGAACTTGATCTTTAGTTTTTAGTAGATGAGCCCAAACTTTCCTTGAATAATCATCAATGAAAGTAACAAAATAAAGTGCACCACTATGTGTTCTAACTTTTAAAGGACCACAAACATTCGAATGAATCAACTCCAAAACATTTTATTTTCTAGAAGCAACATTTTTATGAAAAGAAACTCTATGTTGTTTACCCGCCAAACAATGAACACAAGTTTTAAGATGTGTACCTTTCAAACCGGGTAGAAGCTCTTTCTTGAACAAAACTTGCAGCCCCTTTTCACTCATATGGCCAAGCCGCTTGTGCCACAATTCGGTAGAAGTATCATCTTCAAGTGCATTGACAACACCTTTACAAATTTTTCCTTGCATCGAATAAAGTGTATGAGTCTTCTTGCACTTAGCCACTACCAAAGAACCCTTTGTGAGCCTCCATATTCCATCACCAAATTTGTTATTGAAGCCTTCATCATCTAGCTTCCCAGTAGAAATCAAATTGAGGCGAATGTCGGGAACATGCCTCACATCTTTAAGTAACAACTTGCAACCCAAATTTGTTTCCAAGAAAACATCACCCATACCAATAATCTTAGACAAACCTTCATTACCCATTCGAACAGAACCATAATCTCCTTCGGTGTAGGTAGTGAAGAAATCAACTCGAGAAGTCACATGAAAAGAAGCACCGGAATCAATCACCCAATTGCTCTCTTGGCCCACAATATTGATACAATCATCTTCACAAACAACCATGAGATCATCAGTAGTAACTGCCATTGTATCTTCTTGCTTCTTATCCACACTTTTGTCACACCTTTTCTCCTTGTTCTTAAGCTTTCGGCATTCTCGCTTCATATGCCCTTTCTCATGGCAATAATAACACTCAATGTTTTTCTTTGAAAAAGAACCATCTTTTGATTTGTCATTATCACCCTCAATGGGTCCATACAAATCTTTACAAAATAATATTTCCTCTATTTTAGTTTTCCAAATTATCCAATTGCCTCCATTGAAGCTAGACATACGACCCACATTCCCCTCCATTGATTTACACAAATAAATAGACTCAAATAAACCGTAAGCTCTGATACCAGTTGTTAGGGAAAAACGATGAGATTCCCCACAAGTAAATCAATCAATGGGAATAAAAATTAATGCGGAAAAATTAAATCAAAAGCAACTCAAGAATTTTTACGTGGTTCCCTCAATGTGAGGTACGTCCACGGGATCGAAATCCGATTCCACTATCAACCAAATAAATTCCAAACGATTACAAACGAGACACTAATGGTCTCACAAAACCACCCTTAGGTGAATTCCAAATAATCACAAATAAACAAGAGGAAAGACCTCACCAAATAGATGAACCAAAACCTTCAGAACCAGAGTTGTAGAAGATTCAAAATAATACCCCAAATCGAACAAAAGTCAATCAACTCACGATTCACGAACAAACAAATTGCTATCCACCAAGGAAACCCACTAAATTGTTGATCAATCATGTTTGAGCCACTGCCATTCCAAACCAAAAAAAAAACAAAGTTTGTTTGACCAAGTCAAACAAGAGCAACAAACAACACCAATTCTCTAAGCCACTACCGCCGCCCCTCTTGCTTGGGAAAAACAACACACCAAAAAAATATTGTGAATCTAGGGTTTTTTAATCAAACCCTAATTGTATCCAGATTGAATTGGGCCTCCACAAATATAATATATAAAAATATATTATACTAAACCAAGCCAAATTAAAACTCTTTTTCCAAAAACCAATTGGGTCCCACACTCCAATAAGGAGGTATACCCAACAACTTACTCTCTTCAAGAGGTATAAGCTTGTCACTTTTGTCTTTGCTTTCATTTCAATCCATATCTATCTATCTCTTGTGTTCTTTTGTTGTTTTGGATCCATTTCAAGTGTTAGAACTTAGGTTTGAATAGCTACCAAAGGTAGAAAGGTTTAACACCCTTTCTTGTACCTTACTTCATAGCTCACACCCTTGCTTTTACACTCTTTTCTTTGACTTTCAAGCTGATTTTTAGAGTTTAAAAAAGGCTAAAAAGCATGGTTTAAAGTTTCAAAAATGGAAGGGTTAGCCACCTCTCCCTGTTCTTGCTTACTAGCCTTGTACCTCTTGTTTTTGTCTATCTTTATGTGCTCTTTAAACACAATTGTGGCTACTGTTTTTCCTACTTTAGGGGATGTTTAGGCTTGTTTTAATTCATTTAATTAGTTTATGCTTTGAATACTTTGCTTGTGGTATTGTACGTCCTTATGGCTTCGGTTATTTAGGCCTTAGATACTGAGTTGTTTGAGTTGATAGCTTTCTTTACTTAGTTTCTATATAAAGAGTTTCATTCTAAAAATCAACTTCACATAATCATTTATGCGCCCTCCCTCATTTCTTCTTTTCTTTTGTTTGAGAGTTATATTTCAACTGATTGATTGTTATTCAAGGCATGATAAAGAGACCTATGCTCAATGGCTTAATCTCTACGGAGGTTCATCATCAAGGCGTAGTCTCTCTTTCATGCTTCGGATCACTTCTCGTTTGACATTTCTTCTCATTTAGTGGACTTAACTATCACTTTGGACAAATTGATTAAAGAATGGAAAACACTAATAAAATTGGCTTAAAATTGGATCAACCAACATAAAGAAAATAACTAAGCTTGCTTGGGTTCGACCGGACGTTATGCCAAGTCCATCGTGTCAAGAGTCGTAACACATCAATTCATGGCATTTTGATGAACCTTGAAGCGTGTCTACCTCCCTCTTTGAGCTCATTTCATGATAGGAGGGAGAGGTGGTTGCCTTTCATTACATTTATTGATTTTTTTATTCAATCATGTTCAAAATCATCAAGCAATCAACTTGCTACCATTGATGGTTTCGGAATTGATTTCGTTCTTCTCTTGAGCTTCTCCATGACAAAGAAGAGTAGAAGGGACAAACAGGGCTTAGAAAGGCTCTGTCTGCACTGTTTTCACTTCAGAGCACATAAGCAGATTTTTGCCTGAATTTAGGGCACGACCGGCCTGGTTTGGACCCGGCCGGGCCTCATTAGCGGCCGGCTGGCCTCCAATGTTTGGTAAGTAGAGTGTTTTTCCAGAAACAGAGGGCAGTAGTTGAAGCTGAAACAGAGCAGATTCTCAAGAAGGCAGACAGAGTTGTTTCTAAAAACCGTCACGTACATGCGATCCTCGTGCATCTTTGTTATATCAATGGATATCAATATTGTAAATTAATGTTCCCATTATTGTTGTAATTAATTATTATCGTTAGCATTGCTGCAATTATTATTATTGTTTATTTTTAATTATTATGGCATGCTCATTATTAGCCTTGTTGTAATAAATTAGATTGTTAGTTTATTTATTATTCATTTGGATTTGTAATAGTTAGTTTAATTCGGACACTTGGACATTCGGATCCTCTTGCATGAGGGCAAAATTGTAATAATGTTATGTCTTCCAACCATCATTTATTTTTCCATTTTATTTACCCGCTCTCCATTTTATTTACCCGCTCATGATGATAGTATAGAGCATCATGTTTCCTAAGAATTTTCCATAATTTGCATCCACTTGTGTTGCATGCATAAAAGCTCAGTTCATCATTCTAACAAGCATTGTTGTTGATTATTTCTTTGAATACGTGATTAAACCGCATGCTACCAAATTGATTCATATGTCATGTTAGTAGCTGAGCCTATTAATTGCATAATTGTACGTATTGCATTAGTCATGTCACATCAAGTTAGGATCATTCATTTTTTCTAACTCTCTTGTTTCTTTTGGCTGGCCTTGGAGTACTAGATGAGTATTTAATTACTTTAACATATCGCATATGTGTGATTGTTGCCATAGCAAGCATGATTCCATGAGGCTAAGTGCTTAAAGGATATACCTATTTGAATGTTTGTGGATGAAGGCTAATTGTTAAAATTGGGATGAATTGATTAATGTACATTTGAGCCCACTTTTTTAAGTAGCAAATTCAAAACATTTTCAAACAAACATGAAATCAAAACGTTCTAATTTTTGCAAAATAGTCTATACTTGTGTGTGCATCACCTAGTAAAGTTAGCTTAATAATCGGAACAAGAGCATATAATGTAAATAAAAATCACATCATGATTAGTAGAGGCCAATCTTTGATCGGGCTAGTGGGGTGCTCAATTCATGACATTTCCCTCTCGTACCTAAGTTCTCGAGCCGAGACACTTTGGTGACGACGAACACGTGGCCTCTGGCATGAGTCACAGGTGTCCTAAATTTCTCAAAAATATTTAGGTGGCGACCCTAAAATCTGGTAATGCAGTCCACTTTTGGCATTTTGATTCAAAATCGATTTTTTAAAAGATTTGCCTGATTTGGACTCATTAGTGTTTATTTATTTCACATTGCACTTATGAAATTAAATTCAGAACCAGGGGAGTCCGAATTGTAGGGCTAATCGTATCCAAAAAGAGCACGAAAAGCAAGTTATAGTCTACAAGTTCCATAATTATGGCACAAAGTGACGTACACTTTATATTTCCAAATCCAAAATGCTATAATGCATGCATCCATATTCAAAGAGAAATGGCAAGATATGTACTTAACCACCAAAACATAGTGACCATTAGAAGCAACTTGATGAGAAATTTGGATATAAACATGATCCACTTAGGATCTCAAAAAATTCATAGTAACACAAAAAAAAAAAAAAAAATACAAAACAAAATTTTAGTCAATTTTTGCTCCGTACTCTGCGCAAATTTATTGTCTAGTAGTTTGAACATGAATTACTTGAGTAGAAAACAGAAACTCCCTTTCTCAATTATTTGTAAAAAAAATCAAAAATATTGATTCATCCTAACAGCTTCAATGAAGAGACTACTTAATCCTTGGCCATTTAGCCAGAACAGAAAGCTCTAGGCGTACAGCATCGATACAAGAAAGGTAGTCACCAACACATGGTCAATCTTGCATCCGCAATTCCAGAATATGATCCTATATATGACAAGTGTGTGGAATGAGGTTTGAGGGGGTATGTGTACAATAGTAGGAGTGAAGGGTATAATTGATACACTTAGTGCGTGGATTGAGAAAACTAGCTAATAATTAAATTACAAGCTGTGTGTACTGAGAAATGATATGAATTGAAATAATTAGGTGTGTGAAAATAGAATTTTCCAATTTTTAGAGAATAAGTTGACAAATATCAAGTAATAAATAGTATAAAATAACGGTGGTGTTACATGCACCAATTAGTATACTAACCAGTGTACCAACACTAGTTATGATATTATTATTGACCACACTCATTATACAAACTACAAATACCAAAACCTCTTAAATTATGTCACATTATCAATTGATACACTTGTTAGTGCATTACTTGGTGTATATAGAATTATTCATAAAATAATAGTCCAAGATTACCAAATAATCACTCCGCTAGCCCTCTACCCACTCTAACAAGAAGCCCACAAATGGGACCAAGGTTAGACTCTAATATCAATTCGACAAACAAATATTTTGAAAAATATGTTAAAAGTTGATTTTTTTTATTTTTGGTTTTTTGGTTTTTTTTGAAAAATTATAAAAAAAAAATTTAGAGAGTTGATGTGACCCACGAAAAGCCAAAAAGCCAAAAAAGTTGCTTTTAGCCAAGTTGCCAAGTAGAAAAAATCGCATTTGTTTGGTTTTAATTTTCAGAAATTATTTTGTCGTGTGTTTTGTTTATTTTTATTGAATTTTTTTATATTTTAGTTAAATTTTTTTAAAAAAAATTTTAGATACTTCAAGATTAGATGCGTCTAAAACATAAAATAATTTAACCAAACTATGAAAAAATTAACTAAAAACGAAGGAAAACTCGAACAAAAATGCACACCGATTTTTGTTCGAATTTTTATTTATTTTTAGTGAATTTTTTAATATGTAAGTCAAATTTTTTTTTTTTTTTTGTTAAATACATCTTGATTAGATACATATAAAAAGGTATCAAAAAATTACTAAAATATGAAACATTTTTATTAAAAGTAACCGAAAACTCATCTAAAAACAATTTTAAAAAAATCAAACTAAAAACAGACCATTGGTGAACAACCTCTCATCTATTCAATTCTCATAATTTTGTAAACTTATCTAGCTTTGATTTACTCAAAGAAACCATTTTTTTTGGGTAAATTACACCTTACCCTCTTTATGTTTGGTTTTTTTTTTTTTTTTTTTGATACTTAAATTTTATTATTTTTTTCATTTTGACCTTTCATGTTTTAAAATTTTTTCAATTTACTTCTAAAGCTAACCTATATTCAAAATTAAATAGAAAATGTCACGATAACATAAAAATATATTATTATATTAGAGTCTGAGTTTGTGTTAAATGTATAAATTATATAAAATAAAATGTTTGTATGCCATATAATTGTCAATGTGTCATTTTCTGTCTAATTTTTAACAAAAATTAACTTTAAGAGTAAATTAGAAAAAATTTAAAACATGAAAGGTCAAAATAATAATAAAAAAATTTAAAACCAAATTAAAAAAGGGATCAAACTTAAAAGGGTCAAATATTTAATTTTTTCAAATTCCGTTTCAAAAAAAAAATTACAACAAACACATCTTAAAAAGTTAAAAAAAAAAAAAAAACTCTGTTTGGTAGAGCTTTCTAACTTTAATTTCACCATTTGATTTGAGTGTGGTATTTGGTTACAGTTTTTAAAAATTGATTTCACACTCACTTTTGCGAACACGTCTACCCGATCATCCTCTCGAATGTCTGGCCGGTTGACCGGAACAATTTTTTTTTTGGCACCTATTATTTTTATACTTTAAATAAAAAATATTCTCAGAATTTTTTTAATTTTTTTTTTTAAGGTTTGAATAGAATTTTGAGTGTGTTTAGTTATAAATTATAAGTTTTTGAATCAAATATCACAGGCCATATTTAAAATTTCAAACTTAATTTAAAAATCTTTTCAAAACTCATAACTAAACAAATTTTTTATACTCAAATCATAATTTTAAAACTTAAAAAATTAAAATATAATTTTATTTTTAAATCATAATTCTAACATTTTAACAAACGCCACCTTAACTTATCTTATATTTCCTATGGGTTAACGCTTGGAAAAAGCCGCTCCATTGCTGCAACTTTTCAGTGTGGGTGTCTATGAAGATTATGGTATGTATTGGAGTTGCCAAAGTCAACATTAAATTATCACCACTCAATCTCCTAGTCAAATCATTGATTTTATTTAATTTATTAGTTGTTTTTTGAATGCGAGTCAAGCCTCAATATGAGTTTGGAAGAGAATGATCAAATTCAAACCCTTTATGGGGATCTACAATTGCTGAAAACAAATCTGAATGATTTGCAGGTGAAGTTTTTTGAGCACGAACAAGTGAAAAATCTGGAGGCACGACTTAGAGATTTGGCGTACGAGGCAGAAAATACGATCGACTCGTTCCTAGTTTACGTTTTCTCGACAAAGAATATTAAGATGAAGAAGATGGAGGCTAGTACGGTGGAAGAGATAAAGAAGGATCGCTCATTTAAATTCAACACTTTCTTGAACAACTATATGTATCGAATGAAGATAAAGAAGGATCTCTCATTAAATCTTGAGCATGTCAAAGAAGAGATTGAGGCCATCAAAACAGAGATGATGGGAATTTATGACATGGGTTTGGAAGCCACAATACAAGTTGGATGTTTTTCCAGCAATGGAAACTCAAACCCAACAAGAGCAAACACAAACCCAACCACTTGGTGTGCATTGGAGGAAGAAATAATGGTGGGATTTGAGGACGAGGCATTGACCTTAAAAGAACAACTTACTCGAGGGCCAAAGCAGCTATAGGTTATTTCCATTGTTGGGATGGCTGGACAAGGTAAGACTACTTTGGCAACAAAACTCTATAATGATCCTCTTATTGTATACCACTTCCATGTTCGTGCCTGGACATCTGTTTCTCAAGAGTATCGAAAGAGGGATTTGTTACTTCGCCTTGTAAGTTGTGTTATGCCACATACAAATAGAATTGATCAAATGAGCGATGAGAAATTAGCTGAAATGTTGTACAAAAACTTAAAGGGTCGAACTTATTTCATTGTGATGGATGATATATGGGATACTAGGGCTTGGCTTGATTTGAAAATTTGTTTTCCAAATGACAACAATGGAAGTAGAATTATGTTCACTAGCCGACATGAAGACGTGGCTTTGCAGGCCAAACCCAATAGCCCACCTCTTTCGCTTCGATTTTTAACTCATAACGAAAGTTGGGATCTGTTTCAACACAAGGTGTTTGGGAAAAGAGAAAATTGCCCCCCCAGAGCTCGTGGAGATCGGAAAGCAAATAGCCAACAAGTGTCAGGGACTACCTTTGTCGATTGTTGTGGTAGCTGGAATTTTTATTAATGAAGAGAAGAGCCAAGACCGATGGAAGCAAGTAGGAGAAACCTTAAAATCAAATTTGGCTGCCAATCCACAAGCATGTATGAAAACACTAGCGTTGAGTTACATTCACTTACCTGGGCACTTGAAACCGTGCTTTCTCCATTTTGGTGCATTTCCAGAGGACTTCCAAATCCCTATGTGGAAGTTGATTTGGTTATGGATTGCTGAGGGATTTATACAAAAGATTGGGGAGAAATGCTTAGAAGATGTAGCCAAGGAATACTTGATGGATTTAATTGCTAGAAGTCTGGTATTAGTTACTAGAAGAGTGTATGACGGTGGAATCAAAGAATGTAGTATCCATGATTTATTGCGTGATTTTTGCCTCAGAAAATCAGAGGAAGAGTATTTTCTCCAGCAAATTTCAGGTAATCATCCTGCTTCCTCTTCAAAGCATTTTTTGGATATGAGTCATTTATCCATTTGTGATTCAGTAAACCTGTCAGATGTAACTTCTGCAATCACTTCTGCTGCAAAAACCCGCTCTTTTTTGTACTCTAGATCTGGATGTACTCCATGGAACTCTGCTTTCTTTCCTCCTAATTTCTCTCCTCCATGGTTCAAACTTCTTAAGGTGTTGGATATGGGTTCTGTAGATTTTACTACGTACCCTGGTGAGATAGAACAACTTATTCTCTTGAGGTACTTAGCACTTTCTTTGGTCTCATTGTATCCACAAACTTACCTCCCAGATTCAATATCCACTACAACATTTTCTTAGTTTAGTGACATTTGAAAGTGCCACAAAACTATTCTTCTAATGACATTTTTTGGTCTTGTGGCATTTTGAACAAGTGCCACTTCTATCGGTGCCACGGTAGATACGAGTGCCATGGTAGATACTTGCAAGTGCCACTGCACCGTCATGGCTGAAAACTTTCAATGACATTTTAATGTCATGGTAGATATCATTTGTGGCACTATCAAGCGCCATTAAAAAAAGAGTTAGTGACACTTGCAAGTGTCATTACACCATCAAGATTAAAACCTTTCAGTGATACTTTAATGTCATGGTAGGCACCATTCGTGACGCTATCAAGTGCCATTCATGACGATAATTCGTTGTAGAACAATTTGATCCGCTTTTGCGGAGACTCGAACCGCCAACCTTCCGCACCATAAACCTTATACACCACACTCTTCCCACTACACCTCTATAGCACCACATCATTATATATGCAACATATATTATTTATATAGTACATACATCCATATTAATATAAAAGTATATGTATAAACATAATTATTTTATTGAACATAATTTATGTAAAATAAACTATTTACTACCAAAATAAAAAAAGACCACTTTTGGCGACTAAAAATATTTTTTAGTCGCCAATTCTATACTTTTGGCTACTAATTATTTTTTAGTTGCTAAAAAACTTAACTTTTGTCGACCAAAATCGGATTTGGTCGCCGAAGATGCACTTTTAGCTACCAAAATTTTGGTCACCAAAAAATTTTATTCCCGCCTTAGGATTTTAGTTCTCCCGTGCTAAAGATGACCACTTTTGGCGACTAAATTTATTTTTTAGTCACCAATTGTAGACTTTTGGCTACTAAAATTTTTTTAGTCGGTAAAACCCATATAATTAGCTACCAAACTTATTTTTAGTAGCCAATTGTAGACTTTTGGCTACTAAATTTTTTTAGTCTCCAAAAAACTTTACTTTGGGCTACTAAAAATTTTTTAGTCACTAAAACCCATATAATCAGCTACCAAACTTAGTTTTAGTCACCAATTGTAGACTTTTGGCTACTAAAATTGTTTAGTTTCCAAAAAGCTTTACTTTTGGCAACTAATGCTGTTTTGGTCGCTGAAAGCTATACTTTCAGCGACCAAATTTTTTTGGTCAGGAAATTTAGTCGCCGAATATGCTTTTTCATGTAGTGTATATTGAGTTTAATTCATTTATTTTTAATCATTTACTGCATTTTAAAAATTTAGAAAATATATTGGCATTTTTTGTTTTTCCAAAAATGTCATTATAAGCTTGGAAAGTTTTTGGCTTAGTGGCATTTTTAAAAATGCTATAAAATATTTGTTGATGACACTTTTCACCTAAGTGCCATAAAAAGTAATTTGCACCTACCTAGTGTCCTGGCATTTTTTATTTTTGTGGCATTTTCTAAAAACATGCTACTAGTGTAGTGTCGCTAAAGTGTAAATTTGTTGTAGTGACATTTTTGTTGTAGTAAAGTGACACTTTTTTTAATTGAAATGCCACTAAAGCCTTGTATGTTTGTGGCTCTGTGGCATTTTTCTAAAAAATGTCACCAAATATTTTTTTTGTGACATTTTTTAAGAACATGCCACTAGTATGGTGTCACTAAAATATGTTTTTGTTTTAGTGTTATGACACTTGTTCATTGAAATGTCACTAGAGCCTTTTATGTTTGTCGTTTTGTGGCATTTTTCAAAAACGTGCCACTAAATATCATTTTTGTGGCATTTTCTAAAAATATGCCACTAGTGTAGTGCCACTAAAGTATGTTTTTGTTGTAATTTTGTGACACTTGTTCATTGAAATGTCACTAGAGCCTTTTATGTTTGTCGTTTTGTGGCATTTTTCAAAAATATGCCACTAAATATCATTTTTGTGGCATTTTTTAAAAATATGCCACTAGTGTAGTGCCACTAAAGTATGTTTTTGTTGTAGTTTTGTGACACTTGTTCATTGAAATGTCACTAGAGTCTTTTATGTTTGTCGTTTTGTGGCATTTTTTAAAAACGTGCCACTAAATATCATTTTTTGTGACATTTTCTAAAAATATGCTACTAGTGTAGTGTCACTAAAGTATGTTTTTGTTGTAGTGATCTAACCTCTGGAATTTAAAAACCCTGATTCTCAGTACACATATTTTGGTTCCGTGTGCTAATCAATTGATGAATCTGTCTTTAACTAGACAAGAGATGCATAAATTTCTTGGTACACATTCATTTGTAACTCTACCATATGGTATTAGGAAAATGGTCAAGTTGAGGCATATCCGTCTTACTGGAGAAGGGATAAATAAAATTGGAATGCAATATCCCCATGAACAATATCCCTTCTTGTTGGATAACCTACAAAATCTTTCATGGGTCGATCCATGGTCTTGCCGGGATTTGTTGTTTGGGACTCCAAATATCAAAAAGTTGGGATTTCGTGGGCAATTGATAGATGGGGGATGTTTGTCATTTCCTCATTTAAGCTTCCTAAATCACCTCCAAGAGTTGAAATTGTTTAATACAGTCCATAACTGCTCTTCAAATAGTCTCAAGAGCATTCAGTTTCCCCCAAATCTTAAAAAGCTAACTTTGAAGAAAACCAATCTAAAGTGGGATGTGATGTCAACACTTGTCAAGTTACTACCCAACCTTGAGGTTCTCAAATTATTACTTCACGCTGTAGATGTCCCCGAACGTCCCGGGAAGGAATCCCCTCCGTTTTGTTCATTTGGGCTTACTACAGTTCGGACTTGAAAAATCTAGAAACCCTAGATGTTGATTTGTGATTATGTATCAATAAAAAGCAGTAAAAAACAATCCTAATCAAACAATCAAGAGAAAGAGACACAATGATTTTTACGTGGAAAAACCACAATTGGACACCTCCAATTGTGATCAAAAAACCACGGGCAACTGCCACAAGACAATCCACTAAGAAGAATTAAAGGAATTACACAGGTATACTCTCAATTATCTAGCGAATCCACAACGCCTAATTGAACCAACCTCTATGTGCCTCTTCCAACCCCATCTTCACCACGGAATTGTCTTTACGATGAGCCACTCCGGATTCCACCAAAGCTTCAGGCTCGAATTCTTCAGAATCCACAACTGAAGAACAACTCTCTCTTTTGTGTATAACAAACAAACCTTTGATGTACTCTCTTTAAACCATGAGTTGAATACTCAATAAAACATCAAAGAAAAATAACAAAATATCCCCAGATATAAACCTTCAAGAACCAAAAAAGAAGATCTGGAGGAATTCAATGAATACCTTAGTTTTGGGAGAAAACCAAGTATTTATAGAGAACCAAAAGTAATCCTAAATTGGGAAGAAAACAAACTCCTTGAGAAATCCGGATTCTGAGGCTCGCTCGAGCGAAGATTTGCTGGCTCGAGCGAGGAGTGTAATTTTCGTGATTTCTACTAGTGCCTTGGCTCGAGCGACGAATCCTTGGCTCGAGCAAGGAATACACTCTTTCAGGTTTTTGTATAGACGCAATCCTTGGCTCGAGCGAGAACTCCTTGGATCGAGCGAGCAAACCTTTGCTCTAGCAAGCTCTTCTTGGCTCGAGCGACCAATGGCAGACATGCAATTTTGAATGCAATTTTGCATTTTGCTTCGACCGCGAGGTAACCGGGCAGCTCAACCCCCGTAATAATCAGCGAAGTGGCAATCTTGAAAGTATTAACATCACAAACTTCTCTGCAAGGCTCGATTTGGGTTTGGATTTGCATCTAATAAACTCATAGCCTCACTAAAATAAAAGTGCAAAAATAAATACATCTGAAAGGAGTTTTATCAAACGGGGTTGCCAAGAATAAAAACCTAACAGGACTCAATGTCACGATACTGTATCTAATCTCGCAGAGTGCAATGCAACACCGATGAGTTATCAAAGAGTCCAAATCCGACAAATCGTTTTTGAAAACAGATTTTTTTGAAAGAAGTGCCAAACATGGACTGCTTTGCCAGATACAGAGTCGCCACCTAAATTTTTTTTATGGGGGAATTTAGGAAACCCTGACTCGTTGCCTAAGGCCACATGTCCGTCATCACCAAAGTTGCTTCGGCTCGGGAACTTGGGTACGATTAGGGAAGGTCAGCTATAAGCAGCCCCGCTCGCCCGATCAAAGATCGGCCTCTACTAACCATGATATCGAGTTTTGAAAACATTATGTGTTCTTATTCCGGTTATTAGCCTAATCTTACTATATGATGCGCACAGCAAAACAAGTATAGACTAGATCGCCTAATTTGGAACAAAGCATTGCATATCCTTTTGTTTGGAAAATGGTTTGAAGTTTGCTACTCGCAAGTAGGCTAAAACACGGGTTTCAATGAGTTATTCCAACTCAAACAATCCAACCTTCACCCACAGGCATTCAGGCAATAAATCAACTAAGCATTTAGCCTCATAGCAAGCATGCTGTCATGTTAACACTCACATACATGCAAGATGCCAAAGCATAAAAACACTTACAGTGTACTCCGAGCCAAAACAAGCAACTAGTTAGCAATCATGCATAATCCTTGTTCATGTTAAAATGGCTAATGCGTCACATACAGAATGTCACTAGAATAGGCTCGGCTAATCTATGGATGGCATGTGAAATGCACAAAGTGTTTGAAATACCATGCAATTAGTATGATGCTCTGATCCCGATGCATGCAATACAAATGAATGGATGCACGCATGCATAGCATAGGGATGCTAAATTAAATATGCCCTAATACTAACCATCAAAAGCAGGTAAGTAAAAGGGAGAAAGAAGTGGGGATTGGAAGACATGCACACACGTACCCACACTTATTATAAATTCGCCCTCGCTCGGAGGGGCCAAAAGAATAATACAATTTAATCAACTGACAAGCTAATTAAATAGTTACAAACCAATTAACTAGTTAAGCAAATTAACTAAGCTAATAAAGCGATAAAACCTCCTCGGGAAGAGGGTCCGATGCATGCGTGCTCGACTCCGCTCGGAAATCCACCACCATGCACAAGCTGCCTCTGTTTGCACTGTTTTTCTCCTCTGAAATTTGCACAAGTCCCAAGGAACACTCTCTGATCATTGTGGAAGGTCACCGGCCAAGGGGGAACACCACCGGCCATGGAGAAGTGGTCATCAACCATCTATTGAGCTCTCGGCCACCAATGCATGGCTGGTCGGCACTGGATGTGGTCGGTCGGCCATGTATGCCTGCAGAATCCTGTTTTGACAGCAATAGAGGACAAGCAAGGTATGGCAATGCATTTCAAAGCAATGTTGGCACCACCACACCCCTTATCATGTTTATGACTCAAAGGGGGATGGTACTCGATTCTCGGACCACCAATCGTGCATTTCAATGCGTGATGGCCCAAGAAACCAAGTGTGCCATTTTAATATGGAATGAAATGCACATAAACAAATAATAGGCCTAACCTCTATCACTTGATCAAGAGACAAGGCATGCATGCTCAATGCAATGCAACCTAGGCATGTGAACTAAGTATGCAACATGAGAATGCCAACGAGCATGCAAACATGTAACAAGTGTGCAAGCTAACAAGCATGCAAGATGTAATGTAAACATGCAAACATGCAAGACATGTAACATGTTAGGCAACCAAAACAAAGAGAAGAATGCATGCCAAATGCACTATCATTTAAGCATGTAACAAGATGTTTATGGGCCAAGTATGTGACAACATGCGAGGCCAATGTACACACAAACACTCATGCACACAAAGTCCAACACTTGAGCATAAAGAGGCAGCTTGTAAGCATACTTAAAATGGACAAATAGCATACATGATAAGCTTTGAAAATATGTAGAAGATGATGCTAAATCAACCTACCAATGCAAGCAAAGCATGCAACCAAGCCCAAGGACTTAAACTATGGTCATGTGACACATGAAGCAAATGACCAAAGCGGACCAAAACAGTCCCAAATCATGCCAAAGTGAGCCCCAAAAAATTACTTAGATGGCATCTAAATGACCTAATCTTAGAGGCATGCAAAAGGGTCCAAACATGGAGCATGAAACACCAACCTCTTGAAGCATTAAAGGAGCATCAAATGCAAACATGTGAGCATGCCACAAGGACTGAAATGACATGGTAAGTGGTTCCAAACCACTGAAATGATGCAAGTAAAGCATGCTCAACACTCACACACACAAGGCTAACAAGCCAAAATGCAAGGTGGCTATACAAAGCATGTCATGGATGGCCCAAATGACCAAAATCAAACCTCAAGCACATCAAAACATGCATAAAAGCTTCACAAAGCTAGGCCAAAACAAGTAAGCATAGTAGTCTAAATGCTAAGTACATGTTAAGGCAACTAATGGCATTACAAGACAAGTATGCAAAGCAAGCATGGTGTGTCTAAACCAATTAAAAATAGTGCTATATCATGGAAAAATAAGCACAAATAACACTTAAGACATGGCCAACATGAACATAAACAAGATGCTCACACATGAGGCTAAAATGGCCAATATTGAAGGCAATAAGGAGAGGGGATGGCCCTCTCCTTCTTAGGACCTTAAAGCACCCTCCCCACCACTAAAATCCCTCTAGATTTCAGTGGTGAGGAGGCCAAGACAAGGTGGTCTCGGAGCTCACCAAAATAGCACAAAATAGGGGCCAAACAAGGCCTAAGAGGGGTCAAACAATCCCAAACACCAAAGCAACCTCAAACAACTATTTTAAGCACTTAAAATCAGAAATTTTATATGTTATAGACTAAGCTTAAAAATAGGTGCAAGGATGACTAAAATCCTAAGCAAAAATGGGGAATAAAGAGCAAGAACACTCGCCCTTGTAGACCTCTTCAAGAACAATGCTCCAGCAGCCTTCCTTAGGTCTAAATCAGCTCAAGAACTCTAAAAATAACTCCTTAGCACCTCAGTAGCCAAAGGAAAGTGTAACTCTAGGTGTTTATGCACAAAAGTATGGACAAAACACCTTACACACACACAAATACAAAAGGAGAGGGAGATATAGAGATAGAGAGATACAAATCCTAAACCCTAATCTCAGACCCTCTCTGGAACTTTTTGTAACCCTTGAGGAGGGAGGAAAAGGCCTCCCTTTATAGAGATTCACTCTTGCAAAGCTTACAAAACAAGCTAAGCAAGAGTGAAATCTGGGGTGCAAAGTGGGTGCCAGCTAGCACAGCTGGCACAAAATATCTGCCAAAAGTAGATGCACAGTGATCGGCCAGCCAAAATGGCCAATTGACCAAAAAAGATGGTTGGCCGACCACAAAGAGTGCCGACCGGCCAAACATTTGGCCGATGGCAACAAAACAATGGCCGGTGGCCTCAAGCCATGGCCGGTGAGGTGTGGGAATGGCCAACAAGCTATTCTCTGCCCCTCAAAAGTAAAACACAAGTGTTTGGTGCAAAACCAAACACAAAACAGTCGAGTCGAGAGGTCTTGAGGCAAGGCGTGTAGCCGAGACCTCCGGGAACTCAAGATGAACACAAATATGGATGATCACCGAGTGTTCAAACGGTGACGTCCAAGTCTTGAGCATGGTCAAAAATGGGGTGTCTACACATGTCTGCACTGGACAACATTGGGAAACAAGTGATAGGGAGCTCCCACAACTCAAATTGTTAAAATTGGAATCCCTGGAAATTATGCAGTGGGATGTTTCCAGTAATCATTTTCCCACCCTTCAGCGATTACAGTTGGTTAATTGTCATGGACTTGAGAATATCCCATCTAAAATAGGGGATATACCCACACTACAGGTGATTTAGGTGCATCAGTGCAATCCTTGTCTTGTAAATTCTGCCAGGGAAATTAAGGAAGAGCAGGAGAGTATGGGAAACAATTGGCTGCAGATTTTGATTCGCACAACCAATCTTGAAGTAAGTGCATTAACTAGATCAAATCATGCTTTTCGTTTACATGTGTTATGTTTCTGTTTGTTCATTTAATATTTTATTTTGTTATTATTATTATTTGTTTTTTTGCTGTTCCTTTTATGCACGTGTTCTCACAGAAAAGTCATTTAGTGAGTACTGGGACAGAAATTCCATTCATGTTTCATAGTTTCAGCTATTCAAATTCATGAAATCCTCCATCATTCTATTCTTCACCAATTCATGAGGACCTATCTTAAACATGAGATTCTAGGTATTCCAAGAAAAGGAGGAGGAAATGAATTAGCCAAACATCTTTTTATTAAACTAAAGGCACAAATCCTCAACTCTTGGAGGAATTTCCTTCCTCCAAGAGTTTTACCCTATATCCTTTAAGGGAAGACTACACCAAAGGATGAACTGAACCAACCCAAATAAGCACCAAATTGCCAACTACCAAACATGTGATAGTTCTTTGACTGTTTAAGTATAATGTACTCTAGGCCTTGATTGGCTGCAACTACAACCTAAGAAGCATGGACACTTCTATGGAGGAGGCGTGTTGTGTCAGAAACCTATGTCAGGCACGACACTTTGCAGACATTCCTAAAAAACGTGTCTGACACTTCTTTAACGTGTCTTAATTAAAATGTAAATTCATAAAATATCAAACACTTTACAGATATTTCGGTGAGATTTCTGAAACTTTCCAAATACGACCTATGTGATGATTCTCTCCATAGTAATAATGTTCTGTATTCTTTGGAATGCAACTACTCAATTTGAATATATTTTCAAACATTAATAAAATGAATACATCATTTGTATTTCTATATTCTACAATTATTTTGCATTATTTATGTTGCAATTAATTGTCATGTGATTGATATATTGATGTTTTTAGGTTATGAAATTTATAACCTTTTAATTTTAATTAGTGTTATTTTTGTTTTTTTCATTACCTTTGAAAAAGCTATTCACATAGTTGACATATAATAAATTTATAAAAATATATTTTTTTAACATGTTCCAGACATATCATGTCGTGCATTTTTTGAAAATCAACGTGGCCATGTGTCAAAGCTGTGCCCTTGTCATGTGTCACATGTCAGTGCTACTTAGAGCACACCACAGCGAATTATTTGGGAGAAACCAATCATTTATTTTTTATTTTTGTTTCTTCACCAAGCTTATTTGGATTTGATGGTTTGAATTACAATTTTAACTTCACATTACGTAGCACTAATTGAGGATTGGAAAGCACCTGCAGGCTGCAGCACTTATATAGTTTTCATAACTACCATTAGTTTCAATTTGTTAGGGGAGAACATATGTACAGGTGTAAAACTGAATAGATCACACTCCAATTGTATGAATGAGTTAAGTGTTCATCATTTTCTAATGCATAGATTTCTACCTTTGCTTGTTCCAAATGTTGTTCTAGATTCATTTCATTTGAGTACTTCGAAGTTTCTTTTTATTGTTGTTGTAACAATTGTTGTTATTCTCAATACGGATGAGCAACATGTTCTCAACAGGATGAGTAAAGCTTCTTGAGATATTTCTGAACAAACCATCGAGTTCTGTAATTGCTCTCTTCCTTCCCTTTTATTTGTTTATTTATTTTTTGTGGTTTTCTCTTCATTTTGACTCATTTATTTGTGTTTTTTCTTATAGAAAGAACATACTTGTTTATACTTCATAAAGTAAATCAATGTAATTTGAAAGATATCTGAAAAGGAAACTCACTTGCACTTCCTTGAGTGGAGTAGGATTGGGATTGTGTTCTTAATTGCGTTTATTCAAGAACCATAACGGTTTTGTGGTGAATCCAATCAATGATTAATCCTACTTAGAGGTGATATAAGAAATGATATGTTAATTCTATGATTTTTGGAGATTGTTGAATGTTGCTGAGCTCTTTCATCTCAAGTCTAGAAGAATGAGGTTTACCATGATCAATGAGAGAGATGGGAATCGACACATTTAGTGGGTGTTTGAGAAGTAGGTTTTTATGTAGGTTTTTTTAGTTGTAGGATATTATTGGATAAAATTTTTTTGCTATTTGGGAAGATAGTTAGGTTTTTTTATGGTTAGATGTGATGTTTGTGAGAGAAAAAATGAAATGATTATGGAGTTGGATGTGATATTTTATTTGGATTTGTTTTTTTTTTTAATTTTGCAAAAACTTTGTCTTTTAGTGAAAAAAAAAAAAAAAAAAACCCAAACCCAAACCCAAACCCAAATCTTGCCAAACACCACCTAGTAAAGCCACTTAATTTGTCCATATATGTCAAAGGTGTTAGCAATCCATAATGCCTAACTATAATCGGTAAGACAAAACACAAGAAGAACAAACACACAAGAAAGAACACACAAACTTAACCTCTAGGTGACAATGCTTTAAGGGTAGGGAAATTAACAGAGAGTAAATCAGATATGAAAATAACAGCAGAGAAAATAATATAGGCAAATTACACTAACGGTCCCTATAGTTTGGGGCTTGCGTCATTTCAGTCATTGACTTTTCAGTTATGACATATTTAACTCTGAATTTTGAATCTTGTTTCAAATAAGAATAATTGAATATATTATTGCTTAATTTCAAGGGCAAAATTGTCAATTTGATAAAATATAAACTAATTTGATAAAAATAAATGTCAAAAAATATTTTTGAATATTTAAAAATTATTTCTACTCACTAAAGATAAAATTATGTAAAATTGATAACTCTTTTAGACATTTATTTATTTATTTATATCAAATTAATTTTTATTATGTGTTTAGATGATGATCATGTAATGAGTAGTTTTTATTTTCATTAAATTAGTTTTTATTTTTTCAAATGTCAAATATTGCGACAACTTTAATATCATTATTAAAGCAATCCATTAAATCAAAAAATTCAAAACTAAAAACATTTCATATATTGAATATATCAATTACACATTATAATCTTAACAATTATCCATTACATGGTCATCATCCAAGCACATAATAAAAATTAATTTTGTAAAATAAATAAATAAATAAATGTCTAAAAAATTTATCAATTTTACATAATTTTATCTTTGATGGGTAGAAATAATTTTTAAAAATTTTAAAATATTTTTTTGGTTCTTGATTTTTCAATTGTAACACATTTGACTCTGAATTTTGAATCTTGTTCCAAATAAGGACAATTAAAGATACCATTGCTTAATTTTAAGGGCAAAATCTTCAATTTGATAAAATATAAACTAACTTAACAAAAATAAATGTCAAAAAAATATTTTAAAATTTTTAAAAAAAAATTCTAATAAATCTCACGAAAAATTATATGATCATCATCTAATAAAATTCTATGATCATCATCTAATAAATGTCATTTATTTTATATAAAATATAAACTAACTTAACAAAAATACAATATTTAATAAAATATTGAAGATTTTGCTTAACTTTATATAATCATCATCTAAATACATAATAAAAATTAATTTGATATAAATAAATAAATGTCTAAAAGATTTATCAATTTTATATAATTTTATCTTTAATGGATAGAAATAATTTTTAAATATTCAAAAATATTTTTTGACATTTATATTTATCAAATTAGTTTATATTTTATTAAATTAACGATTTTGCCCTTGAAATTAAGCAATAATATATTCAATTGTCCTTATTTGAAATAAGATTCAAAATTCAGGATCAAATGTGTCACAATTGAAAAGTCAGGAACTAAAGTGACACAAGTCTCAAACTATAGGGACCATTAGTGTAATTTGTCCAAATAATATATAGTTTTGGTCATTAGGTGAAAACGCTTTAAGGCTTGGATTGTTTCTTAAAGAAATTTTGTCCTATGGTTATTACCATGAAGAGTTTCTTGGCAAGGCATGCTCTTCAGAGCACCTAAAAAAATATATTTTTAAAAATACTTGTACGTTCTGTTTAGTTAGAAGATTAGATGAAGGAAATGGAAAGGGAAAATAAAATGCAATCCCACTTTTTGTTTGGTATATATAATGGAAAACATTGGGGAAAAGAAAGTGAAAGGAAAATGCAATCTCACCTTTTGTCTTTTAGGTTCACTTTGGTTTATTTTATTTCTTCATTTTGTATCTTGACCAAATGTAACTTGGAATTCGAATCTTATCAATTCTTTCTTCTTTTCTTTCTACTTTCATTTCCCTTTCTATTTCCCTCTTCAAATCCTCCAACTAAATACAACCTCGATATCATATTATCATAAGATAACTTAATGCATCTAAGCCCTCTAACTTTAATAATGAAGTCTATGTGATCCAATCCATTGTTAGATAAAGAAGAAGAAAAAAAAAAAAAACCCAACATGTTATATCATGTATTTCTTAATTGACCTAATTTTAGGGTTCAAACTAAGAAAGTAATTAATGAATAAGAAAAATATGGTAAAATAAATCATAGAAAATTATGATTTGCATTACTCATGACTGTGTGTGAGAACCAGGGGACATGGATGGTTCATGCAATTTTTAGGGTATTCATGGACCACTTTGGTTCGGTTCTAAGGTAAATCAATAATTAAATTAGTCTCTATGATTGTAGAAATGACCTGGGTATCATTTTGACCAGAAGATCATAATAATTATGGCTGCAATACCAGTTTTAGAACGATAACCAACATTTAAAGGAAATTACTACCGCAAGTGCAACAAAATGCTGGAATTTTTCCCTTTTCTTATAATATATATGAGAAGATGTATTTTGTTAAAGCATCCAATTGAAAATTAATTGACCACCAAGTTTTGGTGACTTAGATTGACGACGTGGGATTAACTCTATCTTGGCCGCCAAGCTTAGGTGACTTAGATTGATGATGTGGGATTAAGTCAAGATAGACTAGATGAGAGAAATAGACTCGGGTATAGATTCAGATACTTATACCACAAGAGGTGAGAGGCTACCAAGACCTAACTCTAATACCATGTTAAAGCATTCCATTCAAAATCAGTTAATTATGAATGAAGAGATCATTACATTATATTAATCAAGTTTAGGTGACTTAGATTGATGATAATACTTTGGCCATCAATGTATGGACTATCATGACATGATGAGATATGGAATTGTACTGGAAACTTGAGCTGTTGTTGGTGGATTTGTCAGAGACATCTTATGACTTCTTCATGCATGCAACAACTAGCTTTGATAGAGAAGTTATTTGGATGGTACTCTGCCAACCATTTGATTGCTGATGGTTTGACGAATGCACAATACTGTCTTCACATAGGTCCACCAACGAGGAGCCTAACTAAAAGGTATTTTTGTTATAAAAGTTTAAACTGAAAAAAATTAATAAAAGGATTAAGTGTTCCCATTTTTAATTTAAAAGAATAAATTAATACAGGATAATGTATAATATAATTTATCCATAATTTTATGCAACGCAAGCGTGTTTAAAGTTTTTCATCAAGATAATGTTACAATACACACTCCTAAAAAATGTAGGTATTATACGCAAGTTATGACACTTTATAGTATTGATACTACAAAGTGTTATAATTAAAATCATGTTCTATCATAATTCAATGGATCATAAGCAAACACTTTTTAGTCATAATCAAAGACTTTTTAATCATAACTAAACTTACAATTACAGTAAACCATAATCAAGAATAAAACCACAAAGTGTCGTAAGGGTTATAACAGAAAATCACTTGAGGCATATAATCAAAGACCTCTTCGATCATAACTAAAATAATAAGTCACCAAGTCACAACTAATACCACAATAGATCAAAATTAAAAATCACAAAAGATTATAACTAGAACATACGGTAAATAGTTTTAGAATTTCCTTTTAATCTCATTTTATTCACATAGACACACTTATTAATGTGTTTGGAAATTGACTTTTTACTATTTTTTAAACTTTTATATTGAGATATGCAGAAAAATAAAAAGAATAATTTGACAATTTATAATAATTTTTTAACTTTGTAACTAATAATCTGAGTTCCCAAACAGAATAATATATTGGAATTTTTCCAGAGAAAATCGATGCATCTCAAAGTCTAAGAAATCAAAGTCGTTGCACGTGTTATAGCCATTTGATGAGGGTGAACAATAAATCTAACAAGCCATAACTAACTATACAAAAAATGATTTTTATTTTTATCCAAAATAAACATAAATATATTTAATATTTTCTATAAACTAAAAACAGCAAATTATAAAACATTTTCAAACCACACCCCTAAAAAGTGTACGATACTTGGACCGAAACATAGCCGCCCACTCGTTTGGTTTATTTTCAGGGAAAATTAGTCTAAGGTCCCTCTCTCATTTTTAGTAATGGAAGAGATTCACAAAATTATTTTTTGATATCTAAGGTCCCTAAACATATATCAGAGAAATTTGACTCTTTGTCTCTCCTCCTCTCCTCTGCTACTACCTTTCAACCACAACCACAACCACATGCAGGCCCCTTGAAGAAGATGTACTCATTCGGAGACTCGTATACCGACACGAGCAACACAGGCTCCACCAACGGCCCAAGTGGCTTCAGCTATGTATCGAACCTCCCTTACGACCGCACATACTTCCACCACTCCACCAACCGCAACTCCGATGAGTGCCTTGTCATCGACTTCGTAGCACAATCCCTGTCCCTCCCATACTTGCCTCCTTACCTCCATCTTATTAATAGCAACCAAAAGCCATCATCAATGGGTGTCAACTTTGCTGTTGCTGGTTCTACTGCAATAGTACACAGTTTCTTTGTGAAGAACAACCTCACACTCAACATCACTCCTCAGTCCCTTCAAACCCAGCTCACTTGGTTCAACAACTTCTTGGAGTCTCAGGGGTGTAGAGGAGGAGAAGGCCCCACAACAACTACCACAACCACCCAATGCAATGCAACAATCAATGATGCTCTATTCTGGGTTGGCGAAATTGGAGCCAATGACTATGCTTATATCATTGGATCTACTAAAACTGAATTTTCTGTGACGATTAGAAATTTGGGAGTTTTTTCAAATTTATCTGATTGTTCAAATTTCTCTGATAGGTCTCTAGGTTGTTGAAATTTCTCTGGTAGGTCTTTGGTTTGTTTAAATTTCTCTGGTTGTTCAAATTTCTCTAGTAGGTCTCTGGGTTGTTCAAATTTCTCTGGAAGCTTTGTTATTGCCTCATGCTACCTCCAATTAATCATTTGTCATGTTGTGTAT
Source organism: Camellia lanceoleosa (assembly GCA_025200525.1). Classification (NCBI taxonomy): domain Eukaryota; kingdom Viridiplantae; phylum Streptophyta; class Magnoliopsida; order Ericales; family Theaceae; genus Camellia; species Camellia lanceoleosa. Next base: position 27,990,083 of record CM045769.1, on the reverse strand, counting down.
TTGTGTTGATGCTATCAAAGTGCTCTTGTTTATATGGCTTTCATAGTACTACTACAGCTACTTATTTGATGTAGAAAGAAGATGATAATGATGATGATAATGATGATGATGATGATGAAGGCTTTCAAAGAATTTCTCTGGAGGAAGAATTTGAATTTGAACCTAGAGAAATTGGTCTAAGGTCCCTCTCCTATTTTTGATAAATAAATAGATCCACAATATTTGAATTTGAATTTGAATCTAGAAAAAATTGGTCAAAATGATTTCATAAAATAATATTGTGATCCAGAGAAAATTGATTAAAATGAATCTAGAGAAATTTGAATTTTCTCTGGTTTATAAATGAACCCAAAGAAATTTGAATATGAATTTGAACCCAGAGAAATTCTTTGGGAAGTCCAAAATTTCTCTGGATGAAATTTCTCTGGATGAGAATTTCTCAAGGATGAAATTTCTCTGGATCAAATTAAGAGACCTTAGACATTATGAAAATATTTGGTGTTCTTTATACTATAAAATCTTAATACCAAGGACCTTAAAAAAAAAAAAAAAAAAAAAAAAAAAAACCCTTATTTTCATGGGCAAATAACTGTACAGTGGGAATAAAAAAATTCTAGTTACTTTATTCATCCAAAAACAAAAAGAAAAAATTAATTACAAAAAGTAATAAACATTATAAATATTAATAATTATAATTATAATTATAATATTTTTCATTAATGTGTAATTCGTTTTGTTTAAAACTACTGTACTGTAATTGTTCCTAATTATTAGTTTCAATATATGACTTACTTAATTCAAACGACACGCAAAAAGTGGATTAATTTGTATCCTTTGCATTTTTTCAAGTATCATATCCTATTTAGGTGTCTTTTGAATTAAATAGGTCATATATTGGGAAATGTGAGCGATTCTAATAAAAAAAAAAATTAACTTTTTTCAAAACTCATAAACAAACATACAATTCAAAACTCAATTCAAAAATTATTTTCAAAACTCATAACCAAACAAACAATTCAAAACTTAGTTTAAAAATTCTTTTCAAAACTCATAATCAGACTCTTTTCAAAACCTATTTAAATAAATAAAAAAAAAAACTATTTTTTTCTTTTTTTTCTTTTAAATTATTTTTGATTTTATATATTTTGTTTGTTTTTATTTTTCGAGAAAAATATATTTTATTTTTTTGAACAAAATATTTTGTTTTTTTTTTAAGTATTGACCAAATAATAAATTATGATTTAGATATATATGGGCGATTCAAAAAAAAATTTAATTAAAAAAAGTCAATTTTTTTTAAAAAAATAAAAATATTTTAAAAAATATATAAAAAATAAAATAAAATATTCAAAAATAAAAAATACACTCATTTTAAATTTTTAAATATTTTAAAATATATATATATATAATATTTTTAAAAACAATACAGCGCACGAATGTAGTAAATACAATGCACATTTATAAATTAAAAAAAAAAATTTACAATAAAAAAAATTTATCCTAAAAAAATAAAATTAAGAAAAATTTTAAATATTTTTAAAAAATAATCTAAAAAATTTCAAAATACAACTCAAAATTTAAAATATAACTCAATTTTTTTTAAAGTTATAATCAAATAAATTTTCTATTTTCAAAACTAAATTCAAAATTTATAACTCAAAGTATAACTGCGCACTCAAATTATGATGTTAAAACAAAACTAAACAAAATTGTTGTACTTAGGGCATCTCTAACAGTTTACCATTTTTTTAAATCAAATCTGAGTTAAAAAAAGACGAGTTTCTCAATTTGATATCAGCCACTCCAATGATGTATTGTAGCTTTCATCAAAACGCAATGGATGTCTGGGGGGACAACCGGCCGGTCGATCGGACAGGGAAAATGAATTTTTTCCCTCCATTTCTGTTTCCCAATTCGTTTCCCATTTCTTTTTCTCTCCATTAAATCTTTTCCATTTTTTTTTCCTCCATTAACGATTTCCTTCCAAAAATTGATATAAACACATTAATCCATGTACCATATAAACCAGAAAAGATGTACGTTATATCTGGAACCAACTATAACTGAAAGCAGAGCATAATGAGTACCTCAAATTTTTACGTGTTCACTTCATTTTCATCTTCCTTTTCTTCCTCATCCTCTGATGATGAGTCTGATAATGAAAAAATTGTCAAATTTCCAGGTGTTTATGAAATAAATAATGCTACGATCATTCAAATTCTACAATCAAGTGATCTATCAAAGAAAAGAGGTAGTTTTGTTGTAGGACATAATTACACACATCGTGATAGATAGAAAGGTCATGAACGATTGTTTGCGGATTATTTTGTGGCAAATCCAGTTTATTCACCTACAATATTTTGGAGACGTTTTAGAATGCGTCGTCCTTTGTACCTACGAATTTTAAATGCCATTGAAGCACACGATCCATATTTTGTTCAAAAAAAAAGATGCAGCTCATATCTTTAGATTGTCTCCACTGCAAAAGATGACTTCAGCAATGTGAATACTGTCATATAGAGTGACAGCAGATGCAGTTGATGATTATGTGCGTATTGGGAAAAGCACGGGAATTGAAAGTTTGTAACACTTTTGCAATTCAGTAATTGAAATCTTTGGACTCGAATACCTGAGATCTCCAACAACAACTAATATTGCTAGATTACTTGCTATTGGGGAGGTTCGTGAGTTTCCAAGTATGTTGGGAAGTTTAGATTACATGCATTGGGAGTGCAAAAATTGTCCAACGGCATGGCAAGGTCAATACGTAAGCCATCAGAAAAAGCCGACCATCATTTTTGAAGCAGTAGCTTCTTATGACTTGTGGATTTGGCATGCATTTTTTGGAATGTCTGGATCATACAATGACTTGAATGTGTTGGATCGATCGCCCTTATTTTCTGATCTTGCCCAAGATAAAGCTTCGCTTGTCCATTACACTGTTAATGGACACACTTATTCTTACCTAGTGCTCATGTAACATGACTAATTTGAACAATTTGAACACTTTGTTACCAAGCATAGAACGCAAATAAATGACCATTTTTTTTTTTATAAAAAAAAGTATAGAAACAATTTGTTACCAAACATGTAAAATTTTTCACAATTTTAGATACAACAGAAATAAATGAATCCTACATAATAATAATAATAATAATAATAATAATAATAATAATAATAATAACAAAAAATGATTTGTGAGCATTTTTTTTTTTTTTTAAAGTATACAAACAAAAATGATAGATATTTGAACTGTGAATGAAATTTTTAAAAACTACCTCTGTACAAAAAAAATAATAATAAAAGCTACCTCTCTACAAAAATAATTTTTGTGACCATGATTTGTGTTTTTCTATCATTTTTGTTTTGAAAAATGATTTGGGGTAAGTGTGTTTCCATTATTGTTTTTGTTTTTAAATAAAAAACCGATACAAATAATTTGACAGATACAAATCATAGATATTGAGCTCTTCATACTAATTTGACAGATACAAATAATAAAACCAATACGCTTGGTACTCATAACAGACCAACCATAAGTTATTTTTCCAATATTAAACCCACCATCAACATATATAATTCCAATAGATTTAACAATAGAAAACAAATTAAAATGCAATACATAAATACATTGCAAGAAATTGAATAGAAATCATGGTCCTCATGAAACAGTCATGGAAATCTATTTGTTGATCGACATAAGATTTGCCGTTGAAGCTCTTCATAGTAGGCCCTTTGCATAGGATTTAAATTTGTTATGTCCATTGACATTATTTTATGATCCTCATTTTGTTGCTTTCTTTCATTAATCATAGATAATATTTTTAGTTGTTCCTCCTTATCCTCGGCCCTTCTTCGGTGCTTTGCAGCCTTCTGTTCACTGTCTATCGTCTTTTGTTCATCTCGCTTAATAGTTCTAGCAGAGATAGTTGACAATACTTCAACAATTTTAGATTGGTTGGTAGCCATTTAATCAAATCTAGCATCGTGAATTGTTTGATTCTTCAACTTCTCTTTCACAACCTTAGTACCAATTGGTCGTGTTGACGTATTAGTCGATTGTTGGTCCTCCGCAACATTGTCGTTGGGTTAAAAAGCCTCACTCTCAGTTGCTGGATTAAAAAATGGATATGCTTGTTGTGTGGCTTTTTTTGATTGTGTTCTAAATTCATCCTACTTACAACTTCGGCACAAAATATCCGAACTTGTATCAAATGTAAAGTGTTTTTTTTGTATTGCATCATACATGCGCTTAGCTTTAGCGACCTAAAAAATGAAAATTATAAACATTTTGATAACAAGTAGACTGAGCACTAAAAAATTTGATATTTAATAACAGAAGTGAAGATTACCATGTCCGCCTCAGTTGTTCCACTTTGTTGCCTCAATTGGATTTGCTCAAAAAATCATAGAATTTATTAATTGCCTTTTGCATGATAGACTAACAGTGAGATAAAGAAATACGGTTTTTGATTTACCACTCAATTGTGAATTAAAATAAACGAGTACTTGTTCCTAGAATATTGCCATGATTTGACTGTTACCAGTAATGGGATCTTGAGAGACAGCCAACCAATATCTACATAAAGTTTCATCTTCTATAATGGTGAACGCTTTACCACGAGAAACACGAGAAGTTTCTGAAATAAAATTAATATCAGTGTTTTGCTTTGAAGTTTGTGATTCCTTAAATATTTCAAAATCTTTCATAGTTTTAAGAAAATTCAATAGGACACAACATCCAATATACACACAATGAAATATATTGTAAAATAAACAACAAAAGAGGTAGAGAAAAATGTGAAAAATTAAAAAAATAATATACACTGAAGCTCACACAATGATAAGACAAATAAAACAAAAAGTGAAGATTGAAGTTAAACAGAGCACAAAGAAAATAGAAATTGTAATGATATTGTGAAATTAAGTGCACTTATTTGGTCATATCCATCAACATCTCCTCTATACTTTTTTACACATTTTTTTAAATAAAAAGTCAAAAAATACACTTATTTAGAACATTCCAAACTATCCCTAAAAACAAAAAGTGAAGACTGAAGTTAGCCAGATCACAAAGAAAATAAAAATTATAATGATATTGTGAAATTAAAAGACTGGTAGAGTCTTATTTTATAGACCACATCAACGGTAACTTTGTCAAATCGTCTGCAAAATTAACGGTAACCTTATTGGAGTTTGCACCTGTTGAACGATTAATTTTGATACAAATTTAAATCTACATGCAATGCATTTACTTTTACTATCCATGGATCAATGTTGGTAAGGAATTTATTCTTGGTGCTACAAAAAGCAACCAACTTTTCAAGCCAATTCGCAGTCCAAACCATGGCTGTTGCTCTTCATTTTCTATGTAACTCGGACGACTGAGGGGACAACCGGCTGAATGTCCAGCCGGTCATCCGATGGGCCCCACTTCCAACGTATACACACAATAAAATGGTGAAATCTTCCCTAACTCCTCAATTTGGTGAAAATTTTAGGTCATTCTCAATTTGATATCATTTTGATGAAACCGTTAGAGACAAAAAAAAACTATCTTTTTTCATTAAATTCAAATTTGATGATGAATCTAGTGAACCGTTGGAGATGGCCTTAGGCGCAATTTTACTGGGTGTAGTTGTTGCGGTCGCTGTGACATGGTTCCAAATGAAACTTGACGTGTTGCACCTAGAGCGAGATGGCCGCGGCCGAATGTGATAGTTCAAAACAAAATCCAACGATAAATAAATAATAATATTATGAATTTAGACTTAATTATAATTTAGATTATTATACATATGAATTTCATATTACATATATTTAATTTCTATCACACAATTATTTATTCAAAAAAATCTTCATCCAAATATATCAAATCTGATATGACAGTTCACCAACTATATTTTGATAGCAAATATGAAATTTCTATCAAAAGTTGACATGACTTTTAGCATGATGTCCTTACGTCAAATCAACAATGTTACAGATCATTAAATTTTTATCACTAACACCATCATTAATGATATGAAAAACAAAAAAAATAAAAAATAAAACAAAACTAAGACACAAAATATATGTGGCAGTGAGTGAGACCCACTGCCACATAATTAGAACAACCACTAATTAATAGTTTACATCATTTTTTTTACGTCAAATTTAACATGAAGACCACTAATTTTTTATTTATTTCTTTTTATTTTTTTCAAACAAAAGCAGCCCGACGGTACAAATTGTGTTTGTCACACGTCATGTCATGCATTTTCCTTTTTTTAATATTATGTTTTTTAATAAAGAGTTCAACTTGTCTTCGATTAGAGATTAGACTGGACCCAACAATTAGCACTATATGCTTATTTTTGAATTCCGCTTTAATAATATGAACCGTTTATATTTTAAGATTCATCAAGTATATTATATATGCAAAAAATTAAATTGATCGAATAACAGTAACTACGTATTCAAATAAGTTTTGCATAAAAAAAAATAGACAGTGAAAAATGAAAATGGACGATAAAATAAATGGTTCCTATAAAACTTATTTGAACACATAATTATTGTTATCCAATCGATTTTATTTTTTTACAGGTGATATATTCGATGAATTCTAAAATATGAACGATTCGAATTATCAAAACGAGACCTAAAAATAAGCCCACTATATGAACTGTTGGATCCAGTCTTAATCTCCAACTGGAGATAAGCTAGACCCTTTAATAAAAGTAGACCAACCTGTGTAATATTACCGTTGTAAATTAAGAATAAAAAACAATTACTTTTTATTTCATTATATCACCTATAAATTTGGAGTAAGGTAATATTTTTTTAATCATTCACTATAGATTCACGCTACTCTCAATCATGTGATTTATTATGATATTTATGTATTGTTATTTTTTAAAGGATGAATTATACTATAGTTCTTGTATTTTGGGACTTATATTATTTTGGTTTCTAACCTTTTAATTGTCATACATTTGATCTTGAATTTTAAATCTCGTTTCAAAGACAATTAAAGACATTGTTGCTACATATCAAGAACAAAGTCATAAATTTGATAAATATAAACTAGTTTGACAAAAAAATGTCAAAAAATTATTTTTGAATTTTTAAAATTTTTTCTTTCAACCAAAGATAAAATTATACAAAAATATTTACATTTTTATTTTTGGACAAATTATGACAGTAGTCCCTGTACTTTAATCTGTGTGTCATTTTAGTTCTTATAATTTCATTTGATTCAATTTTGACCTTAAATTTATAATTTTGTCTTAATTTGATCCAAATGGTTACAACTGTTAGCATTTTTTTAATAAAAAATATGTATATAAACACCTGGAGACCCCCTTTTTTCTCACCCCCTTTGACCCCCTCTCTCTCTCTCATTGGTTGGATTTTCTTTTCTTTCTTTTTTTTTTGTTTCCCTTGTCCTCCAATCTCCACCTGCCACATGTGTGTGGGGGTGGTGGGGGTGGTAATTGGAGGGAGTCTCCATCACACCTCTAATAATTATAGGAAACCTAAATTGCAACGCAAAAATAGACACATTTCTTTCTAAACAAATTCACATCGTGAACGTCTCAAGGATCAATACAACTGTTAGGTCCTATCTTGTCAAAATCCCGCGAACAAAACTCAGTGATTGAGTTGTAAATTTTTTGTGTTTTTTTTTCTTCCTCGCTCGAGCGAAGATGTCTTCGCTCGAGCGAAGGACTGCGTCTAGTATAAAACCTGAAGGTGGTGAATGTGCGCTCGAGCATGGAATTGGTGGATCGAGCGAAGGTCAATGTTCGCTCGAGCGAAGATGAAGGTGGCTCGAGCGACGAATTGCTTCCATACAAAAACCTGAAAGTATTGTTTCCTCGCTCGAGCTAAGAGTTCGTGGCTCGAGCGAAGGCACTAGTAGAAATCACGCGAGATACGCTTCTCGCTCGAGCGAGAGGAGCCTCGCTCGAGCGAGCTTCAGAATCCAGAAATTTTCAAGTGATTGGTTTCTTTCAGGATTGGGATGATTTTTGGTTTTCTATAAGTAGATGGTTTTCTCCTAAAACTAACCTACCTTTTTTCTAGATTAGATTCAAGAATTCTAGAGTTTTGTTTGAAGTGTTCTTCTGAGAGTTTAATAAGTTTTCTTTGATGTTCTTGAGAGAGTTCTAAAACTCATGAGTTAAGATTCATACATCAAAGAGTTTGATACTACATATTCAAGAGTGTTCCCTTCGGTGAAATCCGAAGATCAATACGTAAAGTTTCAAAAGGCGTTTGATTCTTTACGTAGTCGTTAATTCGACAAGTGAAGTTGTGGTGTGGAATCAACTTCAGAATCAGTTCCGTGACGAAGGCGTGGTGAAAGAGTTACAGAAGATTCAGAGACAAATTGACTGGGTTGGGTAATTTGTATGGTTTCTTTGTAACCTTGTAGTCCTTCAGTAGTGGATTGATTAGTGGCGGTTCGCCCGTGGTTTTTTGATTACAATTGAAGGTTCTTCAATTGTGATTTTTTCCACGCAAAAAATCGTTTGTGTTGATTTATTATTTATTCCTAAAAACAAACAAACTAAAATCACTCTCGTAAGTGCTTGATGATTTTAGATTGAGTGTTTTGGAATTTTTGGGATTTGGAATATTTTTATCTTTATCTAATCACGAATCACATAGGATTTTCAATTGGTATCAGAGCAGGTCACTCTTTGTTTTTTCAAAAAACTTTTGTTTTTATCAAAACTATAGGAGTGTGATTTTGTGTGACTAGTATTATGGATTCTATTCGTGAAGATAACTCTACTCATAGACCCCCTTTACTAGACGGTACAAACTATTCTTATTGGAAAGCTCGTATGAGAGCATTTTTAAAATCCATCGATGAGAAAGTTTGGCACTACGTTGTCTTTGGGTGGAGTGAACCTACTGTCACTATAGATGGCATTGATATTCCTAAACCCCTTGATAAATCGGACACAACTGATTACCAGAACTCGAGTTGGAACAGCAAGGCTCTCAACTCCCTCTTCTGCTCTATCACACCTGAAGAATTCCGTCGAATTTGCACGTGTGAAATAGCAAAAGAGGCGTGGGATATCCTTGAAACAATTCATGAAGGAACCACCTCTGTCAAAAGGTCAAAACTTCAACGTCTTACATCCGCCTTTGAAACCCTTTTTATGCGCGACGATGAGACGTTTGATGATTTTTATGCAAAACTCAGTGATATCGTGAATTCCTGTTTCACTCTCGGTGAAAAAATCCCGGAAGCGAAAGTTGTGAGAAAAATTTTGAGGTCCCTTCCCGAGAGGTTCCAATCAAAGGTGAGAGCCATTGAGGAGGCTCAGAATGTTGATACCCTCAAGCTCGATCAATTGGTTGGAAATTTGCAGACTTATGAAGCACACCAAATTTCCAAGAAAAAACAAAAAGAAAGTATGGCTTTCACAAGTACTCATGAGACTGCAAAACCTCCGGAGACTGAATTTGATTTAGAGTCTGAGATGACGGCTATGCTTACAAAACAGTTTAAAAAATTTTTGAAAAAGAAGCCTAATTTCAGAGCCCCTATTTCAAAAGAGAAGAGTAATGACAAATCCAAAACTTTTCCACCAAAATTAGCTCAAACTACTGAAAAGAAGGTTGTTAGGGGGCCAGGGGTCAAGTGCTTTGAATGCCAAGGGTTTGGCCATATATCCCTTGAATGCCCTACGAAAAAGAATCGGAAGAAAGTCTACACCGTAACTTGGGATGATGAAAGCGGGTCGGAGCAAGAACACGAAGAACCTGAATCTGGTGAAGATGGGGATAGTGCTTTCATGGCATTTTGGGCCACGGTTTCTCAACCTCTTCCAAAGCCTTCGGAATCAGCCCGTGGTCAGAACTTGCATCATGTTCCCACCTTTGATGGGACCAACTACCTGTATTGAAAAATCAGAATGAGGGCTTTTCTAAGAGCCTTTGAACCAGAAGGTTGGCAAACCATTGAAGAAGATACAGAAAGTGCAGATAATCCGGGCAATCAGAGAGCCCTAATCATTATTCGTGGAGCAATTTCTAATGAAGAACAGCAACGGGTCGTTCACTGCACAAAGGCTAAAGATGCATGGGAAATTCTGAGCCAATTCCATGAAAGAGGAGATTCACCTCTACCTCCATCCAACGACTTGTCTGCCTTGGTTGCCAGATTGGATGAGGTTAAGAAGAATGAGGAGCAAAGAGAGGATGATGAACTATCTGAAGACATTGATGAGATCAATGGTGAAGAACTACAACAAGCTTACGAGAAGCTGTACGAGGAATCTCTGAATTTGTCTAAAACCAACGACAAACTCTCTCTCAAGCTCAAAACATGCGAGAGTGAGAATGTCCGGCTCAAAGGAGAACTCTTGACAGCAAAGCAGAATGTCATCAAGATCTCAAGTGACAGGCAAGACTTATGTGGAAAACTTATGTCTGTGGCTGAAAGGAATGAACTTCTGAGGGTGTATTCCACATATGAAGAAAAGCTTGAAAGTCTTGAGTTGTCACAAACTGCATTGGAAGAGAAAGCCAGTCAGAAAGATGAAGAACTCCGTATTGCTAGAGCAACAATTGCCATGTGGAACAAAGGTTCCAGATCTCTAGAAGACATACTCGGATCTCAACAAATGGGTTCTGACAAAAGAGGGCTAGGCTATGATGCGACAACTCACAAAGGACAAGCCTCTACCTCACATAACTTGAAGACTCAAGCAAAGGGAAAATTGAAGGTAGATCAAGATGACTCTTTTCTTCATCAAGCAAAAGCAGGCAAGACCAACAAAAGGGAGGTAAAACCTGTTTTCATTTGTCATCACTGTGGTAGGTATGGCCACATTCGTCCTTATTGTTTTGAACTGTTTGGTAAGGTGTCTCAAAAGGGCAGAAATTCTAATACTTTTTGGGTTAGGAGACAACCTTACATGTCTAGACGGAACACCAAGACTAAAAAGATTTGGGTTAGAAAAGATGATCTGACTTGTTTTGTTGCTCACACTGCTCTAAAAGCACGTGACTCACACATGTGGTATCTTGATAGTGGGTGCTCTCGTCATATGTCCGGTAACAAATCCTACTTCACCTCTCTTGAAAAATATGAAGGAGGAATTGTTACCTTTGGAGATGGCGGCACTTCTAGAGTCATTGGTAAGGGCTCTATAAGTGTTGCTGGTCTTCCCAAGCTAGATAATGCCTTACTTGTTGATGGTCTTAAAGCTAATCTTTTGAGCATTAGTCAAATGTGTGATTCCCATCATGAAGTTTTGTTTTCAAAAGATAAATGTGAAATTTTGGATAAAAAAGGAAATATCGTTTTACATGGGGTTACATTGTCGATAACTGCTATGGAATTCTTACTACTAATGATCTCACTTGTCATTCTGCCATCATAAGTAACATTGATCTGTGGCATCAAAGATTAGGTCACATGAATTTCAAAGACCTAACTAAGATAGCCAACAAAGAACTTGTGAGAGGAGTACCTAAATTAGGTAAGAATTTGAGCCATGTGTGTGGACCATGTCAGCTTGGCAAGCAAACCCGTGCTCCGCATAAAAAGGTGAACAGCTTTATAACCAAACGTCCTCTTGAATTAGTTCACATGGATTTAATGGGTCCTACTCGCACTGAAAGCATTGGAGGTAAAAGATACATTTTTTTAACTGTTGATGATTTTACTCGTTTCTCTTGGGTAAATTTTTTAAGGGAAAAATCTGATACGTTTGATACTTTTCAGGCTTTAGTCCTTAAAATCCAAAATGAACAAGGTGTTTCTATTGGGCGTATCATAAGAATCCGAACTGATCATGGTCGTGAATTTGAAAATAGTTCGTTTTCGGATTTTTGTGATATGCATGGAATTAAGCATGAGTTTTCTGCACCTATTACTCCACAACAAAATGGAGTGGTTGAGAGGAAGAACAGAGTTGTTCAAGAAATGGCTAGGGTCATGCTCCTTAGTAAGAGTCTTCCTCCAAAGTTACGGGCGAAGCCTTAAATATCTTTTATGTCATAAATCGTGTGTATTTAAGGCCCGGCACTTTACAAACTCCTTATGAATTGTGGAAGGGTTTGAAACCTAATGTAAAATACTTCAAAACATTTGGGAGTAAGTGTTACATCTTCAAAGATAGAGAGCCCTTGGGAAAATTTGACTCCCGAAGTGATGAAGGTATTTTTCTAGGGTATTCAACCAATAGTAGGGCTTTTCGAGTCTATAACCTGAGAACTTCATCATTAATGGAATCTATCAATGTGGTTATAGATGACACAGGTTCACCCACTTCAGCAACAAATGAGGATGACAATGGTGAGTTTCCAAGCTTGGATACTGAATCACAAAATCAAGGAGATGCTGCGGCTCAATCACAAGAAATTATTACAGCACCATCCTCACAGGTAAGTTCAAGTCCAAAGAGTGCTCAAAAGAACAGCACTCTTGTTCCTCCTGTCACCCAAAGTCCTGAACTTAAACCATCAGTAAGGGTGAAACTGAATCATCCAGTTCAACAGGTAATTGGGAGTGTTTCAGATCGAATGAAAACCCGAAGACAGATTCGGGATGAGGTATCACATATGTGTTATGTTTCTTTGATTGAACCTAAGAATGTTAAAGAGGCCTTGCTAGATGATAGTTGGGTTAATGCTATGCATGAAGAATTAGGTCAATTTGAACGTAACAAAGTTTGGACTCTTGTTCCCAGACCTAGAGACATGAATGTGATAGGTACCAAGTGGATCTTTAAAAATAAATCGATGAGAATGAATGCTTGTTGTTAGGAATAAAGCTAGGTTGGTTGCTCAAGGCTACACACAAGTAGAGGGTATTGACTATGATGAGACGTTTGCCCCAGTTGCACGTCTCGAATCCATTCGCATTTTACTTGGTGTTGCATGCTTCCTTGGCTTTAAATTGTTTCAAATAGATGTGAAAAGTGCTTTTCTGAATGGGTACTTAACAGAAGAGGCATATGTTGAGCAACCAAAAGGGTTTGAGGACCCTAAATGTCCTAATCATGTCTACAAGTTAGATAAGGCTTTGTATGGGTTGAAACAAGCCCCTCGGGCTTGGTATGATAGACTTACTACCTTTCTTCTTGATAATGATTTTCAAAGGGGTAGTGTGGATAAGACATTATTTGTGAAACATACTAAATCTCATATTCTTGTTGCTCAGATATATGTTGATGATATTGTGTTTGGTTCCTTCTTGATCATCTTGTGAAATATTTTTCGGATTGCATGACGCATGAGTTTGAGATGAGCATGATGGGAGAGTTGTCTTATTTTTTGGGTCTCCAAATTAAACAGTCTCCTTCGGGTATATTTGTTTCTCAGTCTAAGTATGCTAAAAATCTTGTGTCAAAGTTTGGTCTTGAGTCTGCCAAACATGCACGCACTCCCATGAGCACCAGTCTTCACCTTTCCAAAGATTCCTCTGGTATTGATGTCGATCCTACCCTTTATAGGAGTATGATAGGGAGTCTTTTGTATCTCATGACCCGATCGTCCTGATATTTCCTTCAGTGTCGGTGTTTGTGCTCATTACCAAGCCAGTCCTAAAGAGTCTCACCTTCTTGCGGTAAAACGCATCATCAAGTATGTTAATGGGACCTTGGGGTATGGGGTTTGGTTTTCCACTGATACTACAGCCGAAATTACTGGTTTTTCTGATGCCGACTGGGCAGGGTGTGTTGATGATAGGAAAAGTACATCCGGGGGGTGTTTTTACCTTGGGAATAATCTGGTGTCTTGGCATAGTAAAAAGCAAAATGCTATCTCTCTGTCTACTGCTAAGGCTGAATACATTGCTGCAGGGAGTTGTTGTGCCCAAATGTTGTGGATGAAGCAAATGCTTCATGATTATGGAATAGTACAGAACACTCTCACTCTTTTTTGTGATAACACAAGTGCCATAAACATTTCAAAAAATCCTGTCCAACACTCTCGCACCAAACACATTGACATCCGTCATCATTTTATTCGAGAGTTAGTGGATGAAGGCCTTGTTGTTTTGGAACATGTTTCTACTGAGCATCAAAAAGCTGATATTTTTACAAAACCCCTTGATCTTCTTCGATTTGAGTTTCTTAGAAAGACCTTGGGTGTAATGTCTCAGTAACTAGGCTATTTCTTGTGAGGTGAGTGTGAGTGGTTGACATACTGTTCTTGGATGTGATAATCTATGATTGAGTTCTGATATCTTTGCATCAAATTTTATATGAACACTGCTCATGTTGCATACAAGATCTTTTTCATCTTTGTTCATAGCTCATTCTGAATGCCCATACTCATTTACTTCATGATCTCATTCTGTACACATTCTTGAGATAAACTGTTGCAGGGGTTTCCGCACAAGTGATCAAAGTTCTCTATGGACCACTGACAGTGTTACTTGTACTTTTTCAGAGGAATTGACCTATACTGGTATATCATGGGTGATGTTCAGTCTCTTAACCATCTACCATCCTATTTCACTTCCATGGTTTCTCCCTCAGTACATGATTTCCGGGCATTAGGAAAAGGCTACCTCAGAGGCACCAACCAGGCCATCATTTTGATTTCATTCTTCTCTGGTTTGGACTCCATACTCTTGAGCGTGTATGCCACCAGTGAGTGCCCACAAGAAAGAAAAGTTTAAAAAAAAAAGGGGGATCATTGTCTGAGGGGGAGCTTCCGCATTTACTCAACAAATACCCCGTGATTCCTAGTGGTTTGACTTTTCTCTGTGATGGTCAGTTACCCTTGTTGGAGGTCCAGCCATCAGATCACTACGAGGATTAACTCTAGCTTTGTGACTCTCAAGGATTGCACACACACACACTATTTATATGAGCTCTCATGTGTGTTTTTGAGTTATTCATTCTCATGATGCTTATGGCTTTGGTTTAATACTATCTATTTTCTTCATGAGCTTGTGTTTCATCTCTTTTCTCAAATTTTCAAGACTCATGATTAGTGGATTCTCTTATCCTTGTGGTAAAGTCATTTACTTTGTCACCTTACTTGTTACAGGGCATCCTAGGTGTTTTTTTTTAAAAAAAAAAAAAAAAAAATCCTTGGCTCGAGCGACCGGGTCCTCGCTCGAGCGTGCTTCTGCTTCTGCATTAGACCTGAGAGCATGTATTTCTGGCTCGAGCGACCCTGGCGGTTTTGTTACGCTCGCTCGAGCTAGAGATTCTTCGCTCGAGCGAGCTGTCGAGATTTAAAATCTGCAGGGGTGTCTTTTGAGTTCATTTTTTTTCCCTTCTTCGTGTTTTTCTCTCTCTCTCCCCTAGGGCTTTTGTTTTCTCCATTGCTGGGCTTATTTGAGGGTTTACTCTTGGATTGGAGGTTTATTCCGTTTCATCCTTCTCCTTCCTCATTTTTGGTAAGTTTTTTTTTTTCTTCTTCGTCTAGCAGTGGATTTGTGGTGGTACTCTGTTTTTTATCCAGGGTTTTGTTCTTGTTGTTTTTGGTTGTTTGCCTAATGATTTCCTATCCTTCTCTTGCTCAAGGATTCATGGTTTTTTTCTTTTAATCTGCATTGGGGAGGGTTTTATTTGTGCCGGTTTTATGTTTCAACATTGACAATTTTTAGGGCTTTTTAGGTCTCATATTGGGATTTTCTTGTTGTTACATTGTTTATCCATATGTGATTGTAAGATTGATTCATGTGTTTAGTCCAGGGGTTTGCTCCATATTCTGCAACTGTCTTATGCTTATTGCTCATCTAGCTCTGTTTTTGATCTTCTGATTGTTTTTGTTCTTTTGTTGGCCTGATAACCTTATGTTTGGTTTATGATCTCTGTGATTTGTTTGCTTTGATTTGTTCCATATTTTGCTCATATCATATCCTCGTTGTTCTACCATGCTTTTTGGACTAATGGCCTAATGTTTTTCTGTCTGTGTTTCTTGATTTGGCTTTGGGGTTTTGGGGTTACTGGTTTTGGTTCTGGTTCTTTTGGTACTGGTTTCTTTGATTCATGTCCAGTGTATTGTGGGTTTGTGTTCATCATGGCAGAGTCCTCTAAGCGTCGAAAGACGACTGTTTCTCGCCCTTCTTACAACACTGTCAAATTTGAATCAAAAGAAAAGGCAAAATTGTTTCGCGAATCCTTTGCCTCTCGCAAAGTTCACCTAGAGCGCAATGTGTTACCTAATGCTTTTGATGTCCTTCCCATTCGTTCTTTGTTTGATCCTTTAGGTGGTGATCAAGTTCTCCATTTTTCCGGTCCACAAAATCTCAGTCTCATTCGAGAGTTTTATTGCAACATCCATTCTATTAATAGAGAAGCTTGTATCTTTCAGACTTGGGTTAGGAAGAAGCCTCTTACTATTACTGGAGATTTGTTTCGGGAGTTTCTTGGTCTTCCTATTATTGATGATTGTCATTTCCCTTTTCTTACCCGGTCTGGTGTCAATTTTGATATGGTTGCTTCCGAGTTGTGTGGTGTTTCTAGGACTTGGATCGCCGGGGCTCTCATTCAGCAGAATGAGTTGCTTCCTCGGTTTCGTCTACTCAATATCATTGTGTGCGCCAATATTTTTGTCACCACTCATTCCTCTCATATTACTCAGGACCAGGGTTATGTTTTATATTGTATTCATCATCGTCTTCCCATTGATCTTCCCGAGATGATTATCTCAAAAATGATTGGAGTTTTTGAGGGTCAAAAATCCTTGGGGCTTCCTTATGGGTGTTTTCTTCACCGTTTTCTCGCTTCACTTAATGTTCCTATTCTTGAAGATGATGAGTTTGCACATCCTGTGAAACCCATTACCAAACTCACAGTCTCACAGAGTCAGGCTCATGTGAGGGGGAGTGGATCCGGGGTTGGGGGTTCTCATGCAGATGGTCCAGGTGTTGCGGGTGATGATGATCCTCTTGCCGAGGAGGAGGAGGTTGAGGCTGCCCATGCAGGCCCAGCAGCAGGTACTCATGACTTGGATCCGGCTCTTGCTCATCGTCTTGATCTTATTGATGCACGCCTTGACGAGCAGAGTGCTATGCTGACTCAGATTCTTTCTCTTCTTCAGTTGCAGCATCCTCCACCATCTTCATAGTGTTTGGTTTCTTGGTTTGTTTTGTCTTACAGTTCCTCTTATACTGTTTATATTGCTTTTGTTTCTCTCCCCGCCAAAAAGGGGGAGATGATTTGCTTTGGATGATTTTGGTGGATATTGGTTTGGATGATTTTGGTGGATATTGGCTATATTGATTTATATTGATATTGGTGGATCTTTGCTATATTAATTTGGATATATCAATGGCTTAGTAGTTTTATTTACAGCTCAATGGATATATCAATCTTGATATTTTTTGGTGCATAATCAATCTTTTCAAAGTTCTGGTGTGCAGATTGGATGGTTCTCAAGTTTGGATTCTTTGATATCTTTTCATCGAGTTGTAATATATTAGATCATTGGATGAGTTGAAATTATTGGATGAATTGTAATGTGGTCAGGAAATTGTTTAGAAAGTTTTGTCGGGGTATTGACAAAGGGGGAGATTGTTAGGTTCTATCTTGTCAAAATCCCGCAAACAAAACTCAGTGATTGAGTTGTAAATTTTTTGTGTTTTTTTTTCTTCCTCGCTCGAGAAAAGATGTCCTCGCTCGAGCGAAGGACTGCGTCTAGTATAAAACCTGAAGGTGGTGAATGTGCGCTCGAGCATGGAATTGGTGGATCGAGCGAAGGTCAATGTTCGCTCGAGCGAAGATGAAGGTGGCTCGAGCGACGAATTGCTTCCATACAAAAACCTGAAAGTATTGTTTCCTCGCTCGAGCGAAGAGTTCGTGGCTCGAGCGAAGGCACTAGTAGAAATCACGCGAGATACACTTCTCGCTCGAGCGAGAGGAGCCTCGCTCGAGCGAGCTTCAGAATCCGGAAATTTTCAAGTGATTGGTTTCTTTCAGGATTGGGATGCTTTTTGGTTTTCTATAAGTAGATGGTTTTCTCCTAAAACTAACCTACCTTTTTTCTAGATTAGATTCAAGAATTCTAGAGTTTTGTTTGAAGTGTTCTTCTGAGAGTTTAATAAGTTTTCTTTGATGTTCTTGAGAGAGTTCTAAAACTCATGAGTTAAGATTCATACATCAAAGAGTTTGATACTACATATTCAAGAGTTTTCCCTTCGGTGAAATCCGAAGATCAACACGTAAAGTTTCAAAAGGCGTTTGATTCTTTACGTAGTCGTTAATTCGACAAGTGAAGTTGTGGTGTGGAATCAACTTCAGAATCAGTTCCGTGACGAAGGCGTGGTGAAAGAGTTACAGAAGATTCAGAGACAAATTGACTAGGTTGGGTAATTTGTATGGTTTCTTTGTAACCTTGTAGTCCTTCAGTAGTGGATTGATTAGTGGCGGTTCGCCCGTGGTTTTTTGATTACAATTGAAGGTTCTTCAATTGTGATTTTTTCCACGTAAAAAATCGTTTGTGTTGATTTATTATTTATTCCTAAAAACAAACAAACTAAAATCACTCTCGTAAGTGCTTGATGATTTTAGATTGAGTGTTTTGGAATTTTTGGGATTTGGAATATTTTTATCTTTATCTAATCACAAATCACATAGGATTTTCAACAACCATGCATGTAAAATTAAAATTGAGATCTATGATCCAAACCATAAATTACACAATTCCAAATAAAATCATTCAATCACATACAAATTCAATCCAAATTTCATACAATTTGACAAAATCAAAATTCATAACCACATAGAAATATATACAAATGTAGATATAAATAACCCTATAAAGAGTACTGGCCATTTTTTCAGGTGGCGACAATGGTGTGATCTATTGAATGTAGGGGTCTGATGACGATTTTTTTGTGTATAATAAAAAAAGATAAATACAAAAAAAAAATCATGTTGTTAATGACGATTTTTATAGTTAAGTTCTTCTTAACTTTTTTGTTGTCTTTTGGTAAAAAAAATCGTGAGGCTGAGGGGTTGGTTGTATGGGTGCGAGTAGCAGTAGTAGGGGTATTTTGTACTTTCCGAATCTCTCTCGATGCATGCCATTTTCCTGTACCTTTAATTTCATGTTGTTAATGAAATTTTTACTTTGCCGATCAAAAAAAAAAAAAAGATAAATACAATATGAAGAGAGAAGAGATAAGAAATCCAAAGAGAGGAAAACAAATAAAAGAGGAAAAAAAAAAGAAAAAAAAAAGAAGAAGAAGAAAAAGAATATGAAGTAGTTATAAGATGGAAAGAGAACTTGGGTGTTGGAGTCGTCCCAGATCTGCCGGGTTTGTATTCGAGCGCTCCTAGTCGTGTGTGAGTTTGAGGGGTGTTGGAAGAAGTTCTGGAGAAGGAAGAAGAAATGCTGGTTGGTCAGGCTTTGGTTCTGCAGAGGGTGAAGTCTCAGTGGTTGGTGTACCTAGCGGTTGGTCGGGTCAGCAGCAGTGGCGTGGTGTGGTCTTTTGTCAGTGAGGAAGCCTAAGCATGTTGGGTGATAGTGCATGTTGGGTGTTGATCTGTGGGTGAGCTTTGTTGGGAGATAATGCCGAAGCTTGTTTTCTGGTGGTGTTGGATCTGCAGTGGTGAGGGCTTAGGGTGTTGGGAGTTGGTCGCTGATTAGGGGCGGTGTGGGCAGCAGGTGTGAGCTGTAGCCTAGGGTGGTGAGGGCTGACATAGGGTGTAGCAAAGGCGTGGAAATGAGGTGAGGTATTAGCAGAGTGGTTGGTGATTAGATCTTAGTTTGGGGGGTTCGGCTGCTTTGGTGTTGGGTTTCATTTAGTTTAGTTTGTTTTGGGTGTGTTTGGTGGGTTGATTATGTGGGGATTCATGTATTTATTTTCTTGTATTTTTTTTAAAAAAATGGATAAGCTTAGAGGTTGGTTGTATGGGTGCGAGTAGCAGTAATAGGGGTATTTTTATACTTCCAAATCTCTCTCAAGACATGCCATCTTCCTGTACTTTTAATTTCATGCTGTTAAATGAAATTTTTCTTTGCCGATCAAAAAAAAAAAAAAAAGAAGGAAAGAGAATTTGACAGTCTCTTCTTATTAATCCTGTAATATCCCGTCCCCGGTTTTGATGTGCCGTTTGGTGGTTTGGTTTCATGAACTGCCGTCTTTTACAAATAGTTTAGAAGATTAGGATCAGAATTTTATTTTTTAATTATAATAATTATAATTTCTTTTAAAAAAAAAAAAAAGATATTTTGGAAAACAAAAACAAATGAAATGTTTGTTACAACTCAAAAGAAGTGATTATAACTTATTTTAATTTGTGAGTTTGTACTAGATTATTTGATGTAACATTTATTTATAATTTATTAGGCAAAAAGAACTTTAGTAATCTGGAAAAAAAATTGATTATCTAAAAGATAAGGGAGCATTTAACTTCCAATAATCTACACTAAATAAGGTCAATCTTTTATAGGGGAAATACTATGCATATCTTTGAAAGGGGTGTACTGTATGCATCCTTAATTATGTTATTTTTTCTTTAGTTATGACTAGATTCGATAGGCTGAAACTCGGTATGTAAAACAAAAAACCTACCACGAGCGAGACTACCAAGATGCTTCAAGCTGGGTGCTTTTTCCACTTTTGATGGCAGTCTTCGGTTTAAAATTGGCTTGAAGTGAAAAAGGCCGAGGTCTTATGACATTATTTTAGTTATGACTCATGAAATCTTTAGTTATACCTCATGTGGTGTTTAGTTATATATTTGTTTAACATTATGATTCAGAAAGTTTGAAGTTCTGTCATTTTATTCTTTAGTTATAAGGGGTTTGGGGCGGGTGCAATCACAGCACCCTGCTGTGACAACAAAAGCCCACTGTTTGGGTGATAATTGATTTATATATTAAAAAAAAAAAAAAAGAGGGAAAATTACAACGATAGTCCCTATAGTTTGCTTGTTGTATCATTTTGGTCCCTTGCAGCTTGGCTTTTGTCTCTATGTGGTCCAATAGTTAACACCCGTTGGCTTTTTGGACAGAAAATGAACATATGCCTTGCACACACAGTACTTACAAGGGTTATTTTGTCTTTTCGACTCTCTCCACCCATTTCCCCTCTAATTCTGGAATCGATATAGGGCATATATAGATATATATTACGTATATACACTCTGCAAGTGCAAAAAGAAGAAAATGGGAGGAAGAAAACGGAACCAATCTGTTGCCCATGTGGGTTGAGGGCTTGAGTATGCACATATTGGACTGAGAATAACCCTTCAAGAAGGTTTCTGGGTTGTCCCCGATATGGAGTACGTTTAAAAAATAAGAATAATTTTTTTTCTCTTCTCTTAGGTTCTCTTTTGAAATTTTTTTGTTGTTTGATAAATGTAGACTAGGGATGCTTGTGGGTTCTTTATGTGGGTTGATCCTCCTTCTGGTACCTGAGTTCAAGAGGTAATTAATGGATTACTTAGAAGAATTGGGGTCATTGAAGACCAAGTTTGATTGCATAGAGAAAGATAAAGGAAGCTGTTGGTCTTTGTGGTCATGCCATGGATATTTTTCTAATGATAGAACCTCACAACAGAGCAAGATGGGCAAGTTGCTGGTAGCTGCAATGAGAATGATTCGGCCTAAATTGGGTTGCTTCCTTTGTTGTGTATTTGGGAATATGAATGACAATGGTAGATGTAGGTGTTTCATCAAGTTATGTTTTGGATTTGGATTTTGTTAGTTTTGTGAATAATGCTAGAATGGGAATTGCAATGATAACCATGTGTAATGTTGTTTGACTTGGTGAAATGAAATGGCTTTTGTATTTTTGTTTATTGAAATAGCATTTGAACATTATTGTGGGGACATATTTTGTGAGTGACAGTATATGGCCAAGGTGACGCCGAAGTGTTAACAGAGGTTCCACGTGGCCTGGTCCTGATGCTGAGATGATCTCGGCTAGGCCAAGGTTACCTGCGGAGATGCCGGAATTCGAGATGAGCGGATAAGGGGTAAGAGTCCTAGAGCAGGGGAGGATCTCAGTCTGGATAAGGATAAGGCTCAAGAAAAGTTTATCTCTATCTAGATGAAGGTCCAGGATGAGCATTGAGCGTGAGTCCACTGAAATGAGGCTTCTACAAGGATTAGGTCAGTGCTGGCTATAAAAGCAGGGCACCCCCGTGGGTCTCAGGTATGTGTGAGATACTGAAAACCATAAGTTCTTTCTTATGAGTTAAGCTCAATTAGTTATCTTTGAGAGATATTTGATTACTAACTTGATTGTCGGAGTGCCCCCGGGTGGACGAACCACCGCTGGATTCTTATCTTTCTATGACAGATTGTTCGGGCTTAATCTATTCTGCCAATGCTCTCCAACTGAGTTCCCCGTTTGGTTGTGTGGTCAAAAATCAACACCCACAATTTGGCACCGTCTGTGGAAACGTAAGGAGAATAGATGGCCAACGACGGGTAGAAAGAAAAGATCGAGGATGACGTCCCATGTGGGAGTGGTAAGAATGCCGATCCTAACATCAAGGAAGAAAATAGTTATGAAGGAACACATGATCCGAATCTTGTACAGAAGGATGTCGGCAATGAGGGTAACGCCTCGAAGAAAGCAGGCCGAGACGAGTATTACAACGAGAGCGGCCTCCAGGTATGGAAAGATAAATGCTTGAGGAGAGACAGTGAGATGAAGGAAATGGCCGACAAGTTGGCAGACCTACAATCGGTTGTTAACTTCATGATATAGAACAACGTCATGCAACCACCGTTCCCGTTAAAGGACACGCTGATTCCAGCGGCCAAGAACGATGCCCAAAAAGGGGGCCAGAAAGCAATTCCAACAGTCCCTCAGCATGACAAGGTGAAGGAACGCTCACATCGGCCTTCACGGGATGCCAGGTGAGCATAGTCAATGAGAGGAGAGTCTTAGAGGACGCCTCGTACCAAGGGAACTTATGTCAAGGAACATCGGCATGTTCAAGGGAATGAACTTTTTTTTGATACAGTGAATGAAGAGAAGTCCAAGAGGACATATAACGACACCGGAAGCAACGCACCAAAAAGGCTGAAATCCGTTGATAGTTGAGCTCCAGGTCGGACTAAGGAGGATTTGAGGGACTACCTCCAGAGGAAGCGGCAGAATGCCGAGGTTACATCCCTCGTAAAGCCGAGAACACCGTTCTTAGTGGAGTTGGATAGGTTGAAGGCCCCATAAAGGTTCCATATGCCGAGGTTTTAGATTTATGATGGTAAATCCGATATGAACTTTCACATTGGCTTATATCTGAATTCAATACTCTTGTATATCAAGAACGAACCATTGCTATGCAAGGTATTCCCCTCATCCTTTGGGAAAATCGCTTTGGATTGGTTTCACAAGTTGCCGAAAAGAACTATGAAGAGTTGGGAAGACCTGACCAAGATGTTTGTGGCCAGGTTTGTTACAAACAAGTTGCAGCCACTGAGGGTAGCCTTAGGGCTTATGCCAAAAGGTATTATGAGGTGTTCAACCGAATACTGGGATGTAACCAGGAGCTGGCAGTCGTGTCTTTTAAGAACGACCTAGAGGATGATTTCACGCTTCGAAAGTCACTCGCAAAGACTCTACCAAAAAGTATGGAGGAGCCCGTGGCAAGGATTGAGAAATACGCCAGAGCAGAAGAGGATACATCGGGAACGAAGGTGCCGAAGCAAGAGAAGAAAAACAGCTCGCCGAAGCGAAGTCGGGGTAATACTGGATTTAACAGGCAAGAAACAGGGTTGAGGGCTGCACAGGCAGTCACCATTGTGTTTCGGATCCCGATTTATAAAGTTTTAGAAATGATCAGGAACCAGCCATATTAGAGAGCGCCAGAGAAGATTCCTGGCGAATTTATGGGGAGAAGCCATGGGAAGCACTGTACCTACCACAATGAGGATGGGCATTTGACTTAGGGGTGCAGAGCCCTGAAGACGCATTTGGAAGACCTGGTCAGACAAGGTCACTTGAGGGATCTAGTAGATGAGGCCAGAAGGAGAGAAGAGTAAGCGAGGCTGCCCCAAGCACTGGTAACACCACCTCCACCTCCACCTCCACCACAACAACAAGCAGATAGACCTCAAGTGATCAATGTGATTCACTCGAGGGTCAATGAGAACGAAGTGTGTGGAGAGACTCAAAGGGTGAGGCATTTACAATATGTGTATCAGGTCCAGCAAAAGAGGCCTAGGACAAGTGAGTGCCAGGGACCAATGATGTCCTTTACTGAAGCAGACTTAGACATGGTACAGCATCCACACAACGATGCTCTGGTAGTGATCCTCAAGATTGGAGAATGCCAAGTAAGGCTCATTTTGATCGATCAAGACAGCTCTTATGACATCATGTATGCCAGATATTATAAGAAGCTCAGCCTTTACCGAAATGATTTGGAGTAATTTGACAGCCCAATGGTCGGGTTCAATGGAATGCTAACATGGCCTTTGGGAGCAATAAATTTGGAGGTGTAGGTAGGCACCAAGAAGGTAAGTACAGAGTTCACAGTGATTGACACTTCCTTCCCTTACAATGTTATCTTGGAAAGGCCATGGTTACACGCAATGAGGGTTGTTCCCTTAACATTGCACCAGCTGCTGCGGTTCCCAACGGAGCATGGAATTGAGGAGATTAGAGGGGATCAGGTGCAAGCAAAAAATTACTCCATGGCAGCAATGAAATCCACCTGCAACGTGTGAGAGGCAGAAACAATAGAAATTGAAGACGAGGACATAGAGGTCCTGGATAACGTCGGCAAAGAGCCGGCCAACAAAAGTGAAGAAGCCTTGAAGAAAATTCTGGTCCAACAAGGGGATGAAGAGCGCTTCTTCCTTCTCAGCTTAGGTTTGGCCGAGGAGGAGGAAAGGGAGTTAGATGCATTCTTGCGAGAAAACATAGAGGTGTTTGCCTGGACGCCATACGAGATACCTAGCATTGACCCCAATGTCGCTTGCCATAGACTAAATGTGAACAGGTCAGGTAAACCTGTCATTCATCGAGCAAGGAGGTCGATGTTGGTTCATGTAGAAGTAGTAGAGGAGAAAGTAGACAAACTGTTGGAAGCCAAGACAATTAGGGAAGGAGATTGCATTACATCTCCTATCTGCATACCTGACTCACTAGAGTATACACCAACTTCTCCAGAATACACACCAGCCTCACCAGAGTATACACTAGCTTCTCCGAAGTACACAACAGAAGCCTTTTCTCCAAAATATTCGCCAATACCACCAATGTACTATCAAAGCACTCCAGAATATGTAAGGGGAGTAGAACAAGGAGACACCGGGTGTAGGTCCGACTCTGAGCTTGTGAAAAATGCGAAAAAACGACTACACTTCAAGGATGATGAGGTGAATGGCAGGTGTATGTCGGATGATGAAGTATGGAAGCATTCAACTAAACAAGCAAAGTCATCTCAAGTTGAGGATCCTGATGAAGATTGGGAACTTGACTTTTCGCCTGATGGTTCACCATGCACATCCCCAGCTAGGACATAGATGGAGAAAGTGTATCAAGTGACCACTTTGACTTTCCTTGTAATGTCATCACTGTGGATGTAAATTTTGAAGAGCGAGAAATACATATCATTCGCAATCCAGGTGATGATGAGAAAGCAAAAATTGAAGCTAGAAAGGAAGCGGAACATCAGGCAAAAGTAACAGTCTCTTTGAAAGATGGGGGTTTTGAAGCCCATCAAAATTTGATTATTGAAAGAAATCAAATTTCTGGACACCCTTTCCCTAATTGGGTCGAATGGGTTCAGTTCCCACGAGGATATGCAGTACCTCGTTTTCCTTTATATAATAGGACAGGTTGTCCAAGGCACCATTTGGTTCGTTTCCTTGCACAATGTGGAAACACAGTAAAAAGTCAGGCGTTACTTCTACGGCAGTTCGTTCTTTCTTTGGAAGGATAGGCAACAGATTGGTACTTCAGTCTGCCACCTAATTCAATCCCAGATTGAGACACCATGGCTGATCGATTCTATAGGACATTTTATAAACCCAGGCCAATAGAAATTGAGATGTCAGAACATTTGGATGACGAAGGTACATCTTCTCAAACATATGATTTCATAGAAGGCACAATTGAGTAGAAGATTGAAACTGCTCTTGACCTTCGAGAGATGGGCACTTATCGCCCAAGGGATTTGTTCCCTTTATGGGTAGAGCAAATACCATTTCCTGAAGGATACGAACTTCCAAATTTTGTCCTATATGAGGGGTATGGAGATCCTCAAAAACATATTAGGTGTTTTTTGAAACAGTGTGGGGAAACAGCTCAAAATCAAGCACTTTGCCTAAAACAATTCCCCCTTTCTTTAGAGGGGATCGCCTTTGACTGGTATTGCTCCCTCGATGGAGTCGTCGTGCCAAGTTGGGAGGCCATAAAGAATGGTTTTGAAGAATCTCAATGCTTTTATAGGCGTGACCCCCGGTACCTAAGAAATGGGTGAAGAATGCAGCTCCAGGAAGATGGAGAAGTGACTGATGATGACGATCACCCTGCAGCTGGACCAATTAACATGGTCCAAACAAGTAAGGGAATAAAAGAAGTTGAGGTCAATGAAAAGGCGGTTGCTGAAGTATGCCAGACTTATTTGACCTACCAGAGGAAATTACGAAATCCTCAGGACCCTCAAACATCAGAAGTTCCACAAGTTATGCTAGAGGAAGAGCAAGTGAAATATGATGTACGAGCTCATTTAAAGAAAATTCCAGCATTGTTGAGTGTATATGATGCACTGAAAATGTCTCCAGAGCTTCGAAAGTCTTTAATATATGTCTTGTCCAAGCCAGAGGATTTCCACAAAGAAATCGATAGTAGAAATCAAGAGAAGGCAACTACATGCATGGCCATGGTAACCTTTGGTGACAAAGACGTGTGCTGAAATGACAGACCATAATCGGCCTTTGTTTATCACTGGGCTTATCCATGATGTGAAAATTTCTCGAATTCTGGTTGATGGAGGATCTGCGGTAAACCTCCTGCCTTGGAGGGCCTTAAACTTATTAGGGGTTCGAATTTCACAACTTCGCCCAAGTCGTTTGGTCATTCAAGGATTTAATCAGAATGAACAACGCCCAATGGGGAAGATTGAATTGCGAACCAAGTTTGGGGATATTGAAGAAAGCACTGAGTTCTTGGTTATTGATGTAGACACCTCTTACAATGCTTTGCTTGGGAGACCATGGATGCATAATCATCATGCAGTGCCATCAACTTACAACCAATGTATTAAGTACCCGTTGCCTTCACCCAAAAAAGAGGGGACAATTGTGGCTGACAATGATCCATTTGGAGAAGTAGAGGCTTATTATGCTGATGCTCGCTTCTATACAAAGACTTCACAAAAAAAGGAAAAAGATGTGAAAAAGTCTGAAGATACTCCGAATGTCAAAGACGCTCTAGAGTCTACTCCAGTTTCAACAAAAAGAACTTTTCGATATGTGCCAAAGTCCAAAAGGAAACTGGGGGCAAACGCTCTAGCCCCAATAAACCCAATTTTGGATCTCAATGGTGAGTTCACGTTGCCATTAAGGAGGACAGAATACACCTATGTGAAGAAATATAATAAGATTGTGGTCCCTTCTAAAGGAAAAGGATCAAAACCCATCATATTCCACTCACTTGGAGATGTTGAACAGAAAGTGAATGTTGAAAAAGTGCCAGAAGAAAACATCTCAAGTTTTGAGAAGCCTACCTTCAGTGCAGAAATTACACAGATGGTGAAAGTTGGTTTAGATCCTGAAAAAATACCAAAGAACAATGACACCATTTGACTTTGCATTAACACCTTCGCAGAGGCAAGCTATCCAGCAAGGCGGTATTATCACCGCTAGGACAGAAGGGTTAGGCTATCGGGGCGATGAGGAAAAATTTCCAGTAAACATGACTATCACTCAAGATGTGTTGGAAGATGTTGACCAAGATGAAGCTCAACCTGCACCAACAGAATTTGAAGCAGGAGGCCAAGCCACTGTGGATGACATTCGTGAGGTAAATCTGGGTGATGAAGGAGAAAACAAACCAACCTTCATTAGTGCAAATTTAAAGGAAGAAAAAGCTCGGCAATATATTTCCTTTTTAAAGGAGTATCGTGACATATTTGCATGGAACTACAGTGAGATGCCTGGTCTTAATCCAGAGATTGCAGTCCATAAGCTTGCAATTTACCCTGAGAAACGGCCAGTTAAACAGCCTCAGAGGTGAACTCGATCAGAGCTTACAGCCCAAATTGAAGCCGAAGTCGACAAGCTTATCAACGCAGGATTCATCAGGGAAGTCAAATATCCAACCTGGCTAGCAAACATAGTGCCAGTCAAGAAAAAGAATGGTCAAATCAGGATTTGCATTGATTTCCGTGATCTCAATAAGGCTTGTCCTAAAGATGACTTTCCTTTGCCCATCACTGAACTTCTTGTAGATGCAACTACTGGGTATGAAACCTTGTCTTTTATGGATGGATACTCAGGATACAATCAAATCCGAATGGCACCTGAAGATGAAGAAATGACTGCATTCAGGACTCCGAGAGGAGTCTTTTGCTATAAGGTAATGCCTTTTGGCCTGAAAAATGCTGGGGCCATGTATCAAAGGGCGATGACTGTAATTTTCAGTGATATGCTCCATAACACCATCGAATGCTATGTTGATGATCTTGTCATCAAGACAAAGGAAAAGGAAAACCATGTGGAAGATTTGAGAAAAATCTTCGAACGTTTGAGGAGGTACAAACTCAAGATGAACCCACTAAAATGTGCATTTGGAGTTTCCTTAGGAAAATTTCTAGGGTTTGTGGTTCGAAACAAAGGGATTAAAATTGACCCTACCAAGATTAAAGCCATTGTTGAAATGCCTCCTCCATGAAATTTAAGGGAATTGAAGGAGCTACAAGGGAGATTGGCCTATATCAGAAGATTTATTTCTAACTTGGCTGGTCGATATTTGCCATTCTCAAGATTGATGAAAAAGGGTGTTCCATTTGAATGGGATCAGCAGTGCCAAAATGCTTTTAATAGTATTAAGGAGTATCTTTTGAAGCCTCCAGTACTCATGAGCCCAATAAAAGGGAAACCACTCTTGTTGTACATAACAGCCTTGGATGGTTCGTTAGGGGCACTGTCGGCACAACACAATGAGCATGGGAAAGAAAATGCCTTGTATTACTTGAGTCGTACTTTGGTTAGGGCAGAAGACAATTACTCTCCTATCCAAAAGACATGTCTTGCCTTGGTGTTCGCCTTGCAAAAACTAAAGCACTATGTCCTGGAACACGAAGTCAAGTTGATATCAAGAGCAGACCCCTTGAAATATATACTTTCACGGCCCATACTTTCAGGGAAAATTGCAAAGTGGGCTGTAATTCTCCAACAATTCGCAATTGAATATGTTCCCCAAAGGGCTGTAAAGGGGCAGGCTCTAGCAAATTTTTTGGCAGCACATCCTATACCTGATGACTCACCTCTAGTAACTGATTTACCATATGAAGAAGTTATGCAAGTAGAAATTCAAAAAGGATGGGAGATGTATTTTGATGGAGCTTCAAGGAGTCCAGATGGCAAGAAGCAAGAAAATCCTAAAAACAATTAAGCTGGAATTGGAATTGTGTTTGTGACTCCAGACAATGCTATAATCACCCATTCTTTCGCCTTAAGTGAAGGATGCACCAATAATAAGGCAGAATATGAAGCTGTAATTGCTGGATTAGAATTGGCATTACAAATTCCTATTGAAGAACTCTTAATTTATGGAGATTCGGAACTGGTGGTAAAGCAACTCCGTGGAGAATACATTGTTAAGAAAACAAGTCTCATCCCGTATCATGAAAGGGCTGATCAATTGCTTTCGCAATTCAGGAAAACACATATTTTCCATGTGAAGAGAAGAACAAATGCTCAAGCTGATTCACTTGCAAGTTTGGCTGCATCACTCACCCTACCAGATTGCAAAACAATTACTATCACGGTAGGTGAAAGAAGGGTGTTACAACCTTTAAAAGAAGTTTCTGACTTGGTTCCAATCTTGGTCATCACCACGAAAGGAGAAAGCGGGGAGGATTGACAAGAACCATTCATAGCTTACCTCCAACATGGTAGGCTACGTGAAGATAAAGTAAAAAGAATTGAAGTGAGACGCAGGGCTACCAAATTTGTCCTGTGGAAAGATGGAACGTTATACAAAAGGTCTTTGGATGGAATGTACATACGGTGTATAGCCAAGGAGCGTATTCAAGAGGTAATGGCAGAAATACATGCAGGTGTATGTGGGGCACACCAAAGTGGTCCTAAATTACATATGCAGCTAAAACGGTTGGGATACTATTAGCCGACTATGATTGCAGATTGCATAGATTATGCTCAAAGATGCCAAGTCTACCAATTCCATGGGAACTTTCTCCACCAACCCCCAGAGCCTTTACATTTAACAACTTGTTCTTGGCCATTTGCAGCATGGGGTATGGATATTATTGGTCCTTTTGTACCTCCATCTTCAGCAGGATATCGATACATCCTAGCTGCTACTGACTATTTCTCAAAATGGGCAGAGGCCGTGGCTTTAAAGGATATAAAAAGCACAGTTGTCTCCGAGTTCATCCGAACCCATATCATTTACAGGTTCGGAATTCCAGAAAGTGTCATCATGGATAATGGACAGCCGTTCAGGAGTGATGCTTTGAACAAGTTATTTGCCAAGTACAAAATCAAAAACAACCATTCATCAAGATATCATGCACCTGCCAATGGTTTGGCAGAAGCTTTCAACAAGACATTGTGCAAAATTCTCAAGAAGATGGTGGATAAGAACAAAAAAGCTTGGCACGAAAAGTTACAAGAAGCTTTGTGGGCTTATCTGACTTCACACAGAACTCCTACTCAAGCAACCCCTTATTCGTTGATTTTTGGAGGAGAAGCCGTGTTACCACTTGAGGTTCAAATACCATCATTGCGAGTTGCAATACAAGAGTCCTTAACAGAAGATGAAAGTGCAAGAGTGAGGTTGGCTGAGCTCGAGACCCTAGATGAAAGAAGGTTGTATGCTCAACAGAGTTTGGAGATCTACTAACAAAGGATGGCAAATGCGTTCAATAAAAGGGTGGGGCTTCGCACATTTAAAAAAGGAGACTTGGTACTAATGGTTAGAACACCCATAATAGTCTCACGAAGAACCAAAGGAAAGCTTGAGCCTAAATGGAAAGGACCTTATGTGATTGAGAAGGTTTATTCTAATGGGGCCTATTTGTTGATAACGATGGATGGTGACAGAATCATTCCCCCAACCAATGCAAGGTTCTTGAAGAGATATTACCCTTAAGAAAGCCTGCTAGGTTGAAAACCCGAAAGGGCGGCCTAGGCAAAAGTTAGGGCAAAAAAAAAAAAGATCAAAAAACCACCAACGGTATTGTATGTGGTTAAACTACTAAAATATCCCACCGAAATCTAAGGTAGTAAAACATTGGATACTCCTAACCCGCAAGAGTATAAACTGTGTACGGCCAAACAAAAGTCGAAGACCACCAACGATATTATATGTGGTTAAACTACTAAAATACCTCACTGAAATCTAAGGTGATAAAACATTGGATACTCCTGGCCCGCAAGAGTATAAACTATGAATGGCTAAAATAAGACAAATCAATGTATTGTATTGAGAAATTTCATATAACAAATAAATCTATCACTGAGCGAAATTTCATAAATACATTGTGTTCGGATGAATAACAAAATATAAGTGCATTCATTTATTAAGAGAAGCCTTAGCCCTTTCAAAAGCACGTTCCACAACACTGTGTTGTCCATTCTTCTTCTTGTGTTGGCTCAAAACATTCAGAGCAGTCAAGGTCTTCAGAAAATGGACGGAGGATTGAGACAAGGAATGAACTGATTGATTTGGAGTGCCCTTTCTCGAGAATCTCACAACAGTTTCGAATTCCTACATAGACCAAGTCTTCATAAGCCGTATGTAAAGGGATGTAGGGGTCCAACTCTTTGTGCCGAATTATTTTCGGACCAGATTTATCCAATACATCCCTCTCGTCACGTCGAAGATATTCAAGTGTCTTTTCCATGTTTCCTAAAAAAAAAAAAAAACAAAAACAAAAACAAAAAAAAACAAAGGGTAATGAAGGCAAAATGTCATAGTATAAAGAAATTGACGAAAGCCCCTCGCCAAGGACTCAAGCCATTGGGGTGAAGGACACAATCACTGCCAAGGATTCAAGCCGTTGGGGTGACAGACACATTCACTGCCAAGGATTCAAGCCGTTGGGGTGACGGACACAATCATTGCCAAGGATTCAAGCCGTTGGTGTGACGGACACATTCACTGCCAAGGATTCAAGCCGTTGGGGTGACGGACACATTCACTGCCGAGGATTCTAGCTGTTGGGGTGAAGGACACATTCACTGCCAAGGATTCAAGCCGTTGGGGTGAAGGACACATTCACTGCCAAGGAATCAAGCCGTTGGGGTGACGGACACATTCACTGCCAAGGATTCAAGCCATTGGGGTGACAGACACATTCACTGCCAAGGATTCAAGCCGTTGGGGTGAAGGACACATTTACTGCCAAGGATTCAAGCCATTGGGGTGACGGACACAATCACTACCAAGGATTCAAGCCGTTGAGGTGACGGACACAATCACTGCCAAGGATTCAAGCCGTTGGAGTGAAGGACACAATCACTGCCAAGGATTCAAGCCATTGGGGTGAAAAGACACAATCTCTGCCAAGGATTCAAGCCACTCATTGCATTAGGTTGGAAAGGGCAATGATACCTCCAAACAAACTCTGACGCCTTGCGTGTTGCCTGCAAAAGAGGGAAAAAGACGTGAAATAATTCCCAAAAAAAAAAAAATCGTAATTCGTACAATTAAAATTCACTTCCACGAATCACGAGGGGGCAGACTTTGATTAGATTAGATTTAGATTAGATTCAAAAAAAAAAAAGAAAACAAAAAGTTTGTTCATATTTTTCTAGCAAAATCTGTTGTTACAAAAAGGGTAGCAGGAAAAGTCTTTGGGCTCATGGTTAGAAAAAAAAAAAAAGAGAAAAAGTCCGTTCATATTTTTCTAGCAAAATCTGCTGTTTCAAAAAGGGCAATAGGAAAAGTCTTTGGGCTCATGGTTAGCACAAAAAAGAAAAAAAAAAAAAAGAAAAAGTCTGTTCATATTTTTCTAGCAAAATCTGCTGTTACAAAAAGGGTAGCAGGAAAAGTCTTTGGGCTCATGGTTAGCCAAAAAAAAAAAAAATCAAGTTTGGGATTTTTTATCACGAAGACTGTTTTAGGGGGGCAAATCCTTCTTTACCACACTTGTATCCATTCTCTGGACAATTCCTTTCAACTATTCATAGAAGATATGAGATCTTTGGTTCATAATTTTTTTCATGGTATTGGTTTGTTCTTCAAAAAAAAAAAAAAAAAAAAAAAAGTTATGTGGCAGGGACTTTGTTTGATCTAAAAAAAAGGGGGGTTTTTTTATAAAAAAAAACAAAAAAAAACTTGCCAAACGGTTTGCTGTTGTAAAAATAAAAAATAAATAAATAAATAAATAAAGTTATTGGTCATATGTGATCAATATTTGGTTATATGCAATCAAAAAGTGTTTATTGACACAGTAAAGTCATGTCTTGCACACAAACAGTTTTTTTCTTTTTGGGCCTTCAAGTTTTACCAAAAAAATAAATAAATAAATAAATCAAAGAGAAGCAACAAATAGGGAAGTATACCGGATTAAAACGAATTTGAAGGATTTCTTTTGGTACCTTCTTTAAAGTACAAGAAGAATAGCTTTTGTTGGAAAGAGAAAAAAAAAAAAGATAATGGCTGGAAAGTTGCTGGAAATTTTCTGAAAAACCAAAAAAAACAATCTACTGGGAGAAACAAAATCTACAGGGAAAAAAAGCGACTGCAGGCAAAAATATATGAATAGGTGTTATATAAAGCAAAAAGCCTTACTTAAGAAAAGAGGTAGTGGTCTCCTAAAATACTTCAAAGAAGCAAAAGTTTATGTAGGATTTGAAATACTCCATAGAAGAGTTTGTGTAGGATTAGAAATCTTACCAATGCCAACCCATCATATTCCATATAGACAAACTCCTAAAATATATATATATATATAAATCTCCTAAAAAAATAAATAATAAATAAAATAAAATAAGGAAAAAATGGCAAGTAGGAGGCCCACAAAAGAAAAGGCCCAATTAAAAATGGTGGCCTAGAAAAGGAAAGATCCATGATGGCCTAAAAAAAAAAATCTGCTGTAAAAAGAAATGGTGGCAAGTTGGAGGCCCACAAAAGAAAATGTCCAATTAAATCTTAGACCTTACTCATGACCCCTCAAAAAAAAAAATCCACAAAAAGGACCCATGCAACAAAAGTAAAAAGGCCCATGAAAAAAAAGAAAAAAAAAAAAAGGAGAGCCCATGGACTAAGGAGCAATCAACCACAAAAAAAAAAAAAAAAAAGGCCAGGGACCAAAACAAAGAAATAATCCCATCAAAGACCTAAAGATTATCCAGATAAAAGTGCCAAATTGTCGTGACGCGCACAGTTAAGAAAATTCACTTGTGCAAGTCACGAGGGGCATTTGTTGGCACATAAATTTCAACTAAATTTATGACACGTATAGAGCCTATGATAGGAAGGTTGTAGGTAATCACTTCCTAAAAAAAAAATCAACATGATCCGTTGAAGTACATAAATAAAACGACGTTCTATCTCAACGACGTTATTCAAGATGCTCAAATGACACGTGGAGCCTACGAAAGATGACACCTGTAGAGCCTACAGCAAGGACACCACACAGGATGAAACCCCAAAGATCAATCTGGTTAATCAGATAGCTCTATTATTCAAAATTCAAATGGCACTATCATTCAATTTGAAATTCAAATTGAAGATGAGACATTCCTATCACCTGACGGCCCTCTATAAATATTAGGACCATCACACAAGACGGGAGATCAGAAAATCAGAAGTGGAAAGATCAAAGAGAGAGAGAGAAAGAAAGAAATTGAGAGCTAAAGAAGTCGTTACAACAAAGAAGAAGAGAAGCCTAGAGAACTCAAGAGCCAACGCTAATGGCGATGAATAGGTAAAGGGTTCCAAACCCAAGAATTGTATTTTATATT
Organism: Camellia lanceoleosa; assembly: GCA_025200525.1. Lineage (NCBI taxonomy): Eukaryota > Viridiplantae > Streptophyta > Magnoliopsida > Ericales > Theaceae > Camellia > Camellia lanceoleosa. The sequence goes on along the minus strand of CM045769.1, from coordinate 27,955,034 downwards.
CAAGGGTTCAAAGCCCATAACAATTTCAATAAAATATTTATTTTTCTTAAATTGTCTTTTGTTGTTTATTTTGTTCTTCATTAATCGAAGGTTTCATTTGTATAAAATGTGTAATTAACGATCTGAAGTACAGATCGGAAAGAAGAACCTGCTATTCAAATAATCAACACTGTTTACTCCAAAAACTAAACAGTGGACATTTGTAACATAAAATTTTGAAATGTGTTGAAACACTTCATGTTTTAAAATTTGTGTCTACAACCGGATAAGGTTTGAAAGTTGTGTCATTGTATCAATTATGATTCACGGTGGTTCTTTGGTTATGACATAAAGTGATTTTTTTTAGTTATAATGTGGTGTTGGTTACTACTCATAGTATATAAATAAAATAATAGATTCATTGGAAAACAGGAATTATGACACAAGATGCAATTATCAGCTCATCAGCAATAAGAAAATAGGAAGCAAACATGATGGCAAAATTCCTTTAAACATTTACTAACCTGTCATACTATATAGCACCATTAAAGCCTGGACCTGAAACCATAATTTCTTGTCCGGAGGATAGATAATGAGCTAAAATCGATCGTTGCAAGGTCTTGCTTTTGTTTCAGAATTTTCTTGGCAGAGGTCGCAATTGTAGAGGATGCATGATCTGTCTATAATCCGAAGTGAAGATACATCCCCACCCGAAAGGAGAGCCTCTAGGCTTTCACAATATTTAAGAATAAGTTGAAGTCTAGGGAAGTGATGACCAAGCCTCCCAATGCACTAAATCTGTTTTCCGATCTGCAAGAATCGAGAAGACGAAAACCTCCATCGATTGCCTTCCATCGATTTCCTGGAACGCCTTTGTCTTTTAATTTCAAAGACCTCAAGCTTGTAGAAGCCCCAGGTAGACATATGCTCCCAATCCAACAAGGTGTCGCTAAAGTTAGCTCTTTCAGTTTGGAGGAATTTGTACAACCGGGAGGCTACATTTGGAAGGACGATCGTGGAATGTGTCATTCAACAACTTCAATGTCACAAGCCGATCTAATTTGGTAAGATTATCGAACAAGGTGGACCCTCCCTTTTCCTTCATAAGTGTTGCCAGTTTGCCACGAATTCCTAGTTACTTGAGGTTGGGAACCCTGGCTAAAATATATTTAGTACAACTGTCGGGGGATATTGTAGAAATGGTTTGTAGGTCTTTGCCACCCCTTCCTGCTTGGGCTGAAGGGCCACACAAACAGCTACTTGAATTTGTACATAGATGCCTCAATTGCAACATTTTCCAAATATCCGCTTCCACCTTGAGGTTGTGCGAAGAAGTTCTGTTGAATGTAACAATTTCTATGTAACAATTTCTACCTACTCCACCTACAATTTCTACCTACTCAACCTATAAATACTTCACCTACTCCACATTAGTTAGTGCTCCATTAGTTAGTGCTATAGTTAGTGCCCCATATAGTTAGTGATATAGTTAGTGATCCATTATGGTATAGTGCTCCATTATGGCTCCATTGTATCCCATTTTTCTCTATAAAAGAGAGCTCTTGTAAGAACATTATGAATCAATCAATAATATCAATACATTAATTTCCTACATGGTATCAGAGCTATAGGTTAAGCTCTTAGTGTTTTTCGCCTTCCGGCGGGTGGCAACCTTGCCTTGACCGCCCGCCGGACCTCTACACATACCTTATTCCGCTGCCACTAAACCCAATTAAACATTCACCTTCAAGATCAGAGCTAAGTTAACAACTTAGTAATTCCGCCGGACAAACCCAAATTTCCTAATTTCTTCTTCCATGATAGCTTCTTCAACAACACTTTGCCTCCATCTGCTGCTATAGCTTCTGGGTATGGTGGCTTTGGAAGTTCAACCAGCATCCCTGGCAACTTCCCAATGAACCTGTCTGCTGCCCCTGGTGCTACAAAGAGTTGTCATTGCAAGAGCACAGTACGACTGGCTTAGCTTCCGAATCATGCATCCCACAGAGGGTAAGCAGTCCATGTTCTTCATTGTGAGTGTATGTCACTTCCAGGTTTCCGCTTTCAGTAGCTGCCCACACCTTTATTGTTTTATCCAAGGAACATGATAAAAGAAAGTGATCCCAGCAAAGAACAGACATCACTACTGAAGTATGTTCTGACAGCGTCTGTACACATTGCAAAGTTTCAAGGCTCCATAATCTTATAGAATGATACCCTCTAAGTTACTTCCAGCAACAAGATTTGATGTTGCTTCACCATAAACATCTGATTCTGATGTCCCCACAGTTGATGCAGGAGCTTGAGGTGCTGTTAATGGCTGTGTTGGAGGAGCAGAAAAACTAGCTGGCTGGGCCTGAGTTGAAGGTGCAAATGATGCAGTTGAGGCCCCACCTGATGCCCCACCTGATGCCTTATTCTTAGATAACATGATGACAACAAAACTATTTTCAGCAACTTTGTTTTCCTCCAATGTTGTCGAATCCTTAAGAACTTTACCCTGATGGATAAGCATCTGCTGTGCAGCAGGGTAGACATCTGAACCCTGAACTGTTTCAATATTTTTCTTCACATCGGCAACAGTGTGTTGAGGGTTCACTTCGATTTCGAAGTGAGTGCCTTTGAGCGTCTTGACGAAGATTTTCATGTTTGAATTTGTGGGTAAGAAAATCGAGTGTCTGAATCCGATCTCTCGGTGCAAGATTGTGACTCTTAAGGGTTGCAGCTGGTTCAAAGGTGTTAGCAGCTGCATTAAATCTCCATGCCAATATTGTGCCATCCTGTGTACCCGCAAAGAGCAAATCATTTCCCACAACCAGGGCATAGACTTGTCCAATAGGTCCAGTAAGACTCAGGTCAGTAGCCGTTTGGATATTCCATGCCTTGACAACATTTGGTATACCAACAAATACCCATGGGCCTTCACTGAGCATGCAACCTACTTCACCACCCAAATTTTATTATTATTATTATTAAACACACCAAAACACCACCACAAACATTCCACATATCACAACCTCTTTTTTTTTTATTTCTGTCGGGATCAAACCCGATCACCATTTTACACCAAAAAAAAAAAAAAAAAAACCACAAACAAATTCCCACCACAAAAACCGACCTTATTTTTTCGCCTCTTCAGCTGTTCTCTTCTTTTTGCCTTTGTCTTGGGCGTCCCTTGCCGGTGCTACCTCCGTGTTTCCCACGCCGCCGAGCACGTTCACTTCCCGTTGCTCCTCAACCGTCACATATGGCGGACCTCCAAATCTGAGCATCACGGTGGCCTTCCGCTTCGCCTTGTTTTTCGCCTTTCAAGACACATATATCTCGCCGCATCCATATACATCTTGCGCTGAGCAGAGCGATGGCTTTTACCTGCTGCACCTCATTTGTTCTACTCTGAAGCCGGTGTGACAGGTTGTTGACCGCAGTCATGGTCTCAACACATGACCTTAATGTATAATAATTGGCCTCAATATCAGATTGAGCAGCCATTATCTGCTCAACTGCCACCATCGGATAGTTCAACGGCGCAAAACCAGAGGGGCTTGGTCCAGGGGCGCTTGGTTGCGGTTCCAGGGCAACTGCCCCGGTTATCTCTCTTGTGCACTCATTGAGGTCGGGAAAGAGAGTGAGCAGACCCCGGGAAGAAGAGGCTATGTTCTGGGTAGCGGAACGGGAAGAAGAAGCCATTTTCTGGGCAACAGAGTGACAGAGTATCTCTCTCAAGAAAACGAAGAGTTTTTCAAAGTTTTTCCGCAAGTTCTTTGTCACAGTTTCAGCCTCAGCCTCAGCTTCCGTCTTGGTTATATAGCCAAGGCAGACACGCGTATCGCGCGCCGCTCGACGCCAGACGACAAATCGGCGCGCCTTTTGATGGCTCGACTTTTGATGGCTGTCGGGCACGTCTTTTTATGGCATGCCTTTTGATGGCACGTTTTTTGATGGCACGCCTTTTGATGGCACGCCTTTTGATAAGATTGGGCACGCCTTTTATGGGTCCGACAAGACTGTGAAATCGTCCGACTTTGATTCCGTTAGCTTTATATGGGTCCGATAAGACTGTAGAATCGTCCCGACATTGATTCCGTTAGCTCCTATATGGGTCCGACAAGACTCTATAAATCGTCCGACATTGATTAGGTTAGCTCTTATATGGGTCCATAAGACTCGTAAATGTCCGACATTGATTCCGTTAGCTCTATATGGGTCTCGACAAGACTTAAACTGCTCCGATATTGATTTGGGTTCTCCACAACGGTTCGACATACCAGAGTAGTGTCTTCTACAGTCCGACATGACCTCAGAACTGCTTTTCTAACGGTCCGACATGACCTCAGAACTGCTTCTACAACGGTCCGACATGACCCCGTAAACTGTTTTCTACATACGGTCTTCTACAATGGTCTGACACGACCATACAGTGTCTCCTATCTTATTTTATTTTATTTGTCAGATTATTTTTTCCTGTTTTGTTACTCTCTCCAAACTCAAGTTGGTTAGTTCCTAACCCCCTTGAGTTTGAGGGGGGCTGTTGAATGTAACAATTTCTATGTAACAATTTCTACCTACTCCACCTACAATTTCTACCTACTCCACCTACAAATACTTCACCTACTCCACATTAGTTAGTGCTCCATTAGTTAGTGCTATAGTTAGTGCCCCATATAGTTAGTGATATAGTTAGTGATCCATTATGGTATAGTGCTCCATTATGGCTCCATTGTATCCCATTTCTCTCTATAAAAGAGAGCTCTTGTAAGAACATTATGAATCAATCAATAATATCAATACATTAATTTCCTACAATTAATTTCCTACAAGTTCCAATAATAATTGTGTGGAGGTTACAAAGTTCAGATATCAACGCAGGAAGAACCTCAAAACTACCACAGAGGGCTACATACCGTAAATGAATTAGATCTCTTATCTTGCCAGGAAAAAAGGGTAGCCTAATTGGCCTTAAATCCAACACCCTAAGCAAGTTGAAGGCTTCATGGATGAATGAAGTATGTTCTCTACTAAATTCTATCTGTTCGAAGGCAAAGCACAAGAAAGAACAGACGTGGGAGCGAAGGTTTCTGAAATATAGTCCAAAACATGGGAATGGATACAAAGGAGACGGCATTAATTCAGGGTAGGGGTTAATGATGACATGGACCTTGTATGGCCCCTTTAATCACCGCAAGAACTGTTCTTCTTTAGCTTCCTTCAAGCAGAGGTCATGCAACATATCATGAACACGACATGTTTTGATTCCTCCATTAGACCTCTGTTCTCCACCAAGATTAAATTTCTGTCCACAAGATCCTCCAATCACCCTCTGCCAGTATCCTCCAAACTTATCTCCCCAACCTGCTCAATAAGACCCTCAACTATCCACAACTGGATCAGTATGCAAACAGGGATCTCATAGTCCTCTGGAAAGACCCCAAAATAGCGGAAGCATGATTGTAATTGATGTGGCAAGTGTTTGTAACTGAGCGCTAGAATGTCCACACATTGCTTTGGATCTCTGGCTACATATGAACTCACACTCTCAGCCACTTTCTCCCACCACTTGCTTGTTTTTTCTTTTTTTATGAGAAGTCTTGCAATCACGACAATTGCAAGTGGAAGTCCACCGCATTCCTTTGCAATTTTCTTTCCAAGATCCTCCAGCTCCTGTAATACCCTCAAAAATAAACCCATGATACCATACATTCACTATAGAGAAATGAGTTTTCATATTACAATCATTAGAGTATTCTTACAAAAAATAGCACATATTGACAACAAAAGTAAATACCCTATAGGCTTATAACTTTCCAAGTCAACACTTGGTTACAAAAAGAGAGTACTAACTCTACACAAAATAAGCCCTTGGCTTGATATACATGTAATACAACAAGACAACCAAAAAGTCTAACGACCTCATGCCTACCAAGCTACGTCCTTGGAGGTGGCATAGCTCCTGTACCTAAAAATGATGTCCCATATAGGGTGAGCCAACGCCCAGTAGAAATATGCTAAACACAATATGAGCAATAACTAAAACATTAACATTCGATAAATGTTTAACTCATATACACATTTCAATTCCATGACTAATATGTCCATGTATTAATCCATTTTCCATTACTTAACCAATTCTCAATTCATCACCCTGGCTCAGAACTTGGCCAAACAATTTAAAAGAGGTTACATCTCATAACAATAGTTCTTCCATTTCAACAATTCAAATGAGATAACAATTCATATCAAAACACTTCCATAATTCACAATAGATACACACATTTGTTGTATCAATAACTCATTAAAACATTTCCATACTTCACAAATGATACACAGATTCGCTGTATCAACACTTCAATAGATACACATAATTGCTGCATCAATGGAGTCCATCCCTTATCTCCTCCCAAATAACATCCGGTTTAGAAGTCCATCCCCTATCTTCTCCTAAACCGTGGAGTACATCCCATATCTCCTCCCACACAATACAATGTATATAAACACATATCATATACATAATCAATCAATACATAAATTTGATGTATTATTCCAACCGTCACATTCAATGACATATTCCAATGATTAGTTTTAGTTCGCCTAATCATCATGCATTGTCTACAACAATCAAGACTATCCTCCACCGATAGCCCAAAGCAATTATTTCTAAACATATAATAAATGCATCAATAGATAAATTACCAACATTTTCAAATGTGAGTGATTAATGAATCCAACTCCACCATTCTATCTCATAATGAGCCAATTTCATTATTTCTAACTCAATTTCATAATTCCACAATAGTTGTCATTAATTACACTAATGACCCAAATATACCCAAACATGACATTTTTTCCCTTTTTTCTCAATATTGACCCAAGGTCCAAATATTAACAACAAACATCAATGATCTCTTTTGAAGACCCAAATACAATGTATTGGTCAAAATAACAAAACCCTCATTTGTTCATTTTGAAACCCTAACTCCCAAAATTGCTCAACTTCAACATTACATCAAATTGACTAATAGTTTACGTCAAAGACCATAAAAATGAGTAGTTATCCCTACCTCAAGAGATGAGACCTAAAGGAGATGATGAAGAAATTTCGAAGTGCTCCAAATCAATAAATTTTCAAATTGATAGGTAGCCCTCAACAAGCTCCACACTTTTTACAAAGGGCCAAGGTTAGAAGATCACTCCTACTAGATCAATCCCTAGAGAGAAGTTGGTGTTTTAGAGTGAGAAGCTCTCAAAATAGATTTTTGGAAAAGTAAGAGAGAATGAGAGAAAGTTGAAAAGTGATCTAAAAAGACCCAGCTGATATCTGATATACATATGACCCGCTCGAGCGGAGAATAGGACGCTCGAGCGTCAAGCACAAAAACTGGACCTGCTCGAGCGCAAGAATACCCGCTCGAGCGCCAAGACACAGCTGTAAAATACACCCGCTCGAGCGTAGATTTTCCTCTTCCAGTAATTTTACAGACATTGAACACCCACTCGAGCGCCAAGAGGCCCGCTCGAGCGTAAGGAAATCCGCTCGAGCGTGAAAAATACATATGCAGAAGTTTTGCAGAGGCACAAAATGCTGAAGGTGTGAAAACTCCGCTCGAGCGCAAAGGGACCCGCTCGAGCAGACCACCAAAAATCTGAGCAGCAAGGAAAGGAACTAAGGCTCAACCCACCTGTTCGAAACACGCCCAATACATCCTGAAACTCAAATATATGGAATTAAAGGATGACAACGAGACATAAACAACAACCAGCTCCACGGAACCTAAGTCCGGATACAACAAATAAATAAAGGAAAAACCAGGATCGCTATAGCTCCGATGGGCACCTTTCCTTCCGAAGCACCTTCTTCTTGAGTAGCTCCCATCCTTCATCATCAGTAAGAAAACACAGAGCATGATGATGGCTATCAGGGTTAGCATGCACAACTTCATTGTTCCGACTAGTTAACAATATTCTGCTGCCACTCTTGTTCTTTGGAAAGGCCGATTTGAGATCATCCCAAGCCTCTTTTGTCCACACATCATCCATGACAATTAGATATCTCCCAGTCTGTAAATGTCCACGCAGCTCCTCAGCTAACCTTTCACCACTCCATCTACTCGACTCGTCTGTAAGCTTGTCAAGAGAACTCAAATTGCTAAGAAAGACTTCTTTTCTGGTATATTCTTGAGAAACATACGTCCATGCCCGAATATAGAAGTTATACTCAATTGCAGGATCAGTAAAAACTTTTCTAGCCAAAGTCGTCTTACCGAGGCCACCCATACCAGTGACCGAGATAACTTCAAGCTCTTCTTTCCCTCCTTTCAATCAATCAACTAGTGTTTTGGCCTCCTCATCAAAGCCCACCACGTTTTCTTCCTCAACAACCAGAGCCTTTTTCTTTGATGAATCTCTGCTAGAAGGCTCCCCATGTTGCATGACTTCAAAGCCAAACGACTTCTTCCGGTAAATCTCATCCACATTTTTTTTGATGGATTCGATCTCTTCTACAACTTTGCGACGTTTTCTTGGAGGATCAATGCCATGTACTAATTTGGATATGTAGCCTCTTGCTCTCTCCATATGGATATGACTTACGTATCTGTCGATAACAACTTCAGCCTCATACACTACATCCCTGATTTGTCTCACCAGCTCTTTAAAAATGTCAGACTCGCTGCGCTTCTCTGCAGATTCCTTGAGAAAGGCCTTCAACAAGCTAAGCTCATCGTAAAGGAATCCAACTTGTTCTTCCACCCCATAAATCGATTTTATTTTATCATTTAGTAGCTGTTGCAGGTTCTGCAGTAGAAATCCAAGTGCAGCATCAGCCATCTCTTTCTCTGTCAACAAGCCTGTAAATCCAGGAGGCTTTCTTCAACTCTTAGTATGGAACTCCTAAGATCTGAAGCACATTTTAAATCATAAATTGATTTGACAACATCAATTGCACAAAGTCATTCTTCAAGATTATATCATGTAAGAAATCTATACCCAATACATGCACAACGGAGAAATTGCAATATACCTCCATCCATAATTATTCAAGTATGTAAAAGGAAATTTATAATTCCCAAAGATGAATTTAACATATGTCTTGTCTTGATCAACCATTTGATGGAAACACAGGCTTACTATATGAAGCACATTAAATCAAAATTGACTCAACAACCTCAATTGCAGAAAATCATTCTTCAATTGAAATGGAAAACTCTATCCGGAATGACGTGGCATTGGTATTTTTGAAATTGCGAGTCACAATGATAGTGTTTGATTTGAAATAAGAAAATCACAAACAGTCACATTGTTCTGCATACAGATCTTTTATATTGTTTGTAAATATTACTCAAAGGAAATTGGAAAATGTTAGGGACACTATATAATGCTTCGTTTGGATGGATATGGATTTTAAATCAAGGGATTTGAAAATACAATGAAAGTATAGGAGAGTTTGTTATTATAGGTAAATTGATTACCTAAAAGGGAAGGCATGTATTGCAACTAGAATCCTTTGTATGATGGGTTTCAAATAACTATTTCTGTGTGTTACGTGTTATTTCAAATCCATCATGATCTTAAATGGAACAAGTATACAACACTTGCCTGTTATGTTCTTGATACCAACATCATACCATTGGCATTAAATCCAACTTCAGTAAAATATTCGCTGAAAAAGCCCAAAAGAACTCAAAAACTAAATTCAGCATGACACCTTCATTCAGTTTTTATACTCAGCTGGTTTCTGTCTGAGCAATGAGTTACATTAATACATGTTTGAGACTTCATCATTGTTTTCAATTTGAGTGGTTAAAATAACTTTTCAAAAAATTGACATGAAAGTTCTTGACCATGTGTCTAAAGGTAGCAAAAAAATTAAGTCTAGAATACATCCTCTGCCCTAGGAATCTGGGATCAACTTACCAGAAAAAAAAAAAAAAAAAAAAAAAAAAAAGAAGAAGAAGAAGAAGAAGAAGAGAGAGAGAGAAGAATTATATCCAGCTCCATGATCAATTTCATCTAACTAAATATCTTGTTTTACTTTACTCAAACCACTATAGAGCCTCTCAAAATGTTATTCCAAAAATAATTTTAAAAAATGTTATTCTTATTCAACAAATAGCAGAGAAACTACATAAGGGTGGAGTGTTAAAAAAATCCAAAATGGAACAAATGGTCATGTAGACCAATATATTGCATTAAATTCCCCCTCCCCCCCCCCCCCCCCCCCCCTTCTCTTATAATTCCTTAAAGAAACATAAATATAAACTTTTATATTTTAATAGAATTCTCAGTAGTGAAGGTAGATAAGTTATAGAAGTGATAGGAACATATTTTAAATATGAAAAAACTTATAGAGATATGACAAATTATTTAGAACAGACCAAAATTTCTGTAATTCAAATTATTAGATAAAGTACTAATTTAATGTATTCTACAAATATGTAATATTCACTTTAAGAATTACATGAGCAGACATAAGTCATTTCACCAACCAACTAGTGCTTTAATCACTCGTATATTGAGCAACCAAAACAGTACTAGCTACTTTTGCTTGTTAAAATACACAAATAAGTACGTTTTTTATTTTAGCTAGCATGTACTCAAAGAAGAGTTTTTATCTGGCTAGTTATTTTAGACAACTAGTCATTTTCAACCTAGATTCTCCAAAAAAAAAAAAAAAAAAGAAAAAAGAAAAAAGAAAAAGAACAATGGAGGGAAAAGAGTGAAACAGAGGAAAAAAATAATATTTTATGTTTAGCTAGTGTCTTTCTTTTGACTAGCTACATATAGCTATCAAACCAAGGTGAGGTAAAATAGCTATAAAAACATAAAATATGTAGAGGGTAAAGAAAAATATATATATGAGATAAGGTTAAATTCAAATAACAAATAATAAGATGCTCAATAAAAAGTGACAGAATGATAAAACAATTAGAAAGAAGCTTTGGAAAGGGCAAAGTAAAAGACTGAAATTACTTGGAACATTAAAGGGGGTCAACATACTATCCCGCACGAAATAGAAAAATATATACTTAATAATATAAAAATATGTTATTTCAAGTGATTTGTCAACTCACTTCACTTTTGGCGTGGATGCCATGATGAAGTTGTTTAACGTTATTTTGTAATTCCAAAATTATCACATAAAAATATGTTTTTGACAAACTAATTACTCTTATTCGCACTAACTGCAAGGGATAAACATGGAAAAGCAATGGTTATCCACATGGTAATCGCTACCTCTCTCTACACTAACATAGAGTTTTCTTTCAAAAACAGCTCGTATTTCTCAGTCTCCCTTCCAAGCATTCTTAAAAGAGAGATGAGCGTGATAGACATACAGAAAGCATTATCAAAGTCTCCAACGACGACGTCATTATGGCTGACATTGACACTGCCTATGGTGTCTTAGACTCACATTTTGCCTAATTTTCTAGGGCTTGGGTTTGATTTTTTCAGTTGAAGAGTTTTGAAAAATCATGGTTTTGTATGAAGTGGGAAAATATGGCCTTGAGAGTTGCTATCGACGAGTTCTATTGAATGGTCCCACTTGCTTCCTCATTGTTTTATTCGTCAATTGGAGATGGTGTATGGGTATTGGAATATTGTAGAGAGAAAAGGGTTTAGAATGTGATCTGCCATTCTTATTCTTGTATACTAACTGTTTGATAAATTATTTCAATGACAACATCTTTGTATACATCTTTCAGTTATACAATCCCTTTCTTTAAAATATGTTATTTCAAGTTATATGCCGACTATCTATACTATATTATAATGGAAACAAATCACTTTGGTGTGGATGCCATGATGAAGTTGTGTAACGTTATTTTGTAATTCCTAAATTATCACATAAAAGTATGTTTTTGACAAACTAAACGCTCTTCTTCGCACTAACGGCAAGGGATAATCATGGAAAAGCAATGGTTATCCACTTGGTAACTGCCACCTCTCTCAACACTAACATAGAGTTTCCTTTCTCCATGGCTTTCTCGGCATCTCTTCCAAACATTCTTAAAACAGAGATGAGCATGATAGACATACAGAAAAACATTATCAAAGTCTCCAACGACAACGTCATTGTGGCTGACATTGATGCTTCCTTATGGTGTCTTAGACTCTCACATTTTGCCTAATTTTCTAGGGCTTGGGCTTGATTTATCACATAAAAATATGTTTTTGGCAAACTAAACACTCTTATTCGCGCCAACTGCAAGGAATAATCATGGAAAAGCAATGGTTGTCCACTTGGTAATAGCTACCTCTCTCTACTCTACACTAACATAGAGTTTTCTTTCAAAAACAGCTCCTATTTCTCAGTCTCCCTTCCAAAAATTCTTAAAAAAGATAAGAGCGTGATAGACATACAGAAAGCATTATCAAAGTCTCCAGCAACAACATTATTGCGGCTGAAATAGACACTGCCTTCTGGTGTCTTCGACACTCACATTTTTGCCTAATTTTCTAGGGCTTGGGTCTGATTTTTCAGTTGAAGAGTTTTGAAAAATCATGGTTTGTATGAAGCGGAAAAATATGCGTCCGGATCCGCTAGGGTGATTCCCTACAGTGATCCTCTAGAGTGATAATTTAGGATGCGACACGTGTCCAATTAATGAAATCAATGGTTGAGATTTTTCCTCTCCAAAACGACGTCGTTTTGGTTTTGATTTTTTTTTTTTTTTTTTGCAGATCGGGAAGGAGGAAGAATGGGTTAGAGAGAGAGTCTCCTCCTTCTCTCTAGAACCAGACCCAGATCTCAAAAGCAGAAATCATGAAATTGATTCAATCTGATGGAGGAAGATCAAGATTTGTCCTTGGCTCATTGCTGTCCTTGTCCCTAGAAAATTGAGGTTTTCTGATCTGGGTTTTCTTGTTCTTGGCTCATTGCTTTTGTTTCTTGATTCAATCTGATGGAGGAAGATCAAGAACACAGGTTTGTTTGCAAGATTTGTCCTTGGGAGGTCACATGAGGGGTCACTTAGCCTCGATTTCAGCTAAAAAGCATGAAGATCATCAAAATTGTGAGAAGGTTTTGAGGGTTTCTGATTCAACCCAGAAGCTAGAAAAGCTCAAGAATGGCGATTTGGGTCTTGAAGGTGATTGTCATGGAAGCTATGGCCTGAGAGAGAACCCTAAGAAGACATGGAGGGTTTCAAACTGGGTTTTGGGGCAAGAAAGAGATCGGACGGCTCTGCTATTTTCCAAAAAAAAAATTCAGATTCTCAGTCCCAAACACTATCAACAATGGCGATCTCTGCAACTCCAAGATCAACGACCCATCTCTCTCTCCTCCTCCTAACCCCCCTCTCTCTCTTCTCTTGAAGCCATTCTTGATCTGCAAAAAAAACTTCAAAAAAACTGATTTTTTTTTTTTTTTGGAAAATCCTCACCAAAACGACGTCGTTTTGGTGAGGACAAAGCAGAGCCGTCCGATCTCCACTTTAGGAGATCACTCTAGAGAATTAACTCTAGAGGATCCGCTCGCGAAAAATATGGCCTTGCTAGTTGCTATCGACGAGTTCTATTGAATGGTCCCACTTGCTTTCTCATTGTTTTATTTGTCAATTGGAGATGGTGTATGGGTATTGGGATATTGTAGAGAGAGAAGGGTTTCAAAATGTGATCTGCCATTCTTATTCTTTCCCTTGGATAACTGTTTGATAAAGTGTTTCAATGACAACATCTTTGTATATATCTTTCAGTAATACAATTCCATTCTTTAATAAATGAAGTTTCGTAAGTTCTTAAAAAGTAATTAATTGATGGCATGGCAAATTTATAAAAATATGCAGCTTGTTTGGTTCTCGTTTTCAGAAAATAGTTTTTAGAATTTTTTTTTTATTTTCCGTATTTTAATGTTTTCAATGAATTTTTTCAATATTTTAAGTAATTTTTTTTTTTAATTTTTAGACACTCCTAACATAAATACATTTAAAAAGAATAATATTTGTGAATTTTTTTTTAAAAAAAATACACTAAATACCAAAAAATACAAAAAAAAATAATAATAAATGAAAATTAAGTACATTTTTCGTATTTTGTATATTTATTAATTTTTTTAAATATTTTTTCACAAATATTTTACTATTTAGATACATCTAAGTAAGTTGCATCTAAAAAATTTAAAAAATTGTTTAAAATTTAAAAAATGTTCACTAAAATTAAAAAAATAAGAAAAACAAAAAACACAATTTTTAAAAAATCGAATTCAGAAAACTGAAACCAAACACACTTATTATATTTGTTCAGGATGTTTTACGTCTATCGATTTCCAATATGTATACATATCATTTTCCATGTTAATCTTAATTAGTGCAAATCTTTACATGTTTACTGTGAGTTTATATCATGGTAAATTTATTTGGAATCAATAATACTTAAATGCACATTCAACCTATCAAAAAGAAATTAAAAGAAACACTACTATTTCTCTAAATTACAAATCTTTCTATAACTCCATCTATGTTTTATATCTTGCATTTTCTTACATTGTTACTCTTTAATGACTGACCCTTTAAACTTCTAGTTAAATTTAATACAATCTATTTTTCATTTTTATAATTCAGTGACACACACACACACACACACACAAGAAAAAAGAAAAAGAAAAAGAAAAAGATATAATGACCATTCATAATTGCATTTTTAAATTTGTGTATATGAAAATAACAAAATCTAAACTTGAACATGATACTTTTTTGCCAAATTCAAGTCGCCAATAATAATGATGATAATAATTCTTAGGTTCAATTAGGGCCATAATTATAATTTCATAGTCATTAATCAAAAAAAAAGAAGAAGAAGAAGAGGAAGAAGCTAACCACACCTGTGATTTGAATCAATAGCAGTCAAAAACCAATCTAAGCTCTATCTTGTAAGATCAAGTATACAATAAAAATCAATTTGCAGTAGTTAAGTAGTAGAGTCACTATTTTAAAAAAAAAATTAATAAAAAGTCCACCAAAACTAAAAAATCAGAATTTTTTCACCTATATATATACAGAATAAAACTTAACAGCTCAATAAATTAAAGAGTAAGATGAGAACTTACTTGAAGGACAGAACAAGACTGTGTTTTGCTGATTTTAAAATCTCAAAGATGCCAATCAACGGGAGAGGAAAAGAGACGAGAGTTTTGTGGCTCTACGGATATAATCAGCCATTAATGAATAATAGAGGACGAGCATTGCCCAAAAACAAAAAAAAAAAAAAACTGAGGTTTGGTCTTTGTAATAAAATAAAGATAAAAAGGCTGGTTGGAGTGTACTAAATACAAACGCGATACAGACCCCCTCCCCCTTCTCACCCCCTCCACCCCCACACACACACGTGGGGTTGGTGAGTGAAAAAAAAAAAAAAAAACAAACAGTTTTCAACCAATAAGAAGCAGAGGGGTCGTGGGGGTGCTGCCAAAAGGGGGCCTTAGTCTTTTTTGTACTAAATAAGTGTATTTTTTATCTTTTTTAATTAAAAAATTGAGAAAAAAAATATAAATGTTTGAATTAATTTTTTATTTTTTTATAAAAAAAATGTGTAATAAAAAATTGTATAAATAAAGTGTACAGTAGAAGAAAGATGAGTGGTTGTACGGCTGGTCGGCTGCCCTAACATGTCTTACTCAGAAAATAATTGTCTCATTCGAGATGAAGTATTTGAACAGTGATGGTCGGTCCGTGGGGGCCACCATGGGTCACATTTTAATAATTTGAATCATTGAATATGTACAACTCGTCGAGTATTATATGCTTGTAAAAAATCACGTTGATCGGATATCGATAGCTATATGATCGGATTAGTTTTTTTTTCAACAGTTAACTATCACACCATCCGTTTTGTTTATACAAAATTGATTTGATCATATAGTTCACGACATCCGATCAACGTGAGTTTTTATAGGCATATATTACTCGACGAGTTCTACATATTCGACGGTTTAGATTATCAAAACGAAACCCTTAATGGGCCCCCAAGAGCCCAACATTAGCATCAAACTTTGTGTCTTTACCTATGTAATTTTTTTTTCCCCAAAAAGTGTATAATGTCATTCCTACTTCACAAGTACAACTGACAGCATCCATCAAACTTTTGTATTATAAAAATATATAAAAATATTTTTATTTGTGAATAGTAATGACTTTTTTATTTTTTTGGTAACTTTTTAACTTTTTGAATTATTTTGAACTTGCCAAACTAGTCCTAAATTATAAAGAAAATACACTCCTTACTATATACTTTAATTACGTCATTTTTTTAATTATAATATTATTTTGATATTTTTGTTATTTAATTATGATTTTTTTTTTCTTTTAGTTATTTTTGAGAAATGTATAAATTCTTAATATTTGCTTAAAATATGGATAATTTCCTAAGAATTGAAATATTACAAATACTACCTTATCAAAATTTTTTAATAAATAAAATTAACTGAAAAAATAAAATTTCACTCTATTCTTCTATATAATAATAGAATTACTTAAATTATTTGTTAAAATAAAATTTTGAAATCATTAAAAACTATTAATTGAATTGATAATTTATTAATAAAAAAGTCATTGGTTGTGAAATTAAAAGTTCAAAAGGAAAGATATAATTTCTAGAATTACAAGGGATAATTTGTATTTTAAACAAATCTCATAGAGTGTATATGTAATTTACCCTAAAATAAATTTTAAGTTTTAATTTTATCAATTTTTTTTTTCTTCATTTAAAATACTAACCTTTTTTTTGTTTGTTAAATAAAACTAATAGAAAATTAGTATTTTAGTCATTAAATTTAATGAAAAAAATTATTTTAAACATTTTATATACACTATTTTTTCATCAAATTTACTTAATGAAAATAGGTAGATAGTTTACGTTATAAACAAATTAAAGATTAAAATTTAAATTAACAAAGTTAAAAATTCAAAATTTATTTAATTATAATGATCAAATCCCGAAATAAAAAAAAAAAGTGATTAATTAAAGGGATTGGGGGCTCACCACGGATTCCGTTTCAATAATCCAAACCGCTCAATGTGTAGAAATCGTCGAGTACTATATGCCTGTAAAAAATTACGTTGATCGGATAGCGATAGCTATTTCATCAGATCAAATTTTTGTTAACCATTTATTTTTTCACTGTCTATTTTTTTTTATACAAACTGATTTGATTACGTAACTATTGATATCTGATTAACGTGATTGTTTAAAAATTTATAGTACTCAACGAGTTTTACATATTGAACGGTTCAGATTATCAAAACGGAACCCGTGATGGGCCCTCACAGGCCCAACAGCACCCTCTAATCCAATCACGAACTGGAAAAAAGCCAAACCCTTTATTAAAAACCTTTATTCTGTCTTACATTTCCAATTAATATTATTTAGGAGAAATTGCATTTCAATTACATTTCTGCCCTTGATAAAATATTTTTCGTTCAAAGAATCGAAGTGTAGATTAAAGGTGCATAGTTTACAAAACATTGAGGATTGCTTTTTAAGAAATAATTTTATTTTCAAAATAGTTTAAGTTTTTGCGTGTAGAGTGTAAATCTATTCTTATATTTGGTACAAATCTTTTTTATATGTCAAAGTTGTACTAATAAAAATTTTATTTATAACCCCTTTTAAGAGTTGCGTACCATATGCAATTTACTTATAACCATTGGATTATAATATAATATGATGGTATGCATCTCCCTTTTTATTTATCAAACCCTTACCCTTCCATTAAAATTTTCTACTGACTTTGATTTTTATACTATTTTGTCTCTCCCTTCCTGGGTTATCTCAGAATCTCAAGGTTTATGGCAAACTTGATAATGATTTTATGGTATTTCTATGTAGTGTTTACCTTCATTAATTACTGCAGTATTTAGGAACCATATATTTTCTTCTAGGGCTTACTTAATCTTGTTTTGTGATATTTGTAATATTGTTTATGTTGTTCGTTTTTTGATGATATGTAAGATGTTTGCAAAAATGATTTAATTTGTTAGCGATTTAAACATATATTTCTATTATCTCATATACTATTATATATGTGAACACAATGTGTGGATGCAATTTGATCACGCTATTTAATTTTCACTAATTTTTGGTAGCTCGAGAGATTGTGCCATAATTTGGCTCAAAATCTATATGGACATCCACTTCACCAAACTAAAGCAACCTTAGCAATCCTTGTTAGCAATCCTTGTCATCTATAACTTCCATAAAATTATAAATTGACCCAATAAAAAAATAATAAATAATAATAATAATAAATAAAATAAAATAAAATTACAAAAAGTATACATAGTAAATAAAAGAAAATAAAATAAAATTACAAAAAGTATACATAGTAAATAAAAATTATATTTTCAAATAAACTTAGAATTAGTAATTATATGCTTTTAATTACAACACTTAGAGCTAAAATAAAAGATAGTTTAGATTATATTTCTGAATTAAAAAGTGAGTTCAATAGATTAAATTCTCTTTTGACTATTGCCTCAGGACAATTTATAAATTATAACCAAAGAATTGCTAGTATTAAAAATAAAATATTATTAGAACAGGCAAGTGTAGATTATCAACGAGAAACTATTACAAGAGTTAATATTAAATTAGATCCATCACAAATTGGTATTAGACCCCAGCCTTGCCAATAATCCTTGCATGAGTATTAAATATAATGAAAAAGTAGAATCTGATAACTTCAATAATAATACTTCTTTACAAATAATAATAGAACTAAATAATACTTTAATTAGGCTATTAAAAGAAATTAATGAAAAACTTAGAACTAATCAATTAGAAATAATAAACGAAATTAGATATTTTGTACAAAATCCGGAAAAACAAGTAGCTTTTTTCGAAGAAAAACAAAAAGATTTAGACCTATATCACTATCCATATAAAGGTAATAATCCGGAGGAACCCTTTGAATTAATTTTACCTACAAAACAAAAAGATAATAGAGTTAAGTAACTATAGCTTAAAACAGTTAGAAGAAATGGTTGAAAAAGAAAATGATAATGAA
The DNA here is from genome assembly GCA_025200525.1 of Camellia lanceoleosa. Lineage (NCBI taxonomy): Eukaryota > Viridiplantae > Streptophyta > Magnoliopsida > Ericales > Theaceae > Camellia > Camellia lanceoleosa. The sequence goes on along the minus strand of CM045769.1, from coordinate 27,936,061 downwards.
ATAAAATACAAGATAATATTACAAATAGATGAACTATTAGATATGGTAGATAAAGAAATAATAGAGGAAATAACTAATGAGAGAATTAGGGCTGTTCAAAAATCCATTCAAACCGGTAATCCGGACCGAACCCGGTCGAATCATACGGTTTGGTTTAGTTCTATTAAGAATTGATTTGGTTTCGGATTAAGAAATATGAGAACCGTAAAAACGGTTCGGTTAATGGATTTTATGAAAAAACCGCGGTTTGAACCGAACCGAACCAAACCGAATTTTAAAAAATATATATATATAATATCAGGTTTTATTTTTATTAATTGATTTTTTATAATTTTAATGATATTAGGATGGTATAGATATGTAATATTGAGTAATGCCTTAATATTATTAGTTTTTATCATGAGTTAAATGTGATTAGTTTGAGTAATTATTTTGCTAATATTAATAATTTATTCTTATAAATAGAAATTTTTGGAACCGTAAACCAAACCGAAACCAAACTGTTTTTTCGGTTTGGTTCTGGTCCGGTTTTACAAGTGTAATGGTCTGGTCTGGTTCTCAAAATCACAAAACCGTTAGGATCGGTTCGGTTCTTGGATTTTCTCAAAACCGAACCAATCCGAACCGTGTACACCCCTAGAGAGAATAGAATTAGAAGAAGATATCTATAAATAATTAGGATTAATTAGCTTGGAAGAAATGGAACACATTTCCCTTGAAGAATTAAAACAAATAATGGGAAATAATGACGCAAAAAAAGAAAAAGAAAATAATGTACTAGAAAATTTCAAAGATATAGAAAAAGACAATGCCTTCGAAGAAGAAACTAATAATGTTAATGATATGGATATGGCAATAGTAAAACAAGAAGGAAGTAGCTCGTCTGTCCCACCTAATCCAAATTATCTAGATTTTAGAAATTTTACCAGACAACAATTAGAAAATAATACCAGAAATTATGAATATAGAAGAAGAATGGGACGTTATAGTTATCTAAAAAGAGGGTCTTTTGCTATAGGAGCATCCAATTATGCTGATTTTACCTCTAAGAAGGAAGTATTCTTAAGAGATGTACCACTAAAGCCAATAAGTAATAGAAAGTATTTATTAGATATTGATTGTACTACAAATACAAGTGAGGTAATAAAATAATGAAAGAGAGGCATGCACCATGTCTTAAATATTCATAGCAGCAGTTGGGGCACACAAAGTTTTCTAAATTATATTAAACATAGCTTTACGAGTACAGTAGCAAGTTGGTATGACAACCTAAGAGAAAGTGACAAAGAAAAATTAACAACAGAAACTATCTCAGAAGGTATGTCAAACCTATTTGTAAAATATATTGAAGAAAGATTTGTAGGAAAAGAGTGGGATGAAGATAAAAGAAAAAAAAATGGAATATGGAATATATAGAAAATTATATAAGTGAATACTCCTATTATTATTATCAAATAGGTAGAAATAAAATTTATTTAACCACATTTTTTTCCATAAATTACCATATCCTATAAATGTTAATATAGAAGAAAAATATGAAAAATGGTTAAAAGAACAAGGAGATGCCACAAGTGACACCTTGGGTCATAGAATTAAACATCTAAGAGAATGGGCAGAGCAGGAATGCATGAAAATGAAGCAATATTTATGGCAAATATCTAATTCATGGGGATGTGAGCCTTCAAGAAGAAAAACATACAATAAGAAAAAGAGAACATTTTATAAAAGAAAAAGTTTTAATAAGCAAAGAGGAGAAAAATATAAAGAGAACATTTTATAAAAGAAAAAGTTTTAATAAGCAAAGAGGAGAAAAATATTAAAAAAATATTATAAAAAAACCCTATAATTTCAACAAAATAATAAGGTTTTTTAGAAAAAGAAAAATAATTGTCCAAAAGGAAAAAAGACCTATAAAATAGGCCACTTTGCTAATCAATGCAGAAATAAAAAGAATAAAAAAATAATAGAAGCCTTAGGCAGTCTAGATTATGTGGAATTAGAAGAAGAAGAAACTTTAGAATTAGCTTTAGGAAATAATAAAGGAATAATAGAATTAATTGAAGAAGAAATAGAAATAGAAAACGAAGACTATAGTGATACCGAGGAAGAGTTAAATTTTATGATGACAGAAGAAATAAGTATAGAAAATTTGAGAGGAGAACAATTTGTCATAGAAAATTCTCAAAAAAAAAAAAGAAAAAGATTGGATATTACCAAAAATACGAAAAGACAAAATATATCAGAAATCAATATTCAAATTAAAAAGTAAATATATACGTGAAAGGATGAAAGGAGATATTGAAATTAAGGATTGTGAATATGAGGTAGGAGAAATAAATTTAATAAATTATGAAAATATATTAAAGAATAATAAAGATAATAAATATAAATATATGCATATAGGGAGTGTACAAATACAAATAACACCATTATTTGATGACGGACAAGATATAGATATATATGCATTTTTGTGTGATATTAGACAATGAAATTTTGAAAGATCCATAATCAGTGGAATAAAAACTAATCTATGTGGATGACCATTAGGTTTTAATTGCAGACCAGGATATTATATTAGCTTAAAAGATGGATTCATAAATAAATTTTTAACTCTAAAAATAAAAACCATAGGAATCGATAAGCATGAAACCACCTATCCATTAAGGATATTTTGAAAAATAATATACAAGTTAGATAATACTATAAATCCTAAAGTGCAACACAAATTATAAAAGCAGATAATTTGAACCCATCAATAAAATACCAATAGATAGAATTACACTTAAAAGAATAAATCCTAATGAGATCAAGTTAGACAATTGATGGATAGCAAGTTTCAATAATCCTAAAAATATTACAAAAAGAAAAAATATAATTAAAATCGATAGTATCCGAAATATTAAAATAGAAACTCTTAGCACAATAGAAAATAATGATGAAATGGATAACGTAAGCATATCGTCAGGAAGACACTCTATAGATAATTCTAGTATACAATCTAGAAGGAGTTCAGTTAGCAAAAGAATAATAGGATATAGAACTACCAATGTGCCAGTATATGAAGATGAGGAGAATCTTATGGCATAGACAAAAGACGATGAAGAAGAGGTACAAAAAGAATACGATACATTTGTAAAATGGTATAGCAAAAAGAATGAAGAAAATAAAATGTCATTATCATACACTAATGTTAATAGTATATATATACCAGTAAAAATACACATAGAAGGATTTAATACCTACGAACTATGTGCTTACTTATATAGTGGATACTCAGTATGTTTTTGAAAAATGAAACTCTTTCCCGAATATATGTGGAAAAAGAAAATCCACCATTAATAGTTTGAATAGGTAACAATAGTACAATGATACATACTGATACTATAGAAGATTTAGTTATCAAAATTAATTTAGTTACCTTTATCATTCCTAAACTTTGGGTAACTGATCAACCATCACATGATGTAATTGTAGGCAATAATTTTCAAAGATTATACAACCCTTGTACTCAAACATTACACTCTGTTATATTTACAAATAACAATAAACCAATTGAAGTCTTAAAACTAGAAGCAGCTGTTACACATCACAATATTGATTTCGTACGCAGCAAGCATGGTGAGGAGGTAATCTCTCCAACTGGGCGCGAAACTACACTAAGTATTAAAGAAATTAATATTCAAGAAGAAATTCAAAAAGAGCAGCAAGAAAGATGCAAAAATTTGTATAGTGAAGATCCGTTAAAATTTTAGCATAGAGATAAAAGTATAGCTAAAATAGACTTAATCGATCTTAATAAAATAATTAGAGTAAAAAAATGGTATATAATTATAATGATAGAGAGGAATTCAGAAAAGAAATAGAAGATCTCAAACGAAAAGGATTAATTAGAGAAAGTAAAAGTCCATATAGTAGTCCAGCATTTATGGTCAGAAATCATGCGGAGATTAAAAGAGGAAAGGCTAGAATGGTAATAAATTACAAAAGATTAAATGATAATACCAAAAGAGATGGTTATTTTATTTCAAATAGGCAAGTCTTTTTTAACAGAATACGAGGCGCCTCCTTATTCTCCAAAATGGATTGTAAAAGTGGATACTGGCAAATAAAAATGGATAAAGACAGTATCCCACTAGCCTTTAGTGCACCACCAGGACATTATGAATGGCTTGTAATGCCATTTGGGTTAAAAAATGCACTTCAGATATTTCAAAGAAGAATGGATAACATCTTTAAAGAATTGAATAATATTTGTCTTGTATATATAAATGATATTTTAATTTTTTTTTTTAGATCCATAGAACAACATAGAATAGATATCAAAATAATAACAAAAAAAAAAAAAAGTGAAGAACATGGAATAATGTTAGGTGAAAAGAAATGTGTATATGCACAAAAGGAAATAGAATTTTTAGGACTTGAAATAAAGGCATGATCAATAAAAATGCAAAGTCATGTTCTTGAAAAAATTAATAAATTTCCTGATAAAATCAAGGATAAAAAAAATAATTAGAAAGATTTTTAGAATGTTTAACTTATGCCTCAAATTTTATAAAAAACCTAGCCAAAATAAGAAAACATTTACAAAAGAAACTAAAAAAGGATGAGAGTTGGACTTGGAACTCAGTCGACTCCACTTTAATGAAATTTTTAAAAGAAAAATGTAAAGATTTAACTACCCTAACTCTTCCTAATGAAAATAAGTTAGTATTAGAAACCAATGAAAGCAATAATCACTGGAGCACAGTGTTAAAAAAAAAAAAGAAAATAATCAACTATGTAGGTATTATAGTGAAAGTTTAATTAAGCTGAATGTAATTATCCCACCATGGAAAGAGAATTATTAACTATAATAAAAGGCATAGAATTTTTTTTAATATTTTGGCACCAAACCATTTTTAATAAGAGCTCATTGAAAAGGCCTACTAGGCTTCGTAAATAAGAATTTATCTAACATGCAGTCGCAATGAAGGCTTTTACAATGATAACTCTAGTTAAAACAATTTACCTTTGATATAGAACATATTAATGGTAATAAAAATAGTTTAGTAGATACTCTAACTCGAGAACTTGCAAATGGCTCCACACCCACAAGACTTACATCGCCAGAGAAGGAAACACTCCTGGCAGAAACTCAAGAAATGCTAGACTTGGTGACACAAGACAATGCTGAAATTATCAGAAAAATGCAGGGTATAGGAAAGAGTCGTTCTGTGAACGAGCTTATTAGAACAACCCATTTAGTAGCAAAAACCTTTTTAAGATTAGAAGTATTATATTCATTTGTTCAATTCCCTGATGACATCCAAGATAAAATAAAAAGATGTACGTTTATTAAGTTATTTCTGAAATGGTATAAAGGATGTGTCGCCTATTTGGAAACTCAGTGGTGCTACTTTATTAGACGAACTAACTTGTATAGTTACACAATGTTAAAAGTTTCATTTGATCCAGACAATGTTATCAGCCGAAAAGATCCTTTGGTTCAAATGTGGAAATTGGGAATAATCAATACATTCGACGTTTCACCTCACCCACGGAGTACTATGTTTACTCAGCTCACCAAATTCCAAGAATTCATGTTTAGAAGAATTTATAGTCTTTGAAGAATATCCAAGCATGGCACCCATCACATTTACAACTGCCCAAACAGAAGTAAAGGATGAATATTTAAATGCAACTCACTATTTGATAAAAGTCAAAGACAATAAAGACGTGATTTCCTACAAATGTGATTGGTTCAAAGATTAGGATGAACCTTTTATATTAGATCCAACAGAAGCAAGGGCAAGAGGATTTTTCCTAATATCTCACGAAACTACAGAATTAGTGAGAGTTGGATTCAAATTAGTTCATTATGGGAGGACTACATTTGCAATAACACCGTCCTTGGTAGAAAAATTAATTGTTCCAAGATTGCCTTATGAATCAGTATATGATTATTTGGAATTGGTATAATCATGGACATAATTATCAGAAAGATGATGTAAAATTTTGGAGAAATATCTTATGGAACAAGATCTAGAATGATGGAATGAGATGTTTAAAGAGTATGATGAGAACTACGATCTTAGTAATATCATGGGTGATGAAGGGGTGTGGAGTCTAGACAATGCAATGGATTGACAAAACCATAGGCAGTTTGGCAAAACCGTGGCCTGAAGGCTACAATTCCATGTGACTACCCCACCAGTTGTCTCTTGTTCATAAATAAATCAGCATGTAGCCATGACACCTGCTTGTTTGTCTTCTAGTAACAATAAAATACAATATATAAAATATTGTATATTTATAGAATATGTGGAAATCCAAACTTGAAGGTCCACAAGGTGCCTATATAAAGGCCTTGAGGGAGAGAAAAAGAGGACAGATTACTTAGAGTATACTTGAAACTAAGAGAGAAGTTTGGTTCCTAAGCCTTCTTAGAGCAAACAAAACTCTAGCAATCTAATAGTCTACGGACACCCCTTTCCTTGTAAATCTTTGTTCAATAAATAAAAAACTTTTTCATTTTTAGAAAAGAGTGTGTTATTACTATATGTCAAGTTATTGATCTTAGGTCTTCTGCATAACCAAAGAAGCGGTTTTTGAAGTTACAATCTGAGGTAGGAAACGAAACAGATCTATGCTGAGCCTGATCTAAGGAAGGAAAGGTTGAGGGTGGCTACCTCTGTAAACTGGAAGCTTGCCAACGCCAGAGCCCCACGCTAACTACGTTCAGGTAATGGTCAAAATCTTTAGATACTGTTCTTATTTTGAAAGTATAGTGGGCCTAAAATCAAAACATCTAAAACTTTTTTCCTTTTTTTATGAGTTTTGATCACCATTTATATATCCAAGACCTATTTCTAGATCGTAATCAAGTAATAATAATAATAGCAAACTGTCACCAATGGCGTGAATTTTTACAAAATCTACTAAATACCGATGCTGCTAAAGATATAGAATTTACAAGAAAAAGAATTGATAAAATATCTCAAGAAGTCGTATATTATCAAGAACAACTAGGTTTAGTACCCTAAAAAAAATCAATATTTTTCCATATCATCGCCACATCATCAATCCACATCATTTGAGCCAATTTGAGTCACAAAAATTTGAGCTACCAAGCAACACCCTTTAATTTTTGAAATTATTCAAATAAAAACTCAATTTTCTTAGGTGATTCAACTCAATATTTCACTAATTGTAAGGGTAAAAGATGAAGAATACAACCCTATAGTTATACTCCACGTCCATACTGTTCACAATTTGACTCTATTACCTTCTCACAGTTTAGTTTTCTTCTTTATCACATCATGCAATTCGACGACAGAAACATAACCGTTATTCTCTCCCTTTTTTTCTTTCACAGTATGTATATGTTCTTTCTCCTTTAAATTCTAAGAATTCTTTTATGTTCTATGAACAAGTTGGTTAACTTTGTTGTTTTCTGAAATATGTGCCTATATTTATGTATTTTTATAAATTAGATTAAACTTGCTCAATATATATCTTATATCTTATATATATATTAGTGCATTATCCGTGCCGATGGTACTTCTCAACAAATAAAACTCACATTAGGTTAACTTGAATTCATGTGTGAAATTGTAATGTTAGGAATTAAGAACTTATTTAATATTAGAAAGTGTATAAAAAATGCTAACCCGTGTTCTATGAGCATTATTTAATGTTAGAAAGTGTATAAAAAGTCTCTTGAAAATATGTAAAAATATAAAAATATGTATTGATTTTAGTGAAAGTATATTGAATTTAGCAAGAAATGTATTGTGTTTTTCAAATTTATTTATTTATTTATTTTTTGTCTTTTATTACTTGTGCCCTAGGGGGCACTTGTTATGAAGACCCCCCTCCAAAAAAAAAAGAGGAAGAAAAATATTCGGTTAGAGTGTGCAACCACTTAAAGGTTGCACATCAAAATTAGGAACCATTAGATTAGGTACCATGTTCTTTCCAGTTAATACTCAGCAAGTGAGTGTAGGATGTTTTCGAGGGTACCCAAGTGTGCCCAATAGTTCAAACCCTTGATTTCTGATCTGATATCACTAGTGCAGTGTGAAACAGAAAATGAGAGTTCAAATCTGGCAACTTTATAGAAAATTCATTTATTGCAAAATATGCCAGAAATGGACTACATCACTATATCTCAGAGTCGTGACCTAATCTTTTTAGGAAAATTAGGAAATCCATGACTCGTGTCAAAGCCACTGTTTGTCATAACCAAATATGCCTCGGTTTGGAACCTTGGGTATGAGTGGGAGAGGTCATGAATTGAGCACCTCCGCTCATCCAATCAAAGGATCGACCTCTACTAACCCATGATATAAGTTTTATAAACATTATATGCTCATGTTCCGGTTTTAATAATGCTAACATTACTATGTGAAGCAATCAACTATAGATCATGTTGCTCATCTTGGTTTATGTTCTGATTTCATGTATTTTGAAAGGATTTTTGTAGAACTCAAAGAAAACTAAGTTCACACATATGGCCATCAATAACATTCTAACTTGAGCAATACAACCTCCATCCACTAGCATTCATACAGCTATTCCAGATAAGCAAGTAGCTACATGGTATGATGCTGGACATAGTAAAATAACATACATGCACAACCAGGATGCCAAAACTAGAAATGCTCACCTAGTATTTGTCTATGACAAGCCAAAAATAATATGTTCTATTCATATGCATGATCCTATATTCAAATAGCCAATGCAATACATACACAAAATGCAACTAAGGATTCGGCCACATGGTATAATGCCGGACATAGTAGAATAACAGACATGCATAACCAAGATGCTAAAACTAGAAATGCTCACCTAACATTCATCTATAGCAAGCTAAAAACAATATGCTATATACATATGAATGATCCTATATTCAAATAGCTAATGCAATACATACAAAAAATGCAACTAAGGATTTTGCTACTAATACGTGATATGTGTATCATCTCAAGGCATGAGGTAGCGCACATAATTAGTTTAGAAATGATAAATTCCACAAATGCAAATGAGCCAAACTCGAATACATGAAAAATGTATGCAAGCCGTGAATATGATGAATAAGACGTAATGTTATATACAGAAAGCATGTAAATAAAAGAGATAAAAAGATGTGGGTTTGAGACTCATTATAATAATTCAAATGAATAAGAAAGGGAGACGAGAGAGAAAGAGATTATTACAACAATTGAATGAATAAGAAAAATGAGACGGAAGAAAGAAAGAGAGATTATTACAACAATGAATTGATTTAGCGAAATTACTACTGAATCTAACAAATCATACTAAAATAATGAAATTTACATAGCAACTCCAAAATGCCCAGGAGAACACTTCCCAAAAACTATCTTGTTCTGTTTTGGAAAAATCATTTGGTTGTACATATACTTATTCGGCCGATTGAAAAGGTGTTTGGCCGAACATATCCTTCAAGAGAAACTCTGATTGGTGCAAAAGTTCCAGAATAGAAGCAAAATACATTTTCTAAGGGTTGCTCATCCCTTCTACCTCTCCCTCTTGCAAAGAACATTCAAGGGATAAGTAGATAGGCCTCAACCCTTTACAAACTCACAAATGGCCGACTCTGAAAACGGTGAGGCAATGGGCACCCAAAACCTTTTCCTCTCCATTTTTGCCGACTCTTGAAACGGCGGGCTTGTGGACACCCAAAATCAAGTTTTCCACATTCGCCAACTCTATAAACGGCAAGCTTGTGGACACCCAAAAACCTTTCCCACATTCGTCCAGCGATATGGGCAGTATGGCAATTGGGCACCTTGACTCTCCGCGCGGGTACCTAATACAACACACAACTCAATTCCCGAAAGTTGACTTAACTACCCGGACTCATACGCTATTTACACCCTTGACATTTCCAAACATCCACAAGATTGTAAAATCACATGAGAAAATTATAATGCACATGATGCATGAGTTTTCAAATCCAATTTTCCTAAGGTTTGTTCAATTCACAACAGCATTTAATTGTATCAACAATAAAGGTTTTCTCCAATCCCACCATTTTCCACAATCATTCACCCAATTTAAAGATTTATGAGTCAATTTGGCCAAACCCACTATTGAATCAAATTTGAAAATTAGGGTTTTTTTAGAAATTTGGGGCTTTCCTCCCATTACGATATAAAAGTTAATATTCATTCCCAACATAAAGAATCAACAAGAAACTCTTACAATATCTCCCACAATTTTTAGATATAAGCTCCTATTAACTAAACAAACCACTTTAATTTAACAAAAACATCTCATACCATATTATACCTAAGAATTACCACATATATATCGCAAATTAAGAATATAATGAGTTAAAAGAACCCCAACCTCAAGATTGAAGGAAAAAGGTGAATACCCAACTTCAAGCTTCAAGAAAAGAGAAAACAATTGGTAGGACTTTTGATCTCGACTTGTTCTTCAACCCTCTTTGAAGATCTAAGGTGGATCTTGGTGGAAATCAAGGAAAAATCAAGTGTTTAGGGATAGGGTTTCGGAAGAAGGGTGTTAGAGAAAGAGAAGAAGAATTGGAAAAGTGAGAAAAAAAAGTATTTGATCGACTTTTAAGTGTGTTGTCCTGACCAGACCGCTCGAGCAGTGAATACAAGATTCCAGAAGTTTTGTGGAGCTACAGTGAAAATACCGGGAGCCTGGATTCTACGCTCGAGCTACCACTCCATCGCTCGAGGGGTCTTGCCTGTAAACATGTGAGGTACTGGGAGCTGTGCATCTATGCTCGAGCGACCAAATGACCTCTCAAGTAGACACCCAAAACAAACTGTTCAACCTATCCTCCTTAAAGAATTTCGTCCCCAAAATTTTATAATTCCTGCCAAAACAACTCCAACAATTTCCAAGGAAGATGAATGCCACATTAACAATAACTTCAATCATCACAACATCACCAATTGAAAACGAAAATCAAATCAAAATTTTCATTACGACACAAAAGTTCAAGTCTTTACGGAAATCAGCATTTTTACCTCACTCTATTTCATAAAGCAAGATGTATATATTGATGAACACAATCATCTAACAAAATTACACATTATGAATTAAGTCCGGATACTTTTCTCAGATCTCGACTTCTTGTTCCCAAGTAGCTTCTTCTACTCCAAGATGATGCCACAATACTTTCACTAAACAGATAGTCTTACCTCTCAAAACTTGTTCTCAGGAGTCTAGGATCTTCACAGGTCTTCCTCGTATGAAACATTTTCACCCACTTCTAAACTCGTCTAATCTAAAACGTGGGAAAGATCGGGTTCATACTTGCAAAGCATAGAAATATGAAACACGTCATGTATTCCAGACAATTGTAGTGTAAGGTAGGACGATAGGCTACCTTTTCCACCCGTTCAATGATATCAAAGGGACCGATGAATCTAGGTGACAACTTCACACTTCACCCAAATCTCATCAAACCCTTCCTAGGCTATATATTCAAAAACACATGATTGCCCACGCGAAAAGATAGAGGTCTCTTTCTTCGATCGGCATAACTTATCTGTTGGCTTTGGGCCGCAATTAACCTCGTCCGAATGAGGGCTACTTTCTCGATGGTTTCAAAAACCAACTCTAGCCCAAGCATGGGTGAATCCCCTACCTCGGTCCAATACACCGGTGATCTACACGGACACTCATACAAGGCTTCAAAAGGTGTCCTCCCAATGCTAGCTTGAAAACTATTATTTTAGGTGAACTCTGCTAAAGGTAAGTGTCTCTCCCAAGAACCTTTGAAGTCTAGTACGCAAGCTCTTAACATATCTTCCAAGATTTGGATAATGCGCTTGGACTGTTTGTTGGTTTGAGGGTAATAGGCAGTGCTAAAGGTAAACTGAGTGCTCATGATAGTTTGTAAACTTTTCCATAACCATGCAGTAAAGCGAGGGTCTCTAGAACCCCATGAAGCCTGACAATTTCCCCAGCATAAAGTTCAGCTAGGTAATCAACTGAATCGCTCATACACATAGTTGTAGACACCCCATTTTTGACCGTCCTTAAGACTTGGACGTCACCGCTTGAACACTCGGTGATCATCCATGTTTGTGTTCGTCTTGAGTTCCCAGAGGTCTCGGCTACGCACCTTGCCTCAAGATCTCTCGACTCGACTGTTTTGTGTCTGGTTTTGCACCAAACACTTGTGTTTTGCCTTTGAGAGGCAGGGTAGGGCTTGTAGACCATCCCCACCCATCACCGGCCGTGGCTTGAGGCCACCGGCTGTGTTTTGTTGTCACCAGCCAAATGTTTGGCCGGCCAGCACTCTAGATGGCCGGCCGACTATCTTTTTTTGGTCAATTGCATTTTTGGCCAGCTGACTACTGTGCATCTGCTTTTGCAGATATTTTTGTGCAACTGGCATGCACTTTCACTCAGTCCATACACGTGTATGGAAGGATGGCCCTCTTGTTAGCTTCCTTTGGAAGCTTTACAAGACTAAATTGTCTATAAGAGGAGGTCTTCTCTCCCTCTTTAAAGGTTAGACAATTTAGACAGAATTTTCAGAGGGTTTTGAGCTTTAGGGTTAGGGTTCATAATACCCTCCATCTCTATATCTCTCTCTCTTTGTTTTGTGAGTGTTTTTGCCTTAGTTTTGCACACAAACACCCACCATCACACCTTTTCTTGGAGCTGAGGCCCTTCAGGGTTGTTTTTGGAGTTTTGGAACTGGTTTGAGCCTAAAGAACCAGCTGGTCCACCATTGGTGAAGAGGGTCTACAAGGGTAAGAAACTTGTCCCTTTATTTTCCATTTTGCATTGTATTTTTGCCTACCTTGCATCTATTTTTGAGCTTTGTATATAACATATAAAAGTTCTGATTTTTAGTGCTCTAAATAGTTGGTTAAGGTTGCTTTAAGCTTTGGGGTTGTTTGACCCCTCTTAAGCCTTGCAAGGCTCCATTTTGTGCCATTTTGGTTGAGCTCCGGGACCATTGTTTGGGCCTCCTCACCACTGAAATCTTGAGGGATTTTAGTGATGAGAATGGTGCCTTGAGGTCCTAGGAATGAGAGGGCCACCCTCTCTTCTTATTGTCCTTGAAAAGGGCCATTTTTGCCTCTTGAGGGAGCATCTAGTCTAAGTGTGTGTTGGCCATGCCTTAGCTGATTTTCATGCTTATTATGTCATAATATGCCTCTGTTTTTAGTTGGTTTTGGTACACCATGCTTGCTTAGCATACATGCCTTGTAATGCCATATTGTAGCCTTAACATGTTTTAGGCTTTTACCCTTGTTCAAGCATGCTTTTGGCCAAGCTTTGTGAAGCTTTTGTGTTTGTTTTAGCATGCTCAAGTTCTGTGTTTGGTCGTTTTGGTCAACCATAACATGTATTTCATAGCTCCTTTACATTGTTAGCTTGTAGGCTTTAAGTATGTGAAGTGTTGAGCATGCATTGCTTGCATCATTTCAGTGGTTTGGAACCACTTAACATGTCATTTCAGTCCCCATGACATGCTTGCATGCTTGCCTTTGATGCCTCTTTGATGCTTTGAAAGCTTGTGTTGTATGCTCCATGTTTGGCAACTATGCATGCTTTTGGATTTGAGCCATTTAGATGCCATCTAGATGTGTTGTTGGCTTTGTTTTAATATGTTAAAACTCTATTTTTGATCATTTAATTCATGCCATGTTTGGGTTTTGTTAAGGGTAGTTTAATGCCCCTTAGCTTACTTTGAGTTTTGGACCTTGGTTGCATGCCTTGGTTTGTCTTGTTTAATTGATTTGGCATCATATTTAACATGATTTCAAAGCTTATTATGTATGCTAATTGTCCATGCTATGCCTCTTTTAAGTGTGCTTAAAAGTTGCCTTTATGTGCTTAAGTGTTGGCCTATTAACATGTGCATGTGTGTGTGTGTGTTGGACCTCACTTCCATAGCATTGGCCACTGTTTTGGACCTAGTAGAGAGCTGTCCAAGTTAGTGTAAGACCATCCTTTGCATGTTGATGCATGCTCACCTTGTATGTTGTTACATACTTGTGTGTTGTTGCATGTTTTGGTTGCTTAACATGATGCATGCCTTGCATACTTGCATGCTTAGATCACATCTTGTATGCTTGTCACTCTCATTGTTATTCCATATCTTGCATGCTTGCTCGCTTAGGTTGTATGCCTAACATGCATTGTGCATTACTTTCTTTCATGCCCATGTTGCATACTTAGTTAACATGCCTAGGTTGCATTGCATGAGCACACATGCCTTGCCTCTTGAATTGAGTATGATAGAGGTTGGGTTTCACTTGTTTGTTTGATGTGCATTGCATTCCATATCAAAATGCACATTTGATTCTTTGGGCCATCATGCATGGAAATGCGCAATTGGTGGTCCGAGAACCGAAGACCATATCCCTTTGAGTCATAAATATGATAAGGGGCGCGATTGGTGCATACATTGCTTGAAATGCATTGCCATGCCAAGTTCTGCCCTCTCCTGCTGTCAAATACAGATTCTGCAGGAAGATTTGGCCGGCCGGCCATCTTCAGTGCCGACCGGCCATCATTTTTGGCCGATGGATCAACTTTGTGGCCGGTGACCATTATCTATGGCCGGTGGCCAATCCCCTCAGCCGGTGGTGTTCCACAGCACTCAGAGAAGTAACCCTAAGACTTTGGCAGTCATCAGAGGAGCAAAGCAGGGAAAACAAAGGCAACATGCGCATGGTGGCGGATTTCCGAGCAAAACCGAACGCGCATTGCATTGGGTCTTCATCCCGAGACTATTTACTGCTTAATTAGATTAATTAATTTGTTAATTAATTAAGTGGCTTGTAATATTGGTTAGCTGGCTAGTTAGTTAATCTGTATTATTCTTTCGGTCCCTCCGAGTGAGGGCAAATTTGTAATAAGTGTGCGTGAGTGTGTGTATGTCTTCCAACCTCACATCTTTCTTCCCTTTTATTTAACCACTTACAATGGTTAGATTTAGGGCATATTCCAATTAGCATACTTATGCTTCGTATGCGTGTATCCATACATTTGTCTTACATGGACCGGGCTCGATACATCATACTAACTGCACTTGTATTTCAATTCCAAGTTGAATACCTGTTAGTTGCAGCATTTCACATGCCATCTTTAGGATAGCCGAGCCTATTATAGTTGCATTTTGCACATGAACTAGGATCATGCATATGATTACTAACTAGTTTCTGTTTTGGCTCGGAATACTCTATAAGTTTTTATGCTTTAGCATACCGCATGCGTGTGAGTGTTGCCATAATAGCATGATTACTATGAGGCTAGCTGCTTATGTGATATAACTGCCTGAATGCCTATGGGTGAAGGTTGGATTGTTTGAGTTGGAACAACTCATTGAAATCCGTGTTTTAGCCTACTTGCGAGTAGCAAATTCCAAAGCGTTTTCCAAACAAATGGATATGTAATGTTTTGTTCCAAATTAGACGATCTAGTCTATACTTGTTTGCTGTGCGCATAACATAGTAAATCTAGGCTAATAACCGGAATAAGAACGCATAAAGTTTTCACAACAAGATATCACGGTTAGTAGAGGCCGATCTTTGATCGGGCGCGAGGGGATGCTCATAGCTGACCTTCCCCAATCGTACCCAAGCTCCCGAGCCGAGGCAACTTTGGTGATGACGGACACGTGGCCTTTGGCACCGAGTCAGGGTTTCCTAAATTTCCCAAAATAAAATATTTAGGTGGCGACTCTGTATCTGGCAAAGCAGTCCATGTTTGGCACTTCTTTTCTAAAAATCTGTTTTTCTCAAAACGATTTGCCAGACTTGGACTCTTTGGTTCAGATTAAGAACCGTGACAATTTGAGTCTGAACTGTAGTAGACCCACAAAACGAACAAAACGGGACTCATCCTCCCGGGGCGTTCGGGGGACGTCTACAATAGTGAGAAAATGAGCTGACTTAGTCAGTCGATCTACAACAACCCAAACCATGTCATTACCTCTTTGAGTTCTAGGAAGGCTCGAAACAAAGTCCATTGTGATGTGTTCCCATTTCTATTCGACTATAGGCAAGGGTTGTAATAACTCGGTTGCCTTTTGGTGCTCTGCTTTGACTTGTTGGCAAGTTAAGCATTTGGACACGAATAAGGCTACATCTCGCTTCATACCTCTTCACCAAAATTGATGGCTAAGGTCACGATACATTTTTGTGCTTCCCAGATGTACCGCAAGGTAAGAGTGATGGAATTTCCAGAGTACTTCGTCTCTACACGATTTTGGTACAAAAAAAGCAGTCTACAAACAGGATACTTGAATCAGAATGTACTCCTAACACTTTTTCCTCCTTTCCTTGCAAGATTTTCTCCCTAATTGCCTTTACTTCTGCGTAGCCCTATTGTGCTTCTATAACCCATGAGACAAGTATGGGTTGTGCAAGAACTGAAAACAAAGTGGCTTGCTCAAGTGAGTCGCTACGATGCAAGTCAAACTCACCTAGATCACCCAACATCTCCCATTCTCTTATGGCGAGACTAGTAACGGTGCTCACAGACTTTCAACTCAAAGAGTCGGCCACCACATTGGCCTTCCCTAGATGATAATGCAATTCAAAATCATAATCTTCCATGAACTCCATCCATCTCCTCTGACGTAGTTCAAATCATTTTGTGAAAACAGGTACTTGAGACTTTTATAATCCGAGAACACATCAAATTTCTCCCCCATAAAAATAGTGCCTCCAAAGTTTTAGAGCAAAATTATAGCGGCTAATTCAAGATCGTGCGTAGGGTAGTTTTTTTCATTAGTCTTTAACTGACGTGAACCATATGCCACCACCTTACCCTCTTGCATTAGAACACATCCTAAACCTTCTCTAGAAGCATTGCCATATAGGGTGTAGCCCAACCCTTTCTTCGGAATGATTGAAATTGGTGTAGAAGTCAATCTAACTTTTAATTCTAAGAAGGTCTTTTCACAAGACTCACTCTAAACCAATTTTACACCTTTTCTGGTTAGCCTCATCAATGGTGATGCTAGAGTAGAAAAGTCTTTCACAAACCGCCTATAATACCTAGCAAGACCCAAAAAGCTACCTATCTCAAAGGCATTCTTAGGTCGCTCCCAATTCTGCACCACTTCGATTTTCGAAGAGTCTATGGTAACCCCCTTCTCGGAGACAACGTGACCCAAAAACTTCACCTTGGAAAGCCAAATCTCACATTTCTCATACTTAGCATACAACTGGTGTCCCCTAACTCATAATCTATACGAATTTATTTGAAATTTTAATAAATTTTGGTTAAAATCCCCTTGTTTTAAACATGAACTTTTGCTTAATCATCAAAATAAAGTGTCAAAGTCACCACAATACCACATAATCATCTTTAAAATAAAGAGATACTAAGTTAAAAGTAACCCTACCTCAAGGAAGAGCAAGAAGACTAGACTATTTTAAAAAAATCCTTCATAGAATCCAAATCCAATCAGTAGAAAAAGAATATCCTTAGGTAGATTCCACCTCTTGCAAGTGATTTTGGCTTGAAACTTAGTGAAATGAGAGATATGTAGAGAGGGAAAGCTAGGGTTTCCGGACAGAGAGTGAGAGGAAGGAAGAGAGAAAAAGAGAAGTAAGTAAAATGATCTAAAAAATGGTTTTTAAAATGTTGAATTCACGCAAACCGCTCAAGCGGTGAACAATACCTCTCCATATCTCTGTTTGCAAACTGAGATACTGGGAGCTCGTGATCTTCACTTGAGCGACCACTTGTTTGCTTGAGCAGTCCCTAGGCCTACAAAACAAACTACTAGGAGCACCAAATCTCTACTCGAGCGGTCTTTTCACCACTCAAAAGGTCACTTGAAACAAACTGCCACACAAGAACACAATTGGTTCTCCACCATTTCCATACTCCAAAATCTACTCCTTTGATTTAAATCACACAACCCATTCCACTACTCAAGAATCGTTCTCACAACATTTCATAATCAACATTTAAACTCAATTCAACATAATAGAATTTAAGGCCAATTGAAGAAAACCCCATGTTTAATTAAAAATTTAAACAAGGATTTGAACAAAAATTGGGGCTTTTCATTTAAAAATGTATAATCATATTTCAATAGCTCAAAACTTCCATAATCAACTTAGATCGTAGGTTATCTTTTTTATGTTAAAAACCCTATCATTTCTCTCTATGCATTTCAAGAAAATCTCTTTGAACTTAAGATTTATGCAATAAAAACATACCACACATCTATCTATACGAAAATATTGAAGACCACACATCTATCTATACGAAAATATTGAAGAGAAGCAAAGAGATCCCTGCCTCTAGAAAGAGAAGAGGAGACTCAAAAATCCAACGTCGATGAAAATGTGATCCGCTTAGCTTCATAGAAAGCCTGTGCTCTTGATTTTTGTATAAGGAACTTGGGTGGGATTCTCACTCTAAGTAGATGGAATCTAAGGTTTTAGGAGGTTTATAACTCAACAATGGCAGAAAAGTGGAAGAGGAAGGAGAGAGAAATTTGAAAAGATTAAGGAAAGTGACCCAAAACTGACTTTTTAAAGTGCAGATCCCAAACAGACCACTCGAGTGACAAAACATACGCTCGAGCATTAGAGACAAAAGGTCGCTCAAGCGATGAAACCTTTGCTTGAGCGTAGAACACAAACTCCTAGAAGTTCAGGCGACAGACCAAAGTACTGGAAGACCTCAGGGACTACTCGAGAGAACTCTTATTTGCTTGAACGATGAAGAATTTTTTTTAGAATGCTATAGTAATAGCAATGATGGTGGTGGTGCTAGTTAGGGATGGCAACGGAGGGCTATGGGGCAACTATTAATTCCCTATTCCCATTCCCCTATTATAATTTTTCTCATTCCCCATCCCCATGGGGACTACCCTCCCCATCCCCTAATGGGTTTGGGTTTTACCCAACCCAACTTGACCCCCCCCCCCCCTTTTTTCAAGGTTCATAGATCCATACACATTCAATTTTATTTATTATTACTTTTTAAATTCCACAACAAAATCAAATACACATTAGTTAATTAATTAAAAACTTGTTTAAAATTAATCAAATTTATAATCTTGAGACAATCAAATAAGTTTTTAGTAATTGGAAAAAACAAAAAAAAACCTCACAACATATTTTCTTTTTTTTTTTTTTTAAATAAAATGTTGCTTTCATTTTGATATTGTTTTTATTTATCAATTGAAAGGGATTAAAAGATTTCATTTTTTGAAAACAACTTCAAGCCAACCCAATAGATCCAAAATTTAGTCAAACACTTCCAATTGCAATTGGTCTTCTCTTCCTCAAACTCAATTGATTCAAATATAAAATAATAATAATAAATTCTCATTTTTATTTTGTTTTCCATTGCTTTCTCAACAACCAAACAGTAATCAAAGAAATTTATCAAAAAAAAAATTTGACCTCTAAAACAGATTGTGAGATGGATCAGACAAATGTGGAGGTAGCAAACTTGAATGCATCGACCTTGGCGCTCCCATTCTCTCTCTAACCCTCATATCTCTCTTCTCTTCCAAATTCTCCCCAAAACAAAGCAAAAATAGCTCAAAAATCAAAATATTAGAGACAAAGAGAGTTTATACATTCAATATTTGAACAAGAGAGCGAGAATGAGAAAGAGAACGAGAGAACAAGAGAGAAACTCACCACGTTGGAGAATCACCGTGGTAAGCGCTGATGGAAATCGCCACCATTAGATCGCTGTCGTCTCAAATCGCTGATGCTGGAGTGAGAGAGTTAGAAAGAGTGAAACCTAATGTAGACTCCCCTTGATGATGAAAGTTACATTATGCAAATTGTTTGAATCTTCAGCAAAAGAATTTGGTTTCGAGCTTCAAACCCAAGCCTTCCACCCCATTTGGACCAAAACCCCTTTTTTAGCCTGACCACTCAGTGAGCAGCAGGGCCAACATAATTGGCTAGCCTGCCAATTAATGAGCAGGCTGTACAATTAATTGGTCGATTGGCCATGTGTCCCGAGAGCATATATTTTTACAACTGTAGTTGCTCCCATGCACATACTTTGACCAGTTGTCTCTTTTGCAGATATTTACATTGAAAGACGGTGGAAACTCTATAAAAAAACCACTGGTTTAGGGTTAGAATATTTTTCCTAAAGGCCTAGGCAAATACCAAAAACTTTCCTCCACCCTCTTGACATAGATACACCATTGAAGCATTGAACTTGAAGTTTTTTTTTTTTTTTTTTTGAGATTTTGAACACAAATTCAAATACTAGTAGTGAACACAAATTCACTTGAAACAGAGTGATTTTTAGACTATGAACAGAGATAACTTCTAGTAGTGAACAGTTGGGGTTTCTGGAGGATGTTCTCGTCCTTGACCGCTTGATTCACCGCCTCTCCTTCAATCCCTTTAATTTACCTCCTGTAAGTTGTATTTTGTAAATAATTAGTTAGCTAATTCACTTATATTTGTAATTAGGCTTCGTTTGGCAAGTGGCTTTTTTAGCCAAAAAACCAAAAGATCACTAAAAAAATCAAAAAACCAACAACCTATACCAAAAAGTCAAAGATTCCCTTTTCTCTCTACTTTTTGCACATCTTTTCGTAAAAAATCAAAAAGTCATCCCAAATATACTAGTTTTTTTTTACATCATATTTTAACCAAAAAGTCAAAAAATTATTAAAAAAACATGTTCCTAAACGAGGCCTTAATTAGTTACTTTACTTTCATTCGAACTTGTAATAATTAGTTAATTAATTAGTTCATTCATTTGTGTTGTAATAATTAGTTAATTAGGACATTCATTTAGACCCTCTTGTGCAAGAGCAAATTTGTAATATTTATATGTCTTCCAACCTCCATTTCTTTCTCCCTTTTATTTACATGCTTATCGTGGTTGCATATAGTATCATATTTTCGTTTCATATCATTGACATGCTTTGTATCCATTTTTGCATGCATTGGGTTCAGTTCATCATTCTAACATCGTTGTCACTTCATACTTACTTAAATATGTGCGTTACAACATGTTTTGAGTTGATCCATATGACATGTTAAATAAACTGAACCTAGCAGTTGCATTTTGTATGCGTTGCATTAGCCACTTGCATATTTAAGACCATGTATTTTTCTAATTATTTTCTTTTCTTTGGCTTGCCTCGGTTGAGTACTAGGTGAGTATTTTTTACTTTAGCATATTATATGTGTTTTTGTGTTGCCATGTCAAGCATACTACCATGAGGCCATGTGCTTATTTAAAATACCTCTCTGAATGCCTGTCGATGAAGGCTATTTTGCTTAAGTTGGAACGACTTTGATAAATGTATATATGAGCTTGCTTTTCAAGCAGCACGTATTCAAAACTCTTTTCAAAACAAACATAAAATCAAAGCATTCCAAAGTGGGTGACGTAGTCTATACTTGTGTGCCTCACATAGTAAGTCAGCATTAATAATCAGAACAATAGCATATAATGTACATAAAAATCACATCATGACTAGTAGAGGTCGATCTTTGATTGGATGAGTGGGGTGCTCAATTCATGACCTTCCCCCCTCATACATAAGTTCCTGAGTGGAGACACTTTGGTTATAACGGACAAGTAGCTTTTGGCACGAGTCACGGGTTTCCTAAATTTTTCAAAAATATTTATATAGCGATCCTAGTTTTTCCTCTCTTTATTTATTGTATTTCGGACTCGGTTCTGTGGATGTGTTGTTGTCTTATTCTCATTTCCATCCTTTACTCTTTGTATTTGAGTCTTGGGTTGTATTGGGCAGGTTTGAAACAGGTTGGTTATGCTTTGAAACCAAAAGTTGATGCCCAGAATTTGGCCTTCATGCTCGAGCGGGGCTTTTGACGTTCGAGTGGGCCCTTTGTTGTTGCTTCTCCGCTCGAGCGGGCGTTTTGACGCTCGAGCGTAAATTTTCATCTCCCAGTATTTTTCTCTACAGGTCTTCGTACGCTCGAGCGGGAGTTTTGACGCTCGAGCGTGACCCTTTGATTTTGTTCCTCCGTTCAAGCGGGGACCATCGCCTGTAAAACTTTTGTGAGTGTGCATCCGACGCTCGAGCGGGCGTTTTGATGCTCGAGCGTGAGTCTGTGTCTGACACTCGAGTGGGGAGACTTTTATATCAGTCCGAGTTTCACCTTTTTCAGTCACTTTTTGATTTTCTTTCTCTCTCTTTCTTTTTCAAAACCTCCATTGGGGAGTACCTCACTCTAAAACTCCAACTTCTCTCTAGGGTTTGATCTAGTAGGAGTGATCTTCTAACCTTGGGCCTTTGTAAAAAGTGTGGAGCTTGTTGAGGGCTACATTTTGATCCGAAAATATTAGGGTTTGGCGCACTTCGAATTTCTTCATCTTCTCCTTTGAGCTTCTAATTTCGAGGTAAGGATACCCTACTCCATCTTATGAGCTTTGTCTTTAAATTTTGGCATTTTGATATGTTGGGGTTGTTGGGTAATTTTGGAAAAGTTAGGGATTGATTTGTAAATTATAAAAAGGGGGTTTTCAAAGTGTCAACTCCCATGGGTGTATAAGACCAACAAAAAATTGAATTAATGTTGTTGTATTGATGAAATTGGACCTTAGGGTTGATATTGAGAATTAGGGAAATATGCCCTAGCTTTGTGATAAATTAATGGGTATAATTAATTTGGGGAAATACGGAATTGAGTTGAGAATAATAAAATTGGGAATTTATGGAATTAAATGGTGTAGTTGAATTAATTTATCACTCACCTGTGAAAATGCTGATATTATATCCGTTTGATGCATTTATTTTCTGTTTAGAAATAACTGCTTGGGCTATCGGTGGAGGATAGTCTTGATTGTTGTAGACAATGCATGATAATTAGGCGAACTAAAACTAATCAATTGAATATGTCATCGAAGATGGCGGTTGGAATAATACATCAAATTATGTATTGATTGATCTTGTATATGATATGTGTTTATATACATTATGTTGTGTGGGAGGAGATAGAAGATGTACTCCACAGTTTAGGGGAAGATAGGGGATGGACTCCTAAACCGGACATTGTTTGGGAGGAGATAGAGGATGCACTCCATTGATACAGCAAATATGTGTATCTATTGAAGTATTGATATATCAAATCTGTATATCATATATGAAGTATGGAAGTGTTTTGTTTGAGATTGATACAGCAATTATGTGTATCTATTGTGAAGTAAGAAGTGTTTAATATGAGTTGTTATCCCAATTGAAATGGATGTACTATTAATATGAAATTATCTGGCCAGGTTCTGAGCCACGTTTATGAAATGAGTTGATAAGTAAAGGAAAGTGAAATGTAATATGGACATGATTGTCATGGAACTGTAATGTGATACAAATTTGTTTATAAGTGTCGACCATCTATCAAATGCTATTATTTTAGTCATTGCTTATAGTTGATTTAGTATATTTCTACTGGGTTGTGGCTCACCCTATATGGGACATCATTTGCAGGTACAGGTATTATGCCACCTCCAAGGACATAGCTTGGAAGGCTTGAGGCTGTTGGACTCTTTTTGTTGTTTTTGTTGTATTACATGTATATCAAGCCAAGGGCTTATTTTGTGTAGAGTTAGTACTCTCTTTTTGTAACCAAGTGTTGACTTGGAAAGTTGTAAGCCCGTAGGGCATTTACTTTTATTGTCAACATGTAATACTTTTGTACTAAATACTCTGATGAATAGAAATATGTTTATTTCTCTTATGTTTACGAATGTCGCGAATGCATGATTTATGGGTTTATTTTGAGGGCATTACAATTTAGGTGGAGACTTTGAAATCTGGCAATACAGTCCATTTTTGGCATTTCTGATTATAAATAGATTTTTCAAAGATTTTCCAGATTTGGACTCTCATTTGTGTTTTTCTGTTTCACATTGCACTTGTGAAACCAGATTCAAAACCACGAGAGTCCAAACTATAGCGTTATCGTATCCGAGGAGACTAAACCCCTCCAAGGAACACGAGAAACCGGCTACACCTAGCTGTAAATAGGGTAGTCAAAAGATATGGAGACATGGACGAGTATCCATCCCCGACACATACCCATTAGAGATTTAAATCATGTGACGACCCTACCATGTATAATATTTGGCATTTAATCAATTAAGAAGATTCAGATTTTAATTAGTCATTATTCTGATTTAATTTGGGAGTTATGGGAACTATTCAGTCTGACTCGTATATGATTTGATTAAGGATTTATTTTAGAATTAGAAATTGAAAGCCTAAATGGCTTAAGATGGTGAAATTGATGAGTTGAATCGGTTCAATTTCAAGTATTAGACCATATGGGAGTTTAATTAAATATTTGATTCAGTTTAGTAAAATTAAGATTTGATCAATTGGGTCTGAATTGAAGTTAATTAAGTTATGAGGATTGTGAATTAAGATTATTACGAATTAAATTTACTTATGAGGTGTTCAATTTGAGTATGTAATTTATTGACGGAGATTTTGAGTTTGATCTGAAATTGAGGGCTTTAAAGATTTGGAAAACCAAAATTGATGATGGTAATAAGTTTAATTTGATAGTTGGAGCCTTTTGGGAAGTTTGATTAAAAATCTATTTCAGATTGATAAATTTCAGAATGATTAAATTAAGCCTTAATTTGGGTTAATTAAGTTAATTAAGTTGTGTGGTAATCATAATTAATTAGGCCCAGGTAAGATTTGTATAAATTTAGAATGATTTAATCAAGATTTAATTAGGTTTAATTGGGTTAATTAAATCAAATGTTAATTATAATTAATTGGGATTAAGCGGTGTTTAATTAAGCTAATATATAATTGTATGCTAATTTGATTCTACTCAATTAATTGACATATTGAGGTATGTTGAGAGAAAGATCTAGAGAGTTTGAGAGTGTTGGTGAGTGTTCATGTTTTGTGTATACGAAGGGGAGAGAGAGAGAGAGAGAGAGCTCATTTGCTAAGGCAAAAACAACACTTATCCAAAAAAAGGGTTAAGGAAATAAAAGAAGAAAGGTGTGAGTGTGTATTCATTCTGCTAAGGAAATTTAGAGAGAGAGAGAGAAAAAGGGAGAATAGTCGAGAGAGAGAGAGAGAGAGAGAGAGAGAGAGAGAGAGAGCTATTGGAACAAAAAGAGAAGAAGAGGATTGAGCTTAAGGAAGAACCAAAGAAGGAAAGTGTAGAAAGGAAGGGAAAAATAAGGAACTCATCAAGGAACTCATCAATTGAATAACTTTAGGTAAGATTTCTCCTTCTTTTTCATGTCTTGATCTTGTTTTGCCTGGATTCACATACTAGAGCTTGTATTTTAGGTTTTGTAGAGAAGTTCGTGGAACTTTACAATCTAGGGTTTGAGATTGATGAGTTCGTACATCTATCTTATATTTCATCCTTGTGTTCATGCATTTTTCATGATTTTATGAGAGAAATCATGTATCAATCTTGTTTTGTAAGATCAATTGCACGTGTATTTGAGGACTCAAAAAAGTTTCATCATATTTAAAATAGAGAATGAGAAATTTTAAAAATTTGTTTTTGTTTTGAATCTTGAATAAAGCTTTCAATTGAAGTTATCTAACATGGTTTTAGAACCATATGACTTATTTTATGAAAGGAATTTGAAGTTTGTTGATGATTTTTGTCATGTTAAATTTATGAATCAGAAAACTTGGAGATTGTTTTGAATCTTGAATTATTCTCTCAATTGAAGTTATTTTACTTATTTTTAGAGTTTGAGAAGATTAATTTGAAGATGAGTTTTATGTTCAAATTTACGACGCAGAAATCATTAACTTAGGCTTGATTCATGGATTAAGTTTTCAATTGACCATGTTTTTCATGTTTTCTTGCATATGGGACTCCTCGAGACATCTAGGACTTGCATTTTAGCACTGTAAGAGCTTGTTAGCAATGTTTTGAGCTAGGTATAAGGTTGAAGTTAGGTTTAAGCCGTTTGTTGCATCGTTTATGTTCTAAGTCTTCAAGTATATGCTATATGTGATATATAGATCTTGCGCCGGGCGTTGAGCCATCTGTTTAGAGGTTTTCACATTTTTTCTCCTTTTGAGGTAAGGATTTCTAGTTTTCTTTCAAAACTTTCATTTATGGATAGATTTGTAGTGTTTTTCCTTATACAAAATTTATCTTTTATGCATTTTATGATAAATCATGAGATTGGGGGGTTTAGGTTTGATGTTTTGGGGTTTACCTTTTTGGGTTGGGTTATGATTTTGTGTGAATGATGAATAGAAGAGTTGGAATAAAAAGTGTTTTTGTGAAAAGCTTCAATTTCTTTCAAAACCCTAGTTTGGCTCATAAAGATGGGTAATGGTTTTTCTTAAATTGAAAGTGGCATCATGAAGTTGAGGTGTTAAATTGCACATGTCTATGTTTAATTGAATTTTGAAAATGTTTGGAAAATCCATGTAACAAATTGCAATTGAATTCTTGTTGTTAATATTCTAAGTTGTGCTATGAGATGAGATTGAGTTTGGGGATTTTGAATTGTGAATTGTATTTATGATATGAGATTTGTGATGAAATGATAAAGTGGAGATTTAAGAAATGCGTTGAGTTATGTCGAGTTGAGTTGTGTTGTATTGTGTTGAGCTTAGTTGAGTTGTGTTGGGTTGGGTTGTGTTGTGTTGTAATTGGTACCCGCGCGGGGAGTCAAAGTGCCCAATTGCCCTGTCTGCGCTTATCGGTAGATGAATGTGGGAAAATAATTTTGGGTGTCCACTAGTCCTGCCATATAAAAGTCGGTAAAAGTGAAAAAACATGATTTTGGGTGTCCACGTCCCCACCATTTCTAGAGCTAGCAAATGTGGAAAAAGAAATATTTTTGGGTGTCCAATTGTCTCGCAGTATCAAGCTGGCAAATTTGGAGAAACATGAATGTTGGGTGCCCACTATCTTGTCGTATCAAGCCGGCAAAAGGTGGAAGGTGTTGCGAGTTGGGTGCCCACTATCCTGCTGTATCAAGCAGGCAAAAGGTGGAACGTGTTGAAAATGTGTTGGGTCAGCACCAACACAGCGATAATGTGTATGACTTGTAATGAACTTATAAAATTACAATTTGTTGTGTGATTTTGTATAGAGGAGAAATGCATATAGAAATTACTTAAAAGAAATGAAAAATGAAATGGTAATTGGGTAAGGGGTTGATAATGATGAACTCGCCGGGTTATTTTGTGACCATAAATGAAGATTATGAGTTTTCTTTTGTGAATAATAGTAATATCAATTTGAGTTAAGGATTGTGGACTTACGATAATTGTGGTATAATTGAGTTGGAAGTTTAAGTAGAAAGGAAGAATCTTGTGTGAATTTGTGAAGAATGATTTTATGAGGGATAGATCATCTAATCTTATATACGATGAGTCTTCTT
The DNA here is from genome assembly GCA_025200525.1 of Camellia lanceoleosa. NCBI lineage: Eukaryota > Viridiplantae > Streptophyta > Magnoliopsida > Ericales > Theaceae > Camellia > Camellia lanceoleosa. The sequence goes on along the minus strand of CM045769.1, from coordinate 27,908,734 downwards.
AAAAATCCTAGATTTGAAATTTTGGTCTAAAGTGGGTTTTCAATCAGGATGAGGATTTATTTCATAAATGGAAGACGAATGTTTATTTGAAAGAGGGATTTGAAATCAATTGTAAATATTTGAGAAATTGAATTGAAAGGGGTTTATATTCTTGATTTAAGTTGAATTACTAGTGATGATAGAAATGTTGATGTGATGTAACGGATAGATAAGTAGGAATAGAGTGTATGACGGTTGTCTTTGAATATAAGGGGAATTTGGAATTTAACGTTATAGGGTTATAGTATTTTTGAATTGTAAAATGGAAATGAAATAAGGAATGTCTTGGAATTGGATTAATAAATTTAAAATGATGTTGTTTCTTAAGTATACATGTTTTTAAAAGAAGACTTATGATTTTTCTGATGATGAAAGATAATATTTATGGTAGAAAGTTTTCTTGAATGCTCAAATGAATTTTGAGAAAATGATACTCTACTTATAATATTTTGGGCATACAAAACGTCACCTTACTATATAGTATCACCTTACTATATAGTATCACCCTGCATGCATGATCATTTCTATATATGTGTTAGTTATTGTTTTAGAACTATGATATTCCTACTGGGCATTATTGCTCATCCCACGTTGATGAACTTCACAAGTAATTGAAGATTTCAAATATCAGGATATGGAATTTTCTTCCTGTGCAGTCTTATGATTTTATTTTGAGGTTGTAAGATATACTTGTAGTTTAGAGATCGGTATTTTTTTTTTTTCCTTGTATGTAATATGGATGTGAGCCTCAGGGCATTTCTCTTATTTATATGTAAATGACATTGTTGTGTAATGAGAGGGAACATGTATATTTATTTACTCATCAATTCATCAAAAGATGAATTGTCATTTGTAAATGGACTTAATTAATGAATATTGATAATGTTATCCGAGTAATAAAATACGGGACGTTACAAATCATACCACCAACCCGACTCGACGGGTAGAAAAAAAAAGGGTAAACTACCAATAGGTCTTAATAATTGGTCTTAATTCCCATCAAGTCCTATTAAAAATAAGTCTTGATGAAATTGTCGCTAAAAATAATTTTTTTGTGACAATTTTTTATATATGTCGTTAGAAATTAACAATTAGTATTTTTTTATCGTGATTTTTATAAATTGTTGTTAAAACTTACAATTAGTGACTTTTTTTATGACATTTTTCTCATAGGACTTATTAGACAATAAGTCCACTTATTAGGACTTGCACGTAAGTACCCCTAGAAAAAATGGGAAAACCTGTTTTTTGGATTATGTCTCCATGAGTAATCAGTAGTAGGGTATCCATTACCATTCCATTGGTAATAAGTTTATAATAGTGTATATTGATATTTATGTTTAGTATTTATAAATTCAATCAAAATTAAGTAAGTTATTTGACTTAAATGTGTTTTTTTTTTTTTCAATTTTAACCTACATTTTAAGTGACACTTAAATTTTCTAATGATATCAATTATAATTATCAAACGGGCTTATTTAATTGTTACTTAATACATTTAATTTTAAGTGATGAATCAAATTATCAAACATCTCGTTCTTTTATTTTTGTTTCTATTTTTTCAAACTACATTATTCCTGGAATTACAAATTATAACTATTTGAATCTACTCCTAGTTGCTACTACAATCACTACTCGTATTTCCGTGGAGTTGCAATTTGTCCAGAATCGTCCTCAATCGGTTAGACCTTTGTTGATTCGGGACCAAGTTGATTGGCGCTCCCCTGGTGGAGCTATGCCTTTGAATTGTATACATAGGTCTTGACCTCCATGGCCTTCTAATAATTGTCAAAGAGATTAAAACAAGAGATGGCCACGGCCCGAAGCCCTTCCAACTTAGTCCAGCATTTTTAGGGTTCAGAAAAAATGTTTGGCCCATATAGTCGAATTGGATTGATATTTTGAGCTGCCCAACCTTTATTAAATATTAATATTATTTAATTACAAAATAAATTTAAAAAAATAATAAAACATAAAAGAAAAGTTTGCATATAAATCTTTTCTAGGGATAAAATAAATATTTGTTAAAAGACAATATTTATTTTACAATTGAATTCTATTCACTCTATTTGGTTTCCATTTTTAGAAATTTTATTTTTTCATTTTCCGTATTTTTTTGTTTTTACTTATTTTTTTATTGTTTTAAGCAATTTTTTTAATTTTTAGACACACCTAACATAAATACACTTAAAACGCATAATATTTGTAAAAAAATCTTTAAAAAATTCAATAAATATCAAAAATACAAAAAATATATATAAAAATTCACTACATTTTTTTGTATTTTTGTGTATTTATTAACTTTAAAAAATATTTTGTCACACATATTTTACTATTTAGATACATCTAGGTAAGGTGTATCTAAAAAAAAAAAAAAAATTGCTTAAAATTTTAAAAATATTCATTAAAAACAAAAAATAAAAAACTAAATTTTTAAAAATTTTAATTTAAAAAATTGAAACTAAACACACTAATTAATGTTCTAAATTTAAATAATTATGAAAAGAGTAATTTAATTCCCCTTCAATACAAAAATAAAATAATATAGTTAATATAATTATATGACACTTCATTACAAAATTGAAGTGTAACAAAGCAAAAAAAAACAAAAAAAAAAGCTAGTTTTTAATTTTTTACCTATTTTGGATCACATCACCTCTCACACTTTTTACTTATAAAAAGACAAAATAGACTAAAAAAGTCAAAAAATCAACTTTTTACCAACTTCCCAAAACACCACATAAAATTGATATACACTTCATTTTTCCTCTGAACAAGGGTTCGAGGGTCACTTTTAAGATGAGTTATGTAAAAAACTAGTTTCATCAAAACATTTTGTTATTTTAAAGGGACGACAATTATAAATTTAAATGAAAGTAGTCCATCTTATAAAATAAAATGCCATTTATGATTTTTTGTACAAACTATCTCTAACATAAAATTTACCTGATAAACACTTCAAATTATCATTGTAAATCTAGAGTAAGACTTGCAACATGAAAAATGAAAAAATATGAACGATAATAGCATAGTGAGAGGAGTCATTCCTCGAATGTTGTGTTTGCTCCATCATTCCCATCTATAGCACGCAGCTTCCTCCCAGTCACTACGCAGGACCAGAGAGTAGGGGCAAGAATTTGAACTAATTTTCTTAGTCATGAAGCAAGAGGAACAACCAAAGTGAAGCAAAAATCCAACAATTTAGATTTGAACAATTTAGCAAAAATCAAACAGTCCATCTGAAAATTTTAATTCAACTTGATTTGGTCGAATTCTAAACAGATTGTCTAAATAGTTAACGGAATGTAATAAAATAAACACATGATCTTTAAAGTATGTGTCCATGTCACTTTGGTTTATAAAGTTTTTAATTTTGACAATCTAGTCATGAAACATTGATAAAAATAAAAATAAAGCAAAACCTTACAATATTAATTGGGGACATAATTGATAAAATTGATATTTAGGGACCAAAATAACATAAAATATATATTAGGGATTATAGTTTGAAATTTATAATTATTCCAATAATGATTAAAATAGCAGTTTAGAATTAGATTAATTTGACTCAGATTGATAAATTCACTGACAAAATCCATAAAATTAAAACTTCAAATGTTAAAGTGACATAAAACACATCCATAAAATTAAAACTTCAAATGTTAAAGTGACATAAAACACATCCATAAAATTAAAACTTCAAATATTAAAGTGACATAAAACACATATTTTAAAGACCACTAGTAAATTTTATCCATATCTTTTTCCTTCTCTCATTATTATTAAGATTGACACATTATTTTTGTTTTGGTCTGTTTTGTTTCAAAGAAAAAAACTACACCATTTGAAAGGAAGGCGGAAAAAAAATAAATAAATGAAGGGGATTTGGTCAAAACCCTCTGGTAAAATTTTTTTAATGTATTAAAGATAAGTATAAAAAAAAAAATTCTTGAAAATTTCAACACATATTACCAAAATATACTTAGTGAGTAATTTAATATTTTAAACTTTAAATGTAACACCCCAAAATAATAATAATAACTCACATCATAATATTCCGTAAAATGTGTCACTAGCTTTATATTTAACATTTCATTGATACTCCTCAATCATATAAAATATGATATATGCGTGTATACATTCATAAATCATAGATCTTGAATCTATAGCATATTACATGTGTAAGTGAATTGAAATAAAAGGAGATACAGATAAGTTTTATGCTCTAATGGCTACATCTTTCCAAATTAATGATTGGGTCTAACAAAAGTGAGTTCAACTCAATACAGTTAAAATTCATGACTTGTACAAAAATAATTACACCAAAAGAAATAAAACAAGTTCTTGACTCCAAGTCCTTCCAAGCTATATCCTTGGTAGAGTCATATCATCAGTACCTAAAAATTATTTTTCACATAGGGTGAGGTAAAGCCCAATATAGATACTTTAACATAAAACTTAACAAAGTTATAAGGTGAATGCATATGCATGCTATTTTTCAAACATTTTATATTTACATCTCAAAACGATGCAAATGCCAGGATCATATACATATATATCAATTCATGAAAAATATCCTTTTATATCAAAAAACAGGCAGTGGATACAAAACATTAGGAATCTTTAGGTATGTGTCTGCTAGTATGCTATATAACCACTACTAAAGCTATTTTGCTAGTACTAATCGGAAGAATCGACATCTAATCGCGAGGGTTTCTAGACTTTCACCATGGATATATAGGCCAACATAATAACCATAACTACAACCACACCCCTTAATCAGACTCAACAAGGTATACATCATTTTTTCTCAAAACAATACATTTTCAATATTTAAGTGTAAAACAATGTTCAATGCAAGATGTATGAATAAATAGTTTCAATTCACCTAATTCTCGTGTAATTTCTACAACAATTAAAGCTATTCTTTACCGATAGCCCAAAACATATATTTTTACTTAATGGATAATTTTCCAACAAAGATATAATCTTATCATTTTCAAAATGGAAGTGACAATACATATCCAACTCCACTCTTATCATCAACAGATACATTCTTCTTATCTTTTCAAAACCCAACATTTTTTCTCTTATCTTTTATAAATCAAATATCAATGATTTTCAAACAAAACCTCCTTCAATTTCAAAATCACTTTTAAGTAAACATTTCAACACAATCCAACATTTATACACTTCCACAACCTTTCTCAAGAGTTTATTTGAAAAAACCCCTCTTTTACATCTCAAAATCAAATCCTAGATTTAACCCAAAACCTCCAAATCACTAAATATTTTCACAGAGCAAATAAATAGGATAAGGATCATACTAAAGGTGGAAGAAATCCTTACCTCAAGATAAGGAGAAGAAGAAAGGAAGGGTAAAACTTTGATAGAGCTGAAAACAAGATCCTCTTCGATTAGAATTAAGCTTTTGAAAAGCTATACCTTTTTTTCCAAAGAGCTATGGTGGAGAAATCAATGGGTGAGGGTGTATTTGAGGTTTTAAAACAAGAACTAGAGAGAGAGTGAAGAAATTAGAATTAGAGGTGTTTTAAGAGAGAGAGAGAGAGAGAGAGATAGAGAGGAATGAAAAAGTGATTAAAATTTCATTTTTTCTGATCAGATATACGCACAGATCGCTCGAGAGACCAAAACACCGCTCGAGCGTTAGACACAATAAGTGACATCGCTCAAGCGACTAAGAATATCACTCGAGCGCACAATGACCCCTTCCCAGAAGTTTTGCAAATTGCAAAAGACCGTTTGAGCGCAAGAAATACTGCTCGAGTGAAGATACCCTAGTCCCAGAAGTTTTGCTAAGTTGTAAAAATATTGGGAAATCTCAAAAACCGCTCGAGCAAACAAGAAGAAATATGGACAACAACTCTTTTAAAAAACTAACTCCCAACTTGTTTCAAACACAACCAACTCCCAAACGACCAACTCATCTAGCAACAAAGTAAAAAGTTATAAACTACAATTAAGGATATGGGATTCTAGATCTAAGAACATGAAATGCGTCGGGTCTAAACCAGAACCGTTAATTAAATAATATAACTTTTGATTTATATGTCAGTTTTTAATAAAATTAATATTTTTAGAATCCTCTCATCAAAATCTATCAAACAATATCCATGTTGTCTATGAAATTATTTTTTTTTTAAAATACCATCAAAATTGACATAAATAATAACATGTTACTCTAGTTCCTGTTACAAAAAATAGAGTGCATACTAGATGAACTAACCAAAAATATACATACACAACTTTTTTAAATTCGTATAAAATAAAATAAAAGTGTTCCTCGTCAAAAGAGTTCTGTGATATATGTGTATATATATATATATGGGAAATATTGTCTAAGGGCAAAAAAAATTTACTCTGTCCTTACTCAATTATGTGCCTTCTCCTTAAGGATTTATGAAGTAAAATAAATTAGGTTATCATTTTCACCAAACAAGGGTCCAACGGAGGGGTTTTGTTTTGGCTAATTTCCTATTAAACGTCAAGTTGTGCCAGCAACAACCCTCTCTCTACAATTAAATATCACAAAAATTGTAATTAGGACATATGATATATACCCAAAAAAATATGTATTATAAATATTTTCTTAATATAATTACGTTAGATATATAAAATTTATTACTATATTTTTTTCAGACCTTACAAATATCAGTATAATTTAGGGATGCAACTCGAATGAGTTTGATTGGATTGAGAGGTTGATCAAACCCGACCCAAGATGTGCTGAGACTTGCCTATGCTCAAATTGTAACATGAGGTTGTCTGTCTAAGCCTGACCAAAGTTAAATCTAAATTGCCCAAATTGTATATAAATTTCAATTTTTTTTAGTAGTTAAATTATTAATTTGTTAAAATTAGATTATATTTACATTTTTTTTTAGAAAATTATTAGTAACATGAAAACAAATAATCTACATAATGTAAGATAGATGCCGCTATGGTAGTCTTTACAATTTATGAGTGAGAATAAAAACAAATATTAAAAAAAAAGGATAAGATTTTATATTTTGTTACTTATGTATATAATATATAGGGCACTCAGGCGAGAATTCCGATTTGGGATTTTCTTTGCCCAAGGGTCCCAACGTTGAAAATATTTTTCTACAAGGACATGCTCAGGAAAAATGACCAAATTACGCCTCTATTCCTGTCGTTGAATAGCACTTATAGAACACACTGCCGAGACAGTCATATACACAAACCCTAGTTTCTTTCTCTCTCTCTCTCTCTCTCTCTCTCTCTCTCTCTCTCTCTCTCTAAAAAACCATGGCTTCAAGGAGGCTATTATCTTCTCTCCTCTGATCATCCCATCACCATGCCCTTTCCATCGCCCTTCTCCCAAGGGTCTCCTCCTCAACCATATCTACTACCGTCGTCGGCTTCTCTCCGCCGCCGATCTCAAATCTGAGATATGAAAGAAGAGTAAGATAGTAAGAAGAAAATGAGGAGGAAATGTGAGAATGGTGAGCTCCGCTGTTCAGGTGATCTGGGCGGCGGAGATAGAGATCTGGCCGACATAAATTTTAGAGTGGAAATGTCAACTTTAGCCAAGGCCGACCCTGAGATTTAGGGGCCTACGGGAAACTTCGGAAATGAGGGCCCTTCTTACATTGGAAAAAAAAAAAATCATGAATAAAACGATAAGTTACAACAACCTTTTTATTTGTCTGTAGCCACAAAAAAATTTACTTGCACATATAATCATTAAAATTATAAACAAAACAATTTAATGGAACAAAATTAGGAAAATATTATTCAATTAAAACTGATAAAGACCTAGGCAAAAAAATTAGGGCAAAATTATTTATTCCACTAAAATCTAATAGATGAAGAAGATAAAAAAAAAATAGGGCAAATTTATTATTCCACTAACTGATAAAGAAAGAATGTAGAAAAAAATTAAGACAACTTTATTTAATAAAATCTAATAGTGAGAGAGAGGAGAGGACTTACTATGAGTGTGTGTGTGTGTGTGTGTGTTTGTGTGTGTGTGTGAGTGAGTTGCTTGCTCAGTGCTGTGCTGCGTCTGCCTGCTCTGCTTTATGCTCATGCTTCCTTCTTTCTTCATCACTTCGTGTGTGTGTGTGTGAAAGAGAGAGAGAGAGAGAGAAAGAGAGAGAGAGAGAGAGAGAGAGATTGAATTGAAAGCACTGAGAGCACAATACTTAGCCCATATATTGCATGTATTGTTCTTCTTGGGCCCAAACACTTTATATATATATATATATATAATTTTTTTTTTCATTTTAATAAATATGGTGTAGACGTCCCCGAACGCCCCGGAAGGATGAGTCCCCCGTTTCGTTTGTTTTGGGCTCACTACAGTTCAGGACTCTTAATTGTCACGGTTCGTAATCTGAACCAAAGAGTCCAAATCCGGCAAATCATTTTGAGAAAACAGATTTTTGAAAGAAGTGCCAAACATGGACTGCTTTGCCAGATACAGAGTCGCCACCTAAATGTTTTATTTTGGGAAATTTAGGAAACCCTGACTCGTTTGCCTAAGGCCACGTGTCCGTCATCACCAAAGTTGCCTCGGCTCGGGAACTTGGGTACGATTGGGGAAGGTCACTTCGTGAGCACCTCCGCTCGCCCGATCAAAGATCGGCCTCTACTAACCATGATATCTAGTTTTGAAAACATTATGCATTCTTATTCCGGTTATTAGCCTAGATTTACTATGTGATGCGCACAGCATACAAGTATAGACTGGATCGCCTGAATTGGAACAAAACATTTCATGTTTGTTTTTGAAAGATGGTTTGCTACCCGCAGGTAGGCTTAAAATGCAGATTTTGCTACCCTCGGGTGGGCTTAGAAAACATGGTTTTGCCACTATCTAGTGGGCTTAAAATTCACAGTGGATGAATTGTTCCAATCCAAATAACCCAACCTTCACCCACAGGCATACAGGCAGTTATAACACATAAGCATATAGCCTCATGGTAAGCATGCTATCATGGCAGTCACTCACACGCATGCAAGGATGCTAAAGCGTAAAAACTCACCGAGTACTCCAAGCCAAAACAGAAGCTGATTAGAAATCCATGCGTGATCCTAACTATACAGAAATGCCTAATGCAACACATGCAAAAATGCAACTATAGCAGGCTCGGCTATTCTAAACATGGCATATGAAATGCTACGGATAACAAGTATTCAACTTGAAATTGAAATACAAATGCAATTAGTATGATGCGCCGAGCCCGGTGCATGCAAAACAGATGAATGAATGCAAACATGCTATCATACTGTATGCTAATTGAAATATGCCCTAATCTAACCATCATAAGCTGGTAAATAAAAGGGAGAAAGACGTGGGGTTGGAAGACATACATCACACGCACGCACACTTATTACAATTGTGCTCTTGCTCGGAGGGACCGAATAAATAATATACTGTCCGAATAATAATTAAATATTACAAAACCCTAATTAATTAACAAATTAACTAGGAAAGCAAGTAAATTAGCATGCAAGCTATGGACCGCCTCAGCTCTGTTCTGAATGATGAATGATGAATGCTTGAGTTGCCTGGCGCGGAAATCCATTGCTGTAATAACCCCGACCCGTGATTAGCTATTAATCGGTAATTAAGGGTGATAATTAAGTAATTAAGATGGATGACGGGATTAATACGTAATTTGCATCATAATTGGCCTTCTATCTGTTACTTATGAAAATATATGTCCGGAAGTACTGCTTTAAAATGAAAATTGAAAGCCTTATCGGCATCCAAACCCGGAATTGTTTACACCAATATTTTAATTGGAATTTTTAGAACCTTATGGCATATTTAACTAAAATGTGATTTGGTATGATTAGATTAGATTAAATAAGCTAATTAAAGAGTTGGACTTATTTACCGTTTTGCCACCTAGTGGCCAAATCTATACAACACACATTTGAGCCCCTTTAGTTTATTGGAGCTGATCTTTTCATTCCCTTAAGTGCAAAAATCTGATGAAAACATTTTAGAGAGAGAGGAAGAGCAATTCTAGAGAGAGAGAGAGGGAGAAATTGGAGAAGAAATTCAAGGTTTTGCATGCACTCTTCTAGATTAAGCAAGGTTTTAGCAAGAACAAGACTTAAGGTATAATTATCATCATTTCATTCATGTATTTCAGTGTTATCTTGCATGATTCATGGAGGTTATAAGCTTAGATGTGTATATTAAGCTTAAAATGTTGAAGTGAGAGTCAATCCATGCATGCATGCATAAATTTCCAAGTTTTGGGTTTGATTTCAAAGGTTTCTTCCATGCATGTGTTAATTTCTCTTACATTTTGGTCATTCAACTTATTTTTCATCAAATTACCAAGTTTGATCATGTTTTGGAAGGTTTGAATTGGAAGAAGTTCTTGCATGTTGATTTCATGGGTCAAATTGGGATTTAAGTTGGATTTTGAAGAAATGACAAGTTTTTGGGCCATGATTTCTTGTTTTAATTCTTAAACCATGTTGTTTTATAAGTCTTCATGTGTTTCCTTCATTTTGGGCCCGGAAAAATGAGTTTTGAAAGGTTGAATGTCGAATTTGAAGTTGGAGGTGCAATCTGGAAATTCCAGATTTTGCATCTTCGCTCGAGCGAAGGAGAGCTCGCTCGAGCGACCACTCTGAGGTCGTGCTCTCCGCTCGAGCGACCAAGAGTTCGCTCGATGTAGCACGTCCGGCGGAGGGACCTCGCTACAGTTTGGACTCCCTTTTTGTGTGTCGGTTCTAAATCTGAACCAAAGAGTCCAAATCCGGCAAATCGTTTTGAAGGAAAACAGATTTTTGAAAAGTAGTGCCAAACATGGACTGCTTTGCCAGATTACAGAGTCGCCACCTAAATATTTTAAAATGGGAAATTTAGGAAACCCTGACTCGGTGCCGAAGGCCACATGTCCGTCATCACCAAAGTGGTCTTGGCTCGGGAGCTTGGGTACGATCGGGGAAGGTCAGCTATGAGCACCCCCTCTCGTCCGGTCCGAAAACCGGCCTCTACTAACCGTGATATCCGTTTTTGAAAACTTTATGCGTTCTTATTCCAGTTATTAACCTAGATTTACTATGTAATGCGCACAACACAAAAGTATAGACTAGATTACCTAACTTGGAAATAAACATTGCATATCCGTTTTGTCTCGAAAAACGTGTTAGGTTTTGCTACTCGCAAGTAGGCTAAAATGCGGATTTCAATGAGTTGTTCCAACTCAGGCAATCCAACCTCCACCCACAGGCATTCAAACAGTTTATCATGTAAGCACTTAGCCGCATGGCAAGCATACTGTCATGGTAACATTCACACACATGTGGTATGCTAAAGCGTAAACACTTACATCGTACTCCGTACCAAAACAGTAAACTGGTTAGCAAACATGCATGACCTAGTTCATGTTAAATGGCTAATGCATCACATACAGGAGTGTGATCTAAACAGGCTCGGCTAACCCTAAACATGGCACATGAGATGCAACAACTATCACGTATTCAATTTGGAATTGAAAGTACGATGCGGTTTGCATGATGTGCCGAGCCCGATGTATGTAAACAAATGCATGAATGCACGCATGCATTGCATAAGGTATGCTAAAATAAACATGCCCTAGTCCATTACCATAAGCAGGTAAATAAAAGGGTTAGAAAGAAATAGGGGTTGGAAGACATACATCCACTCACGCACACTTATTACAATTTCGCCCTCGCTCGGAGGGACCAAAATAATAATACAGTCCCAAAATAAATGAATCAATTATTACAAATTCTAATTACTGAATAAATAAATGTGAAATAAAAGGGGGCCACAGCCCCTCGCCTCGGGATGCGCGAATGATGCATGCTCGATGTCCGCCTTGCCCGGAAAACCCGTCTTAGTGCCCTGGTTCTTTTTTACCGCCTGCCTCTCCAAAAATTCCCAAAGTTTCAGAATACCTCCCAAATGATCTGAAATACCCCACCGGCTGGGGGAAGAGCTCATCGGCTTCTTGAGTTGACCATCGGCTGCTTGTGGTGGTTATCGGCACATAAAAAAGTGCCGATCGGCACATTATACTGCCGGTCGGCAGAAAGTTCCTGCAGAGGACAGTTTGACAGCAGCAGCAAAAACAGCAGTGCAAGGCATGGTTTTTGGGCATATGTCAGCATGTCCAATACCTCCTATCATATTTAGGGACTCAAGGAGGCATGGCTCTTGGTTCTAGGGCTATCAATTATGCATTTGATGCATGATAGCCTAAGGAACCAAGATTGCTATTTCAATGTAAATATGCATGCAACACAAAAATGATACCAAAACCTTATCATGTATGGATCAAAGATCTTGGAGACAAAGGGGATTAGCTCATTTCATCACTTTGAGTATGAAATGGACTAATCCGCCTTGTGTTCGATATTACGTCCGATCGAACACTTGACACATGCAATGCAAACACATGTCATGCTTATCTTGCCATTTTACTTGGGCAATTTTATTTACTCATTTTAGCATTACCAATTCATCCTTTAATTGATTAAGTCCAAGCGAGAGTCCTCTAATAGGAAAGAGGGCCTAAGCCTCAAGTGTCTTGAGCATGAAGGAGACCCTATGCCGTTGGCTAGTAGAAACCCTGAAGAGGATTAAAGCCATTAAGCATGAACGTCTCAACTTCATGCTCAAACCGACAAGAGGCTCAAGGCTACTTTCTAAGCAATGAAAATGAAACATGTAAGGAAGTGGCATGAATGGCATGAAGTATGTTATGAAATTGTGTGCAAGACATTACTACAACATGCAAATGGTTCAAGCACTCATGCTCCAATGGACATATCAACTAGGCATGCAAGAGCATTATACCATAACCACATGAGGCAAGCCTTAAACGACAAAATCAACCCAAAACAGAAATATGCAGCCTTAAAACAGTGTTTCTACATGCCCAAACCCTGCTGGAAATGCCATGAAACATGCACCAAAACAAGCTCAAATGATGTGCCCAAACAATGGGCTCTTGAAGCACATGAACTACAACTATGTAATGCAATGCATGAGAGTTTTATCCAGCCCAAAACAGAGTTTCTATATGTCAAATATGAGCTAAAAACATGCTGGTCATGCACCAAAACAAGCTTGCAAAACATGCTCTCCTTTAGGCCATTCTAAGCATTTAAACCACAACCATGCAAAGCAATGCACAAGCTACATTAACACCTCAAAACAGAGCTTAATCACAGCAAAATATGAACTATTGTAGGCCAAAGTTAAGCTAGCACATGTTAGGAAGATGGGCTAAAACATGAAGCATGTTAGGCTAGCAAGCAAGATTGCACTACAAGTGCAAGAAATAAGCAACAAGGGCCCTATCCACCCCAAAACAGATCTGAAACATGGCAAAATAGGGCCTAAAAACATGCTTGGCTTAAGCTAAAACAACCCAAAAAAAGATGCTCTTATATAAGGCTAACAAGGCATAACAACTAGCTACAAGGAGGAGGGGCTAACCCCTCCTATTTGAGACCTCAAAGCTGGTTTTTGATGACTGAAAAACCTCTGGAAAAAGGTTGTTTTTAGGCCCAAAAGAGGTTTGCTTAAAAGCTCAAAGGTGGATCACAATCTCACAAAACAAGGAACCAACAAAGGGAGAACACCCCTTAACTCACAAGGACTTCAATCTACCACTTTTAATACATAAAAATAGAGATTTTGACAGTTGAAAATCAGGCCGAAAGAAGCATGCAAAGATAGCTATACAAGTGCACAAAATCAAGCTTGAGAAGAGTAAGAACTTACCCTTGAAGCTCTGCACCAAAACAGGTTTTTCTTGGACCAAAACTAGCCTTAGGAGCTCCAAATACACCTCCAAGGATCACCTCCTCAATATAGGCAAGTTTGATTAAGGATGGAGGCTCAAGAAATGGGAAGAACACCCAGTTTTGGGCACTTATATGCTTCTATATATGCAATATGGGAAGAAAGAGAGGGCTGAAATTTGGATGTGGAAGTTCTAGAGAGAGAGGGGTCTTTTAGAGTGAGAAGCTCCAAGACTTGCTTAGGAAGTTCTAACCTTGCAAAATGTGAGATATATGGCTCTATATATATCAAAAAGGAGCTTTTGGTCGAAATATCTCACTTGGAAATATCTGGAGCAGTAAACAACAGCTGGATGATAAATATCTGTCAAAAAAACTGATTTCTGGGCACTTTTGGCCGGTCGGCACTTTTTTGTGCCGACCAGCACTCTTTTTGTGCCGGTCGGCACTTTATAGTGCCGATGGGCAGCCGGTAAGGTCACCAAGTGCCGGTGGAGGTATAGATTGAAGCCCCGGAAGTTAGCTTTCCAATGGCGCAAACCTTGCATTAAAATTCCTCCTGTGCAAAAAGTTATGCCCTTTTCCGTAAAGCCGCGCAGATTCGGTCCAACCGGACTTCAACCAACCATATCTCCTCCCCCCGGATTTGGACTTAGGAGATTCTTGAGTGCAAAATGAAGCCCCAGAAGTAAGGTTTCCAATGGTGGTGGCCCCATATTTTAATTCCTCTTGTACAAAGAGTCACACCCGTTTCGGGGAAGTCACGCAGACTTTTCTCCTTCCCGGATTCATGCCGAACCTCTTCTCTAACTTGGTTTCTCCCCACTTCTCCTCTTCTTTTCAACTTCAAACCCCTAAGTAAGGTGTTTTGAAAGATTTTTCAAAGATTTCATCTCTCTTTCATTCATCTCCACTTTGTCCTTGCTCGGTTTACCGAAAAGCGCAACATTTACCGAAATCACGGCGTTGGAACATCGTGGGAATTTTATTTCAAAAATGTTTTGAAAGAGAGGGTTTTAAGGTATAAAAACCATCAAAAATAATTTTGGTCCACAATGGGGTATGAAGTTGAAATTTGCCTCTCTCCTTGCCGAAGAAACTGAACCTGTGCACTGCACACCTTTCTCCAACAAGTAAACCATCAGTAGTGCCCAAGTCTTAAGAGCGGTCAAAAATGGGGTGTCTACACTCGAGCGTAAATTTCATGCTCCCAGAAGTTTGCATCATTTACAAATCGCTCGAGCGAAGGAATGTGCGCTCGAGCGACCAGTCACATTTTTGCATGCTCGCTCGAGCGAGGAAAGCTTCGCTCGAGCGAGGACTTAAAATTCTGAAATTTTGCCTAAGTGTTCCAAGGCATGTTTTGACATCCTCATTGCATCTTAGGCATTCCTAAGCCTTAATTAAGCTATAGTAATGAGGTTATGGGCTAGAAACGCACACTAAGAAAAGAATGTAACGAGTTATTAAATGACAAGTGTGTGTGTGAGTTGAGCATTGTAACAAGTATTAATCACACTAAGAGATTGCAAGGGTATGTGTGTTCTAAGCCATGTGATAAGAATAAACATGAACCAACGTGATGTAAGCTAAGCCTTAATGGCCACATGAATAAGTAATGATAAGATTCGTTGGTGCTATGTATTTTGTGATTGTAGGTCAACGTCCGGGAAGTGATTGACCATCTACGAAACCACTGTGAGTAACGTTATCGTAAAGATACGTTGATATGAAATTATGTTCCAAATGAGATATGATATGCTATGGTTTCTGAAATGATATATGTTTCTGTGAACGAAAATTCCAAGTTTGAAATCTATTATGGCATCCATAGATAGTCCCAAGTCATGGGGGACGGCATGAAAATCTTGGTCTATAGCGATTCTGAGATCTCGTTAGCCACTTCATTGTGGTGATATGTGTTTAATCGGTGTCCGGGACCGGTTACTCTAGTCGGAAGACGTTATGTGATTTGTTCTATGGAGTATGCCATTATTATGTTCTGATATGAGATGACTATGATTATGCTATGATCTGTTTTATACGTATAAAATGTTCGGAATTCGTTCACTAACCCTTTTACCTTAATGTTATTCACTGGGCTTTAGCTCACTGTTTGTATATATATATTATAGGTGAGCATTCTGGAGTGCAAGCCCGAAGGTTTTGTGGGAGACTGTGTTTCTGTTGTCAGCCAACTTTTGTGCCTCCCGTGGAGGTTCCCGATGTAGCTTGTGTTGAGGCCATGTTGATTCTGTACATGTATATATATATTATGAAACTTGTTGGCGGTATTTAAGAATTTGGTAATGTGTGTGGTATAATATATGGTTGACTACTGGTTATGTAATTAAAGTTTTAAAATATACTATTTCATGTAAGTCAACACAGCTCATTGGACATTTATATTTAGATATTCTGCTTCCGCTAGCCCCTTAATATTTGTTATTTGGTTCAGAGGCCTTTGGTAATCTAAGGATTACTGGCCGGTTACGATGCTAAACCCATAGGGGCGGGTTTGGGTCGTGACAGAGTGGTATCAGAGCACGAGTTATACCACACACGTGTCCATATGAGCTATAGGATGTCCTAGAAATGAAATAGGGACATTGCATTATCATGTGTAAACATATGAACGTATTTGAACTGAAAATGAAAAGAAATGAATCTATGAGTTAAATGAAATAACCTGTCTTGAGAAGTTCAAATACCGAATGTGAAATCTGTATGAACACGGACGTATGAATGAAAAGAATCATGTGACTGTATTTGAATTGAACCAGAAATGAAAACACGTCTGATATGAAATGAAATGTAAAATCCGTAAGAACTTCCCTTGTACTGATAAGCACCCTGTTTCTGTATAGATCAATGGAAAGAACAAGGAACGTAGACGAATCTGAATCTTCCGCCGCTAGAATTAGCCGGTTAGAGGAAATGGTTGAAGCCTTAACTGAAAATCTGAAACAACAGCAACAAGGGCAAACATGTGTACCTGAACCAGCTAATTATGATATGATAGAACTGACACAGAAATATAATAAGATGAAACCACCTGAATTTCTGGGGGGTATTGAACCGTTAAAAGCTGAGGCTTTGGTTTTAGAAACCGAGAAAATATTTGAGGTATTTCCGCGTACTGAGGCACAAAAAGTTTTGTTGGCAACATTCACACTTAAAGAAGAAGCTAGGAGATGGTGGATGTTAGTTCGAAATGATAATGAGGGTGTGACATGGGATAGGTTTAAAGAAATTTTCTTCGAAAAATATTTTCCCCAATGTATCCGAGATAGGAAGGTATCTGAGTTTATGCAACTGAAACAAGGCAAAATGACTGTGGCCGAATATGAAACCAAATTTACTGAGTTAGCCCGATATGCGCCCCATATGATAGACACTGATGACAAAAAGGCTAGAAAATTTGAAGGTGGGCTTGACTTAGAGGTGTATGACCGAGTTGGCATCTTAAAATTACCAAAGTACGTGGATGTTCTTGATAGAGCCCTAATGTCCGAAACAAACATAGCAGCTTTGAAAATAGCCAAATCAACTGAATCGGAAAGAATGAAACAGAAGAAACAAAAAGTTGAAATGGCTGGTAATTCAATGACCTCTACAACTGAAAAATTTGGGGCAATAACTGTGAACAAAGAAGGTCAGGGGAGTAATGTGAACAAAGATATACCTGTCTGTAGAGAATGTGGGAAACAACATTGGGGCATTTGTCGTCGTCTGTCAGGAGCTTGTTTTAGATGTGGTCAGAAAGGGCACTTGGCTAAATCTTGCCCGCGAACTTATCCGAACAACAAAAAGCCTTAATCTACACCCTAGTTCCAGAAAATGCTCAGAACACCGAAATGACTAACGCAGGTATTACTTTAATCATGCGTAATTGTTTCATGGGAATTTGTGTGCGAATCATATGTTTCTTAACTTGATGTAGATTGTGGATATATTAGTTGGGTAATTTGAATTGTTAGAATTATGAACCCATGTTAACTGAACCTTGTGAACTTAACGAACCGCCTGTGTTTTGGAATCATTGGAACTTGCGAACAGTGGGAATTTGTCGGGTTAAACCTTTGTACCGTATTGTGAAAATCTAATATGAACCATTAAGTGTGAACTTTTGAACTATGCTAGAACTGTTGAATGTGGGAACGCATTATGATTGACTATAACTGGGTGTATGACCATGACTAGAATTGAACCGTTATGTGTCGACTGACATCATCGAATGATTAAACCCGTAATCTCGTATTGTATATATGAATCAGTTACATAGGGAAATTTCTGAAATTGAGGACCTATGTCAGCTAGGAAAAATGAACTACTGCTTATGAATTTGCGAACGAATGCTTATATGACAATTGATCCTAGACTCGTATCTGCATATATATATGTGACCTCGCTTGTGAGACTATTAGAACTGATGGGATCGAATTGTGATTAATGAACATTTTGAGACCTACTGGTTAATATGAACTATCGTGAATGACCTGTTGAACTGTGTTTGAACTGTTAAATATGGAGACACACTAGTATTGACTGTATATGGGACATGTTGGACTCACATATATCTATACCTTTGCATGGAATGTTGGTTAATTACATTGTATCTAGACTGGGTAGACTTATGACTTGTTGCCTTAATCGTCATATCTGGAGAAACTGTTTTGTGTTCATCTGTATATAGAATTCGTGAATCTGTATTGGAAAGGTTGTTAGACTCTGGACATGTACATATATGACTATACCTTTGCTCAGAATGATTGATATGATTATTTGTTGATGACCTTTGAACGGTGGACTGTGATTGTTGAACATTGACTAGACCCGTGAGCCTATGCTTTAATGACTATATGACCAATTTGAAACTTCTGTATAAGGATCTGCTATTGTGTACCTTATGCTTACATGAACTCAGTTGGGAAACTGTTCTGTTGACTGATGTTTACTTTTGATGTGAACAATCATATACCTGTGCATCTACATGTGAACTTACTAGGAAAATGTAACACTGTACATGACCTGAACTCTTCGATATGAACTACTGTGATACATAACTCTGCTGTGATTTGAGAACTGAGGAACTTAGAACAACTGGAAAACTACTGACTATACACCTAAGTGAATAGAGTGTGAACTATAGAATTGATGTACCTCGTCGGGGAGTGACAAGGAAAGAACCTTTACCTGATCTAATCTGATAGAACTGTAGTTTGATGAGACCTTTGCTTGACTGATAGAACTTCTGTTTGATGACTCACGCTTGAACTGTTACTTGATATGACTGGGTAGAACTTCATCTGAGATGATTGGGTAGAACTTTTATTCGTTTGATCTGAGGAGACCCTTATTGAGAGCTACTATATGATTTGATTACATTATGGGGGATTGTAAATTGATTATGGTGAATAGCGGAATTTGTGTTGCTAAGGGAATTAACCGAACGAAAATTTGAATTGATCCTAAACACTTAGGAAGAATGTGAACCGTCAGTAGCAGACTATGTGACTATGAAATCTGGTACCTTATGCTTGGGAGATATGGGAATACTGTATATATATGACATGTGATTAATTACCTGGTATTACCGTTTGACCATGAACCTGTTTGACTAGAGAATGACCGCTTCGGTGTTACTATACTTCAGAACTGATGGGATTTGTTAACGACAGGCTGGTTTGATTATAAACTTTGACTATCCGGGGGTATATGTAATCAATATGACCGCTTCCGTATCAACACGTAGTATGATTGAATCTGTAAAAACTGAGACTGGGGAAAAGTATATGAATGGTTACTTCGGAATTCCGTTTACTGACAACTTGTACGAACTTACCTTGTATTCCGGATAACTTCAAAATGACTTGGATTGACGGTGATGGAATACCGAATTGAGAACCAAATTGAACAAAGATCGAATGATTGACTCAGAAATTAATAAATCGAATTTCTGTAACTTAATGGGGGGAAATTTCTTATGAAAATGAGATTAGTATAACCTATAACCCCGATAAGTGCTTGATATGTGTAGTGTGTGTAATAATGCAGTAAAATTGTGTGCAACTATATTTATGTTCTATGTCATGAAAGAAGTTTGCTTCCTGAATGTTAGATGTTGCATACTGCATGACTGTTCAATTCTCTGAAAAGTTTGTGGCACCCTTAGTTCATATGGCCTTCGCCCGGGGGTAAGAATACCGTGGCTAATGGCCCTTGCCTGGGGGTGACAATACCATGGCTATGTACTGGACCATATGTATTTGATAACTAATGGGTGTACCACGTTTAACCTTATACGAAATCCGAACATTTATATGTATATGAATCAGTATCTGTTAGCTGTTACCCGGTATCGGAGGTTCCTGTATGGGACTTATATCTGTCTGCACTCTGTTACCCGTACCGGAGGCCTTGTCATGGGGGGCTCAGCTTCTGTTCTGTTCTGTTACGCTTATGCGTTCTGTTTTGTTCTATTAATGCTAATGGATGCACCATGTATGTTTGAACAAGAAATGTGACATCCATGTGTGATCTGGACAAGAATGTGAAAATGAACACGTATCTGAATCTGTCATACACTGAAATCTGAATGTGCATAAGACCCTGTGTTAATGCGAACTCTAACTCCTGTATATGATTATGTTTCTGTCTTGTTAGGAGTGGAACTGTTTTTCTGATATAAGATAACTCGAGTTTGGGGACCAAACTCTTTTAAGGGGGGAAGACTGTAATAACCCCGACCCATGATTAGCTATTAATCGGTAATTAAGGGTGATAATTAAGTAATTAAGATGGATGACGAGATTAATACGTAATTTGCATCATAATTGGCCTTCTATCTGTTACTTATGAAAATATCTGTCCGGAAGTACTGCTTTAAAATGAAAATTGAAAGCCTTATCGGCATCCAAACCCGGAATTGTTTACACCAATATTTTAATTGGAATTTTTAGAACCTTATGGCATATTTAACTAAAATGTGATTTGGTATGATTAGATTAGATTAAATAAGCTAATTAAAGAGTTGGACTTAGTTACCGTTTTGCCACCTAGTGGCCAAATCTATACAACACACATTTGAGCCCCTTTAGTTTATTGGAGCTGATCTTTTCATTCCCTTAAGTGCAAAAATCTGATGAAAACATTTTAGAGAGAGAGAGGGAGAGCAATTCTAGAGAGAGAGAGAGGAAGAAATTGGAGAAGAAATTCAAGGTTTTGCATGCACTCTTCTAGATTAAGCAAGATTTTAGCAAGAACAAGACTTAAGGTATAATTTTCATCATTTCATTCATGTATTTTAGTGTTATCTTGCATGATTCATGGAGGTTATAAGCTTAGATGTGTACATTGAGCTTAAAATGTTGAAGTGAGAGTCAATCCATGCATGCATGCATAAATTTCCAAGTTTTGGGTTTGATTTCAAAGGTTTCTTCCATGCATGTGTTAATTTCTCTTACATTTTGGTCATTCAACTTATTTTTCATCAAATTACCAAGTTTGATCATGTTTTGGAAGGTTTGAATTGGAAGAAGTTCTTGCATGTTGATTTCATGGGTCAAATTGGGATTTAAGTTGGATTTTGAAGAAATGACAAGTTTTTGGGCCATGATTTCTTGTTTTAATTCTTAAACCATATTGTTTTATAAGTCTTCATGTGTTTCCTTCATTTTGGGCCCAGAAAAATGAGTTTTGAAAGGTTGAATGTCGAATTTGAAGTTGGAGGTGCAATCTGGAAATTCCAGATTTTGCATCTTCGCTCGAGCGAAGGAGAGCTCGCTCGAGCGACCACTCTGAGGTCGTGCTCTCCGCTCGAGCGACCAAGAGTTCGCTCGAGCGTAAATTTCATGCTCCCAGAAGTTTGCATCATTCTGATCGCTCGGCGAAGGAATGTCTTTCGGCGACCGATCAACATTTTTGCATGCTCGCTCGAGCGAGGAAAGCTTCGCTCGAGCGAGGACTTAAAATTCTGAAATTTTGCCTAAGTGTTCCAAGGCATGTTTTGACATCCTCATTGCATCTTAGGCATTCCTAAG
This sequence comes from Camellia lanceoleosa, assembly GCA_025200525.1. Classification (NCBI taxonomy): domain Eukaryota; kingdom Viridiplantae; phylum Streptophyta; class Magnoliopsida; order Ericales; family Theaceae; genus Camellia; species Camellia lanceoleosa. Next base: position 27,886,862 of record CM045769.1, on the reverse strand, counting down.
CCTTAATTAAGCTATAGTAATGAGGTTATGGGCTAGAAACGCACACTAAGAAAAGAATGTAACGAGTTATTGAATGACAAGTGTGTGTGTGAGTTGAGCATTGTAACAAGTATTAATCACACTAAGAGATTGCAAGGGTATGTGTGTTCTAAGCCATGTGATAAGAATAAACATGAACCAACGTGATGTAAGCTAAGCCTTAATGGCCACATGAATAAGTAATGATAAGATTCGTTGGTGCTATGTATTTTGTGATTGTAGGTCAACGTCCGGGAAGTGATTGACCATCTACGGAACCACTGTGAGTAACGTTATCGTAAAGATAGGTTGATATGAAATTATGTTCCAAATGAGATATGATATGCTATGGTTTCTGAAATGATATATGTTTCTGTGAACGAACATTCCAAGTTTGAAATCTATTATGGCATCCATAGATAGTCCCAAGTCATGGGGGACGACATGAAAATGCGAGTCCATGACAATTACGAGATCTCGTTAGCCACTTCATTGTGGTGATATGTGTTTAATTGGTGTCCGGGACCGGTTACTCTAGTCGGAAGACGTTATGTGATATGTTCTATGGAGTATGCCATTATTATGTTCTGATATGAGATGACTATGATTATGCTGTGATCTGTTTTATACGTATAAAATGTTCGAAATTCGTTCACTAACCCTTTTACCTTAATGTTATTCACTGGGCTTTAGCTCACTGTTTGTATATATATATTATAGGTGAGCATTCTGGAGTGCAAGCCCAAAGGTTTTGTGGGAGACTGTGTTTCTGTTGTCAGCCAGCTTTTGTGCCTCCCGTGGAGGTTCCCGATGTAGCTTGTGTTGAGGCCATGTTGATTCTGTACATGTATATATATATTATGAAACTTGTTGGCTGTATTTAAGAATTTGGTAATGTGTGTGGTATAATATATGGTTGACTACTGGTTATGTAATTAAAGTTTTAAAATATACTATTTCATGTAAGTCAACACAGCTCATTGGACATTTATATTTATATATTCTGCTTCCGCTAGCCCCTTAATATTTGTTATTTGGTTCAGAGGCCTTTGGTAATCTAAGGATTACTGGCCGGTTACGATGCTAAACCCATAGGGACGGGTTTGGGTCGTGACAATTGCGATGCCCCGATTCGCCTCTGTTTGCAATTAATGCCGGAATGCTGTGCAAAGCTCCGGAAGGCTGCTGATTCTTGATTTGCTGTAACAGAGAGCAGGAAGGGGCATGGCAATGTATTTTCACATATGTATGCTTGACTACTCTTCAGGGAGTGTAGTCCTCGATCCTCGTGCCACCAATCACACATATCGATGCATGATGGCCGAGAAATCGATTTGCATAACTCAATATGGAATGAATGCACATATAAACACAACAAGACCGAGACTCCATCATGGATAATCCTGAGTGTCGGTGACTGGGAATTGAGACACGTTCCGTCACTCGGAGTACGAAACGTACCTCGTTTCCCGTGTTCGGGCTAACTCCTATCCCAAACACAATGCAAGATGCATGACATGCATGAATGTAACTAAGATATAACCTAACATGCACAATGCTATGAAATGGCATACACGATGCACGATGTAACATGGCATACACAATGCGCTAACATACAACCTAACATACACAATGCTATGAAATGAAATGGCATACACAACGCATAATGGACTTACACGAACACGAGTGGACCTCAGCCACACTCACATAAGTGGCCATTAGATGAAAATGAGACACTCGAAATGCGTGCACGCGTGCACACAAACCGAGGACCGAACCTAAGGCACGAATGCCACTCTACCAAAGCATGGTAAGGCATGAAACATGGTATGCAAACATGCAAATTTCAGCACTGAAATATGATGCTAAACAGCCCCGAATCATGAAAACATGGCACCCGATGCATGAGGTGAGACCCGAAACTCAAAACTAGGCACATGGAATGACTTACAGCTATACAAAGCATGCATTATTTGAACATGAAGCATGAAGACAGAGTCAAGGCAGTCCCAAAACATGAACTTTTCCAATTTAAAGTGTGGCCGAAAAGTGCTAGCAAGATGGCTTAAATTAGCATGCAATTTTGGCAGGCAAACATGGTTTACATGGAAAGTGTATGAAGCAAGTGAGAACTCATCAAAAAAGTAAAAATTAATGAATAAAACATGCCAAAATATGCCCAAATAACTATGGAAATGCAGCCAACACGTGCACAAATGAGGAGTTCCTTTAGAGGGCATACAAAGGGATTCTTAAGCACATACAAAATAGACATGTGGCAGCCTCAAACCAACTTTGAAAATCAAATATGGTAGTCCCAAAACTCACCAAATTGACCCTAGAATGTGACTAGGAAACATGCAAGATGGGGTCGCTTTGAAAGGCCAAGATGGCCATCAAACAAGCCAAGGTGAGAGGGGGTCACCCCCCTCTAATTTGGAGGCTCAAAATAGCAGCCAAGCCACTGAAAATCTACTGGATTTCAGTGGCTAGAAGGCCAAACAAGGCATGCAACAAGGGCTAGGATGTAAGGCCCAAAATAGGAGGCAACCAAGCATACAAGATAGCATATGACCTCAAACAAAAATGGAACCTTAATAAAACATGAAGATGATGTCAAAAAAAGCCTTTTCTCAGTTTATAACAAGTCTCAAAAGTGATCACAAATAAGGCTAAACTATCATGCAAAAATGACCCTAAAAGGGGAAAAAGAGATAAGGGACAGCAGCTGGCCCCAAATGGCAAGGAGCCCTTCAACAAAGTTGAAGAGGGGCTCAAAAACAAAGCATTTCATAGTTTACATCAAGCCACGAAAATAAACACAAGTGAGGCTAAACTATCATGCAAGAAAAAGGCCAAAAGAGGGACAAAGAGGCAAGTGGTAGCTGCTGGCCTCAAACAGGGGAGAGTCCTTCAACAATGTTCAAGAGGGGCTCAAAAAAAACCACTTTACAGTTTATGATCAAGTCTAAAACAGCTCACAAATAAGCCTAAAATACTATGCAAAAATAGGCCTAAAAGAGGGTTTAAACACAGAGGGTAAGAAGGAAGCCTCAAACAGGGAAAGGCCCTTAATAAAACATGAAAAAGAGCTCAAAATAAGACTATTTCCAGTTGGGGTCGGAGTCCAAAAATGCAAGCACAAGGAGCTAGAATATAGATCAAAATAGTGCACAAAAGAGGGAAAATGGGACTCACCCTTGTAGAACCAATCTTTGACAGCCTTTGGACTAAGTTTGGGAGCTTTTAACCTCTAGAAGACAGCCTCAAGATGCTGGAATGGATGTTGGAGGTATTGTGCTATGAGATATAGTGCAAAAATGCAAAGAAATCCAACTTCCAAGCTCTAACCACAAGCAATATAGAGAGAGAGGAAGCTTTTTGCCCTTCAAAAACTCAGAACCCTCTGAAATGAAGGAGCCCCTTGCTTATATAGAGGAATGCAAAGCTAAAGCTTCTTGAACAAGCTTGGCAAGAGCTTCATCCCTCCATACACGTGTATGGAGGGTAGATATGAGGAATCCAGCTGGTACAAAAGATCTTCCTAACCACCGGAAATAGAAGTCGGCCATCATCAATGGCCGTGATTACCTGATGGCGGCAGTGTTCACCAATGGTGGCGAGGGCCAAGCCATGGCCGGCAGTGCCATACCATGGCCGATAGTGCACCACAGGGGCCACCTTGAAAGGACCAGGTCATGGTCCAAAAATGAGACAAAAATGATACAAGGTTTGGGAAACCTGAACCAGTGACGTCCCGTCGCGACAGTTGAATGCTGGGCGAGCAATCGAACCAGTCGTTGGGTGTACCTACAAGCACAACCAAGTCTTGAGGACGGTCAAAAATGGGGTGTCTACATATGGGTCAAACTACACTTACAAATAAATATGGGCTAAACCATACATGGATCTAATAAAATATTTTGGGCCCCTTTAAATTGATCCTAAAACCAAAAATAAATAAATAAATATTGGGCCTATAACATTTTACTAAATTTAGGGGCCCTATTTTTGGGCCAAAATTTTGGGGCCTAAGGCATAGGCCTTACTGGCCTTAGGCCAGGGCCGGCCCTGACTTCAGCATTCTCCACTGTCCTCAGCTCTCTTCACCACTCGATCGTCCGACGGCGCTTCACCGTCCACGGCATAGTTCGGTCCATATCTCTATAGAAAACGAAAGAAACAAAGAGTGAGAGCATGGAATAGTGTTTGAATGAAAAAGAAGATGAGATTTCTTTGGGATTTGACTGGAGGAAGAGAGTCAATAGTTCTTATCTTGTTCATCAGAGCCTTGGACTACTTCAAGAGGTTTTGCTCGAGCGACGAAAAATGATCGGATGGCTCTTTCCATAGCAGAGTGCAGTTCATCATGAGGGAGCTTTGCCTCTGGAACTTGTCAAATGAGGGTTAGGTTTCCAAAAATGGATGTTCAGAGTGAAAAACCCTAGCTCAGCCCTTATAAATGCATAGCTTATCTAGCTTTAATTATTTACTTATTTTGTTTTATTTTTATTTTTATTTTTATTTTTATTTTTATTTTTATTTTTGTTTTTGTTTTTGTTTTGTTTTGTTTGTTTGTTTGTTTGTTTGTTTTTTTTGTAATACTTCTTCTTGATGATGGTGATAATGGTGATGATTTGAGATGTGTTTGTTTATTATTATTATTATTGTTGTTGTTGATGATGATGGTAATGAAACATAATGCAATAGATAAGGAGAAAGAAAGAAAAAGAAAGATTTGAACAGATTAAATTTGGTTTGGCTTGTATTTCAACCGAGAAAAAATAAGATTGAATATAGATGTTTTCAACAAATAGAAAGATAAAATAAAAGTAAAGAGAGAAATATATATATAGAGAGAAAAAAGAGGTAGAAAGAAAAACAGATAAAGGGAGAAATGAGAACTAGATAGAGGCACATGTAAAGAGAGAGAAGCCCATAAAATTTGAACATATAGGGTAAAAAAAAAATTGAACAGATAAGGAAAAAAATTGAATAAATGAGGGAAAAAATTGAATAGATAGATATAAATTTGAACAAATAGAAAATAATTTGAACATATAGTCAATGAAAAGTCAACAGATAAAAAAAGTCAACAAATAAATTATGGAGTAAAATTGGAAACAAATTGTCCTCCAAAATCAATGAAAGGATTTCTCACCAAACTATTTTACAAAGGGTGGATCTCTCACCAATAAAAAATATTCATAAGATCTAATGCCTTATACACTCCTTAAATTAGATTCATCACCAATTTACTCAAATATATATTTAATATGATTTAACAATCTACATTACTTTAATATCATCTAATGGTTAATAATTTATATCTATTAAATATTTTTATATACAATTCGAATTTCGAGTTGTTCGGATTGTTTGATATATTTATCAAAATACATCTAAATTTAATTTAAATTTTTATCCAAATATGTACCAAATTTAAAAATAACTTGCTTAAATCCTTAGAAAAAAAAAACTCGAGACTGAGCCCTCGTTTGAAAATAGGTTATTTTAGTAATTTTTTGACTTTTGAACTAAAATTTGAGATAAAAAAATTTATAAATTTGAAATGACTTTTTAAGTTTTTACAAAAAGACGTGTAAAAATAAAATAAAAAAAAGAAATTTTGATTTTTTAATAAAAGTTATAAATTTTTTAATTTTTTAATAACTTTTTTATTTTAGTCCAAGGCCTCGTTTGAAAACAGATTTTTTTATTAATTTTTTGATTTTTTAGTTAAAATATAATATAAAAAAAAACTAGTATGTTTGTGATGACTTTTTATTAAAAAAATATACACAAAATAAAGAGATTTTTTTTAAAAAAAAATTTAATATAAATTATTAATTTTTTAATTTTTTTAACAAATTTTTAATTTTTTAATTAAAAAAATCACTTGCCAAACGAGTACTAAAATTACACTTTCCAAATGAGGCTCTGGATTAAACCCAGCCACGTATAAAGAAGAGGGGTTATTGTAGGAGTAATGCTAGATATACAAAAATTTTTGGCAAATGAATGACCAAACCTGTGCGGGGCTCACTTGAGAAGTCAACCAACAAACAATTTGGTTATTTCCGAGAAATTTTGGTTAAAAATGATTCCATATAGAATCCACGAAGAAACCTCGCAGCAATTTCTTTGATTCTTCAATCTGGATAACCGCGTTTTTTCCTTTCCTTTTTTTTTTTGATTTATATTTTATTTTTTAGAAAAAAAGGAAAAAGAAAAAGAAAATGTTAAAGATTGACTTTGACATTGACTCAGTTTGGATTTAAAGAGAGCTTCAGAGGATTTGCATCTCACAGCAAAGATTTGAAGGAGGAAACCCCTCATCCAATTGAACTGAGATCAAACTGTACGAACCCTCTCCATTTCCGATGAAAGCTTCTTCAACTCCTCTCTGCTACATCAGCAAGCTTCGATTCGTTCCATAGCAAGCTCTCCCACCACTCACCAGGTATCAATCTGTCTCTCTCTCTCTCTCTATACCCTTCTATTCTATCTCTACTAACTACTTCTAAAAGCAACATTGTTTGAGATTTTGATGTCTAATTTGAGCTTTTTATTTTTGTTTAGCACAACTTCATTTACTAACTTGTGAAATTCTACAATACACACACCCCTTGCCTCGCGTGGGAAGAACCTATTTTAGTAACTTTTGACTTTTTAATTAAAATATAAGGTTAAAAAAATTAAGTAGATTGGGGGGTATTTTTTGACTTTTTATGGAAAGAAGTGCAAAAAGTAGAGAAAAAAAAAGAATATCTTTGGCTTTTTGATATAGGTTACAGGTGTTTTTGGCTTTTTTGACTTTTTTTTAGTAATTTTTTTGACTTTTTAACTAAAATGTTAATTTGCCAAACGAGATTATTGTGATTTTAGTTATAATCTCTTGTTATTATTATGGTTGTTGTGATGTTAGTTATAATCCGTCGTTATTATGGTTATGATCGGAAATGTCTTTGATTATATGCCGGTGGTTGTTATGACTTATTGTGATTTTAGTTATAATCTCTTATTATTATTATGGTTGTTGTGATGTTAGTTATAATCTGTCGTTGTTATTATGGTTATGATCGGAAATGTCTTTGATTATATGCCGGTGGTTGTTATGATTTATTGTGATTTTAGTTATAATCTCTTATTATTATGGTTATTGTGATGTTAGTTATAATCCGTTGTTGTTATTATGGTTATGATTGGAAATGTCTTTGATTATAACTTATTGTACAGTTTGGTCATAATTCATTATTATTTTTAGCTATGATTAGAAAAAAAATCACCATTAAATAACAAAATTATCAAAATAATATTATTATTAAAAAAAATGACTTAATAAAGTATTTAAGGAGTGTATTGTTTTTGTAATTTACTCTTTATTTTATTACAAAGACCAAACCTGACTTCTTTTTTAGGTCAATGCTCGTCCTCTATTCTTCATTAATAGCTGATTATATCCGTAGAGCCACAAAACTCTCCTCTTTTCCTCTCTCGTTCGTTGGCATCTTTGAGATTTTAAGATCAGCAAAACACAGTCTTGTTCTGTCTTTCAAGTAAGTTCTCATCTTACTCTTTAATTTATTGAGCTTTTTAGTTTTATTCTGTATATATAATATATATATATATAGGTGAAAAAATTCTGATTTTTTAGTTTTGGTAGACTTTTTATTATTTTTTAAATTATATATGAGCCTAGGTCGAATGACTTACTCTACTACTTTTTTCTCTCTTTTTTTTTAAAAAAAATTTTATTTATTTATTTTTTAATAGTGACTCTACTACTTAACTACTGCAAATTGATTTTTATTGTATACTGCTATTGATTCAAATCACAGGTGTGGTTAGCTTCTTCTTCTTCTTCTTCTTCTTCTTCTTCTTGGTTAATGACTATGAAATTATAATTATGGCCCTAATTGAACCTAAGAATTATTATCTTTATTATTGGCGACTTGAATTTGGCAAAAAAGTATCATGTTCAAGTTTAGATTTTGTTATTTTCATATGCACAAATTTAAAAATGCAATTATGAATGGTCATTATACCTTTTTCTTTTTCTTTTTTTTTTCTTTTTTTTTTTTGTGTGTGTGTGTGTGTCACTGAATTATAAAAATAAAAAATAGATTGTATTAAATTTAACTAGAAGTTTAAAGGGTAAGTCGTTAAAGAGTAACAATGCAAGAAAATGCAAGATATAAAACATAGATGGAGTTATAGAAAGATTTGTAATTTAAAGAAATAGTAGTGTTTCTTTTAATTTCTTTTTAATAGGTTGAATGTGCATTTAAGTGTTATTGATTCCAAATAAATTTACCATGATATAAACTCACAGTAAACATGAAAAGATTTGCACTAATTAAGATTAACATGGAAAATGATATGTATACATATTGGAAATCGATAGACGTAAAACATCATGAACAAAGATAAATGTTTTTATAAATTTTCCATCAATTAAATGCTTTTTAAGAACTTACGAAACTTAATTTATTAAAGAACGGAATTGTATTACTGAAAGATATATACAAAGATGTTGTCATTGAAATACTTTATCAAACAGTTATGCAAGGGAAAGAATAAGAATGGCAGATCACATTCTGAAACCCTTCTCTCTCTACAATATCCCAATACCCGTACACCATCTCCAATTGACAAATAAAACAATGAGAAAGCAAGTGGGACCATTCAATAGAACTCGTTGATAGCAACTGGCAAGGCCATATTTTTCCACTTCATACAAACCATGATTTTTCAAAACTCTTCAATTGAAAAATCAAACCCAAGCCCTAGAAAATTAGGCAAAAATGTGAGTGTCTAAGACACCAGAAGGCAGTGTCCATTTCAGCCGCAATAATGTTGTTGCTGGAGACTTTGATAATGCTTTCTGTATGTCTGTCATGCTCTTCTCTTTTTTAAGAATTTTTGGAAGGGAGACTGAGAAATAGGAGCTGTTTTTGAAAGAAAACTGTGTTAGTGTAGAGTAGAGAGAGGTAGCCATTACCAAGTGGATAACCATTGCTTTTCCATGATTATTCCTTGCAGTTAGTGCAAATAAGAGTGTTTAGTTTCCCAAAAACATATTTTTATGTGATAAATCAAGCCCAAGCCCTAGAAAATTAGGCAAAATGTGAGAGTCTAAGACACCATAAGGAAGCATCAATGTCAGCCACAATGACGTTGTCGTTGGAGACTTTGATAATGTTTTTCTGTATGTCTATCATGCTCATCTCTGTTTTAAGAATGTTTGGAAGAGATGCGGAGAAATAGGAGCCATGGAGAAAGAAAACTCTATGTTAGTGTTGAGAGAGGTAGCAATTACCAAGTGGATAACCATTGCTTTTCCATGATTATCCCTTGCCGTTAGTGCGAAGAAGAGCGTTTAGTTTGTCAAAAACATACTTTTATGTGATAATTTAGGAATTACAAAATAACGCTACGCAACTTCATCATGGCATCCACACCAAAGTGATTTGTTTTGTTTCCATTATAATATAGTATAGATAGTCGGCATATAACTTGAAATAACATATTTTTAAAGAAAGGGATTGTATAACTGAAAGATATATACAAAGATGTTGTCATTGAAATACTTTATCAAACAGTTAGTATACAAGAATAAGAATGGCAGATTACATTCTAAACCCTTTTCTCTCTACAATATTCCAATACCTGTACACCATCTCCAATTGACAAATAAAACAATGAGGAAGCAAGTGGGACCATTCAATAGAACTTGTCGATAGCAACTCTCAAGGCCATATTTTCCCACTTCATACAAAACCATGATTTTTCAAAACTCTTCCACTGAAAAATCAAACCCAAGCCCTAGAAAATTAGGCAAAATGTGAGTCTAAGACACCATAAGGCAGTGTCAATATCAGCCATAATGACGTCGTCGTTGGAGACTTTGATAATGCTTTCTGTATGTCTATCACGCTCATCTCTTTTTTAAGAATGCTTGGAAGGGAGACCGAGAAATACAAGCCGTTTTTGAAAGAAAACTCTGTGTTAGTGTAGAGAGAGGTAGCGTAGCGATTACAAAGTGGATAACCATTGCTTTTCCATGTTTATCCCTTGCAGTTACTGCGAATAAGAGTAATTAGTTTGTCAAAAACATATTTTTATGTGATAATTTTGGAATTACAAAATAACGTTAAACAACTTCATCATGGCATCCATGCCAAAAATGAAGTGAGTTGACCTATCACTTGAAATAACATATTTTTATATTATTAAGTATATATTTTTCTATTTCGTGCGGGATAGTATGTTGACCCCCTTTAATGTTCCAAGTAATTTCAGTATTTTACTTTGCCCTTTCCAAAGCTTCTTTCTAGTTGTTTTATCATTCTGTCACTTTTGATTGATCATCTTATTATTTGTTATTTCAATTTAACCTTATCTCATATATTTTTTTTTCTTTACCCTCTACATATTTTATGTTTTTATAGCTATTTTACCTCACCTTGGTTTGCTAGCTATATGTAGCTAGTCAAAAGAAAGACACTAGCTAAACATAAAATATTAATTTTTTCCTCTGTTTCACTCTTCTGCCTCCATTGTTCTTTTTCATTTTTTTTTTTTTTTGGCAGAATCTAAATTGAAAATGACTAGTTGTCTGAAATAACTAGCCAGATAAAAACTCTTCTTTGAGTACATGCTAGCTAAAATAAAAAACGTACTTATTTGTGTATTTTAACAAGCAAAAGTAGCTAGTGCTGTTTTGGTTGCTCAATATACGAGTGATTAAAGCACTAGTTGGTTGGTGAAATGACTTATGTTTTGACAATAATCATAGTCTGTTCATGTAATTCTTAAAGTGAATATTACATATACGTAGAATACATTAAGGCCTCGTTTGGGAATAGGCTATTTTAATAACTTTTTGACTTTTTGGCTAAAATATGAAGTAAAAAAAACTAGTATGTTTGGAATGCCTTTTTGGTTTTTTACGAAAAGATGTGCAAAAAATAGAAAGAAAAAGGAATATTTGACTTTTTGGTATAGGTTATAAGTTTTTTGGTTTTTTTAGTAACTTTTTAGCTTTTCGGCTAAAACAAGCACTTGCCAAACGAGGCCTAAATTAGTACTTTATCTAATAATTTGAATCACAGAAATTTTGGTCTGTTCTAAATAATTTGTCATATCTCTATAAGTTTTTTCATATTTAAAATATGTTCCTATTCACTTCTATAAGTTATCTACCTTCACTACTGAGAATTCTATTAAAATATAAAAGTTTATATTTATGTTTCTTTAAGGAATTATGAGAGCGAGAGGGGGAGTTTAACGCAATATATTGCTCTACATGACCATTTGTTCCATTTTGGATTTTTTTAACACTCCACCCTTATGTAGTTTTTCTCTGCTATTTGTTGAATAAGAATAACTTTTAAATTTTTTTTTTTTGGAATAACATTTTGAGAGGCTCTATAGTAGTTTGGGAAAACCAAAACAAGATATTTAGTTAGATTAAATTGATTATGGAGCCGGATATAATTCTTTATTTTTTATTTTTTTTTTGGGTAAGTTGATCCCAGATTCCTAGGGCAGAGTACGTATTCTAGACTCAATTTCTTTGTTACCTTTAGACACATGGTCAAGAACTTTCATGTCAATTTTTTGAAAAGTTATTTTAACCACTCAAATTAAAAACAATGATGAAATCTCAAACATGTATTAATGTAACTCATTGCTCAGACAGAAACCAGCTGAGTATAAAAACTGAATGAAGGTGTCGTGCTGAATTTAGTTTTCGAGTTCTTTTTGGCTTTTTCAGCGAATATTTTTCTGAAGTTGGATTTAATACCAATGGTATGATATTGGTATCAAGAACATAACAGTGCAAGTGTTGTATACTTGTTCCATTTAAGATCATGATGGATTTGAAATAACACGTAACACACAGAAATAGTTATTTGAAACCTATCATACAAAGGATTCTAGTTGCAATACATGCCTTCCCTTTTAGGTTATCAATTTACCTATAATAACAAACTCTCCTATACTTACGTTGTATTTAATCTCAAATTCCTTGATTTAAAATCCATATCCATCCAAACGAAGCATTATATAGTGTCCCTTACATTTTCCAATTTCCTTTGAGTAATATTTACAAACAATATAAAAGATCTGTATGCAGAACAATGTGAATGTTTGTGATTTTGTTATTTCAAATCAAACACTATCATTGTGACTCGCAATTTCAAAAATGCCAATGCCACGTCATTCCGGATAGAGTTTTCCATTTCAATTGAAGAATGATTTTCTGCAATTGAGGTTGTTGAGTCAATTTTGATTTAATGTGCTTCATATAGTAAGCCTGTGTTTCCATCAAATGGTCGATCAAGACAAGACATATGTTAAAATCATATCTGGGCATTATAAATTTCCTTTTACATACTCGAACAATTATGGATGGAGGTATATTTCAATATCTCCGTTGTGCATGTATTGGGTATAGATTTCTTACATGCTGAAACAGAACAGAACATAATCTTGAAGAATGACTTTGTGCAATTGATGATGTCATATCAATTTATGTTTTAAAATGTGCTTCAGATCTTAGGAGTTTCATAGTAAGAGTTGAAGAAAGCCTCCTGGATTTACAGGCTTGTTGAGAGAGAAAGAGATGGCTGATGCTGCACTTGGATTTCTACTGCAGAACCTGCAGCAGCTACTAAATGATAAAATAAAACCGATTTATGGGGTGGAAGAACAAGTTGGATTCCTTTACGATGAGCTTAGCTTGTTGAAGGCCTTTCTCAAGGAATCTGCAGAGAAGCGCAGCGAGTCTGACATTTTTAAAGAGCTGGTGAGACAAATCAGGGATGTAGTGTACGAGGCTGAAGTTGTTATCGACAGATACGTGAGTCATATCCATATGGAGAGAGCAAGAGGCTACATATCCAAATTAGTACATGTCATTGATCCTCCAAGAAAACGTCGCAAAGTTGTAGAAGATATCGAATCCATCAGGAAAAATGTGGATGAGATTTACCGGAAGAAGTCGTTTGGCTTCGAAGTCATGCAACATGGGGAGCCTTCTAGCAGAGATTCATCAGAGAAAAAGGCTCCGGTTGTTGAGGAAGAAAACGTGGTGGGCTTTGACGAGGAGGCCAAAACACTAGTTGATCGATTGAAAGGAGAGAAAGAAGAGCTTGAAGTTATCTCGGTCACTGGTATGGGTGGCCTTGGTAAGACGACTTTGGCTAGAAAAGTTTTTACTGATCCTGCAATTGAGTATGACTTCTATATTCGGGCATGGACGTATGTTTCTCAAGAATATACCAGAAAAGAAGTCTTTCTTAGCATTTTGAGTTCTCTTGACAAGCTTACAGATGAGTCAAGTAGATGGAGTGGTGAAAGGTTAGCTGAGGAGCTGCGTGGACATTTACAGACTGGGAGATATTTAATTGTCATGGATGATGTGTGGATAAAAGAGGCTTGGGATGATCTCAAATCGGCCTTCCCAAAGAACAAAAATGGCAGCAGAATATTGTTAACTAGTCGGAACAATGAAGTTGTGCATGCTAACCCTGATAGCCATCATCATCCTCTGCGTTTTCTTACTGATGATGAAGGATGGGAGCTACTCAAGAAGAAGGTGTTTCGGACGGAAACGTGCCCATCGGAGCTGGAGGATCTTGGAAAGAAAATTGCAAAGGAATGCGGTGGACTTCCACTTGCAATTGTGGTGATTGCGGGACTTCTCATAAAAAAAGAAAAAACAAGTAAGTGGTGGGAGAAAGTGGCTGAGAGTGTGAGTTCATATGTAGCCAGAGATCCAAAGCAATGTATGGACATTCTAGCACTCAGTTACAAACACTTGCCACATCAATTACAATCATGCTTTTGCTATTTCGGGATCTTTCCAGAGGACTATGAGATCCCTGTCTGCATACTGATCCAGTTGTGGATAGCTGAGGGTCTTATTGAGCAGGTTGGGGAGATAAGTTTGGAGGATATGGCGGAGGACCGATTGGAGGATCTTGTGGACAGAAATTTAGTAATGGTGGAGAAAAGGAGGTCTAATGGAGGAATCAAAACATGTCGTGTTCATGACATGTTGCATGACCTCTGCTTGAAGGAAGCTAAAGAAGAACAGTTCTTGCAGGTGATTAAAGGGCCCATACAAGGTCCATGTCTGTCATTAATCCCTACCCTGAATAAATGCCGTCTCCTCTGTATCCATTCCCATGTTTTGGACTATATTTCTGTAAAACCTTCTGCTCCACGCGTCCGTTCTTTCTTGTGCTTTGCCTTAGAACAAATAGAATTTGGTAGAGAACATACTTCATTCATCCATGAAGCCTTCAACTTGCTTAGGGTGTTGGATTTAAGGCCAATTAGGCTACCCTTTTTTCCTGGCAAGATAAGAGATCTAATTCATTTACGGTATGTAGCCCTCTGTGGTAGTTTTGAGGTTCTTCCTGCGTCGATATCTGAACTTTGTAACCTCCACACAATTATTATTGAAACTTCTTCGCACAACCTCAAGGTGGAAGCGGATATTTGGAAAATGTTGCAATTGAGGCATCTATGTACAAATTCAAGTAGCCGTTTGTGTGGCCCTTCAGCCCAAGCAGGAAGGGGTGGCAAAGACCTACAAACCATTTCTACAATATCCCCCGACAGTTGTACTGAAGATATTTTAGCCCGGGTTCCCAACCTCAAGAAACTAGGAATTCGTGGCAAACTGGCAACACTTATGAAGGAAAAGGGAGGGTCCACCTTGTTCGATAATCTTACCAAATTAGATCGGCTTGTGACATTGAAGTTGTTGAATGACACATTCCCTGATCGTCCTTCCAAATGTAGCCTCCCCCAGTTGTACAAATTCCCTCCAAACCTGAAAGAGCTAACTTTAGCCGACACCTTGTTGGATTGGGAGCATATGTCTACACTGGGGCTTCTAGCCAAGCTTGAGGTGCTGAAATTAAAAGACAAGGCGTTCCAGGGAAATCGATGGAAGGCAATCGATGGAGGTTTTCGTCTTCTCAGATTCTTGCAGATTGGGAAAACAGATTTAGTGCATTGGGAGGCTTCGGGTCATCACTTCCCTAGACTTCAACAGCTTATTCTTAAATACTGTGAAAGCCTAGAGGCTGTCCCTTCTGGGCTGGGGGATGTATCTTCACTTCGGATTATAGACCTGTATCATGCCTCCTCTACTGCTGCAGCCTCTGCCAAGAAAATTATGAAACAAAAGCAAGACCTCGCAATCAGTCAGTTTAAGCTCATTATCTATCCTCCAGACCACTAAATTGTGGGTTCAGGTCCATGCTTTAAAGGTGCTATATCGTATGACAGGTTAGTAAATGTTTTAAGGAATTTTGCCATCATGTTTGCTTCCTATTTTCCTATTGCTGCTGAGCTGATAATTGCATCTTGTGTCATAATTCCTGTTTTCCAATGAATCGGTTATGTTATTTATATACTATGAGTAGTAACCAACACCACATTATAACTAAAAAAAATCACTTTATGTCATAACCAAAGAACCACTGTGAATCATAATTGATACAATGACACAACTTTCAAACCATATCCGGTCATAACCGAAACAGCACTTTCTGACCTAACTAGATAACTTGCACATAGAATCAGACATCAAAGACATCAAATTGGCTATGTATCTTGGGTTTTGTGCTGATGAAACAAATGCATTACACTTTGAAAATGATGCTAAATTTATATTTTAATTTATACTACTAAAGTTTAGGGGTGGCCCATCCATTAGCTGAGTTAGACGACTGTCTAAGGCCCCAATATTTGAGAAGGCCTCAAAGTTTTTTGGATTCTTGATAATGATATATATTGTTCTATTAAGTGAAGGTCCTTAATAGTGAAGGTCAAAAAAAATGAACGAAGCTCAAAATGCTCATTCTTTCTCCAATCTTAAAAATGAACTTAACGAGACATTTCATGCTCAAAATCAAAATTAAAAAATAAAAAATTGAAGCCTCATAGATATATTTTTCTTCTATATTTGTACTGGATCAAATAAATAAAAAGCATGTGTTATAATGTTCTATATAAATTGACCCTTTTGCTTGGTTTGGCCGGCAAAATAGTTTAGGTGTGTTGAAAGCCTAACATCTTCCAAAAAGATCAACATTTCCTCTCTCTAAAATTGATTAAAAAATAAACTTAATTACTGAGTAGATTAAAAACATTCTCAAGTGAAAAAGTATATTAGAAAAATTTCATTGTTAAAATTTAATTAGTAATTTTGCATCTTGTAAAGTGTGAAAAATTAAATTTTTTTAAAAAAATTACTATTTTGAAAATTAAGCAGCGGTTATTTAACTATACAAAAAGTTCGAGATTTTGCTTGAGATCCCAAAAGTTATTGGGCTGCCCCTGCTGAAGTCCCATCTGATTCATATGTGATATTCTCTTTTTTTTGGTAAACACCTATGGTTTAAGGTTGAAATTATGTATGCCTGTCATCATCTATCTGACACCCAACTAATCTAATGCTGTCAATTCGATATATTACTGATAGCAAGTTGCATGTTTGATCATAGAATGGGTCTGCTTTCCCTGAACTTGCAAAACGAAATATTATTACCTATTTTCTTTTACTGGATCTTGTTAATTTTTTACATAAACAGGTGGACAGATTTCAGTAAATAAAAATAATATACTTTAGTTATGTGACTGAAAACTATACTGCAAGTGGTCCATAAAAAGAAATTTCTTTAAGGTTTCAGATGCTATTTCTGATTAATTTATAATGTCTGAAAGTAGTTGTGGGTAAAGGGTGTTTTGGCTTCTAGATCAAGTTGTAAGATTTGGTTTTTTTTTTTTTAAAGAAAACAAAAACAAAAACAAAAAATGGACTTTTGTTAAATTTGGACAAGTTTAGAAGACTCGTCATGTTCTTAGAGATGAAGAATGGTTGCTGTAATTCTGCATCTTATTGCTTTTGTTGCATACCTTGCATCTCTTTCTAATGCCCTGTCATGTAACACTATTTTCCGTGAAAATGGGGATCCATTTGGTTGTGTTTTCCATTTTATGTTTTTATTCTTCAAGAAACACAAAAATGAAAATGATGGGTAGTTGTGAACATTTCATTATTTGTTTTTGGAAACTAGAAAAATGAAAACACAACCAAACAAATCCTTCCATGCTATTTGGAGCATGGATTGGCTAATTATTAAAGGAACTCTACTGTTTTTGTGCATAAATTCTCATCGATTGCAATTTATTTTTGTTCAGGGAGACGTTGTAAGAAACAAGGAGAAGCACCTTGACTGAATGGATATATCTGAAATTCCCGGTACATCTGTGTTTTCCTACTACATGCAGTTATAGTTCTGCATATTCCAATTGTTATGCTGCTAAATTTCATTTTATGCATATACTATCTACTTTAAGCTATTTGTTGTGGTGTTGTCATTGTCATTGTGATTGCAATTGTTGTTGTTTGGGAACTATTTCCACCTTTCAATGTTGTATAAAAGGACATGTTAGATGCCCTCTGTAGATTTCCATATTTTGTGTTGTTTCATATTTTGTGTTATTAATGGTAACTCTGGTTGTGTTATTCTCCTCTCCTATTTTTTTTGAAGGGTTAATTAAACTTAATACTCTTGCACTTCCTTCAAAATCACAACTTGGTCCTATTTTCAATTGTGACAGTCATCTCATTACTCTTCTATTCATTTGACGTTAATAAGAGTGACAGAACTTGTCATGTGTTGCTCTCTTCCTAGGAACAAAGGGGGTCTTGCTATAGGGAATATTGTTGCTAGAAACATTGTCCTCTTGAGCGAGTGGTTATGGAGATTTCCTATCGAAAGTGAGTGATTAAGATGTTCCATTATTAAAAGCAAGTATGGAGTTTAGGACAATGGTAGAGATTCTATTGGGGTTAGTAGAGGCAATTGTCGTTCTCTTTAGAAGTCGTTCTCTCGTTTGTTTCCACTAGTGTCTAGGTTCTCGTCTTTGAAAGTAGGTAATGGGGTCAGTATCCGGTTTTGGGAGATACCTCTTTCGATAAATCTTTTCCACTATTATACAGATTGGTTTGTTCTTGGGATGTTGCAATTGCGTCGGTGACATATTTTAATGTGGCACCAATTTTTTGTAATTTCAGTTTCCTTAGGGATTTAAGCGATGGGGAGTCTTTTGCGTTTGCATTTTTGTTGTCATTGATTGATGGAATTTCTTTATCATCATCTAGCGATAGAAGGGTTTGGAATATCATTTCTTCAGGGGTTTTCTCATGTAAATCTTTGTTTGACAAAAAAACTCATTGACGAGCCTTTCGTTCCGTTGTTTACTCTTCATAAGAAAATCTACAAAGTGGTTGTTCCTCATAAATTGAAGTTTTTCATATGGTCCTTAGCTCAAAGAGGTGGCCAATGATCTCTTCCAGAAGAGAAGGCTTAATCACTTTCTTTGTCTTCAATGGTGCGTGATGTGCAAGAGGAATTCGGAATCGGTGGATCATCATGCTTCTTGTTAAGTTCAAAGGGTTTGGCGGCAATAAGAGAGCTAACACATTGTGGTCTTGTATTGTTTTTGCTATCTCTTGAACTATTTGGCTGGAGAGAAACTCATGGATCTTTGATGGAAAAGAGGCAGTTGCAGAATCTTTATTGGATAAGGCGGGATATTTGGCTTTGTTTTGGGCTTTTGTGTCCCTCCTTTTAAAGTTCTATTTTTCTTGATTTCTAGGGATTGGGCTACTATTTTGCAATCCTTAGTAATAGGAATTTTCTTGTTATTTTTGGCTTTTGATGTTTGTTTTTGTTTGGACCTCTTGCACTATATGTGAGGACTCCTTGTCCTCTCTCTTTTCTCTTGCTTTTGCTTAATATATTAGTAACTAATAGTAGTCTTGTATTAGTTTCAAGAAGAGTACGGTGGTAGAATCAAATCATGTTCTATCCATGATTATTGCCTCAGAAAAGCTCAGGAAGAGTATTTTCTCTTCCAAATTGAGGATAACCAAAATGTTTCTTCTTCTTCTTTTACACTCGAAGATTTCTCTAATCAAATTTTCCTGAAACACCTGGTCTTTCTTGAGCTTTGAAAGTCGTCACACAAATTGGTGTCTTGCATCCCTTCCTTCAAGCTTCCAACTTCTAATGGCATCTACAAATTTCAAAACTCTGCATTCACATGAAAGAATGTAATTTTTACAACCCAACGTAATGTGAACATTCACGTGGAAAAAAATGGTAAATATTCAATAATAATATGAATATTTACATCAATATATAAATACTAAATATAATATTCAATAGTAATATGAATGTTCACATAGTTCATAGTTGATATTCAAGTTTGGATATTCTCATCCTAAATGTATTGTTACATTTACAATTGTGAATGTTCCCGTTAACATTCATGCTGTTACGTAACATATTTTATGCATATATATATATATATATAGGTTGAGGTGGAATGTAAATGTACATGCTAATAAATAATCAAACGAACCTTCTATAGTATATGGGGATTCAAAGTTGCAATACAATGATCATATAAAACCAATCACTCTCCCTCCGTTTCGTAGCCAACCAATTATTCTCCTATTCGGCAAGATCGATCCAAATCGAACCACAAGGTATTGCAAACCCCACAAAAATATTGCACATCAAAACGAACTCGCCTAGAAATATGATTCAGAAACTACCATACTGCAACATGGAAACCGCAAGCTAAGAGATGAATATACGTTATATACGATAGTTTATATATTTCACAATAGAAACTTAATATATACCATATCTATAACGGCAATATTGTCTACAGAAAGCACAAAATGTGAAATTTGGAATTTGATGAATCAAATCTTCCAAACAACAAGACTAATAATTTAGGATACAAGTTTGGGAAAAATAATTTATTACCAAATTTCCCTTATTATTATTTTTTAATTTTTGTGATCAACGAAGAAAAAGTAATATCAATGCACAAGAAAAAGGTACAAGAAAAAGACTCCCATGAAAAGTGGAAATAAATTCAATAAAATCTTGTTGTTGATCAATAAAAAAAAAAAAAAAAGTGGAAATAAAATATATTGTACATCTAAGTTATAAGACCGAAAAAAAATTCATGCAAAATTAAAAAACATCCAACGGGACTGGCTTTGAGAACAATTTGTGGAATATATAGCCCCTTTTTTTTTATCGACAAATGTTAGTTGTTAGATTAGCACTTATGGGAGAAAATTTTCCCACCCTTGGCAATGCATTTAAGTGCTTGCACACCTTTAATTCAACTCCCCTAAGGGGAATTGAACCATGACCTCTTTGGAACTAAGCCCCAAGGAATGTATGGTGGCCAATATATAATCCCTGAACTATTTGGTTAGAAAACATATGTATCATATCACATATTCGTTTCCTAATGGGATTAGATGTCTATAAAAGATTATCCTATTGAATTTATTGTTTGATTGGAATATTATGAAGAATGATAAATGCTCAATGAAATATTTTTCTATTTTCAATTGTTTACTAAGTAATAGCAACACTAAAATAAATAAAACATCAATAACAATTTATGTTATTTTTAGAATAAAATTTTAAATAAATTTATTTTAAAAATTAATAAACATTAAATAATGAAATTAAATAAAAAAATGAATAAAAATTAAATAAAATATCAATTAAATAAAATATCAACAAAAATTTAAAATAAAACGTCTATAAAAATTTATTAAAAAAATTAAATAAATAAACAAAACCAAACCAAACCAAACTAAGCCTTAAATCCCATCAAATGGGATTGGCTAAAAAAAAAAAAATTAAATAAATAAACATCAACAAAAATAAATTTATTTTATTTTATTTTAATTGAGATTTTTATATTTTATTTTATTTTACTAAATACAATGCATAATGAAATCACATACTTAGAGGGCAAATGTGTCATTTTATAACTTAATCACATGGGATTTTAATGGGTGCCTTTATTTACACACCACATTTTGTTTTAAGGCATACCATTAATTGATTATTTTTTATTACAGTAATGACCTTACCTAAAATGACCAAAACGACCAAATACACACCTTAGTTGAATACACAACATCCATTAGTCAAATTACCATTTTGGACAGAATTCTAATTACACACCAACCATAACCAGTGTTGCACTTTCGTCGGTTGCTCCCAACTCCGGCCGAGGAAGAGGCAATGGTTGCGATAGGCAGTGATGATGCCATCATTCTTGGTGATCATTGTTTCCATTCCGATCGCCACAGCTTCTTGGCCGTTATAGAGGTGGCATAAACCGTGGATCAGCTTCGCTTTGTAGAGCGAATCGGCGACGATCTCCATTCGACGCATCATTGCCATGTCTCAGAAGAAGGTTATGAGCTCTTTGGGGGTGGTGGTGACAGTGCGAGACGGTGTTTGCAGTTGTGGTCGGTGAAAGAGACGCTGGTCTCGCCAGTAATGAAGGTTGAATCATTGGTAGAGAATGAACGGCAAAGAGATGGGGTGTATGAGACCGCAGTGGAGAACAGCTTCAGTAGATTTGAATACCAGTGAATCAAAGCCATCTTGATTATTCGATTGCTTGACTTTTCTCTGATCTCTGATCTCTGCTCGTTTTCTCTCTCTGAAATGGAGCCTGAGAAGTTAAAGGGTTTGGTATGTGAAAGAGAGAGTGGGGGAAGATGAAGGTATGTTTGTATCAATTGATGGGCAGTGGATGGGTGGTGAGAGTCGCCATAGAAAGAAAATAAGAACAAGAAGAAGGTTCGGAAGGAGGGTGGCGACGGAAGGGATGGTAGCCGTCGGTGACGGTGGTAGTTAAGATTAGGATTAGAATTTGATAAGGGTTGGAGAGTTAGAAAGATTAGGGAATTTTTTTTTTTTTTTTTTTTTTTGAGGTGTGTATTGAGTGGTGTAGGACTAATGGCAAAAATGAAACGTTGTGGTGTGTGTTAAGAAAAATTGGTTTGTTTGGTTTGTTTTTGAGAGAGTGATTTTCAAAAAAAAAATTTAGGGAAAAAGTTTAGAATTTTTTTTGGTTTGTTTGGTTATATATTTTGAAAGTAGTTTTGGAGTTTGAGAGTTTGGAATGATTTGATATTTTGTTATAATTGAGCAGATGTATGTGAGAGAAAAAGTGATTGAGAATGAGAGATGAGAGAGAAAAAGTGATTCATTGATGTGTAAGAGAGAGAAAGTGATTTTGGAAATTTTTAGAGAAAAACCACAAACCAAACAAAAATTTGGAAATTTTTTTCAAAAACAACTCTCCCAAAAGCAAACCAAACAAACCCTATGTTTTTCAAATTATTAAAGGTGTGAACTGAGTAATAGTGTGCTTTGAGACCAAATGTGGTGTGTAAATAGAGGCACCCGATTTTAATCCCACTATTTTTATCTCACATCCCCTAAGACACCAAATTACAACATATATGGCTATGTTTAATTCACAAAACTAATAGTAAAGGTATTAATAGCCCCATCAAATTATGAAAAGAGTTCCTTGAGTATGTATACATGATGAAATAAAATGAGGTACAAGGAATGAATAAGAATACCCTTAAAGGTAGCCTATGGCATATGCGAGGTAGCTGGGGAAGTCCGAGGTGCAGTGTCTACGCAAATGAAAGGTATTTAAAAAAAGAAAAGAAAAAAAAAAAGAAAGAGGAATTATACCTTTCTCTAATAGCTTGGATGGCTTGTTCAAAGAAGGAGAAGAAAAACCTACATTTACTGGGGGCAATTTACTCATCTTAGTCGGTGTGCTATCTAAAAGAGGGGTGTCATAATAAAACTCATCTTCACTCTCGCTACTCCCATTGAGAGAAGGATCAAAAGATTTTGTGGGAGAAGGAATTTCAACACTCTTAATGCGAATACGACCCAAGGCAGTTAATTCATATCCATCTCCCTCAATGATTTCTTGAATCATATTCTCATCTTTATCTTCAAGAAAAGAGTACAGGTATGTGCGAAATTGGTCCATTGGGGTTTCGGACGATACTGTTGGTTGGGAAGTTCCTGTACAATCACTGATAGACATAATCTCTGGAAAAGGCTTTGCTAGACTATAAAATTGAGGGTCAGAATCTACTTGTTCAAAGCTAAATATCATTTTAAAATGAGAATTACACATATCCTCAAAAAGATGAAGGAGATCTAAAACCGAGTAACTAGATCAGGAAGGAGCAATAGGTGGCCGACTATTATCCATTCTCTGAGGTGATGATGCTTCCAGAGCAAGAGGTGAAGATGATGACCTAGCTCTAGAGTAAGAAGGCTTCTTAATCTTTCGGTCTTTAATTGACATATTCAGTTTCCTCGTGTGTGAAGATTTCGGCTGGGTATGAGTAACATATTGGAGCACGGTAAAGGAAGTTCCCAACCACCAATTGGCATAAGGCATGGTTACGTGAGAAGTAGATCGGGAGCCTGGTAACTCCAATGAGACTTTGGTGCCGCAACGTAGCATATGGCGCCAGTTGTAATAAAATTTAGACCACTCAGAAGGCTTCCGACAAGATACATTAAGCAGTGTAGGGCACGCTTGAGCAAACCTAAATTGATGACTGTATCGATTAGGGGAGTACGGTTCAGAAATGAAATTAAATCCCATTTTAAAAGTTAAAATCCCTTGCCTCAAAGATATAAGATAGCCAAGGTGGAAAGGTGATATCCTTTTAGAGTCAACCAGAATGCCTGAAGGTTCACCTTCATGGGTAAGAGCCCTAAATTGACACTCCGTACGATAGGTTAGGAGAGAGTCCAGCCGATTGGTTTCCAATAAACCCAAGATATGGCATGAAATGAATATCGAGAATCGGACAAATCGACTGAGGATCCCCATGAGAGTAAGTCTTAACAAAATGTAGTGAAATCCATCCAAAAAGGTAATGCAAAGGACCTTAAATATTTTCCTTCCCAGGTGAAGGTGATGATGCCATTTTACCAAGAGAATGATAGAGGTATGCGAGGACAGGGATGGCCAGGCTAAATAAGGTTCCACCAGCCATTTTGGTGGCTACATGAAACGTAGTCGGACGAATTTCCCCGGAAGAGTGAGGGAAGACAAATCCGCTAAGCTAGCTCGCCAAAAAACCAAAAAGATACACATCATCAGGGATTCTATCTTTTCGTTGAAAACCACTAATCGAAGTTGGGGATTCGTCAATGAATTTGAAAGTCACTTCTTGGATTGAAAAGAGTTGGCATAAATGTTGAAAATCCCACGGCACGCCTTAGATGTCTGGGACGAATATAAAATGTCATTGGAGGAGGCGAACTCTTCATAAAACTCACCACGGATGGGCAGGTCACTAATACGATGAAGGTCTTATAAAGAGATCCCAAGTTCGCCGTAAAAGGTGTGGAAAGTGTTGGTGTTAGGTGACCACCGCTCTAAGAATCCTTTAAGCAGGGCGACATTCCTAGCATAAGAAAATTGGGATACATAGATTGCGGCATAAATCCCACACTTCTTCAAAATAGGGACAAATGTGGAAAGAACGTCATTCAACCAAAAAATCCATATAACTGTAAATGGGTAGAGATGCCGTCGACATTAAAAGAATTATCCCACTTCAATTTTTCATGTTTCATTCTCTTCAGAAGAGTATTAAATTCAGAGTAGTCCAGGTCTTCAGAAAATAGACGGAGGATTGAGACAGGGAATGAACCGATTGATTTGGAGTACCCTTTCTCGAGAATCTCACAGCAGTTTCGAACTCCTATATAGACCAAGTCTTCGGAAGTCGTATGTAAAGGGATGTAAGGGTCTAACTCGGTGGGTGACAATAAAGTAGTGATGGATTTGTGCCGAATTATTTTCGGACCAGATTTATCCAATACATTCCTCTCGTTACGATGAAGATATTCAAGTGTCTTTTCCATGCTGCCTAAAAAAAAAAAAAAAAATCAAGGTCAGTGAAGGAAAATATATAATAATAATGTCATAAGATAAAAAACTTGACGAAAGTCCCTTGCCAAGGAATCAAGCCGTTAGGGTGAAGGACACAATCACTGCCAAGGAATCAAGCCGTTTGGGTGACAGACACAATCACTGCCAAGGAATCAAACCGTTTGGGGTGACGGACACAATCACTGCCAAAGAATCAAGCCGTTGGGGGTGACGGACACAATCACTGCCAAGGAATCAAGCCGTTGGGGTGAAGGACACAACCACTGCCAAGGATTCAAGCCGTTGGGGTGAAGGTACACAATCACTGCCAAGGATTCAAGCCATTGGGGTGAAGATACACAATCACTGCCAAGGATTCAAGCCATTGGGGTGAAAGGACATAATCACTGCCAAGGATTCAAGCCATTGGGGTGAAGGTACACAATCACTGCCAATGATTTAAGCCATTAGGGAGAAAGGACGCAATCACTGCCAAGGATTCAAGCCACTGGGGTGAAGGTACACAAGCACTGCCAAGAATTCAAGCCATTAGGGTGAAGATACACAATCACTGCTAAGGATTCGAGCCATTGGGGTGAAGGTACACAATCACTGCCAAGGATTTAAGCCATTGGGATGAGAGGACACAATCACTGCCAAGGATTTAAGCCATTGGGGTGAAGGTACACAATCACTGTCAAGGATTCAAGCTATTGAGATGAACAGACACAATCACTGCCAAGGAGTCAAGCTACTCATTGCCAGGCTTGAAGGGGCAATGATACCTGCAAATAAACTCTGACGCTTTGCGTGTTGCCTGCAAAAGAGATAAAAAGACATGAAATAGTTGTTAACAAAAAAAGGAAATTAGTCATCGTGATTCGTACAAATAAAATTCACTTGCACGAATCATGAGGGAGGAAGGCTGATTCGATTGCAAAAAAAGAAAAAGAAAAAAGCAACAACAACAAAGTTTTGTTCAATTGGGCCAATTGAACAAGGGGCTGTTACTAATACAAAATAAAATGAAGGGCAGCAGGATTAAAATAAAATAAAAAAATGTCAGTTCATTATTTGGGTTTAGCAAAATCTGTTAAATAAACAAATATATGTTGTTACACAAAAGGGTATAGCAGGTTTTTCTTTACACAAGAAAGGTCTTTGTTTGGGCTTATGGTTAGCAAAAAAAAAAAAAAAACGGGTAGCAGTAGAAAAAAAAGAAAATAATTTAAAAATCTACTTGCTTGATTCTACTGTGAGTAAAAAAAATATATATGGGGAATTTAGTCATCGTGATTCATACAAGTCTCCAAAGACAAAGGAACATAGGCATTCAGTGCAAAGAGAAATTGCAAGGGGAAATGATTGGTGCAGAATTTTCCAATTCAAGTTTAATTTCACACAATTCTAAGGGGGTTGGTGCTGTTGCTCAAGTATCTAAATTCATATTGTTGGGCCAATTGTGCAAGGGATTGCTACTAATACAAAATAAAATAAAAGGCAGCAAGCTTTTTAAAAAAAAAAAGTCTGTTCATATTTGGGTTTAGCAAAATCTACTAAATAAACAAATATATGTTGTTACACAAAAGGGTATAGTAGGTTTTTTCTTTAAACAAGAAAGGTCTTTGTTTGGGCCCATGGTTAGCAAAAAACAATAAAAAAAAAACAAGCAGCATCAGAAAAAAAGAAAATAATTTAAAAGTCTGCTTACCTAATTCTACTGTGATTAAAAAAAAAAAAATGGTTGCTGCTTAAAATCTTTCTAAAGTGAATATAAAAAAAAAAACAAACAGATTGCTGCTTTTTTTTTTTTTAAAAAAAAAAAATGGTTGCAGTAGCGGAGAAGAAAAAAAGGTGCTATGGATAAAAGGAATATTGCATAGCTTCATAAAAGAACTTGAAGAAAAGAAATATTATGCCTTAAAAAATGCAGAGATAGAAGTCTTGTTAGGCTAAGGGATGCCATTGCATGCAAAATTTATGAGCGTGACATCCATAAAGTTGGTATGGGTGTTAAAACTTTCTTCTGGCCGCAACAAAAAAAAAGGGCAGCAGTAAAAAAAAGGGGGCTACAGCGTTTTTTTTTAATTTATTATTATTATTATTATGAAAGAAGGCAGTAGGTTATGATCCATCCTTTCAAGAAGGGTCTTTGTTGGGACTACTTGGACTTAGGGTCTAGTAAAAAAAAAAATTGTATAGAAAGGGCTGTCACATGGCAATACACATGCTGAAAGAAAATATTTTATGAAGAAGAAAGCATACCTGATTTAAAGGAGTTTAAAGAGATTCTTTTGTATCTTCTTTGAAGTGTAAGAAGAACAACTTTTGTTGGAAAGAGAAGAAAGATAATGGCTGGAAAGTTGCTGTTGGAAATATGCTGGAAGGATAAAGATTTTCTGGAAACAAAAAATCTGCTGGAAGAAACAAAGCTGTAGGAAAAAAATATATGAATATATGTTATATAAAGTAAAAAGTTTTGCTTAAGAAAAGAGTTAGTGGTATTTTAAAACACTCTAAAGAAGTAGGAGTTTATGTAGGATTTGAAATACTCCAAAGAAGTAAAAGTTTGTGTAGGATTAGAAATCCTACCAATGTCAATCCATCCTATTCCATTTAGACAAACTCTTAAAATATATATACATATATATATATATATTCGCTGTAAAAAATCTGATCCTAAAAGTTAAAAAATTAAAAATTAAAAAAGTGGCAAGTTGGAGGCCCACAAAAGAAAAGGCTCAATTAAAAATGGTGGCCTAGAAATGAAAGGTTCATGATGGCCTAGAAAAATCCATGATGGCCTAGAAAAAATCTGCTGTAAAAAATGGTGGCAAGTTGGAGGCCCACAAAAGAAAGGACTAATTAAAAAAAATGGTGGCCTAGAAAAGGAAAAGTCCATGATGGCCTAGAAAAAATCTGCTGTAAAAAAAATAGTAGCAAGTTGGAGGCCCACAAAAGAAAAGGCCCAATTGAAAATGGTGGCGATGGTCCAGAAAAATCCATGATGGCCTAGAAAAAAATCTGCTGTAAAAAATAAAAAATTAAAAAAAAAATGGTGGTAAGTTGGAGGTCTACAAAAGGAAAGGTCCAATTTACCCATGACCCCCTTATGATGAAAAAAAAAAAAGAAAAAAGAAAGGGCCAAAGTCCATAAAAAAAAGGGGCCCATGCAACCAAAATAATAAAAGACCAATAGACTATAAGGAGCAATCAATCCATTTAAAAAAAAATACAAAGCCTGAAAAGTAAAAGAAATGGACTAAGGCCAAGAAATAATCCCATCCAAGACCTAAAGAGGATCTAGAAAAAAGTGCTAGTTCGTCGTGACTCGCACAGTTAAGAAAATTCACTTGTGTAAGTCAAGATGAGGCATTTGTTGGCACATAAATTTTAACCAAATTTTTGTTTAAAATTCAAATACAGTCAATGACACATTGCCACGACCCGCTCCCCGTATTCAAGGGTTAAGTATCGTGATGGCTAGTAACTGAAGTTATCTCCGGCCAATTCTTGAACAAATTAATAAGTGCTAGTGGAAATAATATTTAAGTGAGGGTACCAAAATAATCATTGGAATTTCTATTTTTATTACAAAATTTATTGACCAAAAGGTCGATATTTACATATAAAAATAGGGCAAATTACACAAATAGTCCCTATAGTTTGGGGCTTGTGTCACTTTGGTCTCTGACTTTTCAATTGTGACACATTTGACCATGAATTTTGAATCTTTGTTTCAAATAAGGACAATTGAAGATATCATTAGATTTTTTAAGGGTAAAATTGTCAATTTGATAAAATATAAACTAATTTGACAAAAATAAATGTCAAACAAATATTTTAAAATTTTTAAAAATTATTTCTATCCATTAAAAATAAAATTATGTAAAATTGATAAATCTTTTAAACATTTTTTTTTACCAAATTAATTTTTATTATGTATTTGGATGATGATTATGTAAAATTAATTTTAAAAAATTAATCATGTAATTTTTATTAATTTTACATAATTTTATCATTGGTGGATAAAAATAATTTTTAAAAAATTAAAAAAAAAATTTTGACATTTACTTTTGTCAAATTTGTTTATATTTTATCAAATTAACGATTTTACCCTTGAAAAATCTAATGATATTTTCAATTATCCTTATTTGGAATAAGATTCAAAATTTAGGTTCAAATGTGTCATAATTGGAAAGTTAGGGACTAAAGTGATACAAGCCCCAAACTATAAGGACTATTAGTGTAATTAACCCATAAAATTATCATAAAAGTCCTGTGTCTGTCTATTCGGCAGCCCCGCGTCTAAGACTTTCCAAAAGCTATTTCTGAATTGCATTGTTTCCTGAAAATTGGAAAACAGTTATAACCACATGGCAGAGTGAGAAATATTATGCCAAGAGTATAAGGGACACAAAATAACCATAGATAGTTACGTAACTAAAATATTTAAGATAACTTAGTCTGAACAAATAATCATTTAAATAGAAAAATTGAGATTATGTAAATAAATAATCATAACCACGGTACAGAACATAACATAACATAAGTCACAAGAGTGACAGTCAGAACAGAGATACGGATTCAAGAGGTGGCTCGTACAGATTATAGAGGTGGCTCCCACAATAGTGTAGCACTTATCTCTGCACAGCACTTACTCCGCACAGAACAAAAGTCAATGGATCCATGATAATAGAGGGCCACAAAGTGGTTAAACAGAGGCCAATGATTATTTAAGTCCCTCAAGACGTGGGACTCCCGTGGTGGTACTTACAAAACATAATTGTTTATAAGGTTATAGTCAAATATTCTTTAAAATATAAACAAACATATCCATAGGTTTCATTTTAAGCAAATAGAGTTCAGAAAATAATCCACGTAATTAAAATATTAATATAATTTATAATAACTTATAAAACATAACTTGTATAAAATAAATAAGGTAAGTCAAAATATACATAAAATATATTATAATAATTTAAAATATAATATAACTCACCTTAAATTAATATTTTACTATTTCTTTCCATTATCAAAGATCTTCTTCACTTTCACTATTTTCTTTCCCTATCTTAGTTGGTTTTTTTTCCTTGCTCCATTCACACCACTCCTCCTTTTATACTGAGTTTATTCTTGCTCAACAAGTTGTTGGTGACACGTAGGCTCTCTATTTTGCAGCCATCATCATGCTCTCTAGGCTTGAGGCTTATGGATAAGTTTAGATTAGTTTACTTATTTATATTTACACCCAAATCTTAAATGAATTATATATTTTCTTTTTCTTTTTTAATAATATATAATTTCTAATTTAATTACATCTTATCTAATACACCCATAACATTTAATATTTTATTTTATTCTTACGAAATATTTAATAAAACATTTAAGATTTTTCTCATTTATAATTAAATAATACTAATATAGAATTTAAGGGACAACTTAAATTTTCAGATTATTACACATACATAGAGCCTATGATAGGAATGTTGTACGTAATCACTTCCTAAAAATGATCAATATGATCTGTTGAAGTACATAAATAAAACAACGTCGTATCTCAACGACGTTATTCAAGATGCTCAAGTGACACATGGAGCCTACGAAAGACGACACCTGTAGAGCCTACAGCAAGGACACCACACAGGATAAAACCACAAAGATCAATCCGATTAGTCAGATATACGATTAATCATATAGTGCTATCATTCAAAATTCAAATGGCGCTATCATTCAATTTGAAATTCAATTGAGGATGAGGCATTCTTATCACCTGGATGGCCCTCTATAAATATGAGGACCATCACACAAGATCAGGGATCAGAAAATCAAAAGTGAGAAGATCAGAGAGAGAGAGAGAGAGAGAGAGAGAGAAAAAAAAAGAAATTAAGAGCTAAAGAAGTCGTTATAAGAAAGAAGAAGAGAAGCCTAGAGAACTCAAGAGCCTACGCTATAAACGCAAAATGGCGATGAATAGGTAAAGGGTTTCAAACCCAAGAATTGTACTTTGTATTCGAAGGTTCAAAACCCATAACAATTTCAATAAAATATTTATTTTTTCATAAATTGTCTTTTGTTGTTTATTTTGTTCTTCATTAATCGAAGGTTTCATTTATAAAATGTGTAATTAATGATCTGAAATACAGATCGGAAATAGGAACTTGCTATTCAAATAATCAACACTGTTTAGTCTAAAAACTAAACAGTGGACATTTGTAACATAAAATTTTGAAATGTGTTGAAACACTTCATATTTTAAAATTTGTGTCTACAATATGTATGGGTTCGAAAATCACTTTTGTGTAATCGAGCTTAAGCCTTGGAAAATTATAGCCCTTGAGGGCATTGAATTGTACTTAATGTATTGCACCACATGTTATAGATTCATATTCTAGGAATGTTGAATGTATAACTGCATGTGGAACATTCTTTTGTAAATCTCTAGAGTTTAATGAATACCCATGTTGGAGATTTGATGACAATGTAAATGTTGAGACTTTATTTTCTGTATACATTAAGCAATGGAAGTTATTGTTATGGAAACAAGATTATGTAATTGAAAGTTGATAAATCTTTATTGTGTTCATTATTCGGGGTGTGACAAAATTATTATAAAAAAAATACCGTCGAAATTGACGTAAACAAGAACATGTTACTTTGATTCCTGTTACAAAAAACAGAGTACATACTAGATGAACCAACCAAAAATACACAAACACAACTTTTTTAAATTTGTATAAAATAAAATAAAAGTGTTGCTCATCAAAAGAGTTCTACGATATATATATATATATATATGCATGGGAAATATTGTCTAAGAAAAAAAAAATATTTACTCTGTTCTTACTCAATTATGCACATTCTTCTTAAGGGGTTTATGAAGCAAAATAAATTAGGTTATCCATTTCACCAAATAAGGGTCCAATGGAAGGGTCTTGTTTTGGCTAAATTTCCCATTAAACATCAAGTTGTGCCAGCAGCGACCCTCTCTCTATAATTAAATATCACAAAAATTGTAATTGGGTCATATGATATATACCCAAAAAAATATGTATTATAAATTTTTTCTTAATATAATTATATTAGATATATAAAATTTATTACTATATTTTTTTCAAACCTTACAAATATCAGTATAATTTAGAGATGCAACTTGAGTGAGTTTGATCAGATTAAGAGGTTGTTCAAGCCTAACCCAAGTTGTGTTGAGACTTGCCTATGCTCGAATTGTAACATAAGATTGTCTGTCCAAGCCCGACCCGAATTAAATGCACATAAATTTCAATTTTTTTAATAGTTAAATTATTAATTTGTTAAAATTAGATTATATTTACATTTTTTTAGAAAATTATTAATAACATGAAAACAAATAATTTATATAATATAAGATATATGCCGCTATGGTAGTCTTTATAATTTATGAGTGATAATAAAAAATTAAAAAAAATTATTTTGTTACTTATGTATATAATATATAGGGCACTCTGGCGAGAAGTCCAATTTGAGGTTTTTTTTGCCCAAAGGTCCCAACATTGAAAATCTTTGTCCATAAGTACATGCTCAAGCAAAATGTCCAAATTACCCCTTTATTCTTGTCGTTGAATCACACTTATAAAACACATTGCTGAGACAGTCATTTGCACAAACCCGTGTCTCTCTCTCTCTCTCTCTCTCTCTCTCTCTCTGTGTATGTGTGTGTGTGCCTAAAAAACCATGGCTTTAAGGAGGCTATTATCTTCTCTCCTCCAATCATTCCATCACCATGTCCCTTCTATCGCCCTTCTCCCAAGGGCTTCCTCCTCACCCGTGTCTACCACCGTCATCGACTTCCCTCCACCGTTGATCTCAAATCTGAGACAAGGCCGACCTTGAGAATTAGGAGGCCTAAGGCGAATTTCAGAAATGGGGGCCCCTCTTACATTGAAAAAAAGAAGAAGTTCATGGATAAAACGATAAGTTATAACTTTTTTATTTGTTTGTAGCAAAAAAAAAATTTTATTTGCACATATAATCATTAAAATTATAAACAAAACAATTTAATGAAACAAAATTAGGACAAAAAAAATAGGAAAAAATTATTCAATTAAAACTGATAAAGACCTAGGTAAAAAAATTAGGGCAAAATTATTTATTCTACTAAAATCTAATAGATAAAGAAGGTAAAAAAAAAAAAAAATTAGGGCCCATATATTGTATGTATTGTTCTTCTTGGGCCAAAACACTTTTTTTTTTTAATATATATTTTCATTTTAACAAATATGGGTCAAACTACACTTCTAAATAAATATGGGCTAAACCATACATGAACCCAATAAAATTTTTTGGAGCTCTTTAAATTGATCCTAAAAAAAAAACAAAAAAAACATTGAGCTTATAACATTTTACTAAATTTGGGGGCTTTATGTTTGGGCCAAAATTTTGGGGCCTAAGGCACAGACCTTACTGGCCTTAGACCAGGGCCGGCCTTGATTTGAGATCTGAAAGAGGAGTAAGATGGTGAGAAGAGGAGGATGAGAGACAAGAATGGTGAGCTCCGCCATTCAGGTGATTTGGGCGGCGGAGATGGAGATCTAGCCGGTGTAAATCTGAGAGTGGAAATATCAGCTTCAGCATTCTCTGTTGTCCTTAGCTCTCTCTGCTGCTCGATCATCTAGCGGCGCTTCACCATCCACGGCATAGTTCGATCCATATCTCTACAGATTTCTTAGATTCGCATTGAAAACAAAAGGTCCAAAGAGTGAGAGCATGAAATAATGTCTGAATGAAAAAGAAGATGATATTCCTTTGGGATTTGACTAGAGGAGGAGGAGAGTCGATAGTGTTGATCTTGTTCATCAGCACTGAAAAAGAAAATGCATAGCTCATCCAGTTTTCAATTATTTACATTTTTTTTTTTTTTTTGTAATACTTCTTCTTGATGATAATGATAATGATAATGATGATGATTTGAGATGTGTTTGTTTGTTTGTTTACTATTATTATTATTATTCTTGTTGTTGTTGTTATTGTTGATGATGGTGATGAAACAAAATGCAATAAATGGAAAGAAAGAAAGAAAAAAAGAAAGATTTGAAAAATTTTGGTTTGACTTGTATATCAATAGATTGTATATCAATAGATAGAAAACAAAATTGAATAGAGATGTTTTCAACAGATAGAAAGATAAAATAAAAGTGGAAAGAGAAATAAATAGAGAAAAAAGAGAGGTGGAAAGAGAAACAAATAGAGAGAGAAAAGAGAATTGGATAAAGGCACAAATAGAGAGAGAAACCCATATAATTTGAACTGATAGGACAAAAAATTGAGCAAATAAGGAAAAAAAGTTGAAAAGATAGGGAAAAAATTGAACAGATAAATATAAATTTGAACAGGTAGAAAAAAATTGAACAAATAGTCAACGAAAAGTCAACAGATAAATTTAGGGGTAAAATTAGAAACAAATTGTCCTCTAAAATCAATGAAAATATTTCTCACCAAACTATTTCACAAAGGGTGAACCTCTCACCATTAAAAAATATATACGGGACCTAATGCCTTATACACTTCTTAAATTGGATTTAATTTACTCAAATATATATTTAATATGATTTAACAATCTACATTACTTTAATATCATCTAATGGTTAATAATTTATATATATATATATATATTAAATATTTTTATATGCAATTCAAATTTCGAGTTGTTCGGATTGTTTGATATATTTATCAAAATCCGTCTAAATTTAATTTAAATTAAATTTTTATCCAAATTTGTACCAAATTTAAAAATAACTTGCTTAAATCCTTAGAAAAAAAGTTGAGACTAGCCCTCGTTTGGGAACCAACTATTTTGGTAATTTTTTGATTTTTTAATTAAAATATGAGGAAAAAAAATATATAGGTTTAAAATAATTTTTTAATTTTTTACGAAAAGACGTACAAAAATATATAATTTTTTTATTTTTTTTATTTTTTTAATATAAGTTATAATTTTTTTAATAACTTCTTAATTTTAGACAAAATTATTACTTTCCAATTGAGGCTCTGGATTGAACCCACCCACGTATAAAGAAGAGGGATTATTGTAGTCCTGAGAAGTCAACCAACAAACAATTTGGTTATTTCCGAGAAATTTTGGTTAAAAATGATTCCATATAGAATCCACGGAGAAACCTCGCAGCAATTTCTTTGATTCTTCAATCTGGATAACCGCGTTTTTTCCTCTTCTGTTTTTTTTTTTGATTTATATTTTATTTTTTTAGAAAAAAAGGAAAAAGAAAAAGAAAATGTTAAAGATTGACTTTGACATTGACTTCAGTTTGGATTTAAAGAGGGCTTCAGAGGATTTGCATCTCACAGCAAAGATTTGAAGGAGGAAACCCCTCATCCAATTGAACTGAGATCAAACCGTACGAACCCTCTCCATTTCCGATGAAAGCTTCTTCAACTCCTCTCTGCTACATCAGCAAGCTTCGATTCGTTTCATAGCAAGCTCTCCCACCACTCACCAGGTATCAATCTGTCTCTCTCTCTCTCTATACCCTTCTATTCTATCTCTACTAACTACTTCTAAAAGCAACATTGTTTGAGATTTTGATGTCTAATTTGAGCTTTCTATTTTTGTTTAGCACAACTTCATTTACTAACTTGTGAAATTCTACAATACACACACCCATGTCCCCACAGACCTCGTTTGGGAACGACCTATTTTAGTAACTTTGGACTTTTTGGCTAAAATATATAACTTTTTGACTAAACTATAAGGTAAAAAAACTAATAGGGTTGGGGTGAATTTTTGACTTTTTATGAAAAGATGTGCAAAAAGTAGAGAGAAAAAAGGGTATTTTTGACTTTTTGATATAGGTTATAGGTTTTTTGGCTTTTTTTTAGTAATTTTTTTTGACTTTTTTGCTAAAATGTTAACTTGCCAAACGAGGTTATTGTGATTTTAGTTATAATCTCTTGTTATTATTATGGTTGTTGTGATGTTAGTTATAATCCGTCGTTGTTATTATGGTTATGATCGGAAATGTCTTTGATTATATGCCGGTGGTTGTTATGACTTATTGTGATTTTAGTTATAATCTCTTATTATTATGGTTATTGTGATGTTAGTTATAATCCGTTGTTGTTATTATGGTTATGATTGGAAATGTCTTTGATTATAGCTTATTGTACAGTTTGGTCATAATTCATTATTATTTTTAGTTATGATTAAAAGAGATTTTTATGCTATTTGTAATAATCGATCCTACAAACGTGAATGGGCAGGTATTCTAGAATGACCATACTAAACTTTAGTAAATAAACGAATGAAGCAATATTTGCTTGTTTTCTTTTTTCAATGTTAATGCACACACAATAATATGCTTAACTGTATGATTATATTGTACTCAATTACGTTGACCAAAAAATGTGTGGTTAGAGCATACCCTTTGTGGGTACTTGTACCAAGCTCAATACGCTGCATCGCCAAAACCCCACCCACGTGGCAGACCAATAAGGCACCACGTCAGGCATGTTATATGATTATACATGGCGAGCCCCACGGGCCCCATGTGCCACCCACGTGGCAGACCAATAAGGCACCACGTCGGGCATGTCGTATGTTTGATACATGGCGAGCCCTATGGGCGCCATGTGCCAAGGCAACCAAAATTATATGCTTAGCCTAAGCGGGAGCATATGTACAAGCCCAAATATATCTAGATATGAAGAGCCCTGCAACAGGCAGCACCATGGCCCCAGGGCCCATGGTCCTTCATACCTCGCTCCAAGGCCAAACAACAATACAATCAGCCCCCGGCTCACTTGGACTTGGATTGATAAATACTAGCTCTCCTAAACATTGAAATAAGCCCGCGGCCCATTCTCCTATTTGGTCGCCTAGAAGCGAGCCCCTCTCCTAAACACTAAGGTGGGCCCTAGCCCATTCACCTACTTGGATGCCTGGGTTGGGAGGCGGGACCTGCACTCTTGCCGGGATCATCGGAGGATACTGGACTGGCCGCTGAGGTCATGGGATCGTCGAGATGGTTGTCTTCTTGCTAAGACAACTCCAACTCGACCAGGCTTGGAGAAGAGGCAACAATGACTTTACATTCATGTCATTCGATGCATATACGAAACGTTACTTTCGCCATGAACGTTGCTCTCACTTCTTGGTCAAGCCGCGAGCAGAAGGCTTATATCACTTGGCGATTGAGGAGAACGAGCCACCTGTCCAACAGTTTGCTTGGGCTCCAATACTCCTGTGGCCTATATAACGTATCGTATATGCAGCGAGTAACAACAACAATACAACCAAATCTTACGCTTAAACACCTTCTCATACTTTACAAGATCTATCTCTGCCAACCTCTCCCTCTCCAAGCTTGCCTTGACCTCCTCCTCTCCACCTCCGGTGATCTCAGGCCGTTGAAGTGCCCGCCATCTTCCCGGACTATCTCTAACCACACCTCTCACCCACATTATACTCTGCTGGGGAAGAGTGGTGCTCGCTTCACATGGCACCCAAAAAGAACCTTTGGGCGGAGTAGCGACATCCCAAGGTGGCGGTAGGGAGACCTTGGCGGAGACCTCGGAACACAACTCCGGCGGCTCTCCGGAAGAACAATCCTCCCAACCGATTATAGCAGATCAGCTACGTGTATTGACTGAGAGCGTCACCTCTCTTCAACAGAACCAACAACTCTTAATGGACGCCCTGCTGGCCCTACAAAGGGCACCCATGCTCCCATCATCATCCAACCCTCCTACATCGTCTCAAAATGGCGCTCCGCCATTGGCCCAGAATGGTTCAGAAGCCAACCTCGCCACACAAAATGATTTGCGAACCCAAGCAGGAGGACAAACAGTCACCCCGCTCCCTCCATTAGCTCCCAGCCAGACACCTCCACCACAAGTTGGGTCCATTAGTGGAGCTCCCACCATAGTGGCTTCGACTGGCTCTCCAGCTCTTCCGGCAAGTCAAAACCCTTCCCAGCCGTTAACATTGGAGGTCGTAAAAGAGCACATTCATAGCTTACTTCAGACAAACAAAGGTCACGTCACCACCTCTCCAGAGTTGGACCTCCGTCCCCCTTACCCTATTCACATCGCAAGTCTTCCATATCCGGTGGGGTATGCAGTACCCAAATTTGTCCGTTTCGACGGACGAAAAGGGAACGCCAGAGAGCATGTTTCGCGCTTTCTTGATGCCCTTGGAGCTCACCGAGAAGATCGAAACCTCCGCATGAGAGAATTCTCCAAATCCCTCACAGATCGGGCATTCTCGTGGTATGCCAACCTTGCTGCTGGCTCTATCTCTTCATGGGAAGACTTGGTAAAAAAGTTTTACATCAAGTTCTTCTACGTTGAAGAAAGGTTAACCACCCTTCATCTTATGAGGGAAACACAACGACTTGGAGAGGACATCCTCGCTTATGTCCGCCGTTTCAGGGAAAAAGCAGTAGATATTCAAGACCCGATGGAAGAACACCAACTGGTGTCATTGTGCATTGAAGGAATG
Organism: Camellia lanceoleosa; assembly: GCA_025200525.1. Lineage (NCBI taxonomy): Eukaryota > Viridiplantae > Streptophyta > Magnoliopsida > Ericales > Theaceae > Camellia > Camellia lanceoleosa. Next base: position 27,848,485 of record CM045769.1, on the reverse strand, counting down.
CTCACGACTTATAAACTCCAGTTGGTCAACCACCACTTCCCTGACTTTTCCGCTTTATGTGCTGCGGCCCGAAACATAAGTGAAACAGTAAGATCAGGGGCACGAATGACAACACCACAACCCCATTCATGGCGATCAACAGCACCACAACCCCATTCATGGCGATCAACAGCACCACAACCCCACTCATGGCAACCAACGGCACCTCAACCTTCTTCATGGAGGCCTAACCGACGCAACCATGCTGTATACGCAGCTAAAGGCTCCTCTTGGGGAAGAGAAGACTCGCAGGCAAAAAAGAGAAAGTTCGATCAAATTCCCCTGCCATTACCTATCTCAGTGAACGAGGCACAGGCACTCCTCAACGCCTGGGTAGAAGTTGGAAAAGTTCACCTCCCCGAGCCAAGGTAGCCTGTTACCAAAAAGGATCAAGCGCGGGCAGACTATTGCATATATCATCGTTCCATTAAACATCCTACTACGGAATGTTGGGCACTCAGATCTCTAGTTCGAAAAATGATGTATCCCCCAAAAGTATTCTTACAATGCTCCCGACGTTGCGGCCCAAGATACACTCCTCCTTTATCGTAGCCGCTCAATAAGAATCCTGCCTCTGAAATTGAGGCTTTCAAAGTCGATACAATCTTTAGATGACTGGGAACGGATGTATTAGCAAGTGGATCTGCAACACCAAGTATAGGCAAACCAGTTAATGCGCAGACATCCTCCAATGTAGGTGTCAATTCCCCCCACCGAGTAACAAAGGTGTGAGAACTAGAACTCCAACGGGACAAAGCCACACTCAACCATGATGGCTCCCTTCTCACATTCAACCCCACACTTGCCACTATAGCACCATACACACCTGCATTCTTTAAAACCTCTTTAGAAGAAGGATTAGTCAACACTTCCTCAGCCCAAGTATCAAAACCCCCACCATTCTTGGTAAAAGCATAGCTGTCATGAGCTGGGAATGCATATGGGTAGAGACCGCGCTCTATGTGTAACCGCATAATAGATTCTGGAGCTATCATCCCCTCTGCTCCTCGTACGCCTCGGTACCCCCAACAAAACTTGAGATCGACAATGATCCTCTTGTCCTCTAATTGTTGCCAGAATCTGTCCCCGACTCCAAAATAAGGAGCACGAAACCAGTGCTCGACAGAAGGCACCTCAGCAGCCTCTTCCCCACTTGCTTTGCTTGGCAACTTTTTGGCCGCTTTCTTCGAGGAACATACAACAGCTTTCCGTTTCATCCTGAGCAAACAATTCCTACCTGCATCACCCCAAATTGCAACAAGTAAGTTTTGCATTCATGAATCACAAAAAATAAATAAATAAATAAATAAATAAACAAATAAATAAATAAATATATTATTGTTAATAATTAATTAATTAATTAATCAACTAAATAAATAAAAATAATTATTATTTATTTGCTTATCAATAAATCAGAATAACTATTCTAATCTTTAGCTCTTTGACTTTACTTCATGTTCTCTCAAATCCCTCAAACCAGCTCTCTGATCTTATTAGCTCACATTTCATCAGCTCACCAATATGAATAGCTCCCAACAAGGGACGGAGCAGATTTCAATTCTGCCTCCCCAACATGTGAGGGATCAAAGTCGGATGCGTTCTCTTAATTCTTGGCTCACCATGTGATGCTAACTAGACTCTCAATTTTACAACTCTAATATTTTATTAATTTTTGAGCTTCATAATTTTATAGCTCTCCTATTATGTTTAGAGCTCGTTCCCAATTTTCATGAATTTTCCTAAGTGTTAGAGTTAGAGCCATATGTGATAGCTCACCAATTTCATAGCTCTCCATATCATAGCTCACCAATTATCATAGATCACTAATATTTTATTAGCTCACCAATTTCATGGCTCACCATTCTCATAGATCACCATTCTCATAGATCACCATTTCCATAGCTCACTAATATTTTATTATTATTTTAGTAGCTCACCAATTTCATGGCTCACTAATATTTTATTAATTTTTGTTAGAATTCTCCAATTTCATAACTTTCCATGGGTCGGCTCACCATTCTCATAGATCACCATTTCCATAGCTCACTAATATTTTATTATTATTTTAGTAGCTCACCAATTTCATGGCTCACTAATATTTTATTAATTTTTGTTAGAATTCTCCAATTTCATAACTTTTCATGGGTCGGCTCACCATTCTCATAGATCACCATTCTCATAGCTCACTAATATTTTATTATTATTTTAGTAGCTCACCAAATTCATGGCTCACTAATATTTTATTAATTTTTGTTAGAGTTCTCCAATTTCATAACTTTCCATGGGTCGGCTCACCATTCTCATAGATCACCATTCTCATAGCTCACTAATATTTTATTATTATTTTAGTAGCTCACCAATTTCATGGCTCACTAATATTTTATTAATTTTTGTTAGAATTCTCCAATTTCATAACTTTCCATGGGTTGGCTCACCATTCTCATAGATCACCATTCTCATAGCTCACTAATATTTTATTATTATTTTAGTAGCTCACCAAATTCATGGCTCACTAATATTTTATTAATTTTTGTTAGAGTTCTCCAATTTCATAACTTTCCATGGGTCGGCTCACCATTCTCATAGATCACCATTCTCATAGCTCACTAATATTTTATTATTATTTTTGTTGCTCACCAATTTCATGGCTCACTAATATTTTATTAATTTTTGTTAGAGTTCTCCAATTTCATAACTTTCCATGGGTCGGCTCACCATTCTCATAGATCACCATTTCCATAGCTCACTAATATTTTATTATTATTTTAGTAGCTCACTAATATTTTATTAATTTTTGTTAGAATTCTCCAATTTCATAACTTTTCATGGGTCGGCTCACCATTCTCATAGATCACCATTCTCATAGCTCACTAATATTTTATTATTATTTTTGTAGCTCACCAAATTCATGGCTCACTAATATTTTATTAATTTTTGTTAGAGTTCTCCAATTTCATAACTTTTCATGGGTCGGCTCACCATTCTCATAGATCACCATTCTCATAGCTCACTAATATTTTATTATTATTTTAGTAGCTCACCAAATTCATGGCTCACTAATATTTTATTAATTTTTGTTAGAGTTCTCCAATTTCATAACTTTCCATGGGTCGGCTCACCATTCTCATAGCTCACTAATATTTTATTATTATTTTAGTAGCTCACCAAATTCATGGCTCACTAATATTTTATTAATTTTTGTTAGAGTTCTCCAATTTCATAACTTTCCATGGGTCGGCTCACCATTCTCATAGATCACTAGTCTTATAGCTCACTAATATTTTATTATTATTTTAGTAGCTCACCAAATTCATGGCTCACTAATATTTTATTAATTTTTGTTAGAGTTCTCCAATTTCATAACTTTCCATGGGTCGGCTCACCATTCTCATAGATCACCATTCTCATAGCTCACTAATATTTTATTATTATTTTAGTAGCTCACCAATTTCATGGCTCACTAATATTTTATTAATTTTTGTTAGAGTTCTCCAATTTCATAACTTTCCATGGGTCGGCTCACCATTCTCATAGATCACTAATATTTTATTATTATTGTCATAGCTCACCAACTTTTTGGCTCACCAATATTTTATTAATTTCTTGTTAGAGTTCTCCATGTGTTAGCTCACCTTCTCATAGATCACTAATATAGATCACTAATATTTTATTATTATTGTCATAGCTCACCAACTTCATGGCTCACCAATATTTTATTAATTTCTCGTTAGAGTTCTCTAAGCCCATAACTCTTCATGTGTTAGCTCACCATTCTCATAGATCACTAATATTTTATTATGTTCCTAACTCCTCAATTTCATAGCTCACCAATATTTTATTAATTTTTGTTAGAATTCTCCAATTCGATAACTCTTCATGTGTTAGTTCACCTTTCTCATAGCTCACTAACATTTTACTATTATTTTAGTAACTCACCGAGTTCATGGTTCACCACCATTATTATAGATCACTAATATTTTATTGGCATAGCTCACCAATTTCATGGCTCACCAATATTTTATTAATTTTTGCTAGAGTTCTCCAATTTCGTAATTCTCCACGGGTTAGCTCACCATTCTCATAGATCACTAATATTTTATTATTATTGTCATAGCTCACCAACTTTTTGGCTCACCAATATTTTATTAATTTCTTGTTAGAGTTCTCCATGTGTTAGCTCACCTTCTCATAGATCACTAATATAGATCACTAATATTTTATTATTATTGTCATAGCTCACCAATATTTTATTAATTTCTCGTTAGAGTTCTCTAAGCCCATAACTCTTCATGTGTTAGCTCACCATTCTCATAGATCACTAATATTTTATTATGTTCCTAACTCATCAATTTCATAGCTCACCAATATTTTATTAATTTTTGTTAGAATTCTCCAATTCCATAACTCTTCATGGCTCACCAATATTTTATTAATTTCTCGTTAGAGTTCTCTAAACCCATAACTCTTCATGTGTTAGCTCACCATTATCATAGATCACTAATATTTTATTATTATCTTCTTAGCTCACCAACTTCATGGCTCATCAATATTTTATTAATTTTTGTTAGAGTTCTCCAATTTCATAACTCTCCACGGGTTAGCTCACCATTCACTAATATTTTATTATTATGTTCCTAGCTCACCAATTTCATAACTCACCAATAATTTATTAATTTTTGTTAGAGTTCTCCAATTCCATAACTCTTCATGTGTTATTTCAACATTCTCATAGCTCACTAATATTTTACTGTTACGTTCATAGCTCACCATTCTCAAAAATCACGGCTCTCCTAATATTCTTATGGCTCACCAATTCCATAGCTCCCCACAATTTTAATATTTTATTCGAAATCTTCGATCTCATAACTCCCTAATATTCTAAGCGTGGAACTCCACCTTTGTAACTCCCTAATACCTTGGTCTTATATTTTATTTTTATTTCCCGACTATTTCTCTAATATGTATCAAAATAAAAATAAAATAAAAAAAAAGGGGGGGTTTCTCGAACCCCTTGGCCCTTAACCAAAATAATAACAATTTTATTATTATCATAACAATTTCTTTGTTTCATCACAAACAGACCAAACATATCTATACATATATATATATATAGCAAATCCTCTCTGATCCAGTTCAAAAAAAAAAAAAAACGAGGTCTACACAATGGATAAAAGGAGGATTGGACGAAATAACCAGAATTTGGATAGCTCTGGTCAAATTCAAAATACACAGAGTACAAAAAAAAAAAAAAAAAAAAAAAAAAAAAAAAAAAAAAAAAAAAAAAAAAAAAGAAGAAGAAGAAGAAGAAGGGTGAACCCCCCTTTCAAACAGTTTCGAACCAGCTGACGTCATATACACAAACTTCTTTGAATTCAAATATATATATATATATTTATATAAATAATAATGTGTATATATATGCACATATTCAGTTTTGCCCTTTCCAAAGATGAATCCTTAAACCAATCAAACTCTTTGATACAGACTGCAAATACCTTAAAGCCTTCAAAAAGCCACTTTCCTACAGCTACACAAGCTATCACATTACACTATGAGCAACTCCAAAATCAGTAGGTCTGCTCTAAACCTATAACTTCAATTTATGAGTTGTCTTCTTCATGGATCGCCCATTCCCAATGCAAAGCTGCAAAAGTTAGTAAATTCACCTCTTCTTTCCCAATGCAATCTCACCTTTATAAGAGAACAAATACAGGACATCGACAAAAAAATTCATATCCACTCGCCAACATTCTCCTCTCAACTTCAACAACCCATTCCCTCTAAATGGCTTCCGGAGGAGAGGGGCACCGAGATAATACCATTTGGCGGCCGGTGAACAAGGCTCCAAACCAAAGAAGCTCAAACTATAGAGCTTCAAGCTCCAACTCCAGAGCTTCGAGCTCTACTTCTGCTCACCGTCGCCGCCCGGTGTGTGAGTTCTTTCGAAAGATGCTCTCCATGCCTCCATGGCAATTCCAAGATCTGCTATTCGAATCCCCTTGGATCCAACACCCAATATCCGCTTTCATCTGAGAGGTACCGAAGAATTCGGTAAAATAAGAGGATGGTACAAGGCACTAACCATTCCAGAACTTTACACAATACCACTGTCCCACACCTGGTTTTTGCGAAACCAAGAAATCAACCTCACTCTCCAAGGATCCATCTGCCAGGCAAATCAGGTATTAATCCCACATTTCGAGAGGATCCGCATCAATATCCTCTCGCAAAGACCGACAGAGAGATCTAGACCACCATATCTCCATCATGTCAGCACCATTAGAAAACCCAAATGAAGATTTGGGACTTGGGTGGGACATAGAAAACTTTGCAGATCTCAACATGGGAGAAGAGAGCGCTCCCCGCAACGCTCAGCCAAACATCTCCTACAACATTCCACTTAACATTCTCTTCTTCAACACTGAGGGTGTCGCTCGCCCTAACTTTCTCCAACACTACATGCACCTACATTCTAGCGGACGCTTCCACCTCATCATCATCACAAACACAAAAAAAGGGGGAAGCGAGGCCCAGTTCATGAGCCAAATCATGGGCTTTCCTAACACCAAGACCATTGCCCCCCCTCCTAGTGGCATGGAAAGGGTGAGGGGCGGAATCTGGTGCCTATGGAACGAAGCTGAAATCTCCTGTGAAGTAGTGGAAATTCCGCGAAATCAAGCCATCGCCCAACAAGCCCACATCTTTATCCGGCCGGCTCGTATCGGATGAAATTTAAAATGTAAACTCTCCATGAGCAATCCAAACGACCCCATTGTATCAAAAGCCTAATTTTAGACGACTCTATCTGAATACCTGTTTGCATGAGTTTATATTTCTCAAAACTTTTTAAACATAGCCATGTACAAATACTCTCATTAGCTATAAGAGCATCTGTACAGGGGGGCATTATTGTGGGTACTTGTACCAAGCTCAATACGCTGCATCGCCAAAACCCCACCCACGCGTGCACCAATAAGGCACCACGTCGGGCATGTTATATGATTATACATGGCGAGCCCCACGGGCCCCATGTGCCACCCACGTGGCGGACTAATAAGGCACCACGTCGGGCATGTCGTATGTTTGATACATGGCGAGCCCTATGGCCATGTGCCAAGGCAACCAAAATTATATGCTTAGCCTAAGCGGAGCATATGTACAAGCCCAAATATATCTAGATATGAAGAGCTCACAGCAGCAGGCACATGGCCCCAGGCCCATGGTCCTTCATACCTCGCTCCAAGGCCAAACAACAATACAATCAGCCCCTACCACTTGGACTTGGATTGATAAATACTAGCTCTCCTAAACATTGAAATAAGCCCGGCCCATTCTCCTATTTGGTCGCCTAGAAGCGAGCCCTCTTCTAAACACTAAGGTGGGCCCTAGCCCATTCACCTACTTGGATGTCTGGGTTGGGAGGCGGGACCTGTGCACTCTGCCGGGATCATCAGAGGATACTGGACTGGCGGCTGAGGTCATGGGATCGTCGAGATGGTTGTCTTCTTGCTAAGACAACTCCATCTCGACCAGGCTTGGAGAAGAGGCAACAATGACTTTACATTCATGTCATTCGATGCATATACGAAACGTTACTTTCTGCCTGCCATGAAACGTTGCTCTCCGCCTGCGGTCAAGCCGCAGACGGCAGAAGGGCTTATATCACTTCTGGCAGAATTGAGGAGAACGAGCCACCTGTCCAACAGTTTGCTTGGGCTCCAATACTCCTGTGGCCTATATAACGTATCGTATATGCAGCGAGTAACAACAACAATACAACCAAATCTTACGCTTAAACACCTTCTCATACTTTACAAGATCTATCTCTGCCAACCTCTCCCTCTCCAAGCTTGCCTTGACCTCCTCCTCTCCACCTCCGGTGATCTCAGGCCGTTGAAGTGCCCGCCATCTTCCCGGACTATCTCTAACCACACCTCTCACCCACACCCTTCATCAATTTTTTCATATAATTTAATTCTAAATTTGAGTAAAAAGGTTGATTTGATATGAATTATTCCAATCTTTTCATCAAATTTTTATCAAAATCCTTTTAAAAAATCTCATCTTATACCAAATTTCCCTTTTTATATAATTTGATGAAAAAAAATATCATCTCCAATGCTTCATCTTTTTAAATTTTCATCAAATTCAAATTTGATAAAGTATTTGACAAGTCTTCAATTTGATGGAAAAAAAAATGACTATCCTTTGATTTGATGAACATTTGTTGAAAGAATTGAAGATGATTTTGAGAACTTTTTCATCAAATTTAAATTTGGTGAAAGAATATGTGAAGGATTGGAGATGCTCTTAATGGTATTATTATTATCATTTGGGTTGGTATAAATTGATATTTGTTTTAAAAAAAGTTCTCATAGGTAAATTTTTGCCTGTTAAGCAAGAGGATAGCAAACTTATAAATTTTGTCTTGGCAGTACATGTATTTCTATTACTATGAAATTCATAAATGATGTTTTTGCCTCCAAAGTTAGAATTCTGGATTTGTCTTGCTTGAAAGCTTGACCCCCTATGAAGCACCGACTCTTCAAAACAAGTGTCATACGGGTGTCGGACACGGGACACATAGGGGACACGCCACTTATATAATAAATTTGTTTTTAGGGAGCATGCTGGGACGCGCCAACTAATTTCTGTCCTCTTTTCTTTGTTACTTTTTGATGGATGTTAGATGTTGAATGTTTATTATTTTTTGCTTTAGGTTTAAATATTTAATTGATCATCTATAAAAAAAATATATAAACAATAAGTGTTAATTTAAAAGTGATTTTTAAAAAAATATTGAATTAGTATTAGTTTTTGTTAATTTCGATGTTTGTGGATGAAATATTAATTTACATAGCAAATAAGAGTATATGAAAAAATTATTTTATTGTCGTGCCTCCGCTATATCTTTTTTTTAGATCACTGTGTCCTATGTCTGTGTCTGTATCCATATCTATATCCTTGTCCGTGCTTGTTAGAAACCCCTACTTGCCAGAGCCCCCTCCCTATAATTTCATATTTTTGTTGTTCTCTGTCTTTTGAGCTTGAGATGATGAAGGATAATGATGTCTCATGCATGCTATATTTGACTGCTGTTGTGTGAATTACTGCAATTTTATTTTGGTATTGGGAATTGGTAGGCAAAACTTATATAGGCTATTCTGCGAAGAAACCATGGTTTTCCTATTAAAAATAAGGAAAAAGAAAATCTTAAAGAATGACTTTCCTGTGCAGTTGATGTTGACTCAATTTTGATTTGAAGAGCTACAGATGAAGAGTTTCACAGCAAGATTTGAATAAAACCATCCTCAAACTTCAGATATCCAAAAAAGTGATAAAGGCGAAAAGATTTCTATATCTTTTCTCTCCCAATCATCCAATCCAAACGCTGTTACAGGTTTGTTCAGAGAGAGGATGGCCACTGCCGCAGTTGATTTTCTGCTGTTGAACCTGAAGCAGCTACTGATGTACAATGCAGATTTGATTTCCGGAGTGAAACAGCAAGTTGTATGCCTTCACGATGAGCTTAGCATGTTGAAGGCCTTCCTCAAGGACTCCACAGAGAAGGGCAGCGAGTATGAGATTGTGAAACAGCTTGTCAGACAAATCAGAGACGTAGTGTACGCAGCCGAAGATGCCATCGACACATTCGTCGTTCATGCTGCTATGCAGAGAGCGAGAAGCACATTCTCCAAAGTCATTCACGGAATTGATTATCCAACAAAGCTTCGCAACGTTACAGAAGACATCCAAACATCAGGCAAAAGGTTGATGACATTTACAAGAAGCCAACGTTTGGCTTTGGAGTCGCACAACGGGGAGAGCCTTCTAATAGAGGCTTGCCGGAGAAAAAGGCTCCGCTGGTAGAGGAAGAAAACGTGGTGGGCTTCGACATGGAGGCCAAAACCCTAGTTGATCGATTGAATGGAGGAAAAGAGGAGCTTGATGTTGTCTCGGTCATTGGTATGGGTGGTCTCGGTAAGACCACTTTGGCTAAGAAAGTTTTTACTGATCCTGCAATTGAGTTTGAATTTTATATTCGGGCATGGATTTATGTTTCTCAAGAATATGACAGAAAGGAAGTGTTTATTGGCATTTTGGGTTCTCTTGACAACCTGACCGATGAGATGTATAGATGGAATGATGATAAGTTAGCTGATGAGCTTCGTGGACATTTGCAGACTGGGAGGTACCTAATTGTGATGGATGATGTATGGACAAGAGAGGCTTGGGATGACTCAAAATGGCATTTCCCAAGAACAACAACAGAAGCAGGATATTGTTAACTAGTCGAAACACAGAAGTTGCTAGTCATGCTAACCCAGATAGGAATAGCCCTCCTCATCCTCTGCGATTTCTGAATGAGGACGAAAGTTGGGAGCTACTTGAGAAGAAGGTGTTCCAGAGGGAAAGATGTCCTCGGTAAGCAAATCGCGAAGGAATGCGGTGGACTACCACTTGCAATTGTGGTAATTGCAGGGCTTCTCATGAAGAAGGACAAAACGTGTGACTGGTGCGAGAAAGTGGCTAAGAGTGTAAATTCATATGTTGCTAGAGATCCAAAGCAATGTATGGACATTCTAGCACTCAGTTACAAACACTTGCCATATCACTTGAAAGCCTGCTTCCTCTATTTCGGAGTTTTCCCAGAAGACTATGAGATCCCTGTGTGGAAACTGATCCAATTGTGGGTTGCTGAGGGGTTTATCCAGCAGGTTGGGGAAATAAGATTGGAAGATACAGCAGAGGAGCAATTGGAAGATCTTGTTGATAGAAATTTAGTGTTGGTGGAGAAGAGGAGGTCAAATGGAGGGATCAAAACATGTCGCGTTCATGATATGTTGCGTGACCTCTGTTTGAGAGAAGCTGAAGAAGAAAATTTCTTGCGTGAGATTAAAGGAATTCTTCAAGTTCCTAGTTTGTCTTTAAGCCCTGCACTGAACAAATACCGCCGCCTCTGTATCCATTCCCGTGTTTTGGACCATATTTCTACAAAACCTTCTGGTCCACACGTCCGCTCTTTCTTGTGCTTTGCCTCAGAATCAAGGGAGTTGCGCAGAGAACATACATCATTCGTCCATGATGCCTTCAAATTGCTTAGGGTTTTTGATATAAAGTCAATCTCTCTCCCACTTTTTCCTTCCAAGATAAAAGATTTGGTTCATTTGAGGTATGTATCCCTCTCTGGTAGTTTTGAGGTTCTTCCAGCATCAATCTCTGAACTTTGGAACCTCCAAACAATTATTATTGAAACATCTTCGCATAATCTCAAAGTGGAAGCAGATATTTGGAAAATGTTGCAACTGAGGCATTTATTTACAAGTGCTTCTAGTCGTTTGCGGGGCCCTCCATCTAAAGCACGGAAGGGCGGCAAAGACCCCTTGGTTAGGAGAAACCTGCAGACCCTTTCTACAATATCCCCTGAAAGTTGTATGGAGGATATTTTAGCGAGGGCTCCCAATCTTAGGAAACTAGGAATTCGAGGCAACATAGCCACACTTATGGAGGACAAGGGAGGGTCGAGCATGTTTGATAACCTTACAAAATTAGATCAGCTTGTGACGTTGAAGTTGTTGAATGACACATTCCCTCTCCCTCCTTCCAGAGGTAGCCTCCCCAGTTGTACAAATTCCCACCAAATCTGAAGAAACTAACTTTAGCAGATACATTGCTGGATTGGGGTCATATGTCTACGCTGGGGATTTTACCTAAGCTTGAGGTGTTGAAATTGAAAGATAACGCATTCAAGGGAGAATGGTGGAAGATACTTGATGGAGGTTTTCGTCTGCCCAGAGTTTTGCAGATTGGGAAGACAGATTTAGTGTGTTGGGAGGCTTCGGCTCACCACTTCCCTAGACTTCAACGCCTTATTCTTAAACACTGTGAAAGCCTAGAGGCAGTCCCTTCTGGTCTTGGGGAGGTATCCGCACTTCAGAGTATAGAGCTATATCATGCCACCTCTACTGCTGTGGCCTCCGCCAAGCAAATTCAACAGAAGCAAGGCCTTGCAATCAATCGGCTTAAGCTCGTTATTTATCCTCCAGAGCTTTAAATTGTGGTTTCATGTCAAGGCTCAGTAGTACAGGTTAGTAAACATTTAAGAAGTCTGCCATCATATTTGCTTCCAATTTTCCTAGTACTGCTGAGCTACTAATTCAACTTGCGTCTTAATTGAGTTTTACAATAAATCTATTATGTTATTTAAATACTGGTACAATGTTATCAATCAAATAGTGTTACTTGGGTTTTGTGGTGATGAGACAAATGCCTTATACTTTGAAAATCATTTTGGAGTTTGATTTGCCTTATACACTACGAAAATATGAGAGCAATGAATCATTCTCGATTTGTAGAGCAAATATTGTTTTGATAGACTTGATTGGTACTTCTGGCTAATGGCACGCTTCTAATACGAAAACATGCAACTTTCTCTTTTTATCTATATTACTGAAGTCCCAACTAATTCGTATATTTGTTGGAAATGCCTTTGGTTTAAGATTGAAATCATATTTGCTTGTTATCATCTATGCGAAGCACAACTTATTTATTACTTCAATTTGATCTATGGACCTATGACTTATTTGAATTGTGGAACAGCTTTGCTTTACCTGCAACTTACAAGACAAAAGATTGTTGCCTAGTTTCTTCTACTGAATCTTGTCATTATTTACATAAACAGATGGACAGACTTCCATAAAACCAAAATAATATTCTTAATAGTTACAACGTAAACTATACTGCAAGTTGTCCATTAAGTCTTCATTATCAGATACTCCAAGCACAAAATTTTTTGCTCTAAGATGTCAGATGTTCTTTCTGATTATTTGTGATGTTTGATACTAGCTGTTTGAGTTCTTAATTGTTCTTCCAAGAAACCATCATTCTGATCGAGGATCATGATTATATTGAACAAGTTCCCCTTTCTAGTAGTCGCTTGAGCAGAGTGAATGCCCTGTACTGGTTTTTTTGGTACTACCCATGGTTTTTCAGATAGGTATTCAGCTTAAACAAAATTGGAAGGACTTTTCAGTTAGCTCTCTCTTAATGCCCTCATTATGATATATATCTCTATTTTCCCATGCTAATGGGATTCATTATATAGACAATCCAAATGTTTCTATGCTTTTTTGAACATTGATTGGCTAATTATTCGAGGAACTCAATTGTTCAGGCAAATCCATCACATAAACTACATGGTCCCTTTGCATAGACTCTCATCTATTGCACTTTATCTTCGTGCAGGGAAATGTTGTAAGACACGAGGAGAAGCACTCCAACTCAATAAGCACATTCACAATCCTTGATATATGGGCTGACATTGAACATCCGCTCTCTCTACTATCTGGAGTTATGGCTCTGCATATTGCAGCAGTTATGCTGCTAAAATTTCATTTTATTGAAATGCTATTTACTTTAAGCTATTTGTTGTTGTGATGTGATTGCAATCATGCTTCTTCTTCTTCTTGTTTGATAATTAAATTCCACTTTTCCATGTTGTATAAAAGGGCATGTTAAATGCCCTTTGGAGATATCCATATCGTGTATTGTTTGATGTTTGTTATTAGTGGTAAACTCTAATTCTGTTATTCTCTTAGCCTATTTTCCGTCAAATTTTTGCTGGTGCAAATGTTTGATACATGGTTACCTTCTTTAGTTTTTTGAGAATGTGCTATATATGGTAGAGATGGTTTGGAAACTGATTTGATGATATTTGAAACACATTGTAGAAATTTGTTTATTATAGGGGAAATTTCAATATAATGTACACTTTTAAAAAAGTTACAGATAAATGGTTAATTTTATATACATTAATAATTAAAATCCTGAACTTTTTCATCAATCTGTAGTAATTTTTTGATAGTACAACCGAGGGGTAATTACCCCTTTTTATGTCATAAACTAGCCAAAAACAAGCAACTTAAAAGGTGACTATTCCATTTGGTCACAAATCAAGTGAAAGATGAGAAAATGCTCGAAATTTATTGCAAGTCTCGAGTCAGAAAATCATAGAATAGGCTAGGTTTCCAAAACTCTTTTGAATTGGTTGTAACATATCTGCAGCTTCAGTAGCTAATGCTCTGTTTTGGAGTACTCTAATGTAGCCATATAAAGATTACTTGGTTGAGTTAAAAGTTCAAGAAAACCCAAGCCAGGTGAACTCGTAATAGGTGACGGGATAAATAGGGACCAATGAAGCTCGTATGAGGGTCTTGGGAAGGTGTTGTTTGACTACAAGCCCTTGGCGATGAGATATAGGACTAAATATTTTTGTGTAGATTGATGATATACGGACAGAATTTTTATACATAATGATATAAGTCAATGGTGGCCTTTCACTTTAAAATTACATATTGGTGAGGAATCTATTGAAATTACAATGATCATGGGTTGAGAAAAAAATAATTACAAATAGAAAAATGTCTCGTAGCTCAAATTTTGTAGCTCAAAAGTGGCTCAAATGGCCAAAACGACGTCGTTTTGGCCATTTTTATGTTGTTCTGTGCTCAAAATGACGTCGTTTTGGCCATTTGAGCCACTTTTGAGCCACAAAATTTGAGCTACGTAGCATTGCCGTTACAAATATATAGAATTTTCCCTTAAATGACCAATTTTCCACTTTCTTCCCCTCTTGTTCTATCTCTTTCTTCTCTTCCCTTTGCAATTTCAACAGTCAGCCAACCCTAACTAGCGACCACTATGCCACCTACTCTTGAAGAAAGTAGAGAGAGAGAGAGAGAGAGAGATGTTATTCATAATATTGAATCACTTTACATCACTGAACTAGTTCACTTTATACACACACATATTGTTATTAACCAAACTCCTAACTAACTAAGTTTGTTATAGAGTTCATTACAAGCAAATTATCTCATATAACCAAACTACATGCTTGTGATGTTCCCTCAGCATTAATACCAATATCTGACCTGCAACTGCTATATATAGCAACTTTAGCAGCTCTGATTGCATCAGTTGTAGCAGCTTTGTTTGGATCTACAGGGGACCTCGACAACTCAGATTTGCTTGCATCCATTGGACCATGACTCATACCAGAGGTAGCTATTGTAGGTTCATTACACTTATCATCCCCTTTCAAGCTGAAAGGTCGGGGACCAACTAAAAGCTTGGACGGAAGAAAAAGAAATTTGGAAATAGGAAGGTATTTGGTAAAGAAATCGGCCACCTGATCTGAAGAAGCCACATGGCGAATAAGAAGTTGCTTAGCCTAGACTTTCTCACGCACAAAGTGATAATCAATTTCGATATGCTCGGTACGAGCATGAAACACGGGATTGGAGGCAAGAGAAATAGCAGACAAATTATCACACCAGAGTACTGGAACTGAAGAATGAACAATATGCATATCTTTAAGAAGCATATGAAGCCAAGCAACTTTAGCACTAGCTTGGGCCATAGCCCTGTATTCGGCTTCAGTAGAAGACCGAGCAATAGTAGGTTGCTTTTTAGCAACCCATAACTCGAACCAAGAAAGATGCAAAAACCAGAGGTAGAACGTCCATCACAAGGACTACTAGCCCAGTCAGCATTGGAGAAAACATGGAGGTCAAATGCACCAATGGAAAAGGTTAAACCATATTATAAAGAGCCTATAACAAATCTTAAAAGCCTCTTAACCATAGCAAAGTGAGCTTGAGTAGAACTATGCATATATTGACAGGCTTTGTAGGCAGCAAAATCCAAATCTAGACTGGTAATAGTCAAGTATTGAAGACCTCCAACAAGACTCTGATAAAGAGCAGGATTAGAGAAAGGGGCAGAAATAGAAGGAGAAGCTTTAGCGGAAAGAAGAAAAGAAGCTGGCTTGCAATCAGTCATGCTAACTCGCTTGAGAAGAGTAGAGGCATGTTGAGCTTAAGACAAAAAATAACCAGAAGAAGTAGAAGTGATAGAAATGCCAAGAAAATAAGAGAGATCCCAATTCCTTAAGGGAAAAAGCGAAATGTAACTGAGAAATTAAGTGTTGAAGATGAGATGAGAAATTCTCAATAACAAGAATATCATCCACATAAACCAAGAGATAGGTTAATGAAGAAGAGGAGGCTTGAACAAATAGAGAATTGTCACAATGTCTATTGACAAAACCAAGAGAAAGCAAGAAATTAGAGAAAGTTAAAAACCATGCTCTTGGAGCTTGTTTCAAACAATAGACAAACTTGTTAAGCTTGCAAGCATAGGTAGGAAATTGAGAATGAACAAAACCAGGAGGCTGAGATATGAAAACATCTTTCTCAAGTTTTCCATGCAAAAAACCATTTGACACAGCCAATTGTTGAATAGACCAATTATAGTAAAGAGCAGTACAAAGAAAGACCCTGATGGTAGGTATAACGGTTCCAGTTTAGACCTGATCCATTTCTTGCTTTTGAATCCAGGAATCCATGTCCTTAACTGTTGTTCATTTCATTCTCATCTTGTTGTTAGTTGAGTTTGATTATTTAGGAGTTATGGTTGTGTTTGAAACAGGTTTGAAGTTAGTTTTTCAAAGAGTTGTTACCCAAATTTTTGCCTGTTCGCTCAAGCGGTCCTTCTTGTGCTCGAGTTGTCTTTTACAGTGTACAAAACTACTGGAACTGAGGTATCTTAGCTCGAGCGGTCTTTCTTGCGTTCGAGCGGTCTTTTGCATGTTTGAACTTTTGGGAGGCGGTCATTGTGCGCTCGAGCAATGTTTTTGGTCACTCGAGCGGTGTCACTTATTGTATCTGACGCTCGAGTGGTGTTTTGGTTGCTCGAGCAGTCTGCGTATATATCAGTCCGAGAAAAGGGTATTATGAGTCACTTTATCATTTCTCTCTCTAAACATTCCAAAAACCCTAGTTACTCACTCACTCTCTCTCTCTCTCTCTCTCTCTCTCTCTCTCTCTCTCTCTCTCACTAGTTCTTGCATTCCAACTTCAAATACTCCCAATCTATTGATTTCTTCACCCTGGCCCTTTGGATAAAAAGGTAAAGCACATCGAGAGCTTCGTTTTAATCGGAGGAGTTATCGTTTTCGACTCCGCCAAACTTCAACTCTTGTTCTCTCTTGTCTTCTACTTTGATGTAGGGATTTCTTCAACCTTTGGTGTGATTTTTACCTTAGTTATTTGTCTATTGGCAGAATCTAGTGATTTGGGAATTTAGGTTAAACCTAGGGTTTGGTTTTGAATTGAAAAAAAAAGTGCTTTCAAATGAGTTCTTGAAAGAGGTTGCGAGAATGTGTTTATAGTTGAGATATGTTAAAAAGGTAGATTTCTGTACTTAAAATTGATTTTGTAAGTCAAAGGAGTTTTGTTCTAATATTATGGATATTTTGTTTGTGAAGGAAAATGGGACAATGTATATGTTGACAATAATGAAGGAGTTGGATATGTAATATCACTCCCATTTTGAAAATGATGAGATTCTATCTTTTGTTGGAAATTATCTATCGTATAGAAATATCTGTTTTGGGCTATCGGTGGAAGATAACTTTGATTGTTGTAGAAATTGCATGAGGATTTGGTGAATTGAAACAAATCATTCATACATATTGCATTGAGCAATGTTGCATACTTAAACAGTGAAAATGTTTTGATTTGAGAAAAAGAGGTGAATACCTTGGTGAATCTGATTAGGGGGTGTGGTTGTGGTTGTTATGTTGGTTTGTGTGTTCTTGGTGAAAGTCTAGAAACCCGCGCGATTAGGTGCTAATCCATCCAGTTAGTACCAGTAAAATGGCTTTGGTAGTGCTTGCATAACCTACTAGCAAACACGTACATAAAGATTCACAGTGTTTTGTACCCATAGTCGTGTTTTCTGTTATAAAATGATTATTTTCAATTGATGCATAGTTTTGAGATAGAAATGTGAAATGTTTGACAAATGACATGCATGTGCATTTAACTCATGACTTTGTTAAGATTCCTATATTGCATTAAAGTATTTCTACTGGGTTTTGGCTCACCCTATGTAGAAAACAACTTTCAGGTGCTGATGATATGCCTCCACCAAGGACATAGTTTGGGAGGATTTGAAGCCAAGAGCTTCTTTTGTTTATTTGATGTAATTATTTTCGTATAAGTCTTGGACTTTAATTGTATTGAGTTAATCTCATTTTGATGTACAAAAGGATCAACCTGGAAAGATGTAACCATTAGGGAATATAATTACTTGATTTTACTTTCATTTTAAATTCGTGTATCCATGTCATATACTATAGATATAGAATCTAGGATTTATGAATGTATACCATATATGTCATCTTTTATATGATCAAATTTATAAATAGAATATAAGATACGATGCTATTGATCATTTGTAAGGAATATTATGAGATGGGCTATTGTTATTTATTTCGAGGCGTTACAACTTGGTATCAGAGCTACCGGGTTTGAATACTTTGGGATCGTAGGATGTGATTTTTACCAGAATGAGTTATCTCGGTAGATGATGTTGGAAGTAGACCTGGTATGCTATGTGATAACATGCTTATGTGACTAAATAAGTATGGATTTAATTTCTTAAATATTGGTTGGGTCTACAAGTTTCTAGAAGTCCTGTTAGAAGAGCACTTAATCATTGCTATTTCTAACTGGAACCCTGGCAATGTCGCGGGACGGTCACTATCTAGAAAGAAAGTTCGTTTGTGTTTATGTGATTATGTGCTTATGTGGAGTAAATTAATTGTTGTCCACCGTATTAGGATGTGAGTGAATTAGCTTTGGCACATTTGTAAATGTGCTAATCTATTGTATTATCTTTATTAGGATATCAGGATGTGAACGACGTGGTGGTAGGCATGGTAGGCATAGGCGGCAGGAAGTGCCAATATTACCAAATGATATTCCAGCGCAAGAGGAGAGAGTTGGCTAAGCCAACGTGGCCGAGCTAGCAGGTCAGTAAGCTATGGGTGCTTTGGCTTGTGAAATGGCTGGAGCTTTGTGGCAATCCATGGACATTCTCAGGGCTGAGAGTCAAGTCAAGCCTATGTTGCCAAGATAGGGTTGTCTTTTGTAAAGAGGGAGTTCTTCTGGTTGAATCTAGATGAGTTTTTAGGAGATCCGAAAGAGCAACTGAACGGATGAGTGGCTTGAACAGATGTTGAAGATGTTCGAGATGCTTGGTATCGAGGATGACAGTTTGATGGTGACTTTGGCATCTTTCCAGCTGAAGGGAGATGCGGGTCAATGGTGGAAGTATGCGTGAGGGTGCATTGGGGTGACTTGGGAGCCTTTGTCAATGCCTTTCAAGACAAGTTTTTACCTCCCACTGCTATGGAGAAGGTGAGAGATCAGTTCTTGAAGCTCAAGTAGCTAAACACACCTATAGTCAAGTTTGAAGCTACTTTTACTAGCCTCTCTAGATTTGCACTGGAACTTGTGGCGACTGAGGAACGTCGTTGTGTCGAGTTTGAGAAGAGATTGAGGACCAAGCCCCTTTTCAAGGTGGCCAAGTCTATGATTTAGGATTACGGTCACCTTGTGGAGGTGGCGACTCACCCAGAGACCGTGATCTAGGCGGATAAGGAGCTCCAAGCAGAGGAGTCAGGAGGTTCAAAGAGAGACTCGGGACAACAAAAGGTAGAGAGGTTCCACCCCACAGTAGTCCCAGGTAGCACAGTTCAGATCCACTATTCCTGTACCGAGTTCTGGTTCAGGGAAAGGTAGTTAGGGTAGGATCACTTGTTTTAAGTGTGGTCAGCTGGGTCACAAGTCTTCAATTTGCCCATAGAGAGGAGGAGGGCAACAGTCTGCACCGTCTTCAGCTTGTTCTTAGAGCCAGAGTCATGGGAGAGAGCAGCCACCTACCTGTTATTAGTGTGGGCAGTCGGGGCGCTTGAGGAGGTTTTGTCCTTAGGCAGGTGGCACGACTGGGGCATCTAGTTTGAGACAGACACAAAGCCATCAACCTATCCTTTCAGCACAGGCCTCGAGGGCCAATTAGGGGGCCTCTTTGACTCAATCAGTGTATCAGACCTATGCTCTGAGGGGTAAGCAGGTAGAGCAGAGACCCACAGAGCGTGTGTATGTTGTTACCACGCCGGATTAGTTGTCAACACCCTCTGTTATAAAAGGTAACTTTTTGTTGTTCAATTCTATTGCCAATGTGTTGATTGATACTGGTGCATCTCATACTTTCATTTCGTCTGCATTCGCATCAGTTTTGGGGTTAAAAGTAGCTCAATTAGCATCTCCACTCAGGGTAGAGTCACCAGTTGGGGGTAAGGTTGGCTTGGACCGGGATGTCACGATTGTGAGATAGAGGTTGCCGGTCGCCGACTTCCTTTTGCTTTCGTATTATTAGACATGTCCGGTTTTGATGTCATTTTAGGCATATATTGGTTGTCTTCATACCGTGCTATTATAGATTGTTACTGTCAGAGGGTTACAGTGTGCACCTCGAGTGGTGACTACTGTTATTTTCTCAGGGACCGAGCTGATAGAGTTTTGTCGCCAGTGTATGACTCACGTGGTTGGGGCGAGCTTAATTGTTTTCTTGCAACCTTCTTGGGTAGTGAGAGCGATGTGGTTCGAGTTGATTTACCGATGGTAGTTTGTGAATACTCAGACGCCTTTCTCAAAGATCTTACTAGTTTGCCACCCTACTGAAAGATTGAGTTCTCCATTGACTTAGTGCCTGGCATGGGACCAATTTCCAAGGCACCGTATAGATTTGCACCCGCTGAGTTGTATGAATAGAAGATTCAACACTAAGAACAATTAGATAAGGGCTTCATTCATCCTAGTATATTGCCTTGGGGAGCACTGGCTCTCTTTGCTAAGAAGAAGGAGCACTTTGCAATGGTGCATCGATTATCGGAAGTTGACCTGGGTAATTATTAAGAACAAGTACTCATTACCTCGTATATATGATTAGTTTGACCAATTGAAGGGGTCTCGTTGTTTATCTAAGATTGACTTGAGATCGAGTTATCACCAATTGAGAGTGAAGGAGGAGGATATTCAGAAAACGGCATTCCGTACGCGATATGACCACTATGAGTTCTTAGTGATGCCTTTTGGGCTAACCAATGCACCAACTTCGTTTATGGAATTGATGAACCGAATCTTCCGTGAGTTTTTAGACCGTTTCGTAATTATCTTTGTCGACGACATCTTAATCTACTCATCCTTAGAGGAGGAACACGAGGAACACTTGCGAGTTGCGTTGGAACATTTTCATAATATATTTATATGAACGATTAAAGAAATGTGACTTTTGGGTATAAACCAAAGGATGTAACCATTGAATTTAAAAAAGGTGTGCCTTTTGGATTTAAGCCATAGGGTGTAACCATTGGATTTAAACCAAAAGACATGACTCTTGGATTTAAAGGGTGTCACTTTTGAATTTAAAGGACACGACCTTTTGTCTAAGGGATACAAACCCATGCATATATAAAGGCAAAATGGGTTGGAAATTGAACAAAAATCATCCATATGAAATCCATGGAATTTCTCTCTAACATTCATATTGTTATTTTCCTCTATACTTGGTGGATTAGAAAAATCCAAATGTATTTAGGATATGATTTTGTTTGTGCATACTGTAGTCAGACATCAGTCTTTAAATTAGGCTTCATTGTATCTTGGAGGCGGATTCGTGGGTAACCCAGTGCACACCATATACGATATAATTGGTGGGGGCGAATATCGTCTTAAGAAAAGTGACGTTGTAACGCGCCTTGAAGCAATACTAATTATTTTCTGTTTTATCTCCTTCCATCATAGTTACCAAATTTGTACCAATAATCTTAAATACAAATAATTATAGATACAATCTGTGTATAGTTACTGCAGTACCCTTTTCAACTTCTCTCATACACTATGGTTAGTGATAAGATTGTTAAATTATTTTTATAAAAAATCTTTAAAAACATAATTTATATATTAAAAAAAATCTAAAACAAATATAAATATCTATAATTATCCCGTGCATAGCACGGGTGATAAGCTAGTTGAAAGCATAATTGCAAAGCCAAAAGTAAAGAGGAAACAAAAGCGAAGAGCTGTACGATCACCAAACCTTCTTATCAATGTAATTTAATTTCTTCGTTGACCGACTTTCGAGTAATCAGCTCAGCCATTGGTATTGTCAGAGCATATTAGGTTGCCATGTTCCCATGTTTTCCACTCTTTAAATGCGTTTGAGAGTTGTGCTTGTGTGCCTCGTTTTTGGACCATTGCATGAGCTTCATTTCCATGCCTTTCGAGCCATCATTTTAGTCCATATTTGCCACTGATTTGGCCTGCATAGGGATTGTTTTGGGTTGGTTTGGTTGTTTGGGCATTGCTTTGCATACCTCTAGTGTAATGTGCTTCACTAGTTTCGGTATTTGAGCCTTCTAGCATGCATTGTGTGAGCTATTTGCATGATTCAGGACTATCTTGCATGTCATTTCAGAGCTGGATCATGTGCCATTCTATGCCATATTTCATCCCTTGCCATGCCTTGCCAGAGTTGCACTTTGTGCCTTATGTTCGGTCCCTTGCATTTGTGCATGTTTGCATGTGTGTTGTTGCTTCATTTCATCGTGTTTGGCCACTGATTTGGGTCTATTTGAGAGCTGCCCATTTTGGTTTAAGACCATTCTCGCATGTTGTTGCATGCTTGCCTTGCATGTTGTTACATACTTGGCCTATTGGCATGTTATTGCATGCTCATCCATCTTGCATACTTGTTAAGTTGCATTTTGCATGCTTGTTAGCTTGCATTTTGTCATGTGGTTGAATATGTTGTCACATGTTTGCCTTGCATGCTTGAATGTCCATGTTGCATGTTTGTCTAGGTTGCATTGTATTTGGCATGCTTGTTACCTTAACATGATCATGTTACATTAGTTTTGATTGCATGTTTGCATCCCTTGCCTCTTGATCAACCATGACGGAGGTTGGGTCCCTTGTGTATTTATGTGTATTTCATTCCATATTGAATTGCACACTTGACTTTTTGGCCATCATGCATCGAAATGCGTGATTGGTGGCCCGAGGGTCGAGAGCCATCCTCCTTTGAGTCCATAACATGATAGAGAGGTTGGTTGTGCAAACATTGCTTTGAAAATGCTTTGTCATGCTCTGTTTGTCCTCTGCTGCTGTCAAACAGGATTCTGCAGGAATAGATGGCCGGTCGGCCATCTTCAATGCCGGCCGGCTATCCATATTTGGCCGAGAGCTCTACAACTGGTCGATGACCATTTCCCAGTGGCCGGTGGCCTTTCCTTTTGGCCGATGACCTTCCACAGTGCTCAAAAGGTGGTTCAGAAGTAACCTTGGGATTTGTGCAAGTCTCAGAGGAGTAGGGCAGTGTAAACAGAGGCAACTTTGGCATGGCGACGAATTTTCGAGCAAACCCGAGCATGCATACATTCATCCCTCTTCCCGAGGCTGTTTTACTACTTTCAGTAGTTTAATTGATTTGTTAATTAGTTAAGTGTTTTGTAATTATTTAATTAGCTCGTTAGTTGATTAATTTGTATTATTCTTTTGGTCCCTCCGAGAGAGGGCGAATTGTGTAATAAGCGTGCGTGTGTATGATGCATGTCTTCCAGCCTCCACTTTCTTTCTCCCTTTTATTTAACCGTTTATGATGGTTAGTTTAGGGCATGTTTCAATTAGCATACTTATGATAGCATGTTTGCATACATTCATTCGTATTGCACGCACCGGGCTCGGCGCATCATACTAATTACATAGTATTTCAATTCCAACTTGAATACGTGTATTGAGTTATCGCATTTCATATGCCATTCTTAGGGTAGCCGAGCCTATCTTAGTTGCATTTTGCATGCGTTGCATTACCTATTGCTAACATGAACTAGGATCATGCATGATTATTAACTAGTTTCTTGTTTTGGCTCGGAGTACACTATGAGTGTTTATGCTTTAGCATCTTGCATGTATGAACGTGCTGCCATGAAAGCATGCTTGCCATGAGGCTAATTGCTTATATGAACGTGCTGCCATGAAAGCATGCTTGCCATGAGGCTAATTGCTTATATGATATATCTGCCTGAATGCCTTTGGATGAAGGTTGGATTGCCTGAATTAGAATAATTCATTGAAATCCGTGTTTTAGCCTACTTGCGAGTAGCAAATCTCAAAACCATTTTCCAAACAAACGGATATGCGATGCTTTGTTTCAAATTAGGCGATCTAGTCTATACTTGTTTTGTTGTACGCATCACGTAGTAAAGATTAGCTAATTAACCGCAATAAGAGCACATAATATTTTCAAAACTCGATATCATGGTTAGTAGAGGCCGATCTTTGATCGGGCGAGCGGGGGTGCTCACGAAGTGACCTTCCCCAATCGTACCCAAGTTCCCGAGCCGAGACAACTTTGGTGATGACGGACACGTGGCTTTAGGCACGAGTCAAGGTTTCCTAAATTCCCTCGAAATAAAATATTTAGGTGGCAACTCTGTATCTGGCAAAATAGTCCATGTATGGCACTTCTTTCTAAAAAATCAGTTTTCCAAAACGATTTGCCAGATTTGAACTCTTTGATGATTTATCGATCTCGCATTCCACTTTGCAGGATTAGATTCAGAACCGTGACAATTTGAGTCCTAAATTGTAATGAGCCCAAATGAACAAAACAGGATTCTCTCCCGGGACGTTCGGGGACGTCTACATCATGTCTCTCAAGAACATGATAAATAACATTTTCCACTTAAAACAGATTACAACATGAACACCAATAATTTTTTGAGTATCAAGAAATAACAAGTAACATGCCACACAGTTCTGAAGGCTCTAAGCCCCGTTGGATCCAATACCAAACTAAGAGTCATCCTCAGGGTAGCAACTCGGGCCTTTTCTCTAAGACGATCTGATTGAAGGTCACCTAGCCTAACCTGGGTCTTTTCCTTACAATCGTTGAGCACTAGAGTCGTCACGACCCAACCCGAATTTGTTCCCTAGTGGCCAGAGTAACCACACACAGTGGAATAATTTCCTTGAACTAAAATATACAGATGGTCCCAATAATCAATACACATAAGTTTCAGAAAACATGATAGTTCACCGTTATGAACATGAGACCAAAACAAATAATTTACAGTATGCCAAGTTCACACATGTTTCAGAAATAATTTGATTCCATTGATAATATAATAATTTATCAAAACAGTTTAGTCCTAAAACAACAATTTAATTTTCCAACAGTTCAGGGTAAGGGAACATTTATAAAAATATGTAGCATGAAATTACTTACCTGAAAACGAAATAATATAATCCTCGAATATAGTATGAAAGTCGAACTAGTGCCCTGAACCAAGTATGAAAATTACACGTCATTACTAATTTAAAAATACTAAAGAATAAGAACTAAGTAACCCCAAACTAAAGCGCACTAACACGGCTCAACCCAACTTACCGTTACTCTTAAATATTACCTAAGTTCATGTTTTTCAAGGTCTAAAATCACCTAAGACATGAGTTCAAATCGAAACTTAATTAAAGGTAACTTTAAGATAAAACAAAATTTTAAACTAGTTTTCCCAATCTATTCATTAACTTTGAAAATTAAAAACCCACTCCACGTTGTTCGAAAAATTCTAAAACCCTCTAGATATCAACTAAATATCCTAAGTTTCAAATTCAAATGGTTTCACTTAATTTGCTTATCGAAATAATTACCTACAATTAATTATATCTAAACAGGTTGTTTTCTGCAGCACTTTAAAGAAATTAATAGTTCTCTTAGTATACATGAGCTATCAATGCAAGGCCAAAAACATACGAAAACTAGACTCGTAACCGGTTCTAATGACACTGATTTGATAATTTTCGGATTTATACCCAAAGAGAACAATACTCCCGAACTTACTGTTTAAAACCAGTTTTTTGGACAGATTTGAACACATCAGTTTATATAGATTTTGACTCCCAAAAATTCTAAGAAAATTCAGATATGCAATTCAATATGTAATTAATCTACTGTAAAAATTTCAGTTCAAAATTCATTCATTTCATATGGTTTCTTGATTTTTAAAGTTTGTGATTTTGTTCAGAATTTTTAGACTAAGAATTACACCATTCATTATACATGAATTTAACTCCTCAGATTTCTTAACAGTATATATATATATACATGAATTACATACACCTACAACCTCCCTATCAATGAATTAAATCATAAAATCGAATAAGGATAAAGAACAAAACCAAAGGAAGAAGAAAGATAATGACCTACCACACACCCAAAAATCCTTCCTTATTTGCAACCCTTTTCTTTTTTTCTTCTTCATTTCTCTCAACATTTCTCTCTCCGAGGGCTGCCTCCTGCTGCTGCTATAGAATGTATTAGGCAATCTAGGGTTACATTATACCCTAAAATATTATCTTTTTATATTATTTTATTTTCTTGCCCATTAATTTAAATAAAATATAACTATTATTATAACAAAATATACTTACTAACTTGCCCTCTATTTTTTTTTAAATAATAAATCTTGCCTCTAAATTAAATACATTCACCATAAATTTATTTTAAATTTAAAATTAATTAAAAGATCCTCCAATAATATTTAATTTGCACTTAAAGATTCACAATAAAATATTTGAGATTTGTAAAATTATTATTATCTAATTATTTATTTTATTTGTATATTCGGGTTCACAGGTATCCATGTAATTATAAAGATCAATAATTTAAGAAAAATGGTGGAGATATCAAATATTTTGCGGTGGTGATATATGTACTAATTATGATATTATTATTAACCGCACTCATTATATAAATTATAAATACTAAAAACATCTTAAATTATTTCACATCATCAATTGATATATTAGTTAGTACACTAATTAGTGTATATAGCATTATTCAATATTTTATCTAATGTTCTATTAAATGTTTCATGTAAGTGTGGGACTTATATCATATGAGTCTCACACATGGGATATTTAATAAAATATTTAGTAAAATATTTGAGATTTCTAATCTTACTTTAATTTAGGCCTCGTTTGATATGTAATAGTTTTAGCTTAAAAGTCAAAAAAAATTTATTAAAAAAGTCAAAAAAAATTATTAAAAAAATCAAAAAAACTATAAATTATACCAAAAAATTAAAGATTTCATTTTTTCTTTTTACTTTTTGCACACTTTTTCGTAAAAAAACTAAAAAATTCATTCCAAATATATTAATTTTTTTATCTCATATTTTAATAAAAAAAATCAAAAAATTATTAAAATAATATACTCCCGAACGAGGCATTAATCTAATTTAAGTTCTCCAATTCGACTATTTGGTGTCGGTATCAATTTATATTATTTTCGTAAATTTTTAAACTGTGTCATGTATGGGGAAATTTTAATATAAATTTTTTTAAAAAGGGTATACTATATATATTTTTTGTTATGTCTTTTTTTTATTATTATAATTAATTATTCTTTTTTTTTTTTTTAGTTATGACATTATTTTAAGGGAAAATTAGTGAAACATCCTATTCAACTTTGTATACTAGGAAATGTTTAAGATTTTTTTTTATTAATTGAGGTCTTTCGATGAAATTTCTCTATGTCAGGACTAATTTTTTTGAGTCAAATTTTCTCTGTAAAATATTGAGGATCTTAACTACTGTGAAAATATTGTATATCATTTATCTTATAAAATCTTAATATCAGGAATCTTAAAAAAAATTTCCTTATTTTAATTATGACTTATGAGTTCTTTAGTTATGCCTCATGTTGTGTTTAGTTGTGATTTTTTTTTCTTTTTTTAGTTATAACTCAGAAAATTAAAATTATGTCAATTTTTTTTTTAAATTATAAGGTTCATATGGTATACAGTGTTTCCCATCATGTATAGAAAGAGAATCAAGAAATTACAAAAAAATAAAAAATAAATAAAATAAAATGTCTACACATTTTTATTAAGGAAAATTGTAAAAAATATATATATTTTGCTTATTTAAATTCAACATAGATATATAGGAGATATCTAAAATACTTATCTTTATTAAGTTTAATGACTAAAATATATTTTTTCAATAGGTTTACTCAATAAAAATAGATAGATAGTTCAAATTAACTTAAATAAATAAAATTAAGGAAAACTCAAAAAAAATATTTGTCAAAAAGTTCAAATCTTAATTCACTTATTTTTTTAATTTTTCCGAAAGAGAAACTATTCCTATTACCACATGCCCCAGTTGAAAACAACCTTTACCGCATGCCTGACTTTGGAGTCAACTGGACCCAAATGAATGACTTTTTTTGTTGTAATCCCCTGGGAGTGTTCATACAAATTTTTCTTTTTCAGGAGCACTATTTGTGCAATTTGTTTATTTGGTATAATTTTGTTTACATTACATCAACTTACTAAATTAATAACCAATGCCTATAATATTCATCCAGCTTCAAATTATTTGTCCAAGATAGAAAATGTGAATTTAAAAATAATATATTCTCGTACCAATTTTTTTTTTAAAAATTTTACCAATTAAAAAAACTCTTTAATTATTTTTAATTTATGAAAAAAATTAAAATTTTAACACAAAAATGCATTATTTTTAAATTTTCATTTTTCATTCTCGACGTAGTAATTCACAACAAATATTTTTGACAAAATGAAGGCCTACAGTTGTAGAAATTATCCTATGAGTCAGGAAGACTAGGTGGCTACGTGCCCATCCAATGAGATCATGTCATTTCTCAACTATTTTTTTGTTTTTGTTTTTAGCGCTATGTAATTTTTAACCCTTGTTATTGGTTGGCCACACAACCAACGTGAAATTCCCGAAAGACAGGATAATTACTCAATTGCGCTAGGATGAATAGAGGACACATTTTCACAAAACTCCCAAATTTATTCTGCGGAAATTCACAAGTAATTATTTCATATTTTTGAATTATCAATTTAGTATGTATGTTGATGTGATGTTTTTAAGCAATAACAATACTGGTAATGAAGAGGGAAGATTGGTGAAACACCTTCATATAGATCTGGTAGTAGGAGAGGTTCAACCCTTACTAGTTAAGATCCTTTATGCTGTGTTTGGTTAGGAGATTTGTAGAGAGATTTGAAAAATGAAATGGAAAAGGTAGGTGAAATGTGAATAAAACATGTCTATATTTCACCTAGTTTCACACACCTTTTCCCTTTCCCTTTCCAAATCTCTCCCCAAATCTCCCAACACTGTAGGTCCTTTATAAGTATAAAATACCTAATTTACCCTCGTTAGTTTGAAATTGGTGTGAAAATTTTGTATCCTGTTTCGACGGAGATCGCATTAGGATTTTGATTTGAGATTCCGATTTCATTTCTGTTTCTGATTCCGATTTCGATTTCGATTATGATTTTGTTGAGCTTTTTGTTTTGGAAGCTTTATTCGAGTTGATTTTGTAGAATTCGCTCTGATTCTGATTTCATTTTCATTTTGAGATCATGATTCTGATTTGAGGGATAACATTATTCGCAATTTTGATCACTCGTTTCCAGTGGAGGTGTTTGTTGTTTTCGATTTCATTGTTAGAGATTTTTGTTTGGAAGGTATGTTTTGTGTAATTAATTCTCTATGATTGAAGGTTTTTTGATTTGTATTGATAGGAAAAAAAAAAAAAAAATTAGTGACTGAATTTGACACAGAAAAAAAATTAGTGTGCAGTATATTTATGATTTGCAAATTTCTCTGAATTAGATTTTGTGTTTGGGAGCAATGATACAGTTGTAGTTTAGTTTGTAACATGTTTATAACTCTCTTTTTTCAGTTTCCTCTCGGCACTGGTGGCACTAGCTGCAACAGTATTACAAGTTGAATCCTCTTTTATTTTTATATTTTTTTATAAATTACACTCATTTCTCTTGAAGTTTAAAAAAATACAATTAGTCTCTATATTTTTGGCATAATTACAATGTTTTATTTTTAGTATGGCTAAAGCTACTAAAACTAAAGGAGATGACGGATGGACACTAAAATAAATGATACTATTATTTTTTTTTGGGTGAATTACACTAATAGTCCCTATAGTTTGGGACTTGTGTCATTTTGATCTCTGACTTTTCAATTGTGACAAATTTGACCTTGAATTTTGAATCTTGTTCCAAATAAGGACAATTGAAAATATTATTAGATTTTTCAAGGATAAAATCGTCAATTTGATAAATATAAACTAATTTGACAAAAGTAAATGTTAAACAAATATTTTTGAATTTTTAAAAATTATTTCTATCCACTAAAAATAAAATTATGTAAAATTGATAAATCTTTTAAATATTTATTTATTTATTTTACTAAATTAATTATTATTATGTGTTTGGATGATCATATAAAATTAATTTTAAAAAATTATTCATGTAATTTTTATTAATTTTTCTATCAATTTTACATAATTTTATCATTGGTAGATAAAAATAATTTTAAAAAAATTAAAAATATTTTTTTGACATTTATTTTTGTCAAAATAGTTTATATTTTATTAAATTGATGATTTTGCTCTTGAAATTAAATAATGGTAACTTCAATTATCCTTAGTTGGAACAAGATTCAAAATTCAAAATTAAATGTGTCACAATTGAAAAGTCAAGGATTAAAGTGACACAAGCCCCAAACTATAAGGACTATTTGTGTAATTTATCCTTTTTTTTCTATTTATATGACTAACGAATTACTAGTGAAAAATT
Source organism: Camellia lanceoleosa (assembly GCA_025200525.1). Classification (NCBI taxonomy): domain Eukaryota; kingdom Viridiplantae; phylum Streptophyta; class Magnoliopsida; order Ericales; family Theaceae; genus Camellia; species Camellia lanceoleosa. Next base: position 27,817,836 of record CM045769.1, on the reverse strand, counting down.
ATCTAATTGTTATGTAAATTAAAATTTGAAAGAAAGTTGTATAATTAAGTTAAAAGTGTAAAAAGACTCACTGACAAGGGTAATGTATCCTTATTTTTTTAAGGGTGATGCTGGAGACCCCCAGTGACTAGGCACCTCCAGCACTTCCAGTGCCATATGGCACACTGTCAGTGGCTGAAGTCCAAAAAAAAAAAAAAATTGTTTTCCAACCAATCAGCAAGGACCCTCAACACCCCCACTGGGGATCCAAAGCATTTTCGTTTTTTCAATACTTTTAAAAAATAAATAAACTCAAACAAATGAAATATCAAGACAATCATCTTTTATGTTGAGGTAAAAGAGTCTTCGAATGATCTTACTAAGGGTTGGTTTGGCAAGTTGTAAAAAAGTCAAAAAGTTAAAAAATTATTATCTTATTTAAGTTACATCATCTTATTTAAGTCACATTACTCCTCTAACACATCACTTCAAACCCAACTTAAATCCAATCTATATTTCATAAAACGTCAAAAAGTACACTTATTTAGATCATCCAAAACAACCCCTAAACTCATTTTGGCATTAAGGCCATCATATGCATTAGTATTAATCCAAAGGGCATTTTACGTGTTGATTCTATTAGGTAAACTTATTGCTCAATAAGTTTTGTAAGAATTAATGATATTTTTCATTATATACTATTAAAAAATTTCATTAATTATTAATTTTTAACGATAATTTAAAAAATTTTAAAATAATTATATTTTATCCCATGTGATTTAGCGCGTTTCACATTACTCCTTGACATTTATAAATGTGCTCATAAATTTTTTGTGATTTTAAATAATGTGTAAGAGTGACGTTTTCCACTATATTTAAAAGCGCGTGGGCCAAATGTACTGGACAAGCGTGTTTGCACTAGCAGTAAGTGATTGGCGCCAAAATTGGGACTTGAATTGACTAATTTACCCTTCCAATCTCTTTATCTCTCTCCCCTACCCAAGTGTCTGATTCTCCTCTCTCTCGTGTTTTGGGAAGTTGGTAAAAAGTTGACTTTTTGACTTTTTAAACTTATTTTGTCTTTTTGTGAGAAAGTTTTGTGAGAGATGATGTGACTATTTTATTTTTTATAGGTAAGTTTTGTGAGAGGTGATGTGACTCAAAATTGGTAAAAAAATGAAAGCTGGCTTTTTACCGGCTTCCCAAAATACCTCAATCTCTCTCACTGTCTCTCTTTGTCTCATGTAAAATTTGAATCAAATGTGATGGGAATTGGCTTCTCTCACACCCCTTCTCTTGCAACCGCTCGCCCCACCACCAACCGGAGCCCTCGGCAAAACCCGATCGGGGAGAAGCCCATGCGTCCCCACCATCAGATATTCTACCGGAGAAAAGGCATTAGATTTCAGGAGTATAATTTTGGGGAAAGAAGAGGAGCTGGATTGAAGAAGGGTCTTACATATATATATATATATATATACAGAGAGAGAGAGAGAGAGAGAGAGAGAGAGAGAGCATTACCCAGATAAGAAATGGAGGAGAGTTGTGGCAGATGGGACAGGTGGTGCTCATACGGAGCCACTCGTCAATGCACTTAGCATGGAAGCAGTGGTTGCATTCTGGAACCCACCGTATTATATCCTTGGGTTTGTATTCCGACAGGCAAATACAACAGCACGGGCCTTCATCCGGCCTAGGCAGCCTCTTGCTTTCTCCCAGCACTGTCTTCGGGTAGTAGGACTCTATCATGGGTGGTGGTGGTGGTGTGGTGGTAAGGCTCTCTTCTGTCGTCGCCATGGTGATGGTGACGGCCACGACCACTTCTGATGGCTCCGGATTTGACTCTAACGCAGGCGTAGGAAGCGAACATGATGGTGGAAATGAGGACAAGGAGGCTGACAGCAATGGCAATGTCGTAGCCGAGGCCAACCCCGATGGCGAACTCGGGTGGATCTGCTGTGGACATGAGACGGAGATAGAGAGTCTAGAGAGATCTGGGTGTGAGTTGGAAGTGAGAGGAAGCGGTTTAAAGTAATTGAGAGAGAGAGAGAGAGGGAGACAAGAGAGTAATGAAGGCAGCTTTTGTTTGTAGTAAGGATGGCAATGGATTTCAGTAGATATTTATGGAGACTCAATCCAAATATATGTGATTTTTTATAATTTTTTTTACCCGTGGGTCGGATAAGTGATATTATCGGGGATGGATACCCACCCATCTCCCCATATTCTATTTTTTAGCTTTAGTCCAGCTGGAGAAGTCGCCGGAGGTCTCTGGTAGCGGAGTCGCCGTCGACGGCGACCTTCGAGGCTTGAAACGTCTTGAAGAAGTGATCTCGGCGATGACAACATCGAAAATGCCGATCCGGCGTACTCCCGGTTGCTGGAGGAGATCACCAGAGGAGAGAGAGAAACTAATCTGAGGTTCCGACCCGGATCTCCTTCTGAAAATCTACAGCTAGTTTTTCATTCTCATTCTCTCACTCCAGAAACCAATATATATATATATATATATTCTCTGTGATTTTCTTTAAAGTTCTAGGGTATGTTTAGTTTGTGTTTGAGAGATGTGTTTTAGAGATAAAAAGTACGAAAACACGTTTGGTTTGGTTTTTTTCAAAAGATGTTTTGGAAAATAATTTTGAAAGAGAGTTTTGGAAAAAGTGATTGATTTAATATGTGTGAGAGAGAGATTTGTTTGGAAAACTTGTTTGGTTTACAAGTTTTGGGAAATTTTTTTGGAAAAATTTGTTTGGTTTGATTACTTTTGAAAACTTATTTGTAGAGAAAATTTCCCAAAATTTTTTCAGAAAATCAAACCAAACGAACCCCTAGTTTTTGACTATTTTCATGGCTACGTATATATCTATTCCAAGTTCCAACTGGCAAGCTACATCACCTTACTACCATGTCAATCGGTGGAAATTCAATAATGATAGAGGCCACTAATTTTGGAACTTTAAAAAGATCACTAATGACATGGCACTCAATAAAAAAAGAAAAAAAAATACAACACCAAGGCCAAAATATCAAATCATTCATGGTGGGGTCCACTGCCACATCATTAGTAGTAGCACTAATTAATGCTCTCACTCATTTTCCGTGGAAATTTACGATGCAAAAAGCGTCCAGATCCTCTTGGGTGAAAAGCCTACAGTCATCTCCGAGAGTGAACAATCCAACGGCTGACATTAAACCTCACCAAAACGACGTCGTTTTGGTGAGTACTTTGAAGAAAAAAAAAATCAATCCATGGCTCTCCTCTCCTTTTCTCTCTTTACCTTTTTGAAAATCAACTCATTCTGAAAATCAATCCATGGCTCAAGTAATAAAAGAAATCTCACAAACTCATATCTGAAAATCAATACATGGCTCAAACTCTTGAAATCTCACAAATCAAACGATGGATTGAAACAAAACCCAGAAAGGTTGAGTCAATCCATGGTTACTAAAATCAACAAACCCAGAAAGGTTGAGTGTAATAACCCTCACAACCGCTTTGATCATACTCATGTGCATTATGTATGATTTTGCTTTGTTAAGCTTGTATTTGAATCTTGTTTTGCTTTGCATTCTTGACTTGTCTTGCATAAAGTGATACTTGAGTATTATGTTCCTTTGGTGTGTGTGTGTGTTGCCGAGCTTATCTTGAGCCTAGTTCGCCTTTGAGTCCTTGTACTTAGAACCACTCTAGAACAGTTTGTCTGACCTTCATCTTCACCTCAGCGTGCTGGCCGAGGTGCTACTGTTTAGCCGAGATGTTATACACTTAGTGACTTTTGTACCTGGGAAGGTATGACCTAGGCCGAGATGTGGCACATCCTGGCGAGGTGTGTGGCAACTTAGTCAAGTGTTGTCCTCCCTAGCCGATGTCTTTGTTACCCTGTTGCCGAGGTTTGTCTCTGGCCGATGTTGTCTCTTGCCGAAGTCCTGATGTTAGCCGATGTCATTACTCGCCGGAGTCCCTTGCTGCCTAGCTTCTTGAACACGCTTTGTCAGAGTCTTGTCCTTTCAATCAGTCACCTTTTTAAGTTGAACCAACCAACTGCTGCCACGTGTCCGAGCTGAGTGTTATGTCAGCCGGCACATCTAGAAGTGTCTCATTTTGTATCATATCTTGTTCTTGAGGAGAGAGAAGCTCTAGGAAGAGTTCTAGAGAGAGAGAGTGGATTGCAAGCTTGATCCTTGGTGTTTGATCCGTCGTGTTTGTGATTTGAGGTTAGAATCTTCACCTCCTTTTGTTGTTATTGATGATCACTTAACTGCATTGCATGATCGAGCATGTTTTGAAAGCCATGCATTGATTTAAAGTTGGTTTTGGAAAGAGAATATGAACATTCATGTGTTCTTGAGAGAAGTCTTGACTTGATCCGAAAGCTTACATTGAAATTCATGCTTTTGTGTTTGTTTTACCAAGATCTTCTAGTATGGGTACCCAGGTCCATGTTCTCCAACTCATAGCATGAAAACTCAGATTTTGTAAATGATAAGTTAAGGTCTTTGCATTCATATCTTCATGTTCTTGATGTTCTTGAGCGGAGGGAAAGCCCAGGTTTTTCCCGACTTCATTTGCCCTTGAATGTGGCCTCGGAACCTCACCTCGGCGAAGAGGTGTGGAACCTCGGCTTAGACTTAGTTAGGTGCCCAGCATATTTCCCGCAATAAGAAACAGTGGTTGCTTTGATTTGACTTAGTCTTGGAGCATGCCGAGATCATTTGCTTGCATATAAAACTCGTTTGAAAGTATATTCAGTGAACTTGCCATGTACTTGTAGGACTTGGACTTGCCTTGACCCCGACGTTCGAAGAACTAGGTGAGTGGCATTCTTAATAAAGCTATGTTGTTTTGACTTGATAGAAGTATTGTTTTGCCTTGCTTTGAAAAGTGTTTGTAAGCATGAATGATTAATCCTACCTTAAGTATCAAACGTTATGTCTTGTTTTGATGACCATTCCGGAAGTCCGTATGTGCCAGGGGACTTTAAGCATTTGTGGCACTAGTCCGTACGTGCTAGGGGACTATAAGCGCTTGTAGCACAAAGTTTGGGAGTCCGTATGTGCCAGGGGACTTTAAGCATTTGTGGCACCAGTCCGTACGTGCTAAGGGACTTTAAGCATTTGTAGCACACTCTTGTCTTGCCTTGCCACTGACGGTTTTACCGCGTGGGTTTGCTTGTTCGGAATGTCATCTATCTTGTGTTATATTGATGTTAATGAACATCCCTTGAAGCTTTGAAAGGTTTGAAAGGCAGACCTGATACGTACTATGTATTGTTTTGTCAAAGACCTCGGATATCATTCATGTAAACCCTTTATTGCCTATGCCATTCACTGAGTATCCAAGCTCACCCTCTCTATATATGTATGTAGGTGGTGAGCAGGGCGGGGGGGGCGCCTAGGTATACTTGCCCATGTGTTTTTTGATGCATTTGCCGATGTGTTTTGAACTTGTGTTTACAGCATCTTGAAGATCATGCTTCTTAGTTAGTTCATTGTATTTTTGTATTGATGGCCGAGAAGCCTTTTGGTCAAGATGTAATTTTTGTACTCGATTTGATGTATCCGAACTATTGAAAGATGTATGTCATTTCATTTGAATTAAGCACTGCTCTCATGGACCACTGGTGATCTAATTTTACTGCTTCCGCATTTGTAAGCCCCATATATTTACTCTGATTTGTGTGTGAATTCTTGTAAGAGGCCTTTGGTAACCTCGGGTTACTGGCCATCTCGGCGCCGACCTTCTAGGGGCGGGTTGGGGTCGTGACAGATTGGTATCAGAGCACAAGTTCCATGTAGTACGCTATTCACACACTTTGAGTCCTAAAGAGCATAGGAGTCCCCTTAGAAAGATGATAGGATTGCATCACATTGCTTGCTATTTGACAATACGTGCATCATCTCGGCATAATTGCTTGTTGCTTGCATACATACTTTGTTGCTCATTTTGTTTTAAAGTCGCACTTTGCATACTCATAGCATTATGAGGAGAGGAAGACCACCAGTTAGCCGAGATCGATCAGAAGACAGATTAGATCGACTGGAAAGATTAGTTGAAGGCTTAACTCGAGAGTTGAGACAAGTCAGACAACAGAATGCTAGTGCTACAACTACTCAGGCCGAGCAAACTAATGGCCGACACACCGTACCGCCTCCACCTTCTCCAGTGCCCCAAGTACCCTCGCAGCCAGCCTTATATGGGGATGGAACCATGACTTTGATTAAGGAGTTCAAGAAGATGAACCCACCGAGATTCCAAGGGGGCATAGAACCAATGAAAGCCGAAGCATGGGTTTTGGGAATGGAGAAACTGTTTGAGATCTTTCCCAGCACAGATACTCAGAAGGTGGCATTGGCCGCATTTACATTAGATGACGACGCTCGAAGATGGTGGATGATGACACGAGAAGGAAACCCTGCTTTAACTTGGGCCAAATTTTTGGAACTGTTCTATAACAAGCATTTTCCCCTTAGCGTTCGAGATCGCAAGATCACGGAATTTCAGACTCTAACACAAGGAAACAAGACAGTGGCAGAATACGATCGTGCTTTCACCGAATTGGCGAGGTATGCGCCTCATATGGTCGATGTGAGTATAGGAAAGCTAGGAAGTTTGAAAGTGGACTGCGTGGACCGATACAAGATAGAGTTAACATGCTCAACATGCCGACCTACGCTGGAGTCTTGGACAAGGCTATTCTTGCGGAAACTAACTTGAACCGATATCAGAATGCAGGAGAGAACCAGAGAAAGAGACAGAGTTATGATAACCGCCGAGCTCCGTTTAATGCTAAGAAGAAGGCGAATGTGGGTAGCTCCAGCAATTTGAATCAGGAAAGTAATACGAAGCCGATGTGTGCGGACTGTGGGAAGCCGCATTCCGGGGTTTGCCGTTGGGCGTCAGGCGCTTGTTTCCAATGTGGAGAAATGGGTCATCGTGTGAAAGATTGTCCGAAGTCAAGGGTTGATGATGGTAGGAAAAGTGGGAGCACCTCGGGCTCTGTACAAGGAAGCAACGTCAGCAGGACGCAAATGAGGCAGGGCAGAGTTTTTGCTCTAGTGCCAGGAGACACCCAGAATACTGAAACTGTAGTGTCAGGTATACTTCCAATCTGCTCTCAAGATGCATACATATTGATTGATTCGGGTTCTACGCATTCATTCGTATCTGCTAAGTTTGCCGAGAAGTTGAATAGACCACAAGAACCTCTTGATTATGTGTTATATGTATCTGCTCCATCTGGGAGAACTATGATTGTTGCATCTGTTTATAGGGAGTGTGTTGTCGCGATTAAGGGTGTAGAATTGTTAGTTGACTTGATGCCATTAAGCATGACTCACTTTGATGTTATATTAGGAATGGATTGGTTAGTGATGAATCATGCATCTATTGACTGTGTTTCTAAGAGTGTTACCTTGAAACCCCCAAGCCAAGCCGAGGTTACTTTCCAGGGTAGAGGTGTAGTGTCCCCACCTTACTTGATTTCGTCCATTAAGGCCTGTAAGCTAATTCAGAAAGGGTGCAATGGCTATTTGTGTAGTATACTGAGTAATCAGAATGGGAATGCTAAGTTAGCTGAAGTCCCAGTTGTCAGTGAATTCCCCGATGTCTTTCCAGATGAATTGCCTGGCCACTTAGTTGATAGAGAAGTAGAGTTTACTGTGGACATCATGTCAGGAACACAGCCGATCTCCAAAACACCTTATAGAATGGCCCCAGCCGAACTTAAGGAATTGAAAGTACAGTTGCAGGAATTATTAGATAAGGGTTTTGTTAGGCCGAGCACTTCACCATGGGGAGCGCCAGTCTTGTTTGTTAAGAAGAAAGATGGTACACTTCGTCTTTGCATTGACTACAGGGAACTCAATAAGGTAACCATTAAGAACAAGTACCCATTGCCTAGGATTGATGATTTGCTAGATCAACTTCAAGGAGCACGAGTCTTTTCCAAGATTGACCTTAGGTCGGGTTACCATCAGCTTAAGGTTAAGGCCGAGGATGTAGAGAAGACAGCCTTTCGAACCAGATATGGTCACTATGAGTTTTTAGTAATGCCTTTTGGAGTAACCAACGCCCCTGCTGCATTCATGGATCTGATGAATAGGGTCTTCAAGCCACATTTAGATGAGTTTATAGTTGTCTTTATTGATGATATCCTGATCTATTCCAAGAGTGAAACTGAGCATGGAAACCACCTGAGACTTGCCTTACAGATTTTGAGGGACAGGAAGTTGTATGCTAAATTGAGTAAATGTGAGTTTTGGCTTTCCAGTATTTCATTCTTAGGGCATGTGATTAATGAAGAAGGTATCTCAGTTGATCCCAGCAAGATTGAAGCCGTGGTAAACTGGCCGACGCCGACCAACGTGTCCGAGGTCCGTAGTTTTCTAGGTTTGGCAGGTTACTACAGAAAGTTTGTAAAGGACTTTTCAAGGATTGCAGTGCCATTGACACAATTGACTCAGAAAGGAGTGACCTATGAATGGACCGAAGATAGAGAATCAGCCTTCCAAGAGTTGAAGACCAGATTAGTTACAGCACCAATTCTTGTACTTCCATCAGGTAATGAAGAATTTCAGATTTATAGTGATGCTTCACATAAGGGTTTGGGTTGTGTATTAATGCAAGGAGGTAAGGTCATAGCATATGCATCTCGGCAGTTGAAACCTCACGAGAAGAATTACCCCACACATGATCTAGAGCTAGCAGCCGTGGTGTTTGCTTTAAAGATTTGGCGTCATTACTTGTATGGAGCTTCTTGCCAAGTTTTCACGGATCACAAGAGTTTGAAGTACTTATTTACTCAGAAGGAACTAAATTTGAGGCAGAGAAGATGGTTAGAATTATTGAAGGATTACGACATGCAGATTCAGTACCACCCAGGCAAAGCCAACTCAGTGGCCGACGCATTGAGCAGGAAATCAATGGGGAGTTTGGCATGCTTAACTATGATCACAGCGGAGCCGACCATCATTGAAGAAGTAAAAGCAAAACAGATGGAAGATAAGTTCCTGAAGAAGGTAGCCGACGAGGTTGTCACCAGGCCGAGGTCAGGTTACACCTTTGAGAATGGAGTGCTTAAGTTCGAAGGAAGGTTATGCGTAGCCGACGTCCCTGAGTTGAAAAGAAAGGTTTTACAAGAGTCTCATAGTTCCAGAATTGCTGTCCATCCAGGAAACACTAAGATGTACCACGATGTAAGACAGACCTTTTGGTGGCCGAACATGAAGAAAGACATAGCCGAGTTTGTATCCCAATGTTTGCATTGTCAACAAGTGAAGGCAGAACATCAGAGACCAGCAGGACTTCTTCAACCTTTGTCAATTCCTGAATGGAAATGGGAACATATCTCCATGGATTTTGTGATTGGTTTGCCGAGGACACAGAAAGGAATGGATTCGATTTGGGTCATAATTGACAGATTAACTAAATCAGCGCACTTCTTGCCTGTTCAGATTACATTCAATGCCGACCGACTAGCTGTATTGTATATGAATGAAATTGTGAGACTTCATGGGGTGCCGATGTCTATTGTTTCAGACCGAGATCCGAAGTTTGTTTGTAGGTTTTGGCAAAGTTTACAAAGAGCCTTGGGAACCGAGTTGAAGTTTAGCACAGCTTTTCATCCCCAAACCGATGGGCAAACAGAAAGAACGATTCAGACGCTTGAGGATATGCTCAGACTTTGTGTACTAGATTTCAAGGGAAGTTGGGAAGCACATTTACCATTAGTAGAATTCGCTTACAACAACAGTTATCAAGCTAGCATTGGCATGGCACCGTACGAAGCCTTGTATGGAAGGAAGTGCAGATCGCCGATATGTTGGACTGAAGTAGGTGATAAAGTTTTGATCGGCCCCGAACTGATTCAAGTGACAACCGAGAAGATTAAGCTCATTCGACAAAGGATCGAGCGCCCAAAGTCGTGAGAAGAGCTATCTTGAGCCGGAGGAGAAGAGAATTAGAATTTGAAGCTGGGGACCATGTATTCTTGAAGATTTCACCAATGAAAGGGGTTTTCAGATTTGGAAAGAAAGGTAAGTTAGCACCTCGTTACATCGGGCCATTTGAAATTCTTGAGAAGGTTAACACGACTGCTTACAGACTTGCTTTACCACCTGAACTGAGCCAAGTTCACAATGTGTTCCATATTTCAATGTTGAGGAAGTATGTTCGAGATCCCCTGCATGTGATTGATCATTTTGGGATTGTGGTTGATGAAGAATTGAGTTATGAAGAGAGGCCAATACGTATTATTGATAGACAAGTGAAACAATTGAGGAATAAGGCAATACAGATGGTGAAGGTTGAATGGAAGGAACATCATGGCAAGGATGCCACATGGGAAATGGAAGAGGAAATGAGGATTCGACATCCAGAACTGTTTTTGCACCAAGGTAACTCAAGTTTGGGGACCAAACTTCTTTAAGGGGGGAAGGATGTAATAACCCTCACAACCGCTTTGATCATACTCATGTGCATTATGTATGATTTTGCTTTGTTAAGCTTGTATTTGAATCTTGTTTTGCTTTGCATTCTTGACTTGTCTTGCATAAAGTGATACTTGAGTATTATGTTCCTTTGGTGTGTGTGTGTGTTGCCGAGCTTATCTTGAGCCTAGTTCGCCTTTGAGTCCTTGTACTTAGAACCACTCTAGAACAGTTTGTCTGACCTTCATCTTCACCTCAGCGTGTTGGCCGAGGTGCTACTGTTTAGCCGAGATGTTATACACTTAGTGACTTTTGTACCTGGGAAGGTATGACCTAGGCCGAGATGTGGCACATCCCTGGCCGAGGTGTGGCACAGCTTAGTCAAGTGTTGTCCTCCCTAGCCGATGTCTTTGTTACCCTGTTGCCGAGGTTTGTCTCTGGCCGATGTTGTCTCTTGCCGAAGTCCTGATGTTAGCCGATGTCATTACTCGCCGGAGTCCCTTGCTGCCTAGCTTCTTGAACACGCTTTGTCAGAGTCTTGTCCTTTCAATCAGTCACCTTTTTAAGTTGAACCAACCAACTGCTGCCACGTGTCCGAGCTGAGTGTTATGTCGGTAAGACATCTAGAAGTGTCTCATTTTGTATCATATCTTGTTCTTGAGGAGAGAGAAGCTCTAGGAAGAGTTCTAGAGAGAGAGAGTGGATTGCAAGCTTGATCCTTGGTGTTTGATCCGTCGTGTTTGTGATTTGAGGTTAGAATCTTCACCTCCTTTTGTTGTTATTGATGATCACTTAACTGCATTGCATGATCGAGCATGTTTTGAAAGCCATGCATTGATTTAAAGTTGGTTTTGGAAAGAGAATATGAACATTCATGTGTTCTTGAGAGAAGTCTTGACTTGATCCGAAAGCTTACATTGAAATTCATGCTTTTGTGTTTGTTTTACCAAGATCTTCTAGTATGGGTACCCAGGTCCATGTTCTCCAACTCATAGCATGAAAACTTCAGATTTTGTAAATGATAAGTTAAGGTCTTTGCATTCATTTCTTCATGTTCTTGATGTTCTTGAGCGGAGGGAAAGCCCAGGTTTTTCCCGACTTCATTTGCCCTTGAATGTGGCCTCGGAACCTCACCTCGGCGAAGAGGTGTGGAACCTCGGCTTAGACTTAGTTAGGTGCCCAAAGATATTTCCGCAATAAGAAACAAGGTTGCTTTGATTTGACTTAGTCTTGGAGCATGCCGAGATCATTTGCTTGCATATAAAACTCGTTTGAAAGTATATTGATGAACTTGCCATGTACTTGTAGGACTTGGACTTGCCTTGACCCCGACGTTCAAGAACTAGGTGAGTGGCATTCTTAATAAAGCTATGTTGTTTTGACTTGATAGAAGTATTGTTTTGCCTTGCTTTGAAAAGTGTTTGTAAGCATGAATGATTAATCCTACCTTAAGTATCAAACGTTATGTCTTGTTTTGATGACCATTCCGGAAGTCCGTATGTGCCAGGGGACTTTAAGCATTTGTGGCACTAGTCCGTACGTGCTAGGGGACTATAAGCGCTTGTAGCACAAAGTTTGGGAGTCCGTATGTGCCAGGGGACTTTAAGCATTTGTGGCACCAGTCCGTACGTGCTAAGGGACTTTAAGCATTTGTAGCACACTCTTGTCTTGCCTTGCCACTGACGGTTTTACCGCGTGGGTTTGCTTGTTCGGAATGTCATCTATCTTGTGTTATATTGATGTTAATGAACATCCCTTGAAGCTTTGAAAGGTTTGAAAGACAGACCTGATACGTACTATGTATTGTTTTGTCAAAGACCTCGGATATCATTCATGTAAACCCTTTATTGCCTATGCCATTCACTGAGTATCCAAGCTCACCCTCTCTATATATGTATGTAGGTGATGAGCAGGGCGGCGGCGACGCCTAGTTATACTTGCCGATGTGTTTTGCTGATGCATTTGCCGATGTGTTTTGAACTTGTGTTTACAGCATCTTGAAGATCATGCTTCTTAGTTAGTTCATTGTATTTTTGTATTGATGGCCGAGAAGCCTTTTGGTCAAGATGTAATTTTTGTACTCGATTTGATGTATCCGAACTATTGAAAGATGTATGTCATTTCATTTGAATTAAGCACTGCTCTCATGGACCACTGGTGATCTAATTTTACTGCTTCCGCATTTGTAAGCCCCATATATTTACTCTGATTTGTGTGTGAATTCTTGTAAGAGGCCTTTGGTAACCTCGGGTTACTGGCCATCTCGGCGCCGACCTTCTAGGGGCGGGTTGGGGTCGTGACATTGAGCCATGAAATCTTTCTGGGGTAATAAAATCCATGGATTTTATCAACAAAACCAGGTTGAGTCGTGTGGGTACTAAACCTTTCTGGGTTGAGCTGGATTGATTCTCAAAGCTCATCGTTCATTCATGGTGGATCATTGTCTTTGGGTAGTCATTGTTGTGATTTTCAAAGAAACTTTGAATGCTCTGCTTATCTTTTCACCAGATGAATTTTTATTTTTTTTTCAAAATCAATCCATGGTTTTTTGATTTCTTGAGCCATGGATTAATTCTCATAGATGGGTTTGTGAGATTTCTTGATTTTGAATGGTTTTCTCGAGCAAGAAAATGTCCAGATGATTTTTTTTTTTTTTTTTTTTTCCAAATCAATCCATGGTTTTTCGATTTCTTGAGCCATGGATTGATTTTCAGAGATGGTTTGTGAGATTTCTTGATTTTGAATGATTTTCTTGAACAACAAAATGCCCAGATGATTTTTTATTTTTTTTTCAAATCAATCCATAGTTTTTCTATTACTTGAGCCATGGATTGATTTTCAGAGATGGATTTGTGAGATTTCTTGATTTTGAATGGTTTTCTTGAGCAAGAAAATGGAAAAGAAAAGGTAGAGAGAGAAAAGGAGAGGAGAGCCATGGATTGATTTTTTTTTCTTCAAAGTACTCACCAAAACGACGTCGTTTTGGTGAGGTTTAATGTCAGCCGTTGGATTGTTCACTCTAAGAGATGACTGTAGGCTTTTCACCCTAGAGGATTCGGACGCGTGCAAAAAGGCCTGTTGTGTAGCCAATAAACTTCTAGTTTTTTGCTTCTTTTTTTGTTTTGTTTTTTGGTTACCAAAAACTTGTTTGGTTAAGATTATAAATTTAATTACTTTAAAATAAGTTTTTAATTAATTAATTAATATGTATTTAATTTTATTGTTGAACTAAAAAAAATAAAAAATAAAAGTGAGTGTTGATTTGGCTTTGGCTGTAAACCTTGAAAAAAAAAAAAAAAAAAAGATCAAGTTGGGTTGGAGAAAATCCAAACCTATTAGGAGATGGAAAGAATAGTCCCCATAGGGATGGAGAATGGAAAATGAAAAAAAATTATAATAAGAGAATGAAAATAGAGAATTAGGAGTGGTTTTGGATTATTTAAATAAGTATATCTTTTGACTTTTTATGAAATATGGATTAGGTATGGATTGAGTTTGAAGTGATGTGTTAAAGAGATAATATAACTTAAATAAGATTATATAATTTAAATAAAATAATTACTTTTTAACTTTTTTAGATCATATCAACCAACACCTTAATATGTGTCCCACTATCCCCGTCGTCATCCCTAATTTGTGATATTCCATCGGGGTCCGCAGAAATATTTAATGGAGTTGGACCATCCAACCAATATTTTATCACTTTTGCTACCTCTACATATAACCACATCACATAAATGGAAGTGGTTACCCGAGTCCGACCATCATCGTGCTCGGTTTACAACTCCACCACATGCTCATTCAGAGAGAGACTCAGAGAGAGAGAGATGAGAAAAATGGAAGTAAAATGACATTTATAAGAAGAATGAAGAAAAAATAAGAATATTTTAATTTTTTCATTAATTTTGTCACGTCCCATTACTTTTACACATTACTCAAAATTATAAGAAATTTATGAGTATATTTATAAATGTCAAGAAGGTAATGTGGAAGCGCGCTAAATCACAGGAGGTAAAATATAATTATTCAAAAATTTTATCACAAAAAAGTCAGTAATTTTTAACTTTTAGCGACAGTTTGAAAAATTCGTCACAAAAAGTCATTAATTGTAAGTTTTAGCGACAATTTATAAACTGTGTAAAAAAAATCGCTAATTGTTAATTTTTAGTGACATATGTAAAAAATTGTCACAAAAAATTATTTTTTACGACGATTTTATTAGGATTTATTTTCAATAGGATTTGATGAAAATTAAATCCAATTATTAGGTCTTACTGGTAGTTTACCCTAATAAATATATATATATATATATATTAAGATCAATTTAATTTAAATTCACGTATCAATGTTTGTTATTTTCCTAATTTTAAACCGTGTCATGTAATTAGTAATAGAAAGATGGAAATTAAAATATTAATTTGCTCATAGGCCAACCTATGCAGTACGCATGACTTTTGAGTAAACTTGGGCCATGATATAGTTTGTTCGTTATTTCTATATTTTCTTATATTTGGTTGTAATGTTAAAATTAATGTGCTAGTGGTTGTATTGGGGGCGACATCTCAAAAAATTTGAAAAATAGCATATATTATATTAGAAATTTTAAAATAATTTAAAATCATAGGAGTTCGCACTCCCAAATTTTTTTTAGATAATTTCAAAATTATATAGAGTAGTCTCTAATTTTTTAAACTATAAAATAATCTTCTCAAAGTTATAATTATGGATCCATCCCTGGGTGGAGGTGGTGTGGTGGTAGTAGCATAGTAACATTGGTATGATTTTTGTCAAAAATATTGACGGAAAATATTTTCTGTCATTTAAAAGGAAAAATTGTTTGTCACCTAAATTAGTTAAACCGAAACATTTTTCAATTGCAAAATAAATATGACATTTTATGAAGTGTTTGAATTTAAGCTCTAAAAAGAAATGTATGTATATATACAGATCTTTATCTTTTATTAGTTTTATAGTTTATTTTGTAGCTAAGTAAAATACAAATAACAATTAATATTTTATAAATGGGCGATCCGGGTTGAGTTGGTCTAAAATTCTTTATCCCAAACCCAGTTCAAAAATTAAATGAGCTAAAAATTTTAGTCCAGTCTGACCCTATGAACTAAATATTTTTTTCAAATCTTAAAAATATCAAGCTGAGTTGGAGGGGTTGAGCGGGACCATTAGGCCATGACCACCTTTACGTCTATAATGACCTTTTTTTTTTCTTCAATGAAAAGATCACATTTAATCACATTATTCTGTATAAAAATTATATATATATATATATATTTGTATAAACAAGTACTCACTAACAATTATATTACAACCTCTACTCCTATTGAAATTTTGACTCTAAACATGTCATGAAATAATACTCCAACAATTTCTTCACAAACAATTGAATAACGAAAACCACTCACAAACAGTTATTATATTACATGCAAGCACACTTAACTAACAATTTCTAGCACAATAGTGCACAATCAAACTCTCAATCTTTATGCCCAATTTCTAGTACATTTTCTCTGATAGCACCTTTAAAAACACCATTTTTGTTTGATTCAGAACAAAGGAGGGAGGCTATAGCATGACAATCTTCATCCCGAAACATATTCAAAGTGCTTTGTACATTTTCAACCAAAGGATATATTATGTAAATCAACATAAATACTACCAAAACAATGAAATTCAACTTGAGAGA
Source organism: Camellia lanceoleosa (assembly GCA_025200525.1). NCBI lineage: Eukaryota > Viridiplantae > Streptophyta > Magnoliopsida > Ericales > Theaceae > Camellia > Camellia lanceoleosa. The sequence goes on along the minus strand of CM045769.1, from coordinate 27,801,728 downwards.
AATAAAATTAAACTTGAAGTTGCATTCCTAAATAATCTTCCCATGTTAAATCTAAATAATAAAAAGAAGAAAAAAACAGAATATAATGAAAAAAACTAAAAGCAACACAAAGAAATAATATTATTAGATGCTTCAGGACTTATTCGATTGGGCGGATTATAACATATGATTATGACTATTAATCCATGAGACTCACATTCAATTATTTGGTTGCAAATTTTATTATTTAGATTAGATTCCAATGGCCATCTATCTAACAAAATTGACAGATTTTTTAATCTTACAATTAATAACACAAAAATACATATTATTGTGATTATATATTTCTATATCTATTGCAAAACAATGTAGGCAAGAGGGAATTATGTATCTTATTAATCCCGTTGGAAAACCAATCTTACACTAGTTTTTTGGATTGTTATAGCCCTCATCCCCTCACTATTAATACCCTCAGGGCATGTTTGATTGGATGGATTAGAGCATGGGATTGGGATTATTAATCCGTGGGTTCCAATTATCCTATGTTTGTTTTAACATTTTGGTTTAGGATTATTAATCCAATGGATAATTAATCCAACAAATTTGTAGGATTATTAGTAATGGGGTAGGGGTGGGATTATTAATCCAATGAATAATTTATCCTATTAATCCAATTGGATAGTGAATACCACACTAATTTTGATAAGATTATTAATACCTCACTACTAATCTTGTGAATCAAACATGGCCTCAATGTACTAGCTCATACATTAGTCCAGAGTCTTCCACTTTGTTAGATCAAGATCTTTGGTCAGTTGTTCCGGATGCAAAATACTTCAGGATCAATGAGACATGACAATAGGAAGGAACAAAATAGGAATTATAAATCACATGTACACACAAGAACACAAGATTGACGGTGGTTCATTCCAAAACTAGGCATATGTCCACGGTCATTGCGGTTTTAGAATGAGCATAAAAAATTACAACCAAGATACAAAGATAGTCGCCTCCCAATTACATGTACTTCATTGAATATGCAATTGAAGGTTAATATTCAATACTTATCAAGATCAAAACTTCCAAGCAAAGATTGGGTAACAAGCCAAGGATTTGCATCCCTTTGCACTCTTTCTTGATTTTTCTTAAGCTTCAACGCTTAAACTCCCATTTGGTAGCATTTATATTTATAATTTTTTTTTGTTTTTGTTTACAAAAACTTTAAATGGAAACTGTTAGGTTTTATTCTTGGCAACCCCGTTTGACAAAACTCCTTTCAGATGTATTTATTTTCGCACTTTTATTTCAGTGAGGCTATGAGTTTATTAGATGCGAATCCAAATCTGAATCGAGCCATGCAGAGAACTTTGTGATTTTAATGCTTTCAAGATTGCCACTTCGCTGATTATTGTCAGCTCGCGGCCGAAGCAAAATTCAAATTTGCATTCAAAATTGCATGTCAGCCGTTGCTCGCTCGAGCCAAGGAGTGCTCGCTCGAGCTAAGGCTTGCTCGCTCGAGCCAAGGAATGCTCGCTCGAGCCAAGGCACTAGTAGAAATCATGAAAATTACTCTCCTCGCTTGAGCCAGGAAATCTTCGCTCGAGCGAGCCTCAGAATCCGGATTTCTCAAGGAGTTTGTTTTCTTCCCAATCTGGGATTACTTTTGGTTCTCTATAAATACTTGGTTTTCTCCCAAAACTAAGTAATTGATTGAAGTCCCCCAGATCTTCTTTTTGGTTCTTAAAGGTTTATATCTGGGGATATTTTGTTATTTTCTTTGATGTTTTATTGAGTATTTAACTCATGGTTTAATGAGAGTACATCAAAGGTTTGTTTGTTATACACAAAAGAGAGAGTTGTTCTTCAGTTGTGAATTCTGAAGAATTCGAGCCTGAAGCTTTGGAGGGAATCTGGAGTGGCTCATCAGAAAGACAATTCCGTGCTGAAGATGGGGTTGGAAGAGGCACATAGAGGTTGGTTCAATTAGGCGTTGTGAATTCGCTAGATAATTGAGAGTGATACCTGTGTAATTCCTTTATATCTTCTTAGTGGATTGTTCTTGTGGTCATGTTGCGTGGTTTTTTGATCACAATTGGAAGGTGTCCAATTGTGGTTTTTCCACGTAAAATCTTTGTGTCTCTTTCTCTTGATTGTTTGATTGGGATTGTTATATTCTGCTTAAAATTGATACATAATCACAAATCAACATCTAGGTGTTTTCTAGATTTTTCAGAAACAATTTTAGTGTTTAATTGTTATCTCCAAAAAATGGAAACAAAATTCAAATTTTACTAAATTTTATGAAAAAAGGCTACTGCTTTTAATGCAAATAGGCAACACAAAATTTATGAAGGGTACTACTCATTTAAGATTCAATAAGTTCTTTCAACATCAACTTTGTTTTACCACAATGTTCCCAGCCCCGAGCTCACTTGATATAATATAACTCAAGACAGTATTTCCATCACAGTATTTCCCAGACGTGTGCTCACTTGTACACTTAAAATAGTATTTCCATCATAGTAATTAAACCAAGTGCACATTTTGTGTATACCACCGGGTCAATCCAGCTTAACTTGCCAAATTGGTACCCAAGCCCGTCTGTAGGTTAAGCTAGTAAACTCCCATTTGGCATTGTTTATGTTTAGAATTTTTTGTATATGTTTACAAAGGGAAACAAAATCTTCTTTGGTATCTAATTTTTTGTTTCCAAAAACTGGATACAATTTTCAGAATTTATTAATTATACAAAAAAAAAAAAAAGGCATTCTTTTTAATATAAATAGCCAACACCAAATTGATAAAGGAGTAGTACTCATTTTTCCTAGTACTATATTTTAGCAGATGCATTAGAAGAAAAGATTCAGTAAATTAATTAAAGATCAAATTTGTTTGATCACAGTTTTCCCACCCTTGTGCTTACTTGATATACTAAAAACAATATTTCCATCATAGGAGGAAACATGTTGATTAGGTTTGAGGATGTCAGGTCATGACTCAACACTTTGTGTGTGTACGCCCAAGCCAGGCCAGTCCAACTCGCAAAATTGGTGCCCAAGCCCATGCGTGGGCTAAGTTCGGTAGATTTTTTCTAGTGGGCCAGGCCAGCCTAGAGAAAAAATTCTTTGGCCCAAGCCCTGACAGGCTTGTGAGGTGGTCCATAGACTAGGCCTAGCAGTTTGAGATTCAAGCTTACTTTCTTTTCCCCTTTTTTTGCTTGCGGACCAGGCTGGCTGGCCATTTGACCACCTGTCAATGGTCAACGGGTCAGGCTACAACTCCTAGGCTCAGTCCTAACCCAAGCCCTTTTTAGGCTTGCGTAGCCTAAACAGGATATGGGCCTAGTCCAGTGGTCAAATGATGAGCCTACAATACACTTCGATAGCATCTTAAAAAACACATACTTTTGCCATTTTTTTAATATGTTTTTCCACTTCTATTGAAACACGCTTATTATGCATCAAAATGAACACAGGCAGAACCAAAACAATGAAATTCAATTTTGCATTTGCATCCTTATTCTTATTCTTGCATGCTTTTCTTGCTTTCTTGAATTCATTTCCATGATTTTTTTTTGAACTAATTCACCATAAAGTGATGGATAGATAGAGGATAGCAAAAACTTCAACAAAAGATAAAATACAGATTCAATTATAAATTGAAGAAGGCATTGTTTAATAATTGGCATTGGATGAAGCCAAGCTAATTGAATAGGCTTTGCTTGTGTTGCCAAGTCATATATTGGAGAGGAAAACATGAAAAAATAGAGAAAAACAGAGATGTAAAAGAACTGAACCAATATAAGAAATGTAATTTTGACATTTCAAAAGCAAAAAAAGAAAAAAGAACGAATAAAGAGCCAAAATATCATTGGTTTTATTTGAATGGGCCAAATACAGATTGGTTTGTTGATACGATTCATGTATTGTTTTATTATATTTTTATTATTCTATTATTTTTTGTTTGAATCGTGTATCATAAGATTTTTTAATAGCTTTAAAAATAAGTAAAAAATAAATATAGTTGTGAAAAAAAAAACAAATATTTTGTATAGTTTTTAACATTGCAAAATTAAGGTTCGTTGAATTATACATATGTGCGTATTAATACTTAATGCATATAAAACCTATAGCAGAGTTTAAATACATATAACAAAAGCTATAGCACTTCAATACATTATTCTATCCTCAAAACAAATTTATTCTCAAAATTGATAAAAGGGGTGGTACTCATTTTTTCTAATATTATATTTTAGCAGATGCATTAGAAGAAAAGATTCACTAATGGTGTGTTTGGTTGGAAGATTTGGGGAAGGATTTGGAAAGGGAAAGGGAAAAAGTGTGTGAAACTATGTGAAATATATACATATTTTATTCACATTTCACCTACATTTTCCATTTCCCTTTCCAAATCCCTCCCCAAATCCCCCAACCAAACACAACATAAGTTGTTTAAACATCAACTTTGTTTGACCACACAGTTTCCCAGCTATGTGTTTGCTTGATATACTCAAAACAATAGTTCCATAGGAGGAAACTTGTTGATTAGTTCAGAAGATGGTAGGTCGTGACCTGACACTTTGCCTACTGTACATTGTGTGTGTACACTTAGGCCAAGTTGGCTCCACTCGCAAAATTGGTGCCCAAGATTATATGTAGGCTAACCTCGACAAGTTTTTTTCTAGTGGGACAGGCTAGCTAGAGCCAAAAGTCTTAGGCCCAAGCCCTAAAGGCCTAGCAGGGTGGTCCACAAGCTAAGCCCAATAGTTTGAGACTCGGGATAACCTTTTTTTTTCCTTGTACTTTTTTCCTATTTTTTGCTCATGGATTAGGAGGCGGGCCGATTAACCATCTCTCAAGTGCCAATGGGCCAAGGTATAACACCAAGGCCTAGCCCCAACCCAAGTCCTTTTTGGGTTTGTGTCATTTTTTTTTTTTTTTTTTTTGGAGAACATTTAAAGCAGTTATATTTTAAAATAAAAACAAAACAACATACCCAAAAAAACAAAGGAAAAAAAAATCTAAATGACCAAACAAACAACCTAACAATTTAACAAGAACTACAAACAACAAAAAACATATCCGCCAAAAATCACATACTTCTACCATTTTTTCTGATATAGTTTTTCAACATCTCTCCAAAATACTTATTATGAATAAAATTAATATAGGTAAAACCAAAACAATGAAATTCAAATTTCCTAATTCTTATTCTCGCCCATTTTTCTTACTATTTTGGATTCACTTCCTGTTTAAACTAATTCACCATAAAGTTATGGAAAAATAGAGTAGAGCAAATGTTGGAGATAATTTTGGAAAATAATTAATTTAAACAAATAATAAATAATAATAAAAAACCAACAAAATTAAATCTTATAGTACTTCTGCAGATTGTTTATGAACAAGTTTTTGTGATTGAGGTTAGTGTTTGAACACTGTCTCTTTAAGACAGAATTTCGTTCTCTCCAATAGTACTTGAGAACAATGGACGTCCTGTCTCTAGGATACAACAATCACCACAAACGAAGAGAGCACACTCTTTGATTGTACAGCGAACCAAAATTATATTTTGCACTCACAAGAACTTAGACTCACGGATGAACACTGAATGTATGAAAGAAAGAAAGGAATTTTTGGAATTTCAGAATAAATAAAACTGGAATGGGGCTGCCTTTATATAGGCTTGTTGGCACCTGTTCAGTTTGAATAGAAAATGCATAAAGAAGGGACATGACCCTTGGGTCACACCCTTTAAAATGAAGAGACACTACCCTTGAGTCATACCCTTTATAATGAAGAGGCACCATAAAGGGTTGCATCCTTTCATTCGAATGGAGTCTATTTCCATTCGTTTGTAAATTTTTTCAACAATCCTCCACATGAATGAAATTGACGAAATGAGAAATGCAACATGCAGACTATGTGAGTATAAATCTAGAAATATGTTGCATAAGATAGGTAGTTTTTGGCCTTAAACCTTCCATTGTAAAAGACTATTGGATTTTCTAGTTGATCAGTGAACATGATGTCTTAAACTGTTCTGCCGTTAATGTAAACCAAGACAATAGCCTGTCACACAGTTTTATTTCCATACATAACTTGGTTCTATCGGTTGTGTCCATTTTGGCCTTGGACAATTCCTGGATTCATGAGTGTTTTAGAGAATTTAGCCTTATCAATTCTCATAGAAGTGGCTCTTCCGCATTCATATAGGTGATCCTTATTTCGAGTGTGGGACCATGGGATCAAAGAAGGATGTGTGAGAAAAGAAAAAAGTAAGAGAGAGGAAGTGAGAAAATAGAAAATGTATATATGGGATATTTTTTGAAAAATATATCTCAGCCGTTGTTTTATAATTTGAATAGATCTGAGTTGTTCAAATGTTCTAGTAGGACAAATGTGTATAGGACAAATTCAAAACCATCTTGCTTTATTATATAAATGTTGAAAATTCATATGATGTCTAAATTTACGAAGTCTATCAAGTATTCAATATATTTAAAAATAATAATTAATTGTTCAAATTCATTTAATTTGTGGACTAAAAAATTCATTAATATAATCTCTATTACACAGTAAAATCTGGCTTCTAATTTTGGGATCGCAGATTTTTCCGTATAATATGAATAAAAATAAGTAAAGAAAAAGGAGAAAAAAAAATAGAGAGAAAAATAAACATGGGAGAAAATAAAAAAAATAAAAAGAAAAGAGAGAGGAAGGTGGGATAATGGAATCAAAGAAGGATGGTTGAGAAAAGGAAAAAGTAAGAGAGAGGAGTGGGAAAATAGAAAATGTATATGTGGGGTATTTTTTGAAAAAGAAAATGTACATGTAGGATATTTTTTAAAAAATATATCTCAGCCGTTGTTTTATAATTTGAATAAATCTGAGTCGTTCAAATGTCCTAGTAGGATAAATGTGTGTAGGAAAAATTCAAAAACCATCATGCTTTATTATATAGATGTTGAAGAATAATATGAGATCTAAATTTATAAAGTCTATCATGTATTCAATATATTTAAAAATATTAATTAATTGTTGACATTCATTTAATTTGTGGACTGAAAAATTCATTAATCTAATCACCACTACATACCGTAAAATCTAACTTCTACCTCTGGGATCGCAGATTTTTCCATATAATAAGAATAAAAAAATAAGTGAACAAAAAAGGGAAAATAAAAAAAATAAACAAATAGTGACAAAAATAAAAATGGGAGCAAATAAAAAAATAAAAAGAAAAGAGAAAGGAAGGTGAGATCATGGGATCATAGAAGGATGTGTGAGAAAAAGAAAAAGTAAGAGAGAGAAGAGGGAACAGAGAAAATGTATATGTAGGATATTTTTTGAAAAATATATCTCAGCCGTTATTTTATAATTTGAATAAATCTGAATGGTCTAAATGTCCTAATAGAACAAATGTGTATAGAATAAATTCAAAAACGATCGTGGTTTATTATATAGATATTTAATTATAACATTATTTTTAATTATAAAATCATAAAGACATAATATAGCAAGATAGATTTCTGTTTGTTGTGCCCTTTATGAGATTTTTAGTTATCGCTTCGGTTTAATAAAACTTTTTATGTACATAACTGAGGAGTCTGGCATTGTGTAGACACCCCATTTTTGACCGACCTTAAGACTCAAACGTCACCGATTGAGCGCTTGGTGATGTTGCATGCTGTGCTCGTTCAGAAGTCTCAGAGTCGCGGTCGTGCGCCCTACCTCCGGACTTCTGAACTCTCTTCTGTGCCTTGTCTTGGTTTGCGAACCAAACTCGGTTTTCTCTGTTTTCTTTCCTGAGGGAAGGGAGTGGTCCTGTAGACTATCTCTCGGTGGCCGTGGGCTACTTTTCGTGGCCGTAGGCCATTTTGCCATTTCGGAGCCCGATTTCCGGTTTTCGGGACCGTCAGGCCGTGTGCCTCGGTTCGGGACCGCCCAACCATCTCTGATTTCTCCGATTTTTGGCAGGTACCTCTGATTTATCATTCCGAGGGATACTGGGGTTGTAGATACCCACTTCGTGGCCGAACACCACTTTCGGTGCTCACAGCCTATTTTCGGGACCCCGAATCTCGCGGTTTGGGCCCCGAGCATTCTTTTTGCATTGGTTTTTGTTCAACTTTGGCAGGTACCTCTGTTTTAGCATCAGGAAGATCACTGGAGGGTGGGAGGCCAGTAATTGTTCCAGAAAACCAGTTTCGCTCCTCCGGCGCCCGTTTTGCTCACTTCCGGGCCAATGTTGAACACCCTAGGGTTATTTTCTTCAAGCCGGAACCACATATCTGTGATCAGGGGACATGGGAGGACCCTAAAAAGTACTGGTTGGCCAGTAATTGTGAAATTCATTTTTGAGCCTCTCCTTCAGATGCAATGTTGTGACTTCTGTTTCAGTGTTGCCACATTCCGACCATGGAACCTTGTTCTACACACATGGGAGGACACCAAAAAGTACTGGTCGGCCAGTAATTGTGAAATTCATTTTTGAGCCTCTCCTTCAGATGCAATGTTGTGACTTCTGTTTCAGTGTTGTCAAATTCCAACATTGGGGCCTTGTTCTACACACCTTGGAGGACCCTAAACACTGGTGGTCGGCCAGAAATTTTTGACTTCTTTTTTTGGGCCATGGCCGGCCGGCCACCTTCTAGAAAGTTACCTGGCCGGCCGACTGCTTTCACCTCTTCTGTTGTCCATTTGCTTTTTGAAATATCTCACCCCTCCGGTGGATATTTTGGGAGGGAAAGCTTGGATGCATTTCCCTCCCCTTTTACACCCTTTCTTGCCTATTTAAGGGGCTGGACAGCTCCTTCCCTAGGGTTGGAAGATTTGATCTCAAAAGCTTTTCTCCAAAAGCTCTCATTTCCATAACCAAAAACCCTAAAAACCTTGAAGCCCCTAGGCCATTCCTTCATCAACCCTAAGCCTCACCATCACCACCTCCATTCTAGCAGCAAAGGAGTGTTTTTCAAGGGCTAAGGATCAACAAATTGAAGCCAAGAAGTCACAAAAGGCTTGTCTCCAAGGGTAAGCCTCTAATTCCCTTTTTCTAGCATTTTCTTGGATCAATTCTTTACCCTACTTGCTCTTAGTTTTGGGCTCCGACCCCTACTGATTTTAGGCTCATTTTGAGCCCCTCTACAACATTGTAGAAGGGCTCAACTCTGTTTGGTGTCTTCATGATGCATCTCTTTCAATACCACTCTTTATGCCATTATTTGCATGCTTTGTTTGGCTTTTGAGTGATCTGATTTCGAGCCTGTTATATACTGTGTGTGGGCCCAGTTTGAGCCCCTCTTCAACATTGAAGAAAGGCTCAACCATGTTTGGCCTCTCTATCATGCACTTTCTTTGTAATTCTTCCAATTTACCGTAAAATTGCATGATTCATTTGGCCTATTTGTGATCTGATTTGGAGTATTTCATGAACTGATATTGTGCTTATTTTGAGCCCCTCTTCAATATTGAAGAAGGGCTCAACCTGGTTTTCATACTCTACATGTCAGTTGCTTTGAATTCATGTTCTACTCCTATTTTGCATGCCTCTTTGAGCTTATTTGGCTTCTGTTTTGGGTCTCCATCAGGCCTGAAAAGAGCCTTTTTTTGGCCTTCTCATCATGTTTTGTTAAGGGTCTTAGCCCATTTGGTGAATTCTTTTGGTACGTCATGTAATATCCTTTTTAATTCCGTAAAATTGCATGCTTTGTTAGGCTTGCTTAGCTCCTGTATTCAGCCTTCATCAGGCTTAGAAAGTGTCTTATTTTGGCCCATTCTTCATATTTTGTCAAGGGTCCAAAGTTGTTTGGTGTATGCTTATGGTACCTCATGTTATAGCCTTCGTTGGCTCATTATTTTGCATGCTTTGTTTAGCCTATCTACCTACTGAATTGGGGGATGTTATCTCTTAGAAATGTGCATATTTTTGGTCTCTCTTTAATTTTGTAGAACTGTTTTTTTTTTTGTTTTGAGCATTGTATATACTACTTGCTTTGTAATTCCCCTCTTTTTTCCCATTTTTGCAAGTTATTTTTACCCATTTTTGCAAGTTATTTTTACCATACTTGTGGTTATTATTTAGCCTTGCTTTGTACTGAAAAAGTGCTAGTTTAGGGGCTGCCTTGCTACTGTTTTACATGTCATGTGCCAATTATGTATGATTAGTAGGGCTGTAAGCCATTTCGGGTGCTTTGCATAACATTTCGGGCATCGGTTGTGATTTTGTTATAATTCGGGGGCTATTTGTGCATCATTTTAGCTGCTGAAATTTGCATTTTTCATATGCCAGATGTCACATCTCATTCGCATGTCATTTTTGTGCCTTAGGGCCATGCCTCGGTTTGCGTGCCCGTGTGCACGCATTTCGAGGCACTTCATTTTTGTCTCTCGGCAGCTTATGTGAGTGCGGCTAAGGCCCTCTCATGTTAGTGTAAGCCCAATTTGCATTCCGTATGTCATTTGCATTGCGTGTGCCACCGCCTCGGTTTGCGTGCCCGTGGGCACACATTTCGAGGCATCTCATTTTCATCTTATGGCCTCTTATGTGAGTGCGGCCGGGGCCCTCTCATGTTAGTGTAAGCCCAATTTGCATTTTCCATGTCATTTGCATTCCGTATGCCATTCTTCGGTTTGCGTGCCCGTGGGCAGGCATTTCGAGGCAACTCTTTTTGTCCGACGACCTCTTACGTGAGTGCGGCTAAGGCTCTCTCATGTTAGCGTAAGTCCATTTGCGTTCTCTATGCCATTTCATGCCTTAGGATCATCGCCTTGGTTTGCGTGTCCGCGGGCGCGCATTTCGAGGCATCTCATTTTCATAGTATTGCGCATGCTAGGTTGTGTCTTAGTTGCATTTCATGCATATCATGCATATTGCATTGTGTTCGGGATAGGAGTTAGCCTGGACACGGGAAACGAGGCACGTTTCGTACTCCGAGTGACGGAACGGGTCTCAATTCCCAAGTCACCAACACTTCGGATTACCCATGATGGAGTTAGGTTTTGTTATAGCATTCATATGCATTCATCCTATATTGAGGTGTGCAATTCGGTTCCTCGGCCATCATGCATCGATATGCGTGATTGGTGGCACAAGGATCGAGACATGCATACATTTGTGAAAATACATTGCTATGCCCCTTTCCTGCTCTCTGTTGCAGCATATCAAGGATTAGCAGTCCTCCGAGGCTTGGCGTGCTTTTCAAGAAATAATTGCAAAACAGAGGCTAATCGGGGCATCGTCGTGGATTTCTGCGCAAAGGCACCCGGACATACATCATTCATCAGAATCAAGGCAGTCCCTGGCTTGCATGCCAGTTTTACAGTTTTTCTTAGTTAATCTGTTAATTAATTAGAAATCTATACATTTATTCGGACTGTATTATTCTTTTATTTCGGGACTGTATTATTTATTCGGACCCTCTGCGCGAGGGCATAATTGTAATAAGTGTGGGTGAGTGTGATGTATGTCTTCCAACCCCACGTCTTTCTCCCTTTTATTTACCCGCTTACGATGGTTAGATATAGGGCATATTTCAATTAGCATACAGTATGACAGCATGTTTGCTTCATTCATCTGTTTTGCACGCACCGGGCTCGGCGCATCATACAAACTGCATTTGTACTTCAATTCCAAATTGAATACGTGTTAGTTGTAGCATTTCATACGCCATGTTTAGAATAGCCGAGCCTGCTATAGTTGCATCTTCGCATGTGTTGCACTAGACATTTCTGCATTTAGGATCATGCATGATTTCTAATCGGTTTTCTGTTTTGGCTTGGAGTACTCGGTGAGTTTTATGCTTTAGCATCCTTGCATGCGTGTGAGTGACTGCCATGAATAGCATGCTTACCATGAGGCTAAATGCTTATGTGATATAACTGCCTTGAATGCCTGTGGGTGGAGGTTGAGTTATCTGAATTGGGACAATTCATCAAATGTTTGTTTTAAGCCCACTAGATAGTGGCAAAATCATGTTTTCTAAGCCCACCCGAGGGTGGCAAATCCACGTCTTAGCCTACCTGTGGGTAGCACCATCAAACCATTTTCAAACAAACAAACATGAAGTGTTTTGTTCCAATTCAGGCGATTCAGTCTATACTTGTATGCTGTGTGCATCACGTAGTAACCTAGGCTAATAACCGGAATAAGAACGCACAACGTTTTCAAAAACAGATATCATGGTTAGTAGAGGCCGGTCTTTGACCGGGTGAGCGGGGGTGCTCACGAAGTGACCTTCCCCAATCGTACCCAAATTCCCGAGCCGAGGCAACTTTGGTGATGACGGACACGTGGCCTTTTGGCACTGAGTCAGGGTTTCCTAAATTTCCCATTTAAAAAATATTTAGGTGGCGACTCTGTATCTGGCAAAGCAGTCCATGTTTGGCACTTCTTTCAAAAAATCAGTTTTCTCAAAACGATTTGCCAGATTTGGACTCTTTGGTTCAAGATTAAGAACCGTGACATTTGAGTCCTTCGAACTGTAGTGACCGAATATCGAACTAGAACGGAGGGGGACTCGCACTCCCCTTTCCCCCGGGATGCGTTCGGGGACGTCTACAGTTTCTGGCGACTCCGCTGGGGAGTTTGGAGAACTTGACTCGAACTCATGACATCTGTTTTTGACTACACTTGTGTGTTTCTTTGCATTGCATTTGTATTGGTACGCCTAGGACACCGTGTTTACCATATGCCATTCCCGAACGATTTGCCGGAGGCTTGTCTTGTCAAGTCATGTCCGTAAGGATGATCGGCTCTGGGCTCTGATAGCATGGGAACACAAGCCCCGATTTTACCGGGGCACCCCTTTTGACCATTCGACCTAGTGCATATTCAGATCCGTAGTGACCATTCCAAACTAGGACAGGTTGCTTACCCGATATAGGTTGTGTGAAGCCGCTGCGTGCGTAGTGAAACCCTAGCTCCTGACAAAATAGGACAGGGAAACCCTACCCCAACATAGGGGTGTTTTGGCTCTCACTTATCTGTTATGTGCTTGTTAGAGTGTGCCTCTACAGGGAATGCATGTATCGGCCATGAGTTTGAGCATCAGTTCTGCGGCACCAGGTCAAGATTTTTGGGATTGATTTACTGAGGGTAGCAGCTTTGCGTAATTTTGGGGCGAAATTCAGTAGAGGGCACACTCATTCAACTATGCTCGTATCTGTTCAGGTGAAATCAGGCTGAGATGCTGTCGGTTTTCTCTTTTGCTAGGGGTAGTCATGGGACTATAGCTTCAGAAGGCTTCGACATCCCCCGAGTACATTGGACTAGTGCTGATAGACTTTGTTCGGTCAGAAATTTGATTCAAGGGAAACCAGTGTTCTTCCGCTGAGGCAAGGCAAAGAAAGGCTAGTTAGGGCTCACCGGTTCATCTGATCCGCCAGTCACCAGTCACATCACCTCGATCAGAGCGCTAGCATCTACCCCTATCATAGCGCAGCCTTCGGCAAATTTGAAGGATTTACTGATCCATTTCCAGCAATCAGTGGATTCGCTGCAACAAGACATGGTTAGGCAAGCCGAAACATTGCAGAATATGGTAGTCAAATTTAAGGACCTCCATAACATCGGGGTTCAAATCAAGGAGGCCATCCGACAGGGGATCTTTGTGGAAAATAATGAGCCGTCAAAGAAGGATGTTGTTCACAGTTCCAATGCTACCATTGATGGTAGCACAGCTGTGGAATGCTCAGAAGTAGACCCTATCACCACTTCCCTCATTAGCCAAAGACCAACCATTTCAACACGGCACCAAGCCCGAAATTTCCATCCTCTGTACATGAGTCTTTCTCAAGCTTTGCAAATGTTGCGGGAAAAAGGGCACCTAGAACTCCTAGAACCCCAACCCCTTTCAAGCCCTCTTCCATCCAGATATGACCCAACTAAACACTATACCTACCATCAACAGCACGGTCATGATACGAACCGTTGCATCCGCCTCCGTCATAAGATTCAGGATCTTATTGACGAAGAGATCATAGCTCCACCAAAGGGACCTCAGGCCACCACAAACCTGTCACCCCCACATCTCAACCTCATCCATATACTGCTGTCCACCTATGACCCCAGCATATACATCACCCCGGCCCATCTACCCAAGCCTGAGTAATTTATCTCGGAAAGCATGGACTTATGCATGATGGGTGCATCTGAACCCCAATCATCCCAAACCTGTGAACCCACTACTTCTGAGCTGGGGAGCATGATTGAAGATCTTCAGAGAACAGTGGCAGATTTAGCCTTTGGAGTTTTGGCTCCATCATCAACCACATCGCCTACCAGGGAGTTCATGTCAAAAGGATCCCTAAGCTTGGGACAAGCTGCATTTGAGGAATGCCAATCCCTTGGCAAAGTGGAGGCGAATGGAAAGAACAAGATAGGGGCGGACATGGATCCCCATGAACATCTTCTGTTGGCAGTTGAGGCTTTGAAAGCCGAGGGACTGAACAAAGAGCAAGTGCTCACAGTTGTTGCAAAAACTGTGGACGGCATTTTCGCCACTCAAGTCGGGGGCAGTCTAAATCAAAGGGAAAACTGGGAGAAGGGTCGTTGTATCAGAAACAATCCTGTACTAGGAAGAGATCAGCAAACCAGGCCAACACCTGCCAATCTCTCTGTTGGTGCGTCCAGCAAAAATCCACAAACCCAGAAGTACCAACCCCGAGGTCGGAGGGTCTTCCATGCCCTCCACATGCCTTTGTCCAAAGCTTTCCAAATCCTTGTAGGACAAGGCCATCTCAAACCTCTTGAGCCTCGGCCTCTCTCGAACCCTCTTCCGGCTATGCATGATGCTACCCAGTACTGCGTGTACCATCAGCAAACTAGCCATACTACCGACGACTGCTTCCGTCTTCGCCATGAAGTACAGAATCTATTTGACAATGGAGTCATCCTCCCGCCAAGCTCTGCAAAGTCTATCGGCACAGGATCGGTGAACTTAAGGGATAATGTTATGTGAACGGGAGATGAACCACCTGCGGGCAGCGCTCAATTTACTCCAGACGTGGGAATGGCACGCATTGTTCTGAGCAATGT
This sequence comes from Camellia lanceoleosa, assembly GCA_025200525.1. Classification (NCBI taxonomy): domain Eukaryota; kingdom Viridiplantae; phylum Streptophyta; class Magnoliopsida; order Ericales; family Theaceae; genus Camellia; species Camellia lanceoleosa. The sequence continues at coordinate 27,786,716 of CM045769.1, read as the reverse complement.
GCAAATACCAGTTTTTGTGCTTTCTGACTTGGGTATTGGGTCAGTTTTGTTGTTTTGTTTTGAGTCTGTCTTTTTGTTTTGAGTCAGTCTCTTTTGTTTTGGGTCTGTCTTGTTGTATCGAGTCAGTCCTGTTGTATAGGAGTCGGGTGATTCCGGGGGTGTTACCTCGGGCGTCACCATTTTGTTTTGTGTTTGTCTTTTTGTTTTGTTTTGAGTCTGTTTCTGCCAGGGAGCCAGTTATGCCAACAGATTTTGAATGAAACAGCAGTGATTTCCACGCTCTCGCATTTGCTTCTGCCGTGTGCTAGTTGTGCCAGGATTCGAATGAAATGGCAGTGCATTCCACCTGCTCTCCTGTGCCTTGAAGTCATTGTATTGACCTAAGTTTTTCAAAACCTTTTTGAACACTACGGTGAAAACAAAGAGGGAGGAATTTCTCGGGATTTGCAAAATTTTGATCAATTGAGAGAAAGAGAGGCGTGCTAAGCCCTTAATGAATGAAATCATGCTTGTTAGTGTGAGTACTGAGAAGGACCCTAGCTTGATCCGGATTGGTCCCACACTGCCTTCAGCGCGAGCGATTTGTCACTTTCTTAAAAACTTTCAAAAAAATGTTTTGCGCGGTCCTGCGAAGACATGTGTGGAGTCGCTCTTGAGATTGTACAGCTTAGGATCACTCTCAGCCTCGAGACTCAACCCCTTTGCTTCCAAACCTTGAACTTGAATTCAGAAGGTTCAACGGTCAACTACGATGTGAGGCCTGTGTGGCCAGATTTGAAGTAGCACTCGAACATGAGGCACCAGAGTCAAATCAAGAAGGTCAGACCTCGTCAGAAGAAGCTTGCAAAGCTGGAACAGAAGCACCCCTCGAACTAGGGGCAAAAATGTCCGATGTGCTCAAAGAGCCAAAGGTGGATCTTTCTGCTAATCAATACAATAGCCACTCTCTTGGGTACAGAGGGCTCCAATCTCAAAACCATTTGGCATGGACTTGTTACACTTTTACCCTTCGAGAGGCTCGCTGGGCCGAAAACCCGGAAGGGCGACCCAGGCAAAAGTTAGAGCGAAGAAAAGAATGAAAAAAAAAGAAAAAGGAGAAAAAATGTAAAGAATGAAAAAGAAAAAAAAACAAAAAAAGAAGAAAAGAAAAAAAAAGAAAAGAATGAAAAAGAAAAGAAAAACAAAGCTCGCAAGGTCGAAAACCTGCAACGGGCGCCTTGGCAAAAGTTAGAGCATAAAAAGAAGAGGTTAATACCCGAGTGTACCTTAACCCCCGAACTACGTAAGGCTTGATTCCCATCCTTGGGATACGTAGGCAACTTCATTCTGAAGTCCAGCCATAAACACTTCCAAATCAAGTGTGTCCATGTAATGGTTTTGACCATCCTTGCCTCCTCTGTATCCGAGAGTTCGATTGCAATCATCGCTCTGAGGACTGACTACAATGCGCTGCGGTGCCTTTCAAACAAGGGGCAACTTTCCGTTGCCATTCAATGCGCTGCGGTGCCTTTCAAACAAGGGGCAACTTTCCGTTGCCATTCAATGCGCTGCGGTGCCGTTCAAACAAGGGGCAACTTTCCGTTGCCATGCAACTCTCTTCAAGCAGGGGGCAGTTTTCCCTTGGATCTGAGGTTGTGCATCTCAGGAGTAAGTTTCATGCTCGTTGAGCAAATGGCCGTGTGCAAAAATAGTTTTTGAGAATTTTTACTGAGGTTGACTATTTTCTCGAAAATTGTTCCATTTTTTTTTAGAAACTGGACCATTTCTTGGACCCAAAAAAGGAAAATTTTCAGTGCTCATAGCCTGACTTGCGTGATTTCAAATCAAAAATTGAACAAGTATGTTAATCTAACCCTCATGTTGGTCAAAATTGTTTTAGTAGAAAGCAAAAGCAAAAAATGGTCAAAACGATGAACTAAGGGCACAGTTGAGTCAGGTGTTCTGTCTTTTCCCCGTTATCAATGCATTTTCCAAGAAGGGCACTCTACATGCCAAGAAAAAGGGCACAATTGAAGCTACCAACAAAGTGCTGAAGGCTCTCTCACCCTCCAAGCAGCGAGGTATCAAGCCAAGTGCGAAGCACGAACGGGAATGGATCAAGATATTCCACTCCCTCATCTTAACAGATCTGATCATGTCCAAACTCCCCAGCAGAGCATCATCAACCGGTGTCAGCTGCAGATTCGCTACACACTCATTTGTAGCACAACCCTTCTATGAGAGGAATTCACTAGCCGTGTGCAGTAGAAGAAGAATCTAGCGGAGTACTAGGGGCAAGAGCCTTCAACTGTCTGTTTATCCATTAACCACCTAGGGGAGGGATAAAAAATGAGAGATTAAAGAATAGAGAGATGTGCGCTGAGAAAAAAAGTGAGAAAAAGGGTTTTGTGAGAAAAGCCGAGCCTGAAGGCCGAGTGATGTGAGAATCACAAGTGAGAAAGGGTGGGAAACACTGCCCGGTGAAACAGGCTCCCTGTGCACGTATGAGTGTCGTGTCTTTTTGTTTTATCTCGATCCTTGTTTTGAGTCGTCTCGAGTGTTACTCGATGTGTCTAGGTTGTGTGCTTTTTATTTTCTTTTTGAGTTGTAGTGTGATGTATTCAGTCGTAGGCTCAATACCCAGTTGAGAACTTATGCTCACTCTCAATTTCAAAAATAAAACGGTTTTGTGCTCCGAGTGCCGTGTCGTTCTCCACATTTGTGCAAAACAAAATTTGTTCTTTCATAAAACTGCAGGATTCAACTCAGGTCATGTGAGAACAGTAGAACCAGGACCTATCTGAAGCTATGAGTTTCGGGCTGCAAAGCGAAAGCAAAAGAGGAAAATGTCGGGCATCTGAGTTTGTTCTAACTTCAGTAAGTTCCGAGACTATATTCCGTGTGTACCTCTTCAGGTCTTGCCAATGTTCCGAAGTATGAGTGTGCCTCTACCTCGAGCTCAAAATCAAGTCTACTTCAAGCCAGAATGGAGATCAGAAATGCTCTCTCTGAATACCAGCCCCTGCCAGATGCATCTTGGCCGTGTTTGCGATGAGTTCCTAGGAGACCAACTGCGACGGTGGAAATTAGAGCTCGAATGGCCATGGCCTAGAACGCAAAGGTTCGGGATTTCCGAGACTAAAGTCTGGTTTAAATACCCAGAGGCGTGCCCTCGGCTTGAAATCTGTATGGAAGCCCCATAGGTTGAGATAGCATGTATGCACCTCAATTCTTGATACTGAACCAACCTAGTCTGTCACCCCGTTGGAGAATAGGGAAAGTTGTGAGCATGATCAGGAAGACAAGCGGCAGCCGTGGCTCCTACATGCAGATATTTTTACTTGTTAGTATTCCAGAGCCTTTGTGCTGTGTGTTCAAGGTAAAGTGTTCGAAGAGCACGAGGGGAGATCCCCATCAGAGTAGAGCGGTTCACCGCCACTCACCTCATGAGGTGCTTTCTAAAGCGCCGCTTTGTCCATTTATTGCTTTCCGTAAGCATCATGCATTGTAATGCATTGTATCTATCAAGTTTCTTTCTCAGTCATGCACGATATTGTATGTACGGTTCATTCAAAGAAGTTCCGTTTGAGATCATTCACTTAGTGTATCAATCACACTTTATTTGCTTCACTCAGTGTATCTAACACACTTCATTTCACTTAGTGTATCAATCACACTTCATTCACTTAGTGTATCAATCACACTTTATTTGCTTCACTCAGTGTATCTAACACACATTCTCACTTAGTGTATCAATCACACTTCATTCATTTTGTGTATCTATCACACACATTCTCACTTAGTGCATCTATCACACTTCGTGTTCACTAATTGTGTATCCATCACACTTTATTTGCTTCACTTGGTGTATCTATCGCACACACTCACACCATTGTTCCCCCGGTTAAAACCTTCCCTCTCTCCGTATGAAATACGTTGAGATACGCCTGTTGGTTACACCATTGTTTACCCGGTTTCTACCTTTTCCTCTCTTGTGTGTGATACGCTGAGAGATGTCATGTGTGAGACTACGGGTATTCTCGGTAGTCGCTTTTAGCCTTCTCAGCGTGAGACGCAGTGAGCATTGCATAATTTTCTTACATCCCTTTTGCACAATATGTAATTTGTCTCGAGTTTACTTCTTGCCTAGCTTTCGCTTAAAATGTTGCATTTATTTTGCATATTTGCTTCATTACAGCTCTCTTTGCATGATTCTGAGTGATAACCGGCTTCGCTTTGCGTATAAGTCCAATCTACAAACCAGCTTCGCTTTGCGTATAAGTCCAATCGACAAACTGGCTTCGCTTTGCGTATAAGTCCAATCTACAAACCGGCTTCGCGTCAGCGTATAAGTCCAATCTACAAACCGGCTTCGCTTTGCGTATAAGTCCAATCTACAAACCGGCTTCGCGTCAGCGTATAAGTCCAATCTACAAACCGGCTTCGCTTTGCGTATAAGTCCAATCTACAAACCGGCTTCGCTTTGCGTATAAGTCCAATCGTCAAACCGGCTTCGCTTTGCGTATAAGTCCAATCTACAAACCGGCTTCGCTTTGCGTATAAGTCCAATCTACAAACCGGCTTCGCTTTGCGTATAAGTCCAATCTACAAACCGGCTTCGCTTTGCGTATAAGTCCAATCGTCAAACCGGCCACGTCAGATAAGTCCAATCTACAAACCGGCGTCCAGATAAGTCCAATCGTCAAACCGGCCGGCGTCAGATAAGTCCAATCTACAAACCGGCCAGCGTGGCGTGTAAGTCCAATCTTCAAACCGGCCACAGCGTGGCGTAAGTCCAATTTTCAAACCGGCCGGCGTGGCGTGTAAGTCCAATTTTCAAACCGCCACGTAGCGTATAAGTCCAATCTTCAAACCGGCTTCGCGTAGCGTATAAGTCCAATTGTCAAACTGGCTTCGCGTAGCGTATAAGTCCAATTATCAAAATCTTCCTGCATATCGTTTTGCATTTTGCCCCCTTTGCCTGCGGGCACGCCTGCGGGCACATATCTCTGTTTATTTTGTATGATTGTCTAAGTCTTCGGCCTTGTCAAAAATGGGTCGTCTTTGGGCTTTGACATTCACTCCCGTTAATTCTTGACTTCCGAGTTCTGTCAAAGAGGGGCAACTGTAGACACCCCATTTTTGACCGACCTTAAGACTCAGACGTCACCGATTGAGCGCTTGGTGATGTTGCATGCTGTGCTCGTTCAGAAGTCTCAGAGTTGCGGTCGTGCGCCCTGCCTCCGGACTTCCGAACTCTCTTCTGTGCCTTGTCTTGGTTTGCGAACCAGACTCGGTTTTCTCTGTTTTCTTTCCTGAGGGAAGGGAGTGGTCCTGTAGACTATCTCTCGGTGGCCGTGGGCTACTTTTCGTGGCCGTAGGCCATTTTGCCCATTTTGGAGCCCGGTTTCCGATTTTCGAGACCGTCAAACCGTGTGCCTCGGTTCGGGACCTCCCAACCATCTCCGATTTCTCCGGTTTTTGGCAGGTACATCTGATTTATCATTCCGAGGGACACTGGGGTTGTAGATACCCACTTCGTGGCCGAACACCACTTTCGGTGCTCACAGCCTATTTTCGGGACCCCGAATCTCGCGGTTTGGGCCCCGAGCATTCTTTTTGCATTGGTTTTTGTTCAACTTTGGCAGGTACCTCTGTTTTAGCATCAGGAAGATCACTGGAGGGTGGAAGGCCAGTAATTGTTCCAGAAAACCAGTTTCGCTCCTCCGGCGCCCGTTTTGCTCACTTCCGGGCCAATGTTGAACACCCTAGGGTTATTTTCTTCAAGCCGGAACCACATATCTGTGATCAGGGGACATGGGAGGACCCTAAAAAGTACTGGTCGGCCAGTAATTGTGAAATTCATTTTTGAGCCTCTCCTTCAGATGTAATGTTGTGACTTCTGTTTCAGTGTTGCCACATTCCGACCATGGAACCTTGTTCTACACACATGGGAGGACACCAAAAAGTACTGGTCGGTCAGTAATTGTGAAATTCATTTTTGAGCCTCTCCTTCAGATGCAATGTTGTGACTTCTGTTTCAGTGTTGCCAAATTCCAACCTTGGGGCCTTGTTCTACACACCTGGGAGGACCCTAAACACTGGTGGTCGGCCAGAAATTTTTGACTTCTTTTTTTGGGCCATGGCCGGCCGGCCACCTTCCAGAAAGTTACCTGGCCGGCTAGCTTTCTGCTTTTCACCTCTTTACAGCTGTCCAGCTGCTTTTTGAAATATCTCACCCCTCCGGGGGATATTCTGGGAGGGAAAGCTTGGATGCATTTCCCTCCCCTTTTACACCCTTTCTTGCCTATTTAAGGGGCTGGACAGCTCCTTCCCTAGGGTTGGAAGATTTGATCTCTAAAGCCTCTCTCCAAAAGCTCCCATTTCCATAACCAAAAACCCTAAAAACCTTGAAGCCCCTAGGCCATTCCTTCATCAACCCTAAGCCTCACCATCACCACCTCCATTCCAGCAACAAAAGAGTGTTTTTCAAGGGCTAAGGATCAACAAATTGAAGCCAAGAAGTCACAAAAGGCTTGTCTCCAAGGGTAAGCCTCTAATTCCCTTTTTCTAGCATTTTCTTGGATCAATTCTTTACCATACTTGCTCTTAGTTTTGGGCTCCGACCCCTACTTATTTTAGGCTCATTTTGAGCCCCTCTACAACATTGTAGAAGGGCTCAACTCTGTTTGGTGTCTCCATGATGCATCTCTTTCAATACCACTCTTTATGCCATTATTTGCATGCTTTGTTTGGCTTTTGAGTGATCTGATTTCGAGCCTGGTATATACTGTGTGTGGGCCCATTTTGAGCCCCTCTTCAACATTGAAGAAAGGCTCAACCATGTTTGGCCTCTCTATCATGCACTTTCTTTGTAATTCTTCCAATTTACCGTAAAATTGCATGATTCATTTGGCCTATTTGTGATCTGATTTGGAGTATTTCATGAACTGATATTGTGCTTATTTTGAGCCCCTCTTCAACATTTAAGAAGGGCTCAACCTGGTTTTCATACTCTACATGTCACTTGCTTTGAATTCATGTTTTACTCCTATTTTGCATGCCTCTTTGAGCTTATTTGGATTCTGTTTTGGGTCTCCATCAGGCCTGAAAAGAGCCTTGTTTTGGCCTTCTCATCATGTTTTGTTAAGGGTCTTAGGCCATTTGGTGAATGCTTTTGGTACGTCATGTAATATCCTCTTTAATTCCGTAAAATTGCATGCTTTGTTAGGCTTGCTTAGCTCCTGTATTCAGCCTTCATCAGGCTTATAAAGTGTCTTATTTTGGCCCATTCTTCATATTTTGTCAAGGGTCCAAAGTTGTTTGGTGTATGCTTATGGTACCTCATGTTATAGCCTTCGTTGGCTCATTATTTTGCATGCTTTGTTTAGCCTATCTACCTACTGAATTGGGGGATGTTATCTCTTAAAAATGTGCAGATTTTTGGTCCCTCTTTAATGTTGTAGAACTATTTTTTTTGGTTTGAGCATTGTATATACTACTTGCTTTGTAATTCCCCTCTTTTTCCCCATTTTTGCAAGTTATTTTTACCATACTTGTGGTTATTATTTAGCCTTGCTTTGTACTGAAAAAGTGCTAGTTTAGGGGCTGCCTTGCTACTATTTTACATGTCATGTGCCAATTATGTATGATTAGTAGGGCTGTAAGCCATTTCGGGTGCTTTGCATAACATTTCGGGCATCGGTTGTGATTTTGTTATAATTCGGGGGCCATTTGTGCATCATTTTAGCTGCTGAAATTTTCATTTTTCATATGCCAGATGTCACATCTCATTCGCATGTCATTTCTGTGCCTTAGGGCCATGCCTCGGTTTGCGTGCCCGTGTGCACGCATTTCGAGGCACTTCATTTTTGTCTCTCGGCAGCTTATGTGAGTGCGGCTGAGGCCCTCTCATGTTAATGTAAGCCCAATTTGCATTCCGTATGTCATTTGCATTGCGTATGCCACCGCCTCGGTTTGCGTACCCGTGGGCACGCATTTCGAGCCAGCTCATTTTCATCTTACGGCCTCTTATGTGAGTGCGGCCGAGGCCCTCTCATGTTAGTGTAAGCCCAATTTACATTTTCCATGTCATTTGCATTCCATATGCCATGCCTCGGTTTGCGTGCCCGTGGGCACGCATTTCGAGGCAACTCTTTTTGTCCGACGGCCTCTGACGTGAGTGCGGCTGAGGCTCTATCATGTTAGCGTGAGTCCATTTGCATTCTGTATGCCATTTCATGCCTTAGGATCATCGCCTTGGTTTGCGTGTCCGCGGGCGCGCATTTCGAGGCATCTCATTTTCATAGTATTGCGCATGCTAGGTTGTGTCTTAGTTGCATTTCATGCATATCATGCATATTGCATTATGTTCGGGATAGGAGTTAGCCTGGACACGGGAAACGAGGCACGTTTCATACTCCGAGTGACGGAACGAGTCTCAATTCCCAAGTCACCGACACTTCGGATTACCCATGATGGAGTTAGGTTTTGTTGTAGCATTCATATGCATTCATCCTATATTGAGGTGTGCAATTCGGTTCCTCGGCCATCATGCATCGATATGCGTGATTGGTGGCACGAGGATCGAGACATGCATACATTTGTGAAAATACATTGCTATGCCCCTTTCCTGCTCTCTGTTGCAGCATATCAAGGATCAGTAGTCCTCCGAGGCTTGGCGCGCTTTTCAAGAAATAATTGCAAAACAGAGGCTAATCGGGGCATCGTCGTGGATTTCCGCGCAAAGGCACCCGGACATACATCATTCATCAGAATCAAGGCAGTCCCTAGCTTGCATGCCAGTTTTACAGTTTTTCTTAGTTAATCTGTTAATTAAATAGAAATCTACTTATTCGGACTGTATTATTCTTTTATTTCGGGACTGTATTATTTATTCGGACCCTCTGCGCGAGGGCATAATTGTAATAAGTGTGGGTGAGTGTGATGTATGTCTTCCAACCCCACGTCTTTCTCCCTTTTATTTACCCGCTTACGATGGTTAGATATAGGGCATATTTCAATTAGCATACAGTATGACAGCATGTTTGCATCATTCATCTGTTTTGCACGCACCGGGCTCGGCGCATCATACAAACTGCATTTGTACTTCAATTCCAAATTGAATACGTGTTAGTTGTAGCATTTCATACGCCATGTTTAGAATAGCCGAGCCTGCTATAGTTGCATCTTCGCATGTGTTGCACTAGACATTTCTGCATTTAGGATCATGCATGATTTCTAATCGGTTTTCTGTTTTGGCTTGGAGTACTCGGTGAGTTTTATGCTTTAGCATCCTTGCATGCGTGTGAGTGACTACCATGAATAGCATGCTTACCATGAGGCTAAATGCTTATGTGATATAACTGCCTTGAATGCCTGTGGGTGGAGGTTGAGTTATCTGAATTGGGACAATTCATCAAATGTTTGTTTTAAGCCCACTAGATAGTGGCAAAATCATGTTTTCTAAGCCCACCCGAGGGTGGCAAATCCACGTCTTAGCCTACCTGTGGGTAGCACCATCAAACCATTTTCAAACAAACAAACATGAAGTGTTTTGTTCCAATTCAGGCGATTCAGTCTATACTTGTATGCTGTGCGCATCACGTAGTAACCTAGGCTAATAACCGGAATAAGAACGCACAACGTTTTCAAAAACAGATATCATGGTTAGTAGAGGCCGGTCTTTGACCGGGCGAGCGGGGGTGCTCACGAAGTGACCTTCCCCAATCGTACCCAAGTTCCCGAGCCGAGGCAACTTTGGTGATGACGGACACGTGGCCTTTTGGCACCGAGTCAGGGTTTCCTAAATTTCCCATTTAAAAAATATTTAGGTGGCGACTCTATATCTGGCAAAGCAGTCCATGTTTGGCACTTCTTTCAAAAAATCAGTTTTCTCAAAACGATTTGCCAGATTTGGACTATTTGGTTCAAGATTAAGAACCGTGACATTTGAGTCCTTCGAACTGTAGTGACCCAATATCGAACTAGAACGGGGGGGGGGGGACTCGCACTCCCCTTTCCCCCGTGATGCGTTCGGGGACGTCTACACATTGCGCATTTGACAGGTTGATCTCCGTCCGGCGGCTTAATCGGATGCTCAACCGGCTAGAAGTCAGTGTTGCAGTCAACCCCATTTTGGCACAAATCCATACATCCCCTGTTTCTTGTCTCTCTGATCTCATCTACTATCACTGGAATTAGGGTTTCTTTCTTATCCTACAAATTCATAAACAAAGAAACAACAAAAAAACCCCTACCCAAGAACACAATTTTTTTTTGGTATTATTTGCACAAAGTGGCTGTCCTCAAGTTTGAACCGACAACCTCGAGGTTGATATGACGAGTTTGAACCATTTAATGTTGTTCATTTTGCTGAAATAAACTGGACGAATTCCAATTGATCTGTGTATTGTTGAGTAGGTCTCAAAAGAAGGTTACGTTTCTTTGTTTGATTGTTTTTAATACATTTCATTTTTGGTGAGCATGGCTTCCCTCATTTGTTTAGCTGTATACACTAACGTATTTTTGTGGACTTGAGCAGTTGTTTTTGCTGAATTCATTATTGTCTTGTATTGAAGATGTCTGTCTCTCTCCATATACTAATTTTAACTTTCCTGGTTTGTTTTAGTACAAGGAAAACCATCCAAGGCAGTTGTCGACTCATTGGCTTTATTTGGGGTCTGATTTTTTTTTCTTTATTATTATTATTATTATTATTTCATGTTCTTTGAGTCTATGGATTTGAATTGCTACTTTCTTCTATGTTTTTGGCTGTTACATCTGTTGAGTACATGGATTTTTTTTTTTTTTTTTTTAAATTTTGTATTCAAAAAGCTGTTTGAATTGCTTGATTTTTTTGTCACTTCAATAATTATAATGATAGATTACTTTCTAATTTGTGACTACTACTTGGATGACGGTCAATCCGACTATCGGCCTAATCAGCATCATTAAAGGTAGTGATAGACAAGAAAGGAGAGGAATGGTAGAGTAGACTGCGATCTGGAGCTCGTTTTAGGTAACCCAAGATATGACAAATAACATCAAAATGGGATTGCCGAGGAGCATGCATAAACTGGCTAACAACACTCACAGAGTGACAGTAAGATAAATTAATTTCCCAACCAAACGACGATACTGACCAATGTCAGGAAACAATGCCCTAGTTTCACCATCGAGTTTAACCTAGGAGTCTATAGGAGTATCGCTAGGACGAGTGCCCAAGAGACCAGTCTCAGAAAGAAAATCAAGAACATACTTGCGTTGAGAAAGAAATAGACCCCGAGATGAGCGAGCAATCTCAATCCCAAGAAAACACCGACGATGGCCCAAGTCCTTATTCTGAAATTGCTTACCTAAATAAAGCTTCAAATCAGCAATACCGGTGGAGTCACTGCCAGAAATGATGTCGTCGTCCACATAGACAATGAGAACAATGACCCCAGTAGATGAGTTGTGAACAAAAACAGAGTGATCAGAAATAGAATGACGAAACCCATATGTAAGCACAACGGTACTGAAGCGATCAAATTAAGCATGAAGAGACTGCTTGAGTCTGTACAAAGCCTTTCGTAGTCGACAAACCATATGCTCACTACCAGGAACAATATAGCCAAGGGGCTGATCCATATAGACCTCCTCGTGCAAATCGCCATGAAGAAAAGCATTCTTTATATTAAGTTGATTTAAAGGCCAAGACTGATTAGCAACAACAGAAAGTAGAATCCGAATAGAATTAAGCCGAGCCACAACAGATAAAGTCTCTAGATAATCAACACAATAGGTTTGAGTATGACCTTTGGTCACTAGACGGGCTTTGAGCCGCTCAACAGTACCAACAGTAGGTTTCCCAGAAGGAAAAGGTGTACGTTCCTAAGTCTGATTTTGATGAAGAGTAATCATTTTCTCATCCATAGCATGTTTTCAGCGCGACATGGACAAAGCCTATTGATAAGAAGACGGAATAGAAAGGTAAGACAAGCAACAAACAAAGGAGTGAAAACGAAGAAACAAAATGAGCAATAGGATGTTAAGTGCAAGGACGTTTACGTCGGCGCAATGCAATAGGTAAATCATCAGATGCCATAGGTAGAGGAGGGACAGGAGCCTCTGACAAAGAAGATGAAGTAGTCGGGCCATAAGAAACAATGCGATGAGCTTGGGACCATTTATAAACCTGTAGAGGAGATGGTGGAGAAGAATCTAAATTGATGGAAGGGGAGGGAGAGGACGGGGAGACAAAGGGCACCGGAAGAGTAGGAGTGGGAAAAAGATGACTCCACCTCATGACAAGAGATAAGATCATTTGACAACCGCTGACTAGAAGGGGAAAAAAAAGAGGACTCAAAAAAGGTAACATCGGCACTATCAAAGGACTAACGATGAAGCACGGGTATGGGTACATCGATACGGTAAAATTTTAAAAAAAAATAGAGTACGGGTACGTCTTGGTATGCTTGTAAACAAATATTTATTTTAAATTTAGAGTAATGCAAAAAATAATTAAATGGTTTATTTTGTTAAGGTCCAACCTACAATTAACATTTAATGTTAAAAGTAAAAGTATAAATCAAAATTAAATGTCAATATATTAAATAACTTACAAATCATAGTTTAATTTTAAAATCATGCTAAGCATAAAACAAAAAATAAAAAAGAAATCTAGTGAAAGGAGTTATCTCTGTAGTAGAAGAAAATATTGTTTTAACTGAGGTACGGTACAGCTTGAGTATATACTAGGTACGTCTGGATACGCCAAAAATTAAGAAAAATTTTGGGTACGTGTTTTATGTACCTGGTATGTATGCGGAAGTACCATACGAGGTACTATACTCCTGTAAGTACTCAGTACGGGTACGGGTACGGCATGTTTTTCAAAGTACCCATGTTTCATAGCCGACGAGACTCAGGATGATAACACCGATAACCTTTTTGAGTACAAGAATAACTTAAAAAAACACATTTACGAGCACGGGGAGATAACTTATCCAATCCCGAATCAAGGACATGGACAAAGGCCACACAACTCAAAACACGAGGAAGAGGATACGGGGAAAAGTGGGGTATAACTGAGAGAATGGAGACCGATTTTGTAAAACAGCTGATGGCATGCGATTAATAAGGGAACATGCAGTAAGGACAGCATCACCCCAAAATTGTTTGGGAGCTTGTATGTTGAACATCAAGGTCCGGGCAATATCTAACAAGTAGCGGTGTTTTCGCTCAGCAAAACCATTTTGCTAAGATGTATGAGCGCAACTAGTTTGATGTATAATACCATGATCATCACATAAAGTATTCACAACAGACTGCACATATTCTAAGGTATTATTAGACCGAAATATTTTAATACGTTTCCTAAGTTGAGTAAAACTTTCATTATAAAACTTAGAAATTATTTGAGGCAAGTTAAACCGTTGGCGTAGTAAAAAAAATTAAGTCATTCGAGAGTAATCATTCACAAAAATAACAAAATAAAAAAAAATAGTTAATAGTGGGAGTGTAAGAAGGACCCCATATGACTGTATGGACTACATCAAAGGATGCAGAGACATGACTAATACTACGACTAGAAAAGGAACTACAGTGATGTTTGCCAAGATGGCATGCTTTACATTCAAGTTGAGACGTATGACTTAAACTAGGAATAGCTAACTTAAGCTTGGTCAACGATGGATGACCCAAACGAAAATGCCATTGTAAGGGAGACATGGTAGCACTCAAAACAGTAGTAGTAGGAGGAGGAGAGCCATTAGTGTCTAGAAAATATAAGCCATCCTTCTCACGCCCCGAACCGATTATCTTCTTGGTCTGGAGGTCCTGCAAAACACATGAGGGAGAAAAGGTTATAGATCAGTGAAAAACTTTAGTTAATTGACTAACAGAGAGCAAATTAAATGGGAAAGAGTTAACATAGAGACTAGAGGGTAAAGAGAGAGATTGAGTGGGCTGAAGTGTACCCTAGCTACTGATAGGTCGGGAGGATCCATTAGCTAGTATAATATTATGAGTAACTAGATGAAGAGTATGAAAAAGAGAGGAATTACCAAAGATATGAGAACTAGCGCCAGAGTCTGGAAGCCAAGGTTGGGATTGAGCCATATATGCAATATTACCTAAACCAGCCAATGTAGTGGCAGAGGATGAAGGAAGAGTAGCACGAAGAGAATTGACTAGCTCAATAAGCTCGCTAATTTGAGTGGTGGGTGCATCATGAGAATCAGCTGGGGAAGCACCAGGACCAGAGGGAAAGGATGTCGGTTGAGAGGATGGAACATCCATAACCTGATTCACATGATCAGGTTTACCATACTTCTGACAACACCAGGGTTCAGAATGACCCAAGGAATCACAATGAGTACACTTTCAATCACCATGGGACACGGAGCCAGTACCACGCCCACCACCACCACCACCACGACGAGAACCATGAGAGTAACAACAACCACGAGAACCACGGGAACCTGTATGGGATCCACGGTGACTAGAATTGCCATGAAAACTACCACGGTTAGTCTCACGGTCACCACTGCTCGAGATCAAGGCAGAAGAGGACAATGACTGAGAGGAACCAGATGTGGAAGAACTCTGTCCCAAAGAAGAGCGCAATAGCTGAGATTAGGCATTAGCACCCAAAAATAAGGATGCCATCATAAATTCCTCCCAATATTTCTTCTGTTGAGCCAAATCAGTAGTGAAAGGTCGGTGTTGCAATAATTGATCCCACAAGGTCCTAAGGCCATTGTAATATTCAGAAAGAGGACGGTTAGACTGTCGGGTAGCAAAGATCTGCTCATATATAACTCATAAACACGAGAGACATTACTCTAATTGGAAAAAAATCAGTGAGGGAGTCCCAAATGTCCTTAGAGTTGTCACAAAATTCCATTGTAGTAGCAACATGAGGTTCCAAACTATGCCAAATCCACCCCATAACACATGAATCCTCACTCGACTAATCATCATAACCTATAGCATCCTTAGCAGGTGGAAGTTCAGTAAGAAAATGCGACTTCTTGCCACGCAAGAAAATCTTAACAGCATGAGCCCAAGCCAAATAATTCAGACCATTTAATTTCTTGGTGGTAATAGACTTAGGTAACTCATCATCCTTAGCTACTGAAGATTTCACATTAGGTTTTGGCTCAGCCATGATAAGGAAAACAAAGACCAGCAGCAAACAAAAGATTCAAAGGGGGGAAGAAAAAATGCACAAGGGAAAGCAGCCCACTGGAACAGAGTTTGGGAAAGAAATTACCCAATCACTAGCATCAGCAAGCAGCCAAGGAAACACACAAAAATACAAGAAAATCAACCCAGCAGCAGCACAGAAGCAAAACAAAGTCAAAAAGAGCCTCCTAGGGCTATTTCGGATCCCAAGGAACATATTTCAACAACCAAAAAATTATGGGTAAGGAGCTTTAGCACATATCAGAATATTACCACCAAGAACTCGAAAAAAAAATTCAAAAATAGAAAACACACACTAGATGTTACCCAAAAGGCAATCTAAGAGGGGGTGAATTAGATTTCTATAAATAAAAATGAACAATTACCCAATAAAATTAACAACTAGTACAACAAATAATTAACTGATAGATGGATGAATAACAGTTAATGATCAAGCACAATGATGAACTTAATAGTGAAGTAGCTAACAGTTAATGCAGTGAATGATTTTTGACTTAACAGATTATGATTTAGATAAATTAGCAATGGATTTAACTAAATCAGGTAAATAAAGATATTTGTAGATTTAGCACAATAATAGCAAATACTATAACAGTTATAGCGGAGACAAAAATGTAAAGAGATTAGGGAAGAGGAGGCAAACAAATTTATAGTGGTTCAACTTCAACCAAGCCTACATCCACTCAAGCTTCACTTGAGATTTTCCACTATCTTCTAACGTCATAGGGGTGCTAGCAACATCTTCACAAATGGAGCAATCCTCCACGGATTTTACACAAACTGTACTAGTCTTCAAAACCTTGCAAACCTTAGGTGATTCACAATCACTCTCAAGGAATCAAGAACACTGAGTGTACTACACTCTTACAAGATTGAAATGAAGGTATTTTTGCTTTCAAAGAAAGCTACAAGGATAATCTCTCAAAGATAGATACGCAATATTGAAGCTCAAAAAAAATAAAAACTCTCAAAAGTAGATAAGCATACAACTTAAGCATAGTGTATATGTTCTGAAGGAAAATGAAAACTTAGTTTAGGAATTCTTCACAAACTTAGAGAGATGGAGAACATGTGATTGATGAAAGATGGAAAAATGTTTAGCATGTTGTATTTATTGTTGTCTGTCTCTCTGCTGTGTTTGTGTCTTTGTATATTACAGATATGGTGCTCTGTTATGTCTGATAGAGCCCATCCTCTTCTTTCCGTTGAAGAGATGGGATGGTGATGGGTTGGGAGGTTGTAAAAATCATTGCTCAGATATTCCCTGACATTCATGGGTGTTTTGCTCATTGAATGATGGGTTATTTGATGCAAAAACATTTCTTCTATTCTCAGCATTTGTCAGATTCAGTGAGCATTGCACAAAGAGGACGTCCCTGGAAGGTCCTGAGTGAAACTTTGCTTTTGGTGGTCGTCCACCCGGATGTCCCTCAGACGTCCCTGGTGAATAGTGTTTTTTAAGGCGAAAAGCGAACCGAGGCGACAAGGTCTCCTAATGCCTAAGCGCGAGGTAAGGCGTGGCGAGGGCTTCATCGAATCGAGGCGACCACAAAGGATATTTTTTTTTAAATAAATAGTATAGACAAAAATATAAATATTTTCAAGAACCATCATGCATTTATCATTCCAAATACTAAATATCCATAAACAACAGAAAATATCCAACAAAGACATACAATCCACCAATCCAAGGTTCTAAAAATCATCTTCAACATCAAGCAAATGAACTTTTTCATTATCATTGGCTTCATCATATACCTCTGCATCTTCTTCCTCTCCCTCATCTGAAATTGACTCTTCCTCATCAATAAGTTGTAATCTAGGTCTAGCTGCTGATTTTGAAGTTGAACGACCCCTTTCTATTGCCGTTGTTGATCTAGTTCTTTGGCTACTTTCCTCAACTCCAGCAGCTCTAGCAACATCATCCCATGTCAAAGTATCATCCTCAAAGACAAGTTCCTCCTCCATCCTCCCAACCAACCACTCGTTACTTTCATCAATATCCGTCAAAGCGATGGGATCAATAGTGTCACGGGAATTGTATCGACATCTCAATGCTCTATTATACTTGACAAATACCAAGTCATTCAAACGTTTTTGAGCTAACCTATTTCTCTTTTTGGTGTGAATCTGCAAAAATTCAAACCAAATAAAAATATTCAAATTTTTATCTAGGTATTAATAAATTTATAGGTACTCATATTCACTACATTTAAAAATAGGTACTCATATGTTCAAACACACTCCAATTCTGCTCACATCCAGATGAACTACAAGTTAGACTAAGAATTTTGATGGCAAATGTTTGCAAATGTGGCATTTCAGAACCATATGCACTCCACCAATCAGCTGTTGATTATAACTAATTAATTAGGAAGAATATTTAAATTATAAAAGCTAACTCAAATTACTTGAGTGTAAAATATAGATCACCTGGTGCCCTTGTAGTTCTTTGTCTAATGGCCAAATCCATCCCAAAGAGACCTTTAGCTTTCTTATAGGTAGTGAGCTCTGTGCAAACTTTATCTTGTGTCTCATTGCTTGGGACCAACCTTTGTATGCATTTATACAAGCCTGACATAACTTCCTTATCTTTCTCAATATTTGGATTTGCGTAAAAATACTCTAGGTTTATGCAATTGAACATTTCATCTATTGTCATTAGCCTATGCAATTGAACATTTCATCTATTCTTAAAGGCCTATGCAATTGAACATTCCATCTATTGTCAATTATTTCAAAAAAATCCTTGTACTTCTCTTCATTTCCATTAAATGATTTTGCAATGGAAAATAAGAAGAAAAGTAAAGAAAAAAAAGAGTTTTGGAAGAAGAAAAGAAGACGAAAGGAATAAGAAGCAGTAGGAGAAGATGAAGAGAAGAAAGGAAGAAGCAACAGCAGCAGAAGATGAAGAGAAGAAAGGAAGAAGAAGAAGAAGCAGGTACTCACCTCCTCTTTCAACTGGAACGATGTCGGAAGTAGGTAATTAGTGAGGTTCTTGAAAGCAATTGTCGACTTGAATGATGTCGACTAGGGTTTCGACCTCTTATTTAGTAGAAAGCAATTATAAAGTGCAATGCATGTCCACAAATAGCACAAAAGTCCTTAAAATCAAGGGCCCAGATCTTTCGAACTGAAAGCAGACAAAAATGGTGAAGTAACGCTTCGCATCGCCTCTCACTTCGACACCTAAGCCTCGCTTAATGCGCTTTGACTTCGCTTCACCATTTCGCCTCGCCTTAGTGGGTATTAAGCACTAAAGGGTTGCCTCACCTTGCCTCGCCTCGCACTTAGGCAAGCGCTTAGTCGTGCCTCTAACAACACTGTTGGTGAAGCTTTGCACTTGGTGGTCATCCACCCGGTCGTCTACCCGGATGTCTCTCGGACGTTCCGTCAAGTCCCGAGCGAGAGGTATGATGACCGCGGTCGTCGAGCATACTCTTTGTGTGACAGCCGGCGCAAAGCTTGGTGGTCATCCACCCGAACGTCCCTGTAGCTAGAATTCCTGCTTTGCAGCTCTTTGCTGCTGCTGCTTGCTGTTGCCTTGTGTTATACCTGTTTAATCTTCATTTTGACCTTCAAATAACATAATTAATGCAAAGAGAAGATATTTTATCAAATAATAGGTTTCTAGTGATAATCTACCAAGAATTAAAAATCATCAAAATATATTATTTCTAACACTAGATGATCCCAAAAAAATTCAGAAAAATCACCATTAACATCAGGAGAGAGAGAGAGAGAGAGAGAGAGAGAGAGAGACGACCTAGAGTGGCTTGACTCGTTCATATAGACTATGACGTCATGCTAACATCATTGTACAGAAGATGATGTCAGACGTTGTCACCTTAGTGGAATCTCAAGAGTCTGATGAACACTTGACAAAGTTGAATTGATGCTCTGATTCCAAGTTGAAGTGTAAAAGTATGAAAAACTTAGATTAGGGTTAGAGAGAAAGAGAGAAGGAACACGTAGAGGAAGATTTTTATGTAACAAATGTTCTTAGGTTCTTAAAATAAATCTAAAACAAACAGCAAATATTTATATGAAATATAATGACCATATAACCATAGTACCCTCACTTAAGTTAACACAAAAAATAACAGAAGACTATATATTCTAACAGCTTCTATTGGGATAAGATTGGTTTCATTGATGAAGGAACCAAGCTTTCCCTCTTTTAGGAGTGGTGCTTTTGTTTTAACCCCTTGCTTAGTGTCAATTTTTGAGAGAGCTGATTTACTTGGGGTTGGGGATAAACCTATTATACCTAGTGAGAATCTTAAAGGCCATTACTCCTTGTTTTTCAGAGTTTTGTCACTATGGTAGTATGTCGTAAATTGAATGTTTATTGTCTGATCATGGGAGGGGGTTAAGTCTTCCAAGTGTAGGAAACTTAATGAAAATGTGAAATGGTTGATTGAGTTAAAGAAGAGAGGAATACACATTCTCCTCTGGATGAGGTGGAGGTGGGGGTGGGGGGTTAAGTCAGGTACTAGACAGAAGGGGTTTGTCATTGATAAAGTTAAGTGAAGAAGGTGAGAGGATGGATCAAAAGGGGATATGTGTTAGAAAGGAATTTTTTTTTTTTTGGAGGGGGGGAATAGGAGAGGTAAGGGTAAGGGTAATTGTAGGAAGGGAATTAGGAATTGAGGAATTTGACTTCTTGAATTAATATGATGGTCCAACAAATGAGATCATGGGTAGAAGTGGTTCTAAAATGAAGATTATAAGTTGGAATGTGAGTGGAGAGCTATCCAAGAAAAGCAGAAGTGTGGTAAAGGAGGTTTTGATTAGGAATAATATAGAAATTGAAATTCTTTAAGAAATAGAAGTAGAAAATTTTGAAGGGAAGTTGATTAAGAGTGTTTTTTTTTTTTGGGGGGGGGAAAGGTGTTAGGTATAGGCTATGAAGCACGGACGTCTCACTGAGGACCACTTATCAGTGTCGGACATGTGTCAGACACGAAAACGCAATGGACACGTGTCCAACACGCTGAAGAGAGTGTCCCTTTTTTTTTTTGTAGACAGACACGTAAGGGACACATTTGGACACATTTGGGACACCGACGGGTGAGAAATATAATTTCTAAAACTTCAAGTAGGGGTCAATTTGTAAAAAACAAAAATTAAAAATCAATTGCTGACCTAGTTTCAAACTGAGAGAAGAGAAGAGACTGAGAGAACGGCTCGTCGGTGGTTGCTGGTGGCTCGGTGGTGGTCGGTCGTCGCTGGTTAGTGCTCGCTGGTCTCTGCTTGTTGTTCACTGGTCGTTGCTTTCGCTGTTATCGAAGGTATGTTGCTCGATTCTCTTCTTCATTTGATCTTCTTCTTCTTCTTGGTTCTCTCTCTCAATCACTCTCTTTCTTCTGTTCTGTCCTCTCCTCTCTCTGACTTTTTTTTTCTTTTATGCTGATTCTAACCCCTCTCTCTCTCTCTCTCTCTTCTCTTCTCTATTTTATTTTTTATTTTTCTTCAAATTTTTTTTGTGGCTTTTCTCTCAGTCAATCTGTCTTTTATATATATATATAATAAAGCAGACTGGTTTTTGAAAATGTCTAAAATGTATCAGAGATGCATTTGATTTTAATGGTCTAGATCAATCCTAAGTACATATACATTTAGATCAATGGTCTATATACATTTAGTTCCCGCCCGTTTGAGCTCATCTCTCCTTCTCTCCCACGTCCCCAAACACATTCTCTTCAACTCTCTCTCTCCCACGTTCTCTCTCACATTCTCTCTCACATTCTCACAAAATAGGCCATTGCTGCTCATCACCACCGCCATTGAAGAGGAAGACCAAATTTAGCAAAAACCCAACCCTTCGATACCCACCCTCCCTCTTCGCTACGCTGCTCCTCCTTCCCTTACAACCCTTCGAACTTGGATTCCTTCGCTATCGATGCTACTGACGTTGCTCTCGCAAGGTAAGATTTAGCCTTTTCACTCGATTTCTACCTCTCCCCTTCTCTCTCTATTTTTGTTTTTGACTAATTTCCCTTGCTGCAATTTGGCTTGTTGTAGTTCAAACCCCGCTGTCGTTATTGACACGCTACCGACGCTGCTTTTGCAAGGTCAAATTGAGTCTTTTCACTCGATTTCTGCTTCTCCCCTTCTCTCTCTTTTTTTGTTTTTGACTAATTTCCCTTGCTGCAATTTGGCTTGCTGCAGTTCTTTATTTTACATTCGCTTCAAGTTATGTACATTGGGTTTGATTGTTGTGATTTGGGTTTGGTATTTTTTACCCTTCTCTCTCTGTTCTTCTCCTTCATTTCATGAATACATAGTAAGGAGGTCATAATTACAGACTTCACAATTGTATATTAAAGTTTTGTTTATTAATTGTTTGAATTTTGAAGTTCGCTTTTAGAATTTACATGTTTTGTATTGAATTTTAAGTATGTGATTGATTTTTATAATGGGCTATTCAATGAATTGAATTTGGTTTGGTTTGGTTGTTGCATAAGTAATTTGGCCATGTTCGGGAAATTTCTCTTTTTTTGTTTTTTGGCTAATTTCCCTCGCTACAATTTGGCTTGCTGCAGTTCAAACCCCACTGTCGTCTTCAACAGCAGAGGTATTGTACATTTTCTGGATTGGTGTGATTTGGGTTTGATATTTTTTTCCCTTCTCTCTCTATTCTTCTCCTTCATTTCATGAATACATACATTTTTAGGGTTGTTTATTTGATTTTTTCTCCCTTCTCTCTCTTTGTTCTTCTTCATTTCATTAATACATACATTCATGAATACATTGATATATTTTTAGTTTCATCATCTGGGTTTAAAATTGGGTTTCTTGGGCCTTCCAATCTGTGTAATTGGGGTTTAATTTCCTGTTTTTATTAGAATTTGGTGGCCAATACTGTTTTTATTAGAATTTGGTTAAATCTAACTTCACAATTGTATATTAAAGTTCTATTTATTAATTACAGACTTACAGGTTAAATCTAACTTCACAATTAATTGTTTGAATGATTGTTTATTGATTTGATTTTTCAAAAAGTAAAACACAAAAATAGTTATGTGAATGTTTTGATATTGAATTTTGAAGTTTGCTTTTAGAATGAACATGTTTTGTATTGAATTTTAAGTACTAATTTTTTATAATGGGTTATTCAATGAATTTGGTTTGGTTTGGTTTGGCACATCAGTTTTATAATGGGTTACATTTTGATCCTAACAATTATAATTACATTTTAGATAGTTTATGGAAAATTTTAGGACCATAATGCATGTTTGTTTCATAATGCAAAATTGAGGGTTTGTTCCATGTCTAAAACGTTTTGTTATCCATGTAGAACTCACTACTCATTTCACTGCCAATGCACCACTACAGCTTTGTCCACTAACCTCCATTCATCGAGTTTGGTATCAAGTTTTCTTTGTTCAATTTCATGATTTTGCTGTGAAATTTGGCTCTCCTTTCCCAGATTTCTTTGTTCCAGCCACAACCACATCATTGTTGTACCACTGTTCAAAGGTAATTTGATTTCTCTCTCTTCCTTTCTCCCTTTGAGTAATTAAGTAATTTAGTTCGCATGTTCAAGTTTGGTATCAAGTTCGCTGATTTTCTTTGTTCAATTTCATGATTTTCCAATCTGTGTAATTTGGGGTTTAATTTCCTGTTTTTATTAGAATTTGGTGGCTCGACTAATTACAGACTTACAGGTTAAATCTAACTTCACAATTGTATATTAAAGTTCTATTTATTAACTTCACAATTCCAATTCTAAGCAAACGAGCCATCAATACTATAGATATACAATTCTACCATGAACACCATTAAGATCGATGATTTTCACAGAATGTCTCAAAATGGGACGGAGACCCACCTTTTGTCTCACATTTGTATCCAATTTTGTGAATTTTTTCTATGCACTTGGATTTATATGTGAGTGTTTGGAAAAAAAAATTTCTGAGGCATGGTCTTTGGGTGTGTATTACCACATGCTACATTGTTCCTCAGTAGAGGAGGTTAGGGTTAGACTCTTCTCTCCCACATTAGGAGATGTTCATACATGTAATTTCCTTCTGATTTATCAAAAAAGTATCATTTTAAGAAACAAAAACTGCTTTTTTGATAACATCCTAACTTCATTTTATGCACATAGTTTTAAATTGTTGTCGAAGTGGATGCCTATTTAGAGCAATAGCATATGTGGCTTGCTTGAGAAACGGAGAAGCTACTACTTATGAGAATCATCAGAGAGAACTAGCTGATGTTCTAAGAGATCAGGTAGGTTTTAAATACCATTACCAGCAAAATTTCTCATTTGCTTAGTGTCTTCTTTCAACAAATTGTGATTTGTAGGCTGTGGATGAACTCTTAACGAGGCGAAAAGAGACTGAATGGTGAGCTTTCTGATAAGTGTATAGGTAGTGTTATTGCACATGGTTAAATTGGAATGGAAGTGTTTATTCATTCTCTTCATGGTTTTTAGGTTTCATTGAAGGGGATTTTAATGTGTATGTGGAAAGAATTCGACAACCTTATCTATGGGATGGAGAGCCTGAGTTGCTGATGACAACCTTATATATATATATATATTTTCCTGATTAGTTTTTGAGAACAATTTTTTTTTTTATAAATTTTAATGATATGTATTTATTAATTTTAAAATTTCATGACATATAATAAATAAATTTAATTATGTATATTAAACGTATCCCCAGTGTGTCGTGTCCCCTAATTTTTGAAAATTTGCTTGTCCGCGTGTCCGTGTCCGTGTCTGTGGTTCATAGGGTATATGAATTGGGCTTGTGGAAGATCTGCTTTGGGAGAGGACTTGATAATTTGAGATGAGAGAGTGATTAGTGAATACGAAGTAGTTGTTGGGGAGTTTTCAGTGTCTAGTTGGTCTAGGATTTAGGAATAATGATAATAGAGAGTGGTGGCGTACTGGAGTCTATGGATCCAATATCCCAAAGCTTAGGGGATCATTTTGGGAGTTGCCTAGTGTTTAGGCCTTGGTCTCCAAATTGGTGTGTTGGTAGCGACTTTAATGTAATCAAAGTAATTTCCAGAACGCTAAAGGGGATGAAGTCACTAGGAGTACGAGGGACTTTGATGCATTTATGAGAGTACGAATTGGTTGATCCTCCATTGTCAAATGCTAGGTTCACTTGGTCAAACCTGTAGGCGAATTTTGTGCATAATAGTCTGGATAGGTTTTTGTATTCTTTAGGTTGGGAAAAGAGATACCTGAGTGTTAAACAAGAGGTGCTTCCTAGAGCAATGTTTGATCATTATCCAGGGGTCTTAGAAAGTCATTTATCAATTGGGGTCCCACTCGTTTTAGGTTTGAGAATATGTTAGAGCATCACTTGTTTAAGAAATGTTACTAGGAATGGTGGGAAAGTTGTAGACCTCACAAGAAGGGGAAGTTTCAAATTCATGAAGAAACTAAAGTTTATTAAATAGTTGTTGAAAATTTGGAACAAAGGTTTTCGGAGACTTGAAAGAGACTACAAAGTAAAATTCTAATTAAGATCAATGAGTTGGATAGTCTTGAGATGAGTGGTGGTCTTGTTGAATCTCTTAGAAAGGAGAGTGAGGTTTTCAAAAGTAAATTTGAGAAGGTGGTCTTTAGGTGAAGAAATTTCTGTCTAAAATATCTAAAGCTTAATAAGTGGCTTGAGGAATGGGATAATAATTTCAAATTATTTCCTAAGGTTGCAAATGGAGATCAAATCATTAATGAGGTTTTTCTGTTTATTCCAGATTGTATTCTTTTGAGGGAGGGGTGAGTAGGTCGAGATTAGAAGGGTAATGGTCCCCCATTGATTCTGAGAAGGCTAGTTGGTTGAAAGGCTTCTTGATGGATTGGAAATAGGAAGGTGATTCTCAAGTGTAAAAAGGTATGGGTCCCTAGGGCTTAATGGCTTTCTTATGACCACTTTTTACATTTGTTGGGATATTGTTAATTTTGATTTGCTGAAAGTTTTTAATGAATTTTTAAAGAAAGGTATTGTTGATACTTGTGCAAATGCTACATTTATATGTTTGATTCCAAATAAAGAGTTTTCTTTAAGAATATGTGACTTGACTGTAGACACCCCATTTTTTGACCGTCCTCAAGACCTGGACGTCACCGCTTGAACACTCGGTGATTATCCATGATCGTGTTCGTTTGGAGTTCCCGGAGTTCTCGGCTACGCGCCTTGCCTCAGGACCTCCGAACTTGACCGTTTTGTGTCTGGTTTTGCACCAAACACTTGTGCTTTCCCTTGGAGGGGCAGGGAATGCAAGAAAGTGCATCCCCACATACCACCGGCAGTGGCTAGAGGCCACCGACTGGTTGGTGTTGCCATTGGCACTATATTGTGCCGGTCGGCACTCAATTTTGTAAAAATGACAATTTTGCCCTGCCGACTACTGTTCAGTTGCTTTTTGAGATATTTTGAAGCAGCTGTATAGCACTTGTTTCCCCTCCATACACGTGTATGGAGGGATGAGCCTTTGATTGGCTTAGCTTGTAAGCTTTGTTGCCTATAAGGGAAGGCTATCTTCTTTTGGCTCAAGGGTTAGAAAAATTAGACATTTTAGAGAGAAAAGACA
This sequence comes from Camellia lanceoleosa, assembly GCA_025200525.1. Lineage (NCBI taxonomy): Eukaryota > Viridiplantae > Streptophyta > Magnoliopsida > Ericales > Theaceae > Camellia > Camellia lanceoleosa. The sequence continues at coordinate 27,760,982 of CM045769.1, read as the reverse complement.
AAGAAGAAGCTCTGGTTCTAGGTTAGAACTTGTGTATCTATCCTATCTCTCTTTTCCTCTCTTGTTTCTACACTAGGTGCTTTAATCCATATTATTGCACACAAGCACCTAGTGTTTCACCTTCCTTTGGTTACTGAGGTTCTAAGGGCTGGTTCTTGAAGTTTTTGGTTGGATTTGGGCTCAAGGAAGCAACAACATCAACACTTGTGAAGAAGGTCAACAAGGGTGAGAAACTTGCTTTATATTCCCCATTCTTGCACCCCTTTTTTACCTATCTTTGAACTGTTTTTGTGCTTGGTGTTTAATACAAAAAAGTTCTGTTTTTTAGTCCTCTTGATAGTTTATTAAGGGTGTTTTGTGGTTTGGGTGTGTTTGACCACCCTTAGGCCTTGAAAGGCCTCATTTTGTGCTATTTTGTGAGAGCTCCGAGATTTTGGTGTTGGGGTCTCTTCACCACTGAAATCTTGAGGGATTTCAGTGGTGAAGATGATGCTTTGAAGTCCCAAGAAGGAGAGGGCCACCCCCTCTCCTTGATGTTTTTGAAAAGGACAAGTTTTGGCCTCTTAAGGAAGTCTTTGTTCAAGTGTGTGTTGAGCATGCCATGGCTGTATTCTATGCTTATATTGCCATGTTATAACTTTGTATTAAGTTGGTTTTAGTACTCCTTGCATGTTTTGCATAGATGCTTTGTAATGCCTCTTTGGTCCTTTAACATGCATTAGGTTGTGTGCCTTTATTCTAACATGTTTTAGGCTTAGATTCATGAAGCTTGTATGCTTATTTTTCCATGAATAAGGTCTGTTCATGGTTACTTTGGTCGATCTTAGCTTGCATCACATAGCCTCTTTGCATTTGGCTTGTTGGCTTTAAGAGCATGAAAGTATAGCATGCCTTGCTTACATTATTTTCAATGGTTTGGAACCATTTAGCATGCTATTTCAGTCCCTTTAACATGCTCGAATGATTGCCTTGCATGCCTCTTTGAAGCTTTGAAAGCATATGTTGTATGCCTAATGATTTGGTCATTGTGTGTGCCTTGCTCTAGAGCCACTTAGATGCCATCTAGGAGGTTCCTTTTGTATGGTCTAGGGCTGCCTTAAACCTGTTTTAAGCCTTCTTGGCCTTATGAGGCTTGGTTGACTTAACCATGGTTTAGGTCTCCTTTGGCTTGCCTAGGATACTTGGGCCATTTGTTGCATGCTTAGTCTATTTGGTTGCTTGGTTTGGCACCATGTCCAACATGATTTTAAAGCTTATATATGCATGTTAATATGTCCATGTTAGCCTCTTTCAAGTGTTCTTAAGAGTTGCTTGTTTATGCCTAAGTGTTGGATTATGTATGCTTGCATGTGTGCATGTATTGCATATACCTTAGCCTTCACTCCTATGGCATTTGGTCACTGATTTTAGGCTTACTTAGAGTTGCCTAACCTATGTGCAAGTCCATCCTCTTGTTGCTTGCATATGCTCCTTGAGTGTTGTAATGTATTGGTAAGTAAATGCATGTTAGGACTAACATGATTGAATGAAGTCACATGCTTGTTTGCATGCTTGGACACCCACATTACACCTTGCATACTTGATGGTTGATATTGGTGTTTCATGTCTTGTATGTTTGTTAGCTTGTATGCTCCTTGGCATTGGCATGATTGCACGCTAGTTGACATGTCTAGGATTGCATCACATAAACATGCATGCTTTACCTCTTGACCAAGTCATGATAGAGGCTTAGCACCCTTGTGTGTTTGTTTGGTTTGCATGCATTTCAAATAGAAGCTGCACATTTGGTTCTTTGGGCCATCATGCATGGAAATGCGTGATTGGTAGCCCGAGAATCGAGGCATATGCCCCTTTGAGTCAAAAATATGATAAGGGGCATGATTGGTGCACACATTGTTGGAATTACATTGCCATGCAAGTTTTTGCCCTCTGCTGCTGTGAGTTGCAGGTTCTGCAGACATTCAGTGCCGGCCGGCAGTATTTAGTGCCGACCGACAGTCTATTGATGGCTGATGGATGAATTTTGTGCCGGTGACCTCATGCTGATGTCGGTGGAAGTCCTACTCAGCCGATGATGTCCCTCAGTGTCCTGGGAGGCACTCCTGTGACTTTGGCAGTCATCTGAGATGCAAAGCAGGGGAAACAGAGGCAGGCTAGGCATGGCAGTGCGATTCCGAGCAAGACCCGAGCACATGCTGCGTTTGGCTCTCCTTCCGAGGCGGTTTACTGTTTTTCTTAGTTTAGTTAGTTTGTCAACTAATTAGGCTATCTGTAATATTTTAATTAGCTTGCGTAGTTAATTAATTTGTATTATTATTTTGGTCCCTCCGAGCGAGGGCAAATCTGTAATAAGTGTGGATGAGTGTGTGTATGTCTTCCAACCCCCACTTCTTTCTTCCCTTTTATTTACCTGCTTATGATGGTAGATTAGGGCACGTTTATTTAAGCATACCTTATGCAATGCATGCGTGCATCCATGCATTTGTTGACATCCACCGGGCTCGGTACATCATACAAACCGCATTGTATCTTCAATTTCCAACTTGAATACGTACATCGAATGATCGCATTTCACATGCCATTTTAGGGTTAGCCGAGCCTACTCTAAATTGCATCCTTGCCTGTGTTGCATTAGTCACTCTAACATGAACTAGGACATGTATGTTTGCTAACTAGTTTTTTTGTTTTGGCACGGAGTACGATGTAAGTATTTACGCTTTAGCATACCACATGCGTGTGAATGTTGCCATGACAGTATGACTACCATGTGGCTAAATGCTTATATGAGATAAACTGTTTGAATGCCTGTGGGTGGAGGTTGGATTGTTTAGTTGGAAAAACTCGTTGAAATCCGTGTTTTAGCCTACTTGCGAGTAGCAAATCCCGAAACAATCTCAAAACAAATGGATATGCAATGTTTATTTCCAAATTAAGCAATCTAGTCTATACTTGTTTGCTGTGCGCATAACATAGTAATTCTAGGCTAATAATTGGAATAAGAGCATGTAATGTTTTCAAAATCGGATATCACGGTTAGTAGAGGCCGGTCTTCGGACCGAAAGAAAGGTGCTCATAGATGACCTTCCCCGATCGTACCCAAGCTCCCGAGCCAAGACCACTTTGGTGATGACAGACACGTGGCCTTCGGCACCGAGTCAGGGTTTCCTAAATTTCCCATTTTAAAATATTTAGGTGGCGACTCTGTAATCTGGCAAAGCAGTCCATGTTTGGCACTTCTTTTCAAAAATCTATTTTTTTTCTCAAAACGATTTGCCAGAGTTGGACTCTTTGGTTCAGATTTAGAACCGCAACAAACAAAAGGGAGTCCGAACTGTAGAATGAAGCCCACGGGCGCGTCTATATTGACCTATCTGTTTAGTTACTTCTTTGTATAAAAGTTTGGCAAAAGTGTTATCTATGTCGTTGAGATTTGGTTTTGGGGGATTTCATTTCTCTTCTCAAGGTGCCTTTGTTGAGGGGTGTTAAATTTTAGATGTTATTTTGGTAGCTAATGAGGTGGTTGAGGAGTATAGATTACCTAAGAAGCATGGACACGTACACAGACACGGGACACATGATACGGTGATTTCAAAAAAATGGGGACAAGGACACGGACACGAATATGTCTACGGCGCGGATATGACAATAAAATATTTTTTCATATATTTTTGTTTCATATGTAGGTTAATATTACATCCACAAACAATGAAAACTAACAAAAACTAAAACTAAGTTGATATTAAAAAAATTTTAAAAAAAATCACTTTTATATTAACACTTATTGTTTATATCTTTTTTATGGATGATTTATTAAGTACTTAAATCTAAGCAAAAATGAATAAACATTCAACATCCAACATCCATTAAATGCACTAAAGAAAGAGGGAGGGAAAAAGTATTTGGCGAGTCCCGTGAAAAAAATTAATTAATTGGTGTGTCCTTGCCGTGTCGCCATGTCCCCATGTCCGACATGGGTATGGCACTTATTTTGAACTGTCGGTGCTTCATAGCAGATTACAAACAAGGGGAGGGTTATCTTTGAGACTAATTTTGAAAAAGTATATGATCATGTAAATTGTTTTTTTTTTTTTTTTGGATTTTGTCATGCAAAAGAAATTGATTTGGTGAGAGATGGAGGAAGTGGATCAAGGTTTGTTTGTCCACTAGTAATTTTGTAGTAATATTAAATAGTAAAGCATGTGATACTTTTTAAGACTACTGGGGTCTGAGGCATAATTCTTCTTTATCTCTATTTTTATTTACTGTAGAGTGTTGATGTTTTGAGGAGGTTAGTTGATTGGTCTTAGGAGGTGGGTTTAATGGAGGGTTTTGCTATAGGTTGGGGTAGGATTTCAGTTTTTCACCTACAGTTTACAGATGATACTATATTTTTTTCTTTTCAGATTTTCACCTACAATTTGTACTATGTTTTAATTGTTGGTGGTCATAATGTGTTTTTCTATGATTATGTTATATTTCCAGGTGGTGAACACTCCCATTCACACGATCATGATGTGGACCATGCTCATTCTCATGTTCATTTTGGACATGAGCATTCACATCCTCTTAAAAATGCACTTCCTTAAAAGATCTTTCTGTTGGTTTGTTCGTTTTGGGTAAGTTGAGAAACATGCAACGTGCATACGTTATTTGTTAATCTCAGTCACATGGTTTTACAATATATATGTATGCATTATGCACATGCAACAATTATCTTTGTTTTATATATTCCTGTAATTTTACCTCTAATAATGTATAGAAAAAAAAGTTACTTCTAATAATGTATAGAAAAAAGTTACCTTCTATCTGTCACATTTAAAAATTAATAATTTTGAATAATAAATAATTATTAATAGTTAGCAAAGTGATAAACAAATTATAAATGCACATTTATTGATAATCCAAATGTGTCATTGGAGTACATTGGACCACATGAATGGCTCAAGGCTTGAACACACTGTTGATGGTTAAAAGAGTACAATTTCATTGATTGAGGTAATGGTAGTCATTCTTTTGGAAGGAATATCACGTTAAGAATATGAAAAGGTTGACAGAGTAAATACATGTCGTGTCTTGCATTTTTTGAAAATTAACGCGTCAGCATGTCTGTGTCGTGTCGCGCATCCGTGTCCATGCTTCTTAGGCCTTCTCTATCATCATCATAAGAACAGTAAAAAGTTGAAGGATGACAATGATGACGATGACAAGATTCAGCAGCAGTTTCTCAATGAAAAGAATGAAAGTGTATCAGAAATGTCATCTCAAGGGAAGGTTTTAGACGAAGGGTCTGAAAAGCAAAATCAGCCTGAATCTCTTTGGAAGGTAAGATGATTGTGATTTTTCCTGCCAGGTTATGATCAACTTTGAACTAGGTTGGTTTCTGGGCATTTCTTCGTGTGTGGACCTAGAATTATAGTCAGCAAAATTGGGCTAGACTAGAATTGTTGTCGTTGTTTTTTTTTAAAAGAGTTGTCTCTAGCCACAAATGTATACAAACACATGCGACATATATCGATCTCTCGATCTGTATCATTACATGCAAAAGAGATTGTTTCTTCTTCATTCAGAATAATTTTTCCACAGCCTAATATCCTGTGATAGAATATTCTAATAGTATGAAATGAAATATGGTTTGTTGATTTTCTTATTCTTAATTTTAGTTTTCGCTTTGTTCAAGATCGAAAATAATGATTCAGACCTCGATAAGTTACAAAGTTTTGTGGCAAAGAAAGTCAAAAACATTACACATTGAGAAACAAATGTACATATCTAGTGGGATTGTTACGCTTAGTGCACAACAATTTCATATCAAATATGTTTTGTTGATCAAATGTTATAACAATTGATGAAGTATCTTATTTCATGGAAACATAATCCATTATCGAATCTTACCTTTTTGGTTTGAGGAACTGAATGGGAACATGATGTCACATGGTTCGATGTGTTGGGCAATTTAAGTCACGTGGGTGGTTCTCTTTTGACCAGATATAACAACGTATTGTTATGATCAAAATGCAAACATTTTCCATTAGACTTGTGGATTTTTACCCTTTCAAGTATTCAGGAATGGTTAGGATTCCTTATATTTGAACAAAGCTTTATCATGTAAATTGGCAGGGCCTTCAAGATGCCTGCTAGCTTGGTAAGAAAAGTGGTAATAATATCAAATGCTTGGATTCAAGGTTCCAATAAAGTTAGGACTGTCTTCACGCCCCATTGGCGCATGCCCCCTTTTATTTATTATTAAAATCATTACTGCAACTTGTTTGTTATTGAAACTTACATTTGATCCTCACTTTTGCAGAGAAAAACTGGCATTGGTGCTGGAAAATATAACATTTCAGATGCTCCAAATGGCTCCACTCACCATATAAAATCCGTGAAAAAAGAACTTTCTCATTCTCCATCAAATCTTGTGTTTGGTTACCTTAACCTCTTCTACGATGGTGGAGTATGTTTTTTTAAAATTTTTTATTTATATTATTATTTTTTAATTTAAATTTCAATGGTAATGTTTTTTCTTTATGATTGATGTTATTGTCCATGAATATAGATTTAATGGGGACACACATGTAAGGGTTTTACAATTCTATAGGGATTTTTTTTTTCATTTTTAACTGATGTATTTGACTAAAAACTGAAGCATTTCAATGTGACGTGTAACATTTCAGCACAATTTTACTGATGGGATTGCTTTGGGAAGTGCCTTCCTCCTTTATGGATCAGTTGGTGGGTGGTCAACAACTCGTTTACTGCTTGCACATGAGCTTCCTCAAGAGGTTCGCTTCTTCCTCTAGTTCCTTCATTTTCTATGGAGATTTTAATAAAGAATAATGACTATTTAAGTTCTTCAGCTAGTTAAATTCTAAAGATTCGAATGGATCTTGATAAAGACATTGTTGTGTTTGCATATTATAAGTGCGTATATATTGGTAATTTTGTGTTGTCACTAAATTGTCTTCCCTGCTAAAGTTCTTTTCACTCTTGGCCTCGCTTAAGGATGCAAGCATGCGAAGTGTGTTGTTTCTTATAAAAACATGTGAGTTGATGGGTTATTTTACTCCATAACTAACTGCATATATTCTACTAGGCTTGATACTGACTTTTATGTATTAAAAGATCTTCTAAAATTATATACTATGGGTAGAAGTGCAAAATTAATTAGACTTATTAGATGAACATCGTTTCTTGTTCTTTTCTTATGATAAATATGATTGTTTACCCTTTGTCATTTTGGTTTCTATAATTTCAATTAACTCGATTTTGTCCCTTAATTTTAAATTTTGTGTCAATTAAGTCCAATTGAAAACAATCGTTACAATTTTTTATGGAAATTTCGCATGTGCCGCACAACCAATTCAGGGGCATAATGTTCCATTCAGCTGTCTCACTCTCTACCCTCCACAATGATTGTTTCTTTCTCCCCAATAACCCAGCACAAACCATCCCCACCTTCCATCATCAACGCCAGCTATCTACACCATGCACACCACCTTATTCCATCACTGCTGGCAATCACCACCATCTTCCACCCTCCCAAACCACCACTTCTGCCACCCAAACCCTCTTCCGCTGAAACCCCTCCACTGCCATTGCCACCAACTACCATCAGCTACCATCAACCACTCATCAACAACCACGAAACCCCTTTTGCCACCCAAACCTTCTCCCACCAGCCTGAAACCCACCTCATCAACATCATCCAACAATCGCCTAGCAATATTAATAATAAAATAATCATTTAACAATCTCAACCCTCTCCACTACCATTTCCATTAGTCACCATCGACAACCATCCAAACACCAAAGAAAAGTCCCCTCTACTACCCCATTCTTTGGAAACACCTCATCCGCCAAATCACCCCTTTCAACCATAGCAAACCCGCTTTTCGCAAACCACTCCGTTTGTCATATCAATTTTACCCTCCACCACAAATCAATGAAAAATAAAAGAGGGAAGATAAAGTGAATGGGTCGAGGAAGAGGGAAAAGGAGAGGAAGGAGATCGACCGAGGTTGCCTTTGGCATTGTCATTGAAGATATTTGCCTCTCTTTGGAAGGATAGATTGCTACCTCTTCGTCGCCATTGTTGCACCGTGCTCCTCCTTTGTTGCATTCATCCTCAACACCCCTTCTCCATTGCCTAAAGCCCTCTTCCGCTTCGCCTTCCCTAACGCCCACCAACTGCCTCCTCTCTCACTCTCTTTTTATCTATATAATATTAGTTTTGAGCAAGTTAATTAGATGTAACAGGTGATTCTAAATGCACCTCATTATACCCGTAAATGAAATTACCAAAAATCCTTAAACCATACAACCATCTTCTACCCTGGCTAGCTGGTGCCACTAGCAGCTCCGATAGCCACCTGAGCCCCCTCCCCACCCTCTCCAACTCCACCCCCTAACCCCCAGTCGCTCCCCACGCTCCATGCCCCCTCTCCACCCCACTCCGGCGATCACCCCATCCATTTTTCGTCACCTAGATGCCGTTGTTGCCAGCCACACCTCCCTCCACCCCTCCTCCCCCCAATAACTCTCCCCTGTCCTTGCTCCTTCCTCTTCATTTGAAATTGTAGAGCACCGTCACCAAAAAGATGCTAGTGCCGACGTATACCACTAAACAAATAGTGGTGGTTAGGACATAGACCACCGAACCAAATTTATGGAGATCGCATCAGGCGGCGACGGTCATGATGGCTAGTGGAGAAGGAGATTGAGAGGGGAGGTGGGGTTTAGGGGTATAGTTTGACGGGTAAGGAGGGGAGCTAGTGTCGTCAGAGGAGGGAAGGGTTGGCCACTGCAAGACCGTGGGGAGGGATGGGGAGATGTTGCCGGAGATGATGGGGCGGTGGTGGTGGTGTGGAGGGGTTGGGATGGATGGGTGTAAAGTTGGTGTTAACTAGGGTGCTCAAAGAAAAAGAACAAAATTTGAATTCAAGAATTAGGATGCTCAAAGAAATGAGATGTCCAACCACAAGTTTGAGGTGCATTTACAGGTATGGGCGAATGGACTATTTTTCCCTTGAAAGCATGATGTGTGTTGTTCACGTGTGAAATTTTAGTGAAATTGTAACGGCCATTTTCAATTGGACTTAATTGACAATAAACTTGAAAGTAAGGTGCAAAATCAAGCGAATTAAAATTACATGACCAAAATGACACGAGGGGTAAAGTGTAAGGACTATTGGTGCAATTTTCCATTATTTTTATGTATACATCAAAAGTGCAGAATGAATTGGAATTGGTACATGTGTGTAGTTCATGATCTTTACCTAGAAGGACATTCATAGCGTGATTAGCATGATGTTAGACACTTCATATTATTAGTCCACATGTTAACAAAATTATCTTAAAGGAAATATTTTATCTAAATTTTGTTGACATATCTTTGTTGTGCGTCATTAAGGATTTGCCATGTTGGCGTAGTTATATTTTGTCGTTATGAACACCGCATTAGAATATAATCGTACTTTGGGCAACACTAAATCTTGTATTTCATCCTTAAAAACTTTTCATTTTTTAATTATAAATGTAATTAAACTTTCCTTTGGTGCTATATCTTTGGTTATACCCTGGTGTGTAGATAGGTGATTTTGGAATCTTGGTAAGCTATGAAGCACAGACACTGCGAAACAAGTGCCGTATCCATGTTGAACACATGGACATGTCGAGGTATGGGACACACCACATGGTGTGTTCCCTTATTTAATTAATTTATTTTCAGGGGATTCCCCGGGGACACTTTGGGAATACACTAGGGACGTGTCAATTTGTCTTTTTTCTCATTTTATTTAGTGTTTTTGATGAATGTTGAATATTTATTATTTTTTTCTTAGATTTAAATACTTAATAGATCATCTACAAAAAAGATATAAATTGTAAGTGTTAATTTTAAAGTACTTAAAAAAAAATAGAATTAGAGTTGGTTTTTGTTAATATTGATTGTTTGTGGACATGATATCAATCTAGATAGAAATATATATATATATATATAAAAGCATATTTTATTGTCGTGTCCCCGCCTTCCGTGTCCCCATTTTTTTGAACTCACTTTGTCCCATGTTCGCATCCGTGTCTGTGTCCGTTTCCGTTTCCGTATTTGTGCTTCTTACTTGGTAAGATCCAATTTCAGTGTTTCAAAAACTCTCCTTTTCAATTTCCTCTCAGCACTGGTGGCACTAGCAAGAAGAACATTGGTTAGTATCGTTTCAGTATGGCAAGTTGAATCCTATTTTATTTATTTATTTTTTAATCCCAAAACAATTGAAGAATTAATAATCACGTTTTACTGTTATTGTTGCACATGCTTTAGTCATGGGCCAAGATCAAGGACAATCATCTTTGATTGAGGTAAAAAATCTTCAAGAAATGATTCGAGCTAGCTCATTTTGATGCTGAGGGTATCATATGCATTAGCATTAGTAATAATCCCAATATGTTTTTGTTGTTTTTATTTTTGTTTTTGTTTCTAGGATTCACGGGAGGCGGGTTCGTGTACATTGCAGTGGCCAAAGTGCTGGCAGAAATGAACAATGGCAGCAGCTCAGCAATAAAAAGTACTATACTCCAATTAACCTCACTGATATCTGGAATGGCCATCACAATTTGTATATCCTTTGTTGAATGAATATAAAACACCTTCTAATATGTGTTTAGTAGTTTTTAAGATCAATGTAATCCAAGTTGTATAACATTACTCATTTGTAAATCAAGATCACAATGATGAAAATTCTGTTTTTAAATCGACAGACCACAATATGCCACATCACTCTATACAAAAAAATTGTACAATTTTTCTTTATGTATATCTCCACCACTCAAAACTATTAATGCATGGTGAATAAGTGATGTATCATGCATGCAACCTATATGAAAAATAAAAGATACATTGTTAACTCAAATGCTCTGTTCCTGTTGAAGTGGCTGGCCGGCCATACCAAACACCTAAGTCTGCTTAAACCAGGTAAATTTAAAGTCACAAACTCTACTCCATTTTTATATTTTGACAATAAACAAGATAGAATAATACTCCTACAATTTCCTCACAAACAGTAGTTATATATTTTTTTTGGGTGAATTCAGTAGTTAGATATTACAGACAAGCACTCACAAACAGTTATATTACATAACAAGCACACTTAACTCAAATTCTAGCGCAATCAAACACTCAATCTCTAATTGGTACATTTTCTCCGATAGCACCTTTGAAAACACCATTTCTGTTTGATTCAAAACAAGGGAGAGAAGCCATAAGCAAGACAATCTTCATCCTGAAACATGTTATCAAACTGGTTTTACATTTTTAGCCAAAGGATATACAAGTACTACCAAAAACAATGAAATTCCACTTGAGAAAATTAAAATTCACTGTGAAGTTGCATTCCACATTAATCTTCCTGTGTGAAATCTTATAAGAAAAAAAAAAGTTCAGAAAAGAAAAAGAAAAAGAAAAAGAACATGACAAAAAATAGAAACATCACAATAGACATAACATTATAAGATGTTTCAATGCAGTAGTTCACAGGTTAGTCCAAAGTTTTCCACTAGTTAGATCAAGATCTTTGGCAAGTTGTTACCCATGCGGAATACCTAATCAGGATGAGTGAGACACGAAAATAGAAAGGAATAAAATAGGAATTATAAATTATACATACACACAAGAACACAAGATTGAAAGTGGTTCATCCCAAAATTAGGCCTACGTCCACAATGATTGCGGTTGTGCAATGATTAGAAAAAATACAACCAATATACAGAGAACTATGTATTCATAGTTGGATCGACGGTCGAGTGGTAAATATTCAGTACTTATCATATCAACTCAACAAAGATTGGGTAACAAGCTAAGGATCAACATCTCCTCCCACTCTTTCTCGATTTTTCTCAAGGTAGATCTCTTAAACTCCCATTTGGTAATGTTTATGTTTTACAAATATTTTGAAGACGGGAAACAAAAACTTGTTTTGTGTCTCATTTTTGTTTCCAAAAAATGGAAATAATTTTGAAATTTTACTAAATTATACGAGAAAAAAAAGGTATTGTTCTTAATACAAATAGCCAACACAAAATTAATAAAGGGGTACTACTCATTTTTTCTAAATATTATATTTTAGCAAATGCATTAGAAGAAGAGATTCAGTAAGTTGTTTAAACATCAACTTCTCCCAACCCTATGCTCACTTGATATACTCAAATCAGTATATCCATCATAGGAGGAAAATTACTGATTAGATCTGCAGATAGTACGTCATGACCTAACAATTTGGATTGTGTGTACAGCCAGGCAAGGTTAGCTCTACTCATGAAATTGGTGCCCAAGCTCTTCTGTGCTAAGCTCAATAGGTTTTTTTCTAGTGGGCCACGCCATGCCAGAGCCAAAAATTTTAGGCCCAAGCCCTGAAGAGCTAATGACGTGCCTAACACTAACAATCTTTCTTTTTTTTTAAAAAAAAAAAAAACATTTTTCCTATTTTTTGCTTGTGGGTCGAGCCAATGGGTTGATTGATCACCTCTCAAGGGCTAACTAGTCAGTCCACAACACCTAGACCTAGACCTAGTCTCAAACCAAGCCCTTTTCGGGCTTTGCCAGCCTATCCAAGAATATGGACCTAGCCGGGTCACTGGTCAAATGATGACCCTACGGTAGATTTCGATAGCATCTTAAAAACACAAACTTCTGTTTTTTCTTATATGTTTTTTAACATGTATCAAAACATACATATTATGAATAAAACGAATACAGGTAGAAACAAAACAGGCAATTCAAATTGTAATTACATCTTGGGAAGCAAAGAAGCTATTAGACACAAAGAAGTGGTAGGCGCAACATCTTTAGCTCTAGTTATATCATTGTATGAGAATTAAGAGGCAAAGGAGGAGGTAAAATAGGAATAGTAAGACTGATACCAGCTGGAGAGAAAGAAAAAGGAACAGAGGAAGAAGAGGACATGATCATTAGCAAGAGGACTAGGATTAGGAGAAACAGAAACATGACTAAGAGAAGAAACAACAACATTATCTACTCCCTCCAAATTCAAACTTAATAATGTGTGGCATGTTTCACAAATTTCATCTATTTTTCTTTATATTCATCAACTCACATCAGATAATGCTTCCACCATTACATTTATTGACAAATCATTTGTTATTTAGGACAAACACAGCAACCAAGTTCTATGTAGAGGTCATGATCATAATGGTCTCTATCAGTTTCCTTCCCTCTCATTTTGATCACTATTCAAAGGTATTTTCTAGTATTAGTTCTCCAGCTGCCACTTGGCATAAGAGACTAGGGCATCCTTCTTCAGATGTTTTTCATCATATAGCTAAAACTTGTGGTTTTTCCATTTCTCATAAAGATTGTTCTTCTTTTTGCAGTCATTGTTGTGTCTCAAAGAGTCACAAACATCCTTTTGTATTGACTAATACTAATTTCAATGTTCCTCTTACTTTAATTCACTCTGATACCATAAAGAAAATAGAGAGAGAGAGAGAGAGAGAGAGAGAGAGAGAGAGAGAGATATTTTCTATTATTTCATTATGAACTCAACTACACATAGAAGTCTTTGATCAATGTATACATGGAAACAAAACAAAGTATCTCTAGATTAGTTATACATTCTAACTAACTAAGTTTGTTATAGAGGAGAGGATTGTGTACTGCTATCCTACATCCTTATGATAGTTTTATAGGTGTTATAGTGGTCATTGCAGCTTTGTCTCCAGTAGCCTTAGTTGTGGTTATGGTTCCTGAGGGGATAGTATCTAGGAGCCAGGTGTGGGGATATAATTTTTGACATGTCCACGTGGCATGACCTTGGCCTGAAGTGCCACATGGTGGAATGTGATTGGCCGAGGTATGAAAATGATCCATGCCTAGGCTGAGGTATTTGGTGAAAGACAAAAATCCTAGTGAATGAATGACTTCTAGGTTGGGTGTATTTAGGACTCTTTTGAGAGGTTAAACGTAACCTAATTGGGAGAGATGAATCATCTAGTATTATTTCTAAAAGGAATAAGTGTTTGACTTGATCACTACTTCTAGGAGGACACCTTTATATAAGCACCCCCATGTGTGAGAGGTACGTGAGTTTATGTGTGTTAATTTGAGTTACCGTTAATTTGTCGAAATATCTTGGGATATTAATTTACTGACTTTATCATTGAAGTGCCCTCTCGGTTGACAAGAAATCGAGTTAGTTATTCCTCTAATTGTGCAGACGTGGATCTATATAGGCTGCGTGTTCTACAACTGTGTTCCTAGAATTCTAGGAGGAAGATCAGATATTGGTTGTGTGGTAAAATTTTAGCACACGCATACTCCATACACTTTATTTTTTGATAATTTTTTGAATTACTTTTATATACTTATTAGATCACATGAATATTGTTACTCAATACATATATATATATATATATATCACATATTCCAAAAAAAAATTACAAAAATTAAAATTGAAAATGAAATATGAAAAAACATAAAATGCTATATGCTTAGTTAAATTAAAAAATGAAAAAAAAAATGAAAATGGAGTGAAAGAACTATATTTTGTTCTGGTTAGGTTAAGAATATGAAAAAAAAAAAGAAAAAGAATTAGATAATAGTACAAAAATAACCATTTTTGTTTAATTAATTTAATTTTGTTTTCCCGGTAAACATTATCCAAATGTAGCATAAATATTAGGAAAATGCTATAGACCCCAAATAAATTATCAAATTTTCTACCAAACCTCTCACATGTTGTGTGGGTCTCACACCCATGTGAGAATGTGTGGGTCCCACACCCATGTGAGAGGTTTGGTAAAAAAATTTGGTAATTTATTTGGGGTCCCTAGTATAACTCTAAATATTATTAAAAAATCATGTGAGAATGTGTGGGTCCCACACCCATGTGAGAGGTTTGGTAAAAAAATTTGGTAATTTATTTGAGGTCCCTAGTATAACTCTAAATATTATTAAAAAATTTAATATCAATTTTTTTATGCAATTATCTTAAATATATGTAAATAAAATATATAAGTTATAAGGATAAATTACAGTCACCTCAATTGAGGTTCTTGACAATCACACTGATCTCCCCTTCTTTTTCTAAAATTACACTGACTTTCCCTGTGATTAACGAGGTTAATGGGAGGGTTAGTTTAGTAATTTTAACATTAGAGATATTTTTGTTAATAAACATTAAGTATGCGATTATTATTTTGATTATACCTTATGTTGTGTTTTGTAATGAGTCATTTTTTTTTTTATTTATGACTGAAAAAAAATTAGTTATAATATTTGCGGTAATCAACACCACAAATGTTATAACTTGCATATGTTACATATAAAATGGTATGTATTTTAGAAGAGCAGTGCTGGGTAGCCCGAGAAGGAGGTTGGCTCAAATGGCTCAAAATTCACCTTTCCGGTCGTTCGGGCGGACGTCCGGCGGGTCGTCCGGCAAGAAGGTTGACAGTCGCGGTCAACGAAGGTAACCGCGGTAGACAAGTGTTCACCCAGTCGTCCGGGCGGATGTTCGACATACACCCATTCGAGCCATTCCAGCCCCTCCTTTTCGGGCTCTCAAACATTTTTTATTTTAGAATAACCTATTGTTATGACAAAAGTGATGACGAAACAAATTAAAAAATTAATTATATAAATATAAGAGAAGTTATTTGGTAGTTTTTAATCAATACTTGACATCATACAGTTTAGTTGTCTTTAAAAAAAAAAAGATAAAATTGATGAGTCTTACTATCTTCTTCTTCATTTTTTTTTTTTTTTTGATGACATGAGTCTTACTGTCTAAATTAATAAAAATAAAATTGGGACAACACTTGTATTTATTTGAATAGTATTAAATGATATTTTTAAATACTCACATGGTTTAACTATAAATATATATATATATATATAATTTATTGCATTACATACATACAAGTTCTTGTATTTTTCATTTGGCTTCAATAATTCATATTAATTTGTTTGCCTAAAAAATAATTAATTGATTTATTTTATTTTATTTTTAATTTATAGATAATCACTTCAAATGTTATACAAAATCAAACTAAAACCCCCACTATGTGATAATTTAACAACTAATCACTGACTTTCACAACAACAACAACAACAACAAAAAAAAAGAAAAAGAAGAACAATTAGTCAAACTAACAGTCAACTAACGGAAAGGGGGAATATGCAAATAAAAAATAAACCTCAAGGGAGGTCAGTGTAATTTCTAAAAAAAATAGGAGAGGCCATTGTAATTGTCAGAAATCTCAAGGGAGGTGAGTGTAATTTACCCACCTTATAATAGTTATTGTTTTCACTTATTTTTCAAATAAATTTTTTATTTATGAACAATGAATTGAAAATACAAAATTCATAAATTTTTAAGTAGATTACAAAATTACCATTTAGGTAAATTTTAAATACACGTAATTTTCTAATACTAACTATAAGTTGAATGGTTCAACAAGTCTAAGACCGGTCTAAGCAGTTCAATTCAAAGATATTAAGGTCAAATTAGAATTTTTATCTATTTTTATCCATGATACAAACATTGGCTAACAAAATGATTTATATCCCCCAAAAAAAAAAAAAATCTATACGTTTAATATTTATAGATTTATATTTTTAATTATGTATAGATTGATTTCTCTTATATATATATAATTAATTATAGCTAGAATATTTAAATTAATTAATTTTGAAACTAAAAAGTAAAAAATGTTGGTTTATAGTGCTGGATAGGACAAAGAAAAGATATTAAATGGAATTGGGTCAAGATAAATTGGTACAAATGTTGTAATATTCAGTTTGTGAATATCTAAACTTGCGTCCGACCTTAGGTTCATATTTTAAGAGGATTGCGTATCAATGAGGGAAATTAAAAAATTTTGCACTATATATTTGTATTGTTTGGATGAAAGTCTAATACATAAAAGACTTGCATCAAACACAAGAAATAACTTGCACCAAACATAAGAAATACTTGACCCCAATGAAAATGACATTTTTTTTTTTAGCCATTTTCTAATTGATTTGATATTTTTCCTCATATTTTTAATAGTTGACCTAACCATTCCGTGTTTTTATAATCCATTCGATGAGATTATTTACAAGGGGTTAGTTTAGTTAATGAGGATAAAGATAATAGAATATGGCTGGTATAGATTCTAACAAAGTTCACTTAGAGGTTGATTGTAGGATTGAAAATTGTAAGGGTAATGGGGGGAAGGGGAATAAAAAAGTGTGTCTAGGAAGGGAACTAAAAGACGAGTTGATAGTGGTTAACAAGAGGAGTGAAATGATTTAGAGGTGGAGTTTGATGTGGGTTAGAGATGACTTCATTTTGGATGGCTTGGGAAAAGGGGTTAATGCTTACTCTTTCTATAAAATAAAAAAATTATTTCATTCTCCAATTTATTTTCGATTTTAACAAATTTTAAATGAATTTTATTATGTAATTGTAAATTAAAAATTTTCGTTGTTATGTCACTTTATAAAATCTAATATAAAAGTACATATTATTTATCTTGTATGCTAAATGTAATTTTTATAATTCATTCAATGTTTTTGCTCTAAAATATTACTAACCCACGTAATGACATATATATATCTATTAGTTAATACTTAAAATAAAATATTAATAACAACACAATTAAAATACAACTTTAGTGTAATTTAAATGAAAACAACTCATTCACATAATTTTTACTATTTTTTCCTTTTAAATTTTAAAATTATCACTTTAATTTTTAAGATAAAATTTTAATTATTTGTTTAAGACCATGCATAGAGTTTTAGGTTAATTTATATATACACAAGGCAGATTACTTTTATTTTATGTAGGGTCGAATCCAAAATGAGAAAAGAAAAAATTAAACACAAATATAAAAAAGAACATACCTTTAGAAGTTGGCCCCACAGTTGATTCCTCTTGTTAATCAGCACTTTCAACCAATTATTTCCAATGCTCTCTTGCTCTTCCTTAATTTTCCAGGCAGATTCCTCAACAGCGGGACAACAATAGTTTACCTCCATCAGCTGCAGAGTGAGTATCTCCCCCAAACTAGATGGTATTTCCTTGAGAAAATGACACCATCCCAACGATAAGTGTTGAAGGCTTGGAAAGTGATCAGAGCAGGTGATCCATCGCTCAACATCGAGTGCCCCCAGTTTCAAGAATTTGAGTTGGGGAAACCCACCATCAGTTGTTGCCCATTGCTGTCCCCGGGCAGCATGATTTTCTAATTTGAGAAGCTCAAGGTTGGGTAACATCATCCCAAGGACTGATATCTCCTCCCACTCTATCCCTGTACATTTCAAGGTTAGCCTTTTAATATTTGCAGGAAACTTGAGCTCTCTGAGAGTAGTTGGGTATCTGGGGGAAAAATTGCTGCATAGCTTCAAAGTCTCAAGGTGTCTCAAAAATTCTAGGTTAAGAAACATCCAATTCCCCGAATCTGAAAACAGTTGTCCACAAATTCCCAGCTCTGTAAGAAAAGGAGTTCTTGCCAATAAATCCTGAATAAATCCATAGCAGTCTAGGTTAGCGATGGTTCGTAGGTTTTCTAATATAGAGGGATGGTTGTGATCTGTTACTGCTTCTTCAGAACATAAAGACACATCAACTTTTGCACCTCCTTTAGCATAAAGATGCCTCAACTTTGGAATCTTCCAAACATTACATGGCAGAAGAACCTTACTCCGTTGTGAAGAAATTATAAGTGTTTCTAGGTTTGAGAGATTGGATATTGATGGCGGTAATTCACAGGAATCTTTCAAATTAATTGCCAAATACCTCAAATTAACAAGTTGTGTTAATTCTCTTGAAAAGAAGGCATTCATGTACCTTATGTCCAACACTCTAAGAAGTTTCAAGGTCCAACAAATAAAGGAGCATACATCACCAAACGGATTGTCGTCGTAACTCATTTTCATCTGAAACTTCTTTCCGAAGCACAATAATGATTGAACAACTGCTGGGGAATAAGACTCTAAGAGAACATGACCACATTTTTCCAAGAAGTCAGAATGGATACACAGGCGACATTGGTTATTTGCGTTGTAATTACTTGAAGGAGGATAAGCATCTTCATAATTGTGAATCCACCGCAGGAAATTAATTTCCCTGGCTTTCTTCAAGCATAAATCACGCAACAAATCATGCATACGACATGCTTTAATTCGACCATCAAACCTTTTTTGAGCAACAATTACTAGATTTCTCTGAATTAGATCCATTAAGTAATCCTCTGCTGCTTCCTCCAAGCTTCTCTGCCCAATCTTTTGTATAAACCCCTCAACTACCCACAAACAAATTAATTTCTGCACTGGGATTTCTTGGTCTTCAGGAAATGCTCCTAAATAGAGAAAGCATGGTTTCAAGTGGCGAGGCAAGTGATTATAACTCAGTGCTAGTGTGTCCAGGTACTGGTTTGGATCACTAACAATGTATGAGCTTACACTTTGGGCAACTTGTATCCACGACTCTCGTGTCTTGATGTTCTTTGCAAGAAGTCCTGCTATTATAACAATTGCAAGTGGAAGTCCTTCACATTTTTTCGTTATGTGCTTCCCAATTTTAATCAGTTCTGGAGGGCAACTTTCATTTTGAAACACCTTCCGTTGTAACAACTCCCAACTCTCTTCTTCAGTGAGAAAACGCAGACAATGAGGATGGCAATCAGGCGAGGCATGCATAGACAACTCTTTGAGCCGACTAGTGAACATAACTCTACTTCCCTTGTTGTCACTGGGGAAATATGTTTTAAGATCGACCCAGGCACCAATATCCCATAAATCATCAATGACAATGAGATATCTCTTGCCTTTTAATTGCTTGTACAACTTTTCACCTAGCTTCTCATTGCTTATGCTTTTATCTTCATCGGTAAAGACTACATTAAGAGAACGTAAAATGTCCAACAACATATCTGTTTTTCTGGGTAATTGAGAAGCATAGGTCCATGCACGAATATGAAAGTAGTGTGTGATGTAAGGATCATTGTACACTTTTGTGGCTAAAGTTGTCTTACCGAGTCCAGGCATCCCAACAATTGATATCATTTGTAGCTGCTTCTTCCCTCCAGCAAGTAGCTTTTTTATAGTCAAGGCCTCATCATCAAAGCCCACTGTAATTTCTTCATCTACCATGGTTCTGTTCTCCATTGATATTGACAAATGGACTCCATCATTGAAATCTTGTAGGAGTTGGATCTGATTTATCTGGTCATAAAACTGCACCACTTTTGCCTCGATCGTCTTAATCTCTTCCATGATATTTTCGCCAATTAAAATATCAAAAAAACTGTCACCATTATTGCTGCTGTCCCTCTGCCCTGGTACTTCAACACCAAAAGAACAGATGAGTTTTCTTGTCTTGTCGATCAGATAATAAATTTGAATCGGCAGGTTTTCAGCTTCATGGTTCAGCTCATGTTGCTGCTGCTTCTCGTCCATATCCTTGAGAATGATTGCTAGGAATCTTAGCCGATGGTAAAAAGAGTCGATATGATCTATCTGATCTGCGGTCAAATTGCACGCCTTACTGATCATTAGATGATTCAGTTTCTCCAAGACAGAATAATTTTCACCCATCTCCCTCCCCAATTCCCTTCTCTGTTTCCATCTCTCTATCTTTTTTTCTCTTTCTCTTTCTCTTTCTCTTTCTCTTTCTCTTTCTTTCCTTTCCACTCTCTCATACTCATCCATTTTTTTGATCAGCAAACACTCAATTGTTTACTGCTTCCATAGCCCCATTTCGGTGCTCTGCTATCTCTCTCAAGTTTTGTGTTCTGAAGACGGAGTTCCATCAGAAAAGACTTTGTAGCATCCAAAATGTTGACTCTGGCTAAAATTTAAGCAAATTACATTTACCTCCTCGAACAATTTGCTTAAATTGCAACAGGCCTATTAATTCGACAAAATATAACACTGGCTTCCACCGATGTCCTCAAAAGTTAACTCCGTTAATGAGAGTCATGAAATAACAAAATTACTTTTACCCCCCATCACGCTTCCACACTTCATCTCCCTATCTTTATGCACCACCACTTTCACAACTACCACTGCTCTTCACCTCATCTCATCTCACTTCCACTAGTACCCCTCTCCCTAATGTCGCCAGAGATCAAAATGGAAAAAAACAAATAAAAAAAATCAAGAAAATACCAAGAATCAATAACTTGGTTGAGGTGGTGAAAATTGATTGCGCCAGTTCAATAAGGTCCTATTTGATTAACATAATTAACAGGGGAGAGATTAACTATTCATGTATTAGCATAAATTAAGTAAGTGAACTTATTTAGATCACATCACCTCTCTACTTTTTTGCACATTTTTTTTTAAAAAGTCAAAAAGTATATTTATTTAAATTATTCAAAACAACTAGTGTAACATTAGTTTTTTCGTTAGATTAGTGAGATAAATAATTATCTTTTGTCTATTTTATTTTGCAGTAGATATGAAAATATATAATTGCAATTATATAATTGTTTTGTATATTAGTTGTAGGATTAAGGTTGACCATTGGTTAATGTTAAAATCTTGGTCTAGTAACCTTGAGATTATGGGTTTAAGTCGCGAGACAACTGCTTTGTGCACTATGTCAAAAGTTAGGTGTGTACTTAATATTTTTCTTTCTCCAACATACATTAATATGTACTAATTGAGCCTTTTATATATATATATATATAATATTAGTTGTAAGATTAAAAAAATTGTAAATTTTGTTGACACTACTAGAAAAAACACACCAAAAGTGAATTTTTAGTCGTCAAAAGTCGGGTTTTAAGTTTTCCCGACTAAATTTTTTAGTCGCCGGCTTGGTCGCCAATAAACTGTCGCCAAAGGTATTAGCGACTAACAAACTTTTATTTGCCAAAAACCAAGTTTGTAGCGACTAAAATTTTCATCACCAAAGCTCATTTATATTTTTTAAATTATACATTTGGTGACTAATTTTTTAGTCACCAATAGTGAATTATTTTTTTAAAAATTTTTGATTTTGCTGACTATTTTTTTCGTCGTCAATACTGAAGCTTTTGGCGATCACCCATTTTAGTCGCCAAAAGGTTATTTCAGGTAAAAAAAATAACCCTATACTCTTCCCAAGTTTTGAACCACCAACCTTCCACATTCTAACACTATAGCAACACTCTTTCTCCACTATGCCACAACAACACCACTTGAATATGTGTGCAAAATATATTATTTATATAGTATATTGACCCGTATTAATATTGAACTATATATATAAACATAATTATTTTTATTCAATATAATTTATATAAAAAATAAATTATTTATTAAAAAAAGGAAGCCACTTTTGGCAACTAAATTTTTTTTAGTCGCCAAAAACCTTAGTTTTGGCTACTACCAATAATTTAGTCGCTAAAAAAACTAATTTCCGCCTAAAAATAACCACTTTCGGCAACTAAACTGATTTTTAGTCGCCAAAACCGCCACTTTTGCCGACTAAACTCAATTTTAGTCACCAATTGTCCACTTTTAGCTACTAAATTTTTTTAGTAGCCAAAAACCTTTACTTTTGGCTACAACATTTTTTTTGTCGGTAAAACAACTACAATCGGCGACCAAACCATTTTTTAGTTGCCAAAACCTATACTTTTGGCTACTAATCTTTTTTAGTCGTCAAAAACCTTCACTTTTGGCTACTAAAATTGTTTCAGTCGCTAAAACCCATGTAATCAGCGACTAATCTGATTTTTAGTCGCCAATAAGTATACATTTGGCTACTAAACTGCTTTAGTCGCCAAAAGTCTTCACTTTTGGCTACTAATTCAATTCTAGTCGCCAATTGTCCTACTTTCAGCGACAAAATTTACATTTTTGGTCACCAAAACTACTTTTTGTTGTAGTGTGAATAGACTATCAATCAAAATCTAAACGAAATAACAAATATTACAACCAAATAATAGAATATGAGTCCTGTGAATTAATAATTGGAAAATTTAGCAAAAACTGCCTAGGCCCAACATGTTAATGTATAAAGGACAGTCCAAAAATTTTACTTCCTAAACCCCTTGAGCAACAAGGGTTTCCTCCATGAAAAAAAACTATTATTTTTTCTCTTTCTTCTAAATAATTTTGCACCTATGTATACATATCTCACAGAGTGTGAGAGAATGCAACCATACATACTGTAACACTCTAAATATTTAATTAATTTTAACTCTGTGTTAATATAAAGTAATTATGATTAGAAAATATATATATTGGATATACTTAAAATGTAATTTAATTTATTTTAGGGATCATTATGATTTTTTTTTTAAAAAAAAAAAGAGAGAGAGAGATTGTAACACAATTAATTTAATATTTAGACCATAGAATAATTAGCTATTTGTTTGGATAAACTATGCCTAGTGATAAGAATGAAAACAACAAGGGGTGGCAAATAAAGCCACGTGTTGAGTGAATCACCTATATAAACGGGTGAATTCCTGAGGACGAAGTGACCAAGGAGAAAGGAATCAGCATAGTGAAAGGGACTCAGAAAAGGGAGTAAAATTAGGAAAAGGGAGAGTAAGACTAGGAGTCGCTATGTAGGTGATTTATATTATATTTTAAGTAATTATGGATTATTTTATGTAAAATTATTTTATATAAATTATGCTTTGTAATTATATTAACATTTTATTTATGTTATTTATTTTATAAATCCTATTTGTTTATAAGAGATTTATAGATATAAACTATTTATAATTTTGGGGATTTGATATTTATTGATATCTTTTATGAGTATCACCATGGAGGTCTCATATCTTGGGGACATAAATAACTATTAACCCTCTGATTAGTCACTTTAGTGACCCTCGGTTTGTCATGGATTCATTGACTATCTGTTCTATTCTGTATCGTGGTTATGATTATTTTACTTATATGATTTCTGTATGATATTTTTGTTATTTAAAATGACTTATTTATTCGAACCAAACTTTCATTGTTTAGCCTAAATAATTATCTATGATGACTTTTATACCTTATGATCTTAGTATAATATTTCTCACTTTGTCATGTGTTTATAACTGTTAAACCCTTTCAGGTAACGAAACTTAGGGAGGGTTTTTTTTTTACCCCATAAAGCAAAACCAGAGCTTGGAATAAACACTATGTTTTGTTTTTTGTTTTGATTTATTAGTAATTATTGCCTGACTCTTTTTAAGTAAATAAAAGTTTCAATGTACGTTTTAAGTATAATAAAAATTTATGTACACCTTTTATTTTACTCCTCTGCGTTGTTAATTCCTTTTAATTTAGAATTATCCCTTTGTAACTGTAGAAATCGACTAATTGTGACATCCAGCTCTTGGGTACCGAGGTTGGGTCGTGACATATACAACACACTAAAGAAGTAAACGAGGTAGTAATGCAAATTACAAATTAAATGCACTGAAGAATTCAATTTTTCTAAAAGCTAATTAGTGAGAGTAGAAACAAGTTGATCCCCGACATTGTTCATCTCACGGAAATCAAGACCCTAAGAAATCAAAATTCAATTCCAAAAATTCATAAACTAAAACGAAGAAGAAGAAGAGTTTTCAGAGGAAGCTTTCATGCCGATCGTTGCAGTGAAAGTGGGTCTTGGTTGGGTTTTGATGAAAGTAGTGGTAGGTGTAGAAAACCTAGTGTGATTAAGGAAAGTTTGGTTGAATGATTGGGCCTATTGATTGAAAATTTTGTGGGAGTGGATAGAATTTGTTGAGTTTGTTGATTGTTGTTTGTAGAGATAACTTCAGGTATGTTGAATTGTTGTTGATTTATTTGTGAACTCGTAGTAAGGAACTTTTAGAGCTTCCTTTAGCTCATACTCTTTTTTTTTTTTTAATTATTATTTATATATTTATTATTGATGCCTTGTTTAAGAAGACTGTAAAGTTTTACTCTGGTAGTCAGTAACATGTTACTATGAATTAAAGTAAAATGTTACTATTAACCAGAGTTAAATGTTATTGTTAAACAGATTAAGAAGTTACTGTTTACTTGGCAGTAATTTTTTATTTATTGATTATAAAGAATTTCATAGTCAACCTAAATCTTGTTTGATAGATCTTGATGAGCAATTTTATTAAAAACTGATATTTAGATCAAAAGTTATATCATTTTAAAGTTTTAAATATTAAATTACTCACTAAGGATATTTTAGTAATAGTTGTATGTGTTGGACTTTTCGAAGAAAACTTTTTGTATCTGTCCTTAATGCATTAAAGTTTTATTATGAAGGGACTTTAATCAAAATTTCCAAAAATTTCAATCCTATACTAATACGCCCGATCCAAATTGTAAAAGATCCGCAAATTTTGTTAGGTAAAATATCCATTAAAATCTAATCGAAATAACAAAAAATTACTACCAATTGATGGAATATGATAGCCAGTTTGGGAACTAGTTAAAATAGTCAAAAAGTCACTATGAAAAAGTCAACTATTATCTCTATTTTTTTTACATGTCTTTTCATAAAAAGTTAAAAAATCAATTAAAATAATTAATTTCCAAAACAACCATGAGTCTTGTGACGAATTGAGAATTTCAATCCTATTCTCCAATACGTCCAATCAAACTTGCCCTGCCTAGTAGGTGTTTGGGAACACCAAAAAAAGCCACATATTTTTTTGAATTGTTTTGTCTTGAGTGACTTTTCCTAAATATTATATCAATTTTTACTTTTCTGATTTATCTTGTGTAGACAAATCTAAAAAGTAATTTTTTAAAAAAAAATTCCAAAAAAAAAAAAATTAAAAGCCAAAAAAGTTTACTATTTTTGGCTTATTTTTATTTTTTTTTGGACTTTTTTGGAAATTTTTTTAGAATTTTTTAATTTTATGGTTTGTCTCATCAAGCTGAACTTAAAAATTTTAAAAATAAAATTCATTAAAGACGGAAATAAGGCAAAAAAAAAAAAAAAAAACACCAAATAAACAAACTCTAAACACTGACGCGAAGAAAAAAAAAAAAAAATTAAATACTAGGTGGTAATCTATAGAAGGTAGGTGACAAGGAATTTTGTGAGAGCAAGTAGCAGTTTGACATACACAAGATTTTGGATAGTATTGTATTTATTTAGTGCTACTTTTGTTTAAAGTTTGACATGGATAAGCCCATAAAGTATATAGCCCACCACTTAAGGCCCAATCCATGATTCAAATACTAAAGCCTAATATCCTTAAAACCTAATGTTACACCAAGCACTAATGATATCTAAACACTTGACCAGTGAAGAACCAGCCACATCAGTAGGTAAAGATCCTGCAGAGTTATTGCACTACACATCAGCCATTAATAAGTTTCCCTGCAGCATTTATTACGATAACCCTTCACGTCGGAACAGAACGCCCTCACCATGAACAAGGCAAGCTAGAACATAGACTTTCAACCAACATGACAGCTCGGAGTGGACAAGGAAATGATGAGTAAAGGATATAAGCAGGCTTCTAAGACAAAGAAAAGGTTAAGTTCTCTATCACCGTCCTATCTCTATATTCCCTTACTCTCATTTCACTAACTTGCTCGTCGGAGGGTTCGCTGGGGGACTCCCCGTTTCCTGTTGAACTCTTGTGCAAGTTTCTCTGTAGGTTCCACCCCCGAACAATGGTTTGGGAAGCGTGATCAATCCGACCCACTCCATCTGGAGCACCCAGTATCATCAGTTGGCGCCGTTTGTAGGAAACTTTTCACTCCGTGTGGCAATTGTACTCATTGTCGCCGGAGACCCATTCTCGATAACCCCTACCTGTCACCCACCAAGGTGGATGGTCACAACTAGATCCATGGCTTCTCAACACAACATTGCCGACCCCCAAGTCGACCCTCCTAACCTAAACAACCCACCGCAGTATTTCACGAAACTCACCAACAACATTAACCGCTTAACCAAACAAAACCAAGCCGTGATCAATGCCTTGCTTCAAAGAGACCTTCCCATTCCTCCTCCACCACCTCAAGATATCCCACTCAACCGAGAACGAGCCCTGAGCCATCCCATACAACAATCCCATCCATCCAACTTGGAGGGCTTGCGACCCCCTCCTCCAGATATGAACCCGCCACCTTGAGCTCCACATCCATCGGTCCAAGCACCTTCCTCCGAGGGAGAGGCCAGTAGTGTCCAGCCTCCGTTGCATTTCAGTAGTGACAACATTCCTCTTTGGGATGCAGAACTCCAAGCCAGGAAACTCCAGCTTCAAGGAGTCATGCAGAACATATAGAATAAACCCTCCACCACAGCCAACTCACCATTCGTTGCCTTCATTAGGGACAAACCCCTACCTCCTAAGTTTAAAATGCCCTCGATCGACTATTTCAATAGTACAACAAACCCGGTCGACCACTTGAAGACTTACAGGACCCTCACGGTCCTCCATGCATTCCCTGATGAGATCATGTGTCGGGCTTTCCCCGTAACACTTCAAGGGTTGTCCCGACTCTGGTTTAGTCAGCTGCCGACAGACTCTGTCTCTACTTTCCCGCACCTGAGTGACTCATTTCTCAGCCACTTCATTGGTGCCCAGCGCCAGCGGCGTCCGACAACTCAACTCCTCAACATCCGCCAGTCGAAGAGGGAGTTGCTGCGTAGCTTCATCACTCGCTTCAACTTGCAGGTGGCGAAAAATGATGACAAGGTCATTCTCACGGCATTCGTGGCCCATCTACGATCATCTGATTTCCTTTTCTCCCTCTCCAAAAACCCTCCAACCTCCATGGCAACTCTCCTCTCCAAAGCCCAAAAATAAATGAACGCCAAAGATTCTCTAGCCGCCTGACAAGATTCCACGACCAAAAACCCGACCCCCAGAGAGAAGAGAAAGGACTTTGAAACCAAAAGCACCCAGTACACACAGCAAACACCTCAGTATACCGACCGACTTGCTCGAACCGACCAGTCGACACCTACCCGACTGCCGGGCCGGTTCGAATGGTACACACCCCTCAATTTCCCCATGGAACAAGTCTTGAATCATATCCAATGAGATTATCCCTTGGAATGGCCCTAGCCGTCGCGGTCTCCTTCTAATCGTCGAGACCAGTCCAAATACTTATGTTTCCATCAAGACCACGGTCACAATACCGAGGAGTATGCTAACCTTAAAGACCATGTCGAGGGCTTGATACGCTAGGGGCGTCTCAGTCGGTTCACGGCGGCCCGCCCTTAGCAACAGCCAAGGACCGAACCTACTAGAAAGAACCATCGACACACCCCTCCTCGACAACCCGTATAACCTAACCAAGGCAATGAGTAACCTATGTGATGAGGGGAGTCCATGAGGGTGTATATGGTAATCATTCGGGTGCCAGGTCACTGGCCCATAAAATACTCCGCACCGGCTACTTCTGGCCTACTCTCAACCAAGATGCCACTGAGTTCGTGCTTAAGTGCGATAAGTGCCAGCGCTTTGCCAATATGCCCCATGCTCCGCCAACAGAACTGATTACACTTAGCAGTCTCTACCCATTCGCCAAGTGGGGCATTGACTTAGTTGGTCCATTGCCCATTGGTAGGGGCCAATCCAAGTTCGCTGTGGTCGCTATTGATTACTTCACCAAATGGGTGGAGGTGGAACCCCTCGCCACAATAACCGAACGGAACATTACCAGATTTATCTAATAGTCGATTGTCTACCGATTTGGAATCCCCCAAGCCATTGTCTCAGACAACGGCAAGCAATTCGACAATGCCAAGTTCAGGAAATTTTGTGCAAAGCTCCACATTCAGTCGTGCTTTTCTTCCCCAGGCCATGCCTAAGCCAATGGGCAAGTCGAGGTCACCAACCGCTCTCTCTTGAAGATCATCAAAACTAAGTTAGAAGCCACCAAGGGACTCTGGGTTGAGGAACTGCCAAATGTACTCTGGGCCTATCGCCTTTCTGCTTAGAACCCCTCTTTGGGAGAGCCCTTTAAACAACATACGGTCTTTGGCGGTCATCGATTAAATCAGCCTACCAATCCTAAGGGTTTTGCACCCGAATCCTGAACTCACTAAAGAATTACATCGAGTTGACTTAGACTTGATTGAAGAGCTCCGAAAGACCACTGCTGTCAAACAGGCCTCGTATCAACAGAAAATGAGAACACACTACAACTGCAAAGTCCGACCGAGGGAGTTCGCCGTTGGGGACCTAGTTTTGCACGAAGCAACTCTCACCACCAAAA
Source organism: Camellia lanceoleosa (assembly GCA_025200525.1). Classification (NCBI taxonomy): domain Eukaryota; kingdom Viridiplantae; phylum Streptophyta; class Magnoliopsida; order Ericales; family Theaceae; genus Camellia; species Camellia lanceoleosa. The sequence continues at coordinate 27,731,821 of CM045769.1, read as the reverse complement.
ACCTACCGAAGGCATGCTGGCAGCCAAGTGGGAAGGACCTTATGTTGTTAAGGCCAGACCTCACCTGGGCACTTACCGACTCCAGGATATGAAAGGATGAGATCTCCCCCACCCGTGGAACGCCGAACACTTGAAGCGTTATTTTCAGTAAAGTACCATGTCTTATTTTTGTGTTGATCAATTGCGGTATGACAATCTACACACTTGGTTATTTATGTCCTTTCCATACATGGTGTAAATTTGTGATCAATAGGCTACGCCTTAAATGACAATGATTTTGTATCTCCGTTATCTATGTTGTATTTCAATAACGACTTGTTAAACTGAGTTAATTAAGCCTCAGCTAGACTGAGCATGAGGAGCTCAGCCAGACTGAGTTACTTAAAGCCTTAGCTAGACTGAGCACGAAGAGCTCAGCCAGACTGAGTTACTTAAAGCCTCAGCGTTACTTAAAGCCTCAGCCAGACAGAGCACGAAGAGCTCAGCCAGACTGAGTTAATTAAGCCTCAGCCAGACTGAGCACGAAGAGCTCAGCCAGACTGAGTTACTTAAAGCCTCAGCCAGACTGAGCACGAAGAGCTCAGCCAGACTGAGTTACTTAAAGCCTCAACCAGACTGAGCATGAAGAGCTTAGCCAGACTGAGTTACTTAAAGCCTTAGCCAGACTGAGCACGACGAGCCCAGTCAGACTGGGTTAACTACGCCTCAGCCAAACTGAGCACGAAGAGCCCAATTAGATTGGGTTAATTACGCCTCAGCCAGACTGAGCACGAAGAGCTCGGCAGAACTGAGTCAAATGAAGAATTCGAATGAAGAATTCGGCCGGTGCATTTTCGTAATTTAATGTTACAACGTGGTTGCCATACTTAGTTAAAATCCAGGCCCATACTACAACATTTTTTTAACAATTTTTACATTCTTAATTTTACTTTTTTAATTTAGTTAAAATGCAGGTCCATAGTCGTCCATGCCAATCTTTAATTTTTAACAATTTTCACATTTTCATGTATGCCCATTTTTAACGTTCTTTGCATCATGGTTTTTTCACAAGTAAGGCTGCCTGCCGATTTCTAAACTCCTTACGTCATAATCTACTTGCAAGCTCCACAATCCACGCACAAGTCTTATTTTCACACCCATTTTTCATTGAATTCAGCTCAGCCATTCCCATTATTCCAAACTTACCACTCAACAGAAATAACGACAACAATAATACAAAGGAAAATTCATTATTTTATTTACACACTTACGACTTCATACACATCGCTGCAGGAATTGCACAAAATTACATGTAAAAAAAAAAAAAAAAAACAACAAAACCAGTAAAACAAATAAACAGAAAATTTTTACATAGATCACTCCTCCTCGCTAGAGGCCAGATCTTCCTCCTCAACCCCCTCGTCCAGGGGGGTCTGGGCAACGTCGTGTTCTCCTGCCTTCACGCGGCTGAAGTCCATGTCTGGGAATAGCTCTTGCGCTTTATGTTTGAAGGTCATCCAGCTGCTGTCCTAGAACTCAACCATTTCGTGCTTGTAGAAGTCCGACCACTAGAAGCTTTCGATCACTTTCTCTTCACTCCTACTCCTAGTGGCCGCTCCCGACGGCCCAGTCCCCACATTCCCCTCTCTCGCTAAGCTCCTGGCGACTGCGACATCAATGGCTATCTGGAATTTGGCGGACTCCTTGAATTGCTCCACCGCCGCCTTGCACAGGTCGGGGTATGCCGCTATCTCAAATGCCAACTTAGCCTTTTCCTCCGCCAGAGCCTTCTCCAACTCAGTGATCTGACCATCTGCCGTTTCTTTGTCCTTGATCGCCTGGTCACGCAGCTCTTCATTACTAGTCATGGCCTCCTCCCACCTCTCGTTGGCGGTGGTGCAAGCTTGCTGGACTTCACCTAGTTTCCTCTTCTCGCCCGCCAACTTGAACTCAAGCGATATCGGCTTGTGGCACTCTGCTTCCAACTCTGACTTGGTTGTGAGGAGCTCGGCACTAGCTCACCCCGCCGAGTTGCTGTGTACCACCGCCAACACCTCCATGACTTTTGTTCTTTGTGCATACTCTAACCCCTTGGCGCACGCACTCCGACCGGCCTTTTTCCACCCCGCTGTCTCCACCTTTAAGCTTTGGAGCTGCGATTTTACCTCTTCTAGCTGGACCCTCAACGGCTCTACCTCGATCTTTGAGGGCGCTGCCTTGTTCTTCAAGGCCGCCACCAGGGTCGCAGCCTCCATCGGGGCTAAGTAAACCCCCTCAAGAGGTCAGTCTCTGTCAGCCTCGCCATTGACCGAACGACCGTATCCTCCACCACTCTAACAAATTGGTCGGCCGCGACCTTGGCTTCTTCCCCTTCGGCCGAGCAACCAGCTAGTGCAAGCGCGTGATACAACGCGTTCGCCAGCACGGCATTCGTCTTGGGTTTGCTAATCCCAGTCTTCCTTTCACTGGGACTAGGGGCTATTCTTGGGGCAGGTACCACCGCCGTCGCCGTCGCCGTCGCCGTCGCCATCTGGACACTTGGGCCCAAGTGTTCGCTCGGTACTTCGGCAGTTGGACCCTTGTTCTCCTTCGGTACTTGGGCGGTCTTCCCTCCTGTAGCTGCCTCCACCCTTCTCTCTATCATCTCCTCCATAACGAGGACAACCTACCTCCCAACCTTCATCTTTTTCAAGGCAGGGTCGTCATTTCCCCCCTCCACTCCTCTCATCTTCTTCCTTGACTCTTCAAAACTGCCTCTACCTCCTGCCTACCCCTCTCCTTCAACGGGTCTATTGAAGGCGGCAGTGGGGCAAAACCAGTTATGTCTTTGTCGCCCAACGGCTTGGGACGCTGTTGGACCTGCTCCCTCATCACCAGCTTAGGGGTAAGACCCAATTGTGTCTCCTTATATTTATCCGCACTGGCGAATAATCTCCTCTTATCCTCCTCCTCCGCCTTCCTCCGCGCCTCTAATTCTTCCCTCGCCGGATCCTCATCCAAGGGCTGCGGTACCAAGTTTAGGAAAAACAATGTTGAAGGAAAGACCAGCGCATCCCACCTCAACCCCTTCTCCTCCCTGCACTCTCTCACCTTCTTCACTCGGTCTTCAGCCACCACATCCAACTTTGGCTCAACCGATTTTGTTGGAACCTTCCATGTTGTGCGAACTTCCCTTCCCCCGTTTGCTGATACGAAAAACTATCTCGGTCTTCACCCCTTCACCGAGGATGGCAAGCCTGACACTACACCCTTCCCCGCTACTGCCTATAACATCACCTATGTCTCCTGTTGACCAGAGGCCTTGTAGCAGGAGAAGAACTCTTCCACTGTCATAGCCACCCCTCCGGTCGCCTATTGCCAGGCCTTCGCGCAGGCCATTAATATCTTCCAGGCGTTCGGCATCAACTTCCTGGCACCACTTCTAACCTGTTCAGCATGTCTACCACTATTTGGGGCAGTGGTAGCCTCAAACCCCCCCGCAGCGCCTCCTCGTAAAGAATGAATTCGTTCGGTTGTACATCCGATGCCCTCTCCTTGGACGACAACAACCTCAACCCTATTTTCCGAGGGAATTTGGTACTTCCTCCGTACCCCCTCCAACTCCTCTATCGTAAATGTGGATCTATCTGGCTTGGTGTGCCAGTGGTCTAGCTCCACTTGGCTAATGGGCCTCGCAGCCGCGATCATCGTCGTAGGACGAGCCCGCACCGTTTGACTAACTCCCCTCCCTTCCTTTTGCTCCACCCGATACTGTTCCGCCAACTCCACCACGTCATTATCACCTAACGAATCAAGCCTTGCGGCTAGCACTTCCTCTTGGGCCATTTCTCCTACGTGTCTGCATATTGCTTCAGACGCTGGCACAAGAAAGTTCGCAAAGTGTTGCTGACGCGTGTCGCACGAGACAAATGAGTTCACTTCAAGGATGTTTTGGTTTTTTGCAATAAAGTAGGTAAAGCGAATAACCCCAAATGCCCACGGCTTGCCTATATTCCAAGGGTCAAGATTCAATTTCGCCAGTTTGAAAAATTTTGAAAAACTTCCGCCCCTACCTTTTCACTGCCCTATATCGCCCTGTCCCTTCACTTCTTTCTAACGAGTCAACTCCCCCATTAAAGGATCCTACCACATGTACGACCACGATCCACTACTCCCTTTTCCTTCCCCGTTTATTTCACTTCAATTCACCATGTGCCCCGCTGCTCCTCACGCCCCGCGCACCGCCACTTTCCCACTTTCCCTTGGCGGTCGGCCCTCCCCACAGTCGGCCCTCCCACTCGGTCACCCTTCACGATCGGCCCTCCTCACGGTCGGTTCCTCCACTTGGTCACCCTTTGCGGTTGGCCCTCTTCACGGTCGGTCCCTCCACTCGGCCACCCTTAGCGGTTGGCCCTCCTCACGGTCGGTCCTTCACTTGGTCACCCTTGGTGGTAGGCCCTCCTCACGGTCGGTCCTCCACTCGGACAACGCTCGCGGTTAGCCCATCTCCCAGTCGGTCTTTTCTTCGTCGACCTCTCACAACCCCTGTTTTCTTCCTTATTCCCTTCGTTGGACTGAAGCTGCACTTGGGAATGGGGGACTACTGACATGGGTAAGCCCATAAAGGATATGTCCCACCACTTAAGGTCCAATCCATGATTCAAATACTAAAGCCTAACATCCTTGAAACCCAACGTTACACCAAGCACTAATGACATCTAGACACTTGGCAAGTGAAGAACCAGCCACATCAGCAGACAAAGATCCTGCAGAGTTATTGCATCACACATCAGCCATTAATGAGTTTCCCTACAGCATTTATTACGATAACCCTTCACGTCGGAACAGAACGACCTCACCATGAACAAGGCAAGCTAGAACATAGACTTTCGGCCAACATGACAGCTCGGAGTGGACAAGGAAATGATGAGCAAAGGATATAAATAGGCTTCTAAGACAAAGAAAATGTTAAGTTCTCTATCAACGTCCTATCTCTACATTCCCTCACTCTCATTTCTCTAACTTGCTCGTCGGAGGGTTCGCTGGGGACTCCCCGTTCCCCGTTGAACTTTTGTTCAGGTTTCTCTGTGGGTTCCACCCCCGAACAACGGTTTGGGAAGCGTGGATCAATCTGACTCGCTCCATCTGGAGCACCCAGTATCATCAAAGTTTATAAAGTAAAAATAATTTAAAGTTGAAAAAAAAAATTGACTATTGAAACGGTGGGCAAGGATTTCGTAGTTATGAAAAGTTGCTGATCCAATGGATTCTACAGAACAGTGTTTTTGACACAAAATGAACAGCTATAATTGAGGATGAATGGATATTGGACATAATAGGCTTGGTTTTGGTGCAGTTTATGAAATTGGATTTTAATTTAAATTTTTTTTTTCTTCTAAAAACCTATGACAAAGTGTTTGATATAATTTATGTTTACAATTTCTGATGAAAAAATGCTTTAAAGAAGATAAAGAAAAACTAATTATTAACTTTTGCTATTTGGTTATCAACTTTTAATTTGTAAGAAGTTACACCAAATAGGGGCCTTAAACCTATTTGGTTTTTGGTTTTTTTTTTTTTTTTTTTGAATTCAAAATTAAAAAAATTAAATTGTTTTGAAAATTAATTCTCAAAATGGGTCAAAACGTGTTTTGTAAATATGTTTTCTGATGAAAATAATAATAATTTATTTGGAGAGCGTATTTTGTAAATACAGTTTCTTAATCAGAAAGCGTATTTACAAAATAAGTTTTCAACATTAATTTTTTTAAATAATTAAAAAACACTAAAATGATAATTATTTTAAATAAAAAGCTGAAAAATATTTTGTAAATAAGTTTTCGTAATTATTTTTGAAAACTCATCATAATTTTTTTTAAAAAAAATAATTAATAAAAAAATTGAAATCATAAATTTTTTTTTTTGAAAAATGAAAAATTGAAACACACATTTTTTTTTTAAAACAAAGATTCATAAACACGATTTCTATTTTAAATAAAAAATTGTGTTGAAAGCAACGGTAATAAAATGAAAAAAGTGTTTTGTAAACATGTTTTTAATATAAAAAATTTGTTTAAATTTTTTTTTAAAATTGCAAAGCATTAAAAAAAAATTTATGTTGAAAACATGTTTTCAATATAAAAAAAAAAAAAATTATGTTGAAAGAGAGATGAACAACGGCGAGTGAGAGCCCGAGACAAAAAAAAAAAAATGTGTATAGCAATAATAAGATGCAACGCTAAAAAAAAGAAAAGAAAAAGAAGAAGAAGAATGAAAGCGTGTTTTTGACAAATGAAAAAAATATTTTCAAAGAAAACAAGCTTTTTATTTTTTATTTTTAAAAATTATATTGATTTGTATGTTGTAAATAAAATAAAAAAAAAAGTATTTACAAAATAAACTTTCATTAATTATTTAAAAATAATAAAAGTGTTTTTACAAAATATTTTTTTTTTTTGTTTCAACTACTTTCTATTAATTATTTAAAACATATGACGAAAACATATTTACAAAAAATACAACAATATTAAATATTTAAAAATTAAATAAAAGTGTATTTACGAAATGCGTTTTCTATTTCAACATGCTTTATTATTTATTTATTTTTCTTAAAAAAAATTATGATGCCTTTTCTATTAATTATTTAAAAAAATGTAAAATACTTTTCCGGTTTCAATAGACTTTCAATCAATTATTTAAAAAACAATTAGGATGAAATACATTTTCAAATATTATGTGAGTTTTGCTATTTTCAAAAAAGAAAAATATGGTTTTAGTTCTTTTATTAATTATTTAAATAAAAAAATATGATGAAAATATGTTTTCAAAAATTATTATAAAAACGTATTTACAAAATACGTTTTCATATTTTTATTTAAAAAAATTATGATTTCAATTGTTTTATTAATTATTTTTCTCAAAAAAATTATGTCGAAAACATATTTTGTAAATACGCTTTCTAAAAGAAATTTTTTTTTTTCAACAGAAAAAGTATATTTTACAAAATATGTTTTGACCTATTTGGAGAATTAATTTTCAAAGCAACCTAGTTTTTTAATTTTGAATTAAAAAAAAAAAATCCAAATAGGTTAAAGCCCCAACAAATAGGCCCATAGTTTCAGTGAACTCAATTTCTTTTTGGGTAAACTCTCAAATTTGTTATGTGGGATTTTAAGAATAATTACTTAATAATTCTAAATTATCAATTTTGCAAGTTGAGGTAGTGCTCTTGAACAAATAAGACATTAATAATAGGATGAGTGGAGTCAACTTGACCCACTTTAGTCGGTTGGAAGTGAGTCAAGTTCAACCCCATCATTCTTTTCTGCAGGTTTTGGTAGTTGGAAGTACTAGGGTCAATATAGCATATTTAGGGCATTATAAGTAAAGTACAATGGCTCTAGTCATTGCTTTGAGAAAATTGGAGGACTCTATAAAGATTTTTCTTCTTTGTCTTTGATTTTTGGTTTTTTATTTATCTATTCACTAGTGCGTTTAGAGTATAATACATGCTGAAATGCCAACTTCTAAACAAAGTTGCTAGGGAGACGGGTAAAGAATGAATAGGCATTCTCCTTATTAGGACAAATTTTGTTTTTGACTGTCATGCTAATTAACACAACCATTTTCTTTATTCGGGCTTAAAATCAACTATAAAAAGCAAAACATTAAGCATGACACACATTGAGTTATTCTCTAGCTGAGCAAATAGTCATTGTAGAGTGAAACATTGAAAAAAGATTCATGTAGTTAACCTTACTTGATTAGCGCAAAAGATTTAGTTTAGTTTGATTTGATTTGGTATAATTATTTTCAGTTGAAGCACTTTTGTATTTACCTCCCCATCCAACCTGATTACACAAGATGAAATCTCAACCATGCCAAAATTTCATACCCCTCTAGTGTAGCCCAATGAAAAAAGAAGGGAGCGAGAGAGAGTCAAATGAACAATCATATGATATAACCACAAAGTTAATATAAGTGAGCTATTGTTGAATTTGGCTCATTTTTGGTTTGCCTTCATGTGTTTAGGCGCAAGTTTGGTCCACTCTGCACTCCTAGAGTGTACTTGGTTGCACATGCGCCAAGGCATAGCTTGCTTCCTTAGAAAGATTTTGGACACGTAAAACAGTGTATTTTACTTGGTTTGGGTAACTAGGGTCCCATTCTTTGTATGTTTGAGTTTGGAATTTGTCGGAAGGGTTGAGTTTCTCTCATGTTGAGATCTCAACATGAGAGAATTTGAGGGGCTAGTAGTCTCCACTACAGGTGTCGTTTCGATGATCCGAACGTTGATTTTGTAGAGCTTTCAATGTGTATCATGCTTGAAAAAAATTAGATCAATCCAATGATCATAACATTTTCATTTGATTGCATTTGCTTCTAAACAAATGAATGGCCTATTTCAAAAATATATTTATTGTCCATTTTTTCAGAGACAAATGTGATAAAATAAAAAAGTTACAATTATTGGATCAAACTAATTTATTTCTTAGATAATACACATTGAGGGTCCTATAAAATGAGCAGTTTGGATAATTGAAACGGAACCTATGGTGGACCCTATAAATCCCTCAAGTTCTCTCATATTGAGATTTCAACATGAGAGAAGCCCAACACTTATCGAAAAACCTATTTGACTTGGATTGTACTTCCTAAAAGCTTTGCTTTGGTGTTTCCTAATTAGTTTTGGATTAGGCTAGAAGGAAACCTATTTTGTTTTGTATTAGCTAGGGGTGTAAATCTGGTCCGGCCTGGCCCATGTCGGGCCTTGTGGGCTCCTGCCAAAATTTAGGCCGGGCCAGGCTGAGGCCCAGGGGTATTCAGGCCTTAAGCAGGTCGACCTGGTGGGCCTAGGCCTAGCCTTGGGCTTGGGCGGGCCTAACCATATTTTTTTTTTAAAAAAAATTTTTCTACCAAAATTTTATTAATTTCCACTAAAAAGGACATTGGGCCTTAGGCGGGCCCAGCCTTGGATCAGGCCTTCAGTAGGCCTTAAATAGGTCGGACCAAGCGGGCTGGGCTTCAAAATGATGGCCCAAGCCTAGGGGCTCGGCCTGGGCTCTGGCCAACGCCCAAATGGTTTTAAACGGGTCGGGTCCATCCCGGTCGCGGGCCATTTTTCACTCCTAGTATTAGCTTTAGGAAGAGGATTATTTTGTATATAATTATATGGACACTTTCATGTCTTTAGTTTGACTTTTCAGTTCTTTGGGAGCCCCATGGAGGGTTTTGTTGGTAGGCCTTCGGGTCTTTGGTTTGGCCTTTGGTCACTTGGTGGTTCTCTTTGATGGATCTGTATACGTTGGTCTCGGAAGATTTTCATGAATCTTTGCTTGGCATTATACTTCATATCTTGGTGGAGCTTTGGCATTCTCGGGGCCTCTTGGAGGTCTTGTTTTGACGGTATTCCACAGATTCTTGGAGACTTCTTCGAAGTCTTGATTTGGTGAGATCTTATCTCTCATTCTTTGTGAGTTAGAGAGTTTGGGTTTTGTTTTTGTCTCTCTTTCTTCTTTACTTGGGAACTATGGTTAAGTTTAACTAGATCTATTGGTGTCTCCTTGTGAGACTTGTCCTTGATGTCTCTTGGTTGGAACTTCATATTCTGCGAAGCAAAACTAGGAGGAATTGGCCGAGTCTTTCATTGCTCAATACTCCTCCAACATGTAGATCGAGGTCATAACTTGTGATCTTGAAGTGATGCATTAGGAGCCAAAGAAGGGTTTCTCCGAGTTTCTAACTAGATGGAGGGCCAAAGCGTCAATGATGACCACTCGACCTTCAGAGAAAGACCAGATTAGAATGGTTGTCCGGAACGTGCATGGCAAGCTGTTGCAGAAAATGATTGTTCTCCCCTTATTTACATTCTAAGAACTTCATGAAATGGGGGTTCAAATTGAAGATGCCATGAAGCAAGGGATCATCACTGATGACAAAGAGTCGGCCAAGAGGCCGTTTGTTCGCAGTTCCAATGCTGCCGGGGGTAGCACAACTACAAGGCCTTCAGAAGTGAGTGTTGTCACCACAACCAAAACTCCCGACCCCTTTGCCAACACGGGCCCACAAACTTCCAACCCTACCCGACCTCCGGGTAGAACTTTCAACTAGCTCTACATGACCCTATCCAAAGCCATGTAGGTGCTAATAAAAAAGAGGCATCTGAAACCCTTAGAACCTCGACCACTTCTGGACCCTCTTCTATCCAAGCACGATCCCACCAAATACTATGCTTTCCATCAACAACACGGCCATAAAACCAACCGGTGCTTCTGTTTGCATAATGAGATTTAAGATCTCATCGACAACAAGGTTATCGCTCCACCCTAGAAACCAAATGTGAGCACCAACCCACTCCCTGCCCACAATCAAGTCCCCCCTACCTAGAAATATCCACCTTATCCATACATTACCACCCACATTCGACTCGAGTGTCTATATCACCCTCTTCCACTTGCCAAAGCCAGTAGTGTTCATCCCTAATAGCACAAAATTGTGCATGATGAACATATCCAACCTACAACCTGAGCCTCACAAATCAATGGTGACAACACCTGCAGCAAAGGGGGTGTTGACCTCAGGGGAGGTACTAGTCTGTGGTCGGAATGTCCCAGGGACTTATTTGAGGGGGAGTATGACCCAAGCCATTACATTGTTCATGCTGTTCAACCTAGGCCTAAGTTAGTACTGTCGGCCTCAATTGATGTTAATGTGGTTAGGGACGATGACCCGAACCAGGGGTTGGATGTCCTTGTGGATCTTGATGAAGATTTAGACAACTTACAATTCTTCAACGAACAGGATCAAGGCAATGTGCAGATTGGTTGGTTTGATCTATAGAGGTCGATTGATAATGCTAGATGGCTGAGTGATGAATCTGACAAGGAAGCAGAAACTGGAGTTAAACTGGAGGGAAAGCAAGTCGGGATAGCTGTGGTAGCCGAAGAGATTGAGAAGAAAAGAAAACTGCCAGAGGATACTTGTGCGGGAAAACGAACCCAAGAATTGGGTGTTGTGGAAACTACAGATATTACACAGGAAGTTGCACTGAGACAGTTTGAAAGAGAGAGAATTGAAGATAGCCAGAAAACTGCAATAGCTTGTCGCCCTGAGGGGACACTTGTACTGTAAGGGTGATCCAAGTTGAGCTGGACAACTGTTTGTCGGTAGCTGATGGTGAGTGATGGGAAGATAATGATCTACATCTTGTCCATACCGATGAAGACTAGGGAGATCACATCCCGAACAATACATGGCACCCTGAAGAAATAAAGCATCTCACTAGAAGTGGATGGTATTTTAAACCTCTACACTTGGACTAGGCCGAACCATCAGGAAAAAACTAGGAGGTTAAGAAGAAGAAGGAAAAGAAGCTGGAAGAGGAGCTGGTTCTAAAGCAACTCAAAAAGATCCAAGCCGATATCTCTATCTGGAGACTCCTTATGGCTTCGTGGGTACACCAATAGGTGGTATTGTCGGCAATGTTTAAGGCTAAATTGTCCATTGATACTATGCTAGAGCAACTTGTGGGCTTGATTTTCCCAAGTAGCACCAAGCCAATGCTCATCTTCTCCGATAAAGAGCTGCCGCAAGAAGGATCGGCTCACAACAAACCATTGTACATATCCATTGAGTGTAGAGGAAAGTGGGTGTCCGTGGTTTTAGTAGACACCGATTCTGTTATCAATGTCTATCCTTCTCCCACTGCTTATACGATAGGCCTGAAAGCGGTGAATTTCATCCCCATGGCCCAGGTGATACGGGCATATGACAGCAAGAGTAGAGAAGTGATGGGGATGGTAAAAGTACAAGTCCAAGTGGGTCCTTCTAAGCATGAAATCAAGTTCCATGTACTTGATGTACCAACTACCTTTAACTTACTTCTAGGGAGACCTTGGTTACATCACATGACGGCTATGTCCTCCACTCTCCACCAAAGGTTGAAATACCCTCATGAGGGAGGAGTAGCAACCATTTTTGGGAACTCATCCATATATCCACCGCCAGAGGTAACTACACCATTACTGAAAATCAATCACGGCGATGAGGATGTATTTCTCTCGGGATTCACTCTGGTAGAAGCCCGAGTGGTGCAAACAATCTTGGCCGCGGACGAAGGCATGTATGTCAATGCTCAACCCATCTATTTCATGAACAAGTTGCGGTATATTCCAGGAATGAGGCTAGGAAGGAGCGGGCGAAAAGGTGTTACGAAACTAGCTGAGGTGCCACATAATTCGCATGCCTTTAGGTTGGGCTATGTGCCCACCAAAGAGGACTGGAGAAGAAAGGGGAAAGAAATGAGAGACAAAGCCAAGGCCAAAAGATTCGGGAAGCACTATGAGCTAGTCCAAAGGCCAATCTGGGGGACACTAAATGGACGCTTTGCCAGAGAAGGCGAGGATTTCCCCTTTTGTGGCTTTTCTGAGCCTTGGGTGGACTCCTTGACGAAGAAGTGTGTCCTTGGATTTGAGATCTTCCTTTGATCACTAGCTGAAAGACAATGATGAAGAAAGGGTTGAACCCAGCATCAATGCTGTCCAGAGCAAAGAGGATGACTCAGATAATAATGAGGCTGGAGTAGGGGCAGCACTGGCCGATCTCCAGACAGATTCCGCAACCAACACAAAGAACTTGGGGGATACCTTTACTATTTCCATGATTGGAGAGGAATTGGTTATGAACTTCACCAGTGGTATTCTAGATACATCGATGGCGCCATGCCTCACTTGGCAGTTGGAAAGGGCTTTATTTCCAGTTCTGAATCGGATGATGAGTCGGAATCTAATTCCACCAAGTTTGTTGAGTCGGAATCATATTCAAGTCAGTCCGAGGAGTTTGACTTTGGCATTTTGGGGGGGTGGTAACTCGGATGCTAAGGTCCTGTCTAGGTTCTCTTTTCTTTTCTCTTTCAAGTCTATTGTAACCGAAGAGCCAGAACTTATGAATGAGAACACTGCAGATTCCGTTTACTTCTCTGTATCGTTAATTTATTGCATTGGCCAAGATTTTCAAAATTTTAATGAAAACGAAAAGGAAAAAATTCCTCAAGCTTTGAAAAACTTGATTGATCGAGAAGAGGAGAGGCGTGCTAAACCCTACATAGATGAAATCATTGAAATTAATGTAGGTACTGAGAAGGATCCCCGCTTACTCTAGATTGGGTCTACATTGTCTTTGGAAGAACGCAAGCTTTTAATCGTTTTGTTAAAAGATTTCAAAGTTGTTTTCGCGTGGTCCTACGAAGACATGACTGGAAACGATCATGAGAATTTACAACACTAGATCCTTCTTAACCTCGAGGCCCAACTAATCAAATAGAAACTGTGCAAAATCTATTTAGATTGGTGTTGAAGATTAAAGTGGAAGTCACCAAGTAATGGTGCCCGAGTACCTGACCTGGTTGGCCAATATTGTCCTAGTTCCGAAGAAGGACGACAGAATCAGGGTTTGTGTCGACTTTCGGGATTTGAACAGTGCTAGTCCGAAAGACGACTTTCCATTGCCGCACATTGATGAATTGGTAGACTTCACCGCAGGTCATGTCTTGCTATCGTTCATGGATGGGTTTTCTAAGTATAACCAGATTTTGATGGCACTTGAGGACAGAGAGAAAACTATATTCACCACGCTATAGGGTACCTACTGCTACAGAGTTATGCCTTTTGGGTTGAAGAACGCCGAGGGTACATATCAGAGAGATGCAATCACCATCTTGCATGACATGATCCATAAAGAAGTTGAGGTGTATGTGGACGACATGATTGTAAAGTCTAAGGAGCAAGAAGGCCACTACACTGCATTGGAAAAATTCTTTGAACGGATTAGGAAGTACAGATTGAGGTTGAACCCATAGAAATACACATTTGGGGTGACTGTAGGGAAAATGCTGGGATTTCTGATTGCATAGAGAGGAATTGAAGTAGATGTTTCCAAAATCAAGGCCATCTTAGAAATGCCACCACTGAGAACTGAAAAGGAGGTGTGCGGTTTTCTGGATAAAGTGCAATTCATAAGACGGTTTATCTCAAATTAACCTTGACTTGTGAACCACTATTTGGTCTCTTAAAGAAAGGAAGGAAGTTCCAATGGGATGATCGATGTCAGTTTGCCTTCGAATAGGTCAAGCAATACTTACAGAATCCACTTATATTGTTGCCGCCAGAGCCGATAAGCCATTGATCTTGTATTTGCCAGTAACAGATTCGACCATGGGGTGCATGCTAGCTCAAGAATCAGAAGCTAAGCTAGAGAAGGCCATCTACTATCTAAGCAAGAAGATGATGGATTACGAGACCTGCTACACTCCCCTCGAGAAAGCTTGTTTAGCTTTGGTATGGACAACCAGGAAGTTGAGGCATTACTTGGTAACTCACTCTACAATTCTGGTTTCGAGATTAGATGCCATCAAATATCTCTTTGAGAAACCGACACTTATGGGTAGGCTAGCTCATTGGTTGCTTCTCCTCTCCGAGTTTGACCTCAAGTACGTCACACGCAAATCAGTCAAAGGGAGAGCTGTAGCGAAATTTCTGGCAGACCACCCAGTGGAAAGAGATGAAGCAGTCGAGTATCTATTCCCAAATGAAGACATTCTGCAGATAGAAGAGGAAACATGGACAATGTACTTTGACGGAGCCGCTAATCAGTACGGTTCTGGGATAGGTGTATTGCTGATAGCACTTGATGATTCCCATATACCCTTATCCTTCTAGCTCCTATTCCAAGTGTCTAATAATGAAGCAAAATATGAGGCGTGTATCGCTAGATTGGAAGCTTCCCTAGAACTAGGGGTAATAAGGTTGGACACCATCGGAGACTCAAACTCGGTTGTTTCTCAAGCCAACAGAGACTGGAAGGTCAAGGAAGAGAAAATGAAGCCCTATCATCAGACCCTGGACGTTTTTATTTCAAGGTTGAAAAGCTGACATTTACACATCTACTAAGAGAGAACAACCAGTTTGCTGATGCATTAGCAACTCTAACTTCCATGGTAGACATCCTGCTTGGAGTCAAGATGCATCCGATTATCATTGAACAACAGTATATGCCTACTTGTGAGACCATTGTCGCGATAGATGAGGTTCAAGACAAGAACCCCTGTATTACAACATTTGGAACTTTTTGGAGAAGGATGTGTATCCACCAGGGGCAAATGCCAAGAATAAACAGGGAATACGGCATATGGCCGTCCAGTTCATTATCTGCGGGAATAAGTTGTACAAGAGAGGCCATCTGGGAATGCACAAGCTCTGCGTTGAAGAAGAGGAGTCGAAGCATCTCATGGAGGCCATTCATGGGGTAGAGTGTGGAGCACACATGAATGGTATGATGTTGGCTAGGAAGATCCTCAGGCAAGGCTATTATTGGTCAACTATAGAGGAGGATTGTATCAACTTTGTTCAGCGATGCCACAAATGTCGAATCCATACTAATCGCATGAATATCCTGCCGTCAAAGCTTTACAACATGACTTCGCCATGGCCTTTCTTAGTCTGGGGAATTTATGGCCCCGAGGTAGTCTCACTCACTAAAAGGCTCAAATAGACATGAATTCAACTTTGTGGCGATCGACTATTTTACCAAGTGGGTGGAAGCTTAGTCTTATTCTGTGTTAAAGGCGTCAAATGTGGCCAAGTTCATCAAAAACAATATCATCTGTAGGTATGGGGTACCAAATGAGATCATCTCAGACAACAGCTCACACTTTAAGAAAGAGGAAGTCGATTTGCTCGAGAAATACAATGTGGCTTTTCACAAGTCATCAACATATAGACCACAGACCAATGGAGCTGTTGAGGCCGTTAACAAGAATGTCAAGAACATTCTGTGGAAAATAATGGAAACTTACAAAGACTGGCTAGATAAACTGCGATTTGCACTCTGGGGTTATAGAACGTCAATTCAAACATCTACAGGGGCAACCCCCTATTCTCTAGTGTATGGGATGGAAGTTCTTCTGCTGATTGAGATTGAAATGTCGTTGTTGAGAATTATGGTCGAGTGTTAGATAGCGGAGGCGGATTGGCAGCAGAGCAGGTTCAAAGAATTGATGTTGTTTGACGAAAGGAGGTTGAAGGTATTATATCACATCCAAGGATATCAACGCAAAATTGCCAGGGCCTTCAACAAGAAAGTCAAATCTAGAAACCTCAAGGAAGGAGATATAGTGCTGAAAGATAATCGAGCTCCCATCCATGACCCTAGGGGCAAGTTTAGACCCAATTAGACTGGTCCTTTCATCATCAAATCTATTTGGTTAGGAGGAGCGATTATCCTTATGGATCTAGATGGCCTAGAGTTCTCATAGCCGATTAATATGGACAAGTTGAAAAAATACTATCCCTGAGAGGCTCGCTCGGCTGAAAACCCGAAAGGGTGATCATGGCAAAAGTTAGAGCATGAAAAAATTAGAAATAGAAAAAACAAAGCTCGCAAGGTTGAAAACTCGAAAGGGCGGCTTTGGCAAAAATTAGAGTGAAAAAAGAGAGAGTTAATACTCGAGTGAACTCGAACCAAACTACGTAAGGCCTGATTCCCATCTTTGGGATACGTAGGCAACTTCATCCTGAAGTTTGGCCATAATCATCTCCAACTCCACTGTCTTATCCATTCTGTTTGATCGGTCCATATTTTTCCATCATTTGTTAGCCTAGTTGTGTTATCTCCATTTGGCAGAAGGGTCAGTTGCAAGATAAAGCAGTGATGTTGAATGCAGTTGTGAACAGTTATGATCTTCTAATTTGGGGGTTATACATCTTAAGGACCAATTCTGCGTGCATCAGGTAGTGACCGTTTCCGAAAATTATTTTGAAAGTTTTAATAAAGCTGGTTTTCTCAAAATTTTACCTTTTTCAACACAAACCATTCTTTAGACCAAAAAGGAAAGCTTTTTGTACTCATAACTTTAATTCTAGTGATTTCAACACAAGTACATTCTCCAACTCTATGGTTAAATCAAAGTTGATTTTACATCATAAAACTTGAAAAGAAAATTCAAAGCAATAAACTAGGAGCATAGATAGGTCAGGTGGTCCTATGTCTTCTGCTCACACTCGTGGAGGTCTCTGCCGCCAAAGTTGGCCCGACCTGTGCCTCGTCCTCAAGCCAAGCTAAGCATTTGCTAGAAAGGGTGTAACTAAAGCCAATAGCAAGGGCCAGAATCTCTCTTGTCCTCCAAGCAGTGAGGTACCGGGCCAAGTGCGAAGCATGAACTGGAAATGGAGTTGGGTATTCCACCCCTTCCTTTGGACAGGTTTGATCATGTCCAAACTAGCGTCTAAACCTAAATAGAAAATAGAACACACAGTGCGTAAGGCCAATCAACTATATACCTGGTTGTTGGGACATGCAATAGCCCATCTTAGTCAAGTTAAGCCAAGGCAATACCAAGTAATGTCAGCCTCAGATCTAGTTGTACCATAATCCCTTTGAGGGAAAATCCACTAGCCGTGAATGAAAGAAATAGGCTCTGGCTGAATACTTGGGGCAGGGGTCCACCACTTTCAATTTATCCATTAACCACATCTGGGAAAGGATAAAAAATAAGAGAGATTAAAGAATAGAGAAATGTGAGTTGAGAGAAAAAGTAAGAAAATGGTTTTGAGAGGAAAATAAAGAGTGAGTACCGAGTTATGTGAGAAATCAGAAATAAGAAAGGGTGGGAAACAATACTTGGAGAAGCAGTGGACTCCCTGCAAAACTGAGTAGTCTTTCGCTGATGGAAAGCATCTAAAGCCATCAGGGTCTCGGCCAGTGCCAAACCTATGCAGCTCTTAACCTCCTTGAGACATTGTGCCACTTCGATCAATCTAATGCTGGCTCCGCTGCAACTATGGGCAAGAAGGAAGTGTGCAAGTAAACAAAAGCAGTGGGCATGTTGATGATAACCTCGCCAGAGAAGGTAACCTCTGTCTCCAATACCAAAAAATCGATGAATCAAACCGGGAATGTCCAACTGCCCGTCATGAGCCAAGGATTGAGCCTCATGTAAAGTAAGCCCACACATCCGTTCCAAAGCTCATTGTAGCTCGACTTTTCGTGCTCCTTTTGGAAGATGATAAGCCTTACAATTCGAACTCCCGCAGTTCTGAATCTGATTCCACAAGTGCAATGTGAAATAGATAAACACCAAAGAGTCCAAATCCGACAAATATTTTGGAAAATCGGTTTTGAATCAAATTGCCAAAAATGGACTGCTTTGCCAGATACAGAGTCGCCACCTAAATTTTTTTGGGAAATTTAGGAAACCCGAGACTCATGCCAAAGGCCACTTATCCACCATCAACAAAGTTGTCTCAGCTTGGGAACTTAGGTACGAGAGGGGAAGGTCATGAATTGAGCACCCCACTCACCCGATCAAAGATCAACCTCTACTAATCATGATGTGATTCTTATTTACATTATATGTTCTTGTTCCGATTATTAGACTAACTTACTATGTGACGCGCACACAAGTGTAGACTAATTTGCGAAAATTGGAACGCTTTGATTCATGTTTGTTTTTGAAAAGTGTTCGAATATGTACCACTTAAAAAAGTGATCTCATATATACATTACTCAAAATATTCCAATTCAAGCAATTAGCCTTCATCCATAGGCATTCAAGCAATTTATCACTTAAGTAATTAGCCTCATGGTAATCATGCTATACATGGCAACAATCACACTTATGGAATATGCTAAAGAAAATAAAAGCTCACCTAGTACTCCGAGGTAAGCTAGAAGAAAGCAAAATAATTAGAAAAATGCATGTTCCTGACTAATGCGATATGATTAATGCAACACATGTGATATGCAACTAATAGGCTTAGCTACTAATTATGACATGTGAATCAATTTGATAGCATGCGATTTAAACACGTTTTCAAACAAGTATTAACTCACAATGCAAGTTAGAATGATGAACCGAGCCTCAGTGCATACATGACAAGTGGATGCAAACATGGGAAATGCTAAAAGCAACATGATGCTCTAAACTACCCATCGTAAGCAAGTAAATAAAAGGGAGAAAACGTGGGGTTGGAAGACATACACATTATTACAAATTGGCCCTCGTGCAGGAGGGTCTGAATAAACTAACTAGCTAAGCTAATTAACTAGCTATTACAAAATGAATTAACTAATTATTATAAGCTGAATAAACTAACTATGCTAGCTAGTTCTTACAAAGCCAATTAATTAATTAACTATTCTATAGAACTAACTAATCAATTACACTAATTACTTAATTACAAATTAGAATTAACTAATTAATTACAACATGAAAGAAGTAACTAAACTAACTAATCAGCCCTGGGAAGCGAGGAATGCTTATGCATGCAAGTATTTCCACTCGAAAAGCCCACTGTTCTGCTGCCAGAATGCATCTGTTGCACCGTTAGAACATCTTTTCACCTCAGCCTTTACTCTGTTTTGTTCCAAAAAGTTGCCGCTCAATTTGACAAAAGTGGCCGACAGGCCAGAAATAGTGGCCGGCCGGCCACAAATGGTAGCCTGCCGTCCAAAAGAAGTGGCCTGCTGGCCAGAAAAAGTGGCCTGGCGGCTACTAAAGCCTAGTTCCTCCTGCTACAACAGAAAGCATAGAGAGCACAAACAAGGTATTCTCAAGGTATGTTTCTACACCTTACCCCTTCTTATCATCAAACAGCTCAAAAGAGTGGCAAGCTTAATTCGTAAGCCATTAATTGATGCAATTTCATTGCATGATGGCCTATGAACCAAGGTGTACAATTCCAATAAATGCACAATAAAATACTCCCAAACCTCCTCCCTATCATGGATTGATCAAGGGAACTGGTTGACCTTGGAAACTTGAACCATTTCATCACTAGTAAGTATGAAATGCCTTAAGCTTCCATGTGTTCAATTAACGTCCGATTGAACACCAAATTACATATTATCTTGCATCATTTTTAGTCCCACTTTTATTACTCCTTTTTAATTACCAACCATTCCTTAGTTCATTAAGTTGAATGGTGATCTTTAAGTCCTTTAATGGAAAGAAGTATTAAACCAAGAGTTGTTTTGGGTATGAGAGAAGTGTCATGTCATTGGTAATGAACCCCCAAAGGGATTAAACCATTAAGCACAATACCTCAATCTCATGCTTAAACAAGCAACTAGTTTGAAACAACTTTCAAAGCAAAGCAAAAGCCAAGAAAGAAGGGAGGTTTGTAGAGGTGTTTAGAAATGAAAACAAGTATGGAAAGCAAGAAATAAACACTATTAACTCAAATAGGTTGGTGGCTAAGGCCTAAACCACCAAACCTATAAGGATTATTACACTACAAACATGCTATACAAAGCTCAAATGTAATGTAATGAACAACTAAAAAAAGTCCTAAAATAGTGCTAAAATAGTCCTAAAACATGCTGGAATTAAGCTAACAATAGCTAAAGCAATAAGCTAAAACATGGAGCAAGTTAAGCTAGTAAACAAGCACAAGGAGGGGACGCTACCCCCTCCATTTTTAGGACTTCAAAACATGAGTTTAGCCTCTAAAAAACTCTGAAATTCAGTGGTAAAAAACTCAAAAAAAAGTGATGAAAGGATGGGAAACACAAGGGCAAAAGCGTAGGAAACAAGGTTCAAAGAAGGGTGGTTAACCCCTCCACCATTGATAGCTTTAAGCCACAAGTTTCAGCCCATAAAAATAGTCCAAAAATAGTAAGAAAAGAGAGGAAAGAAGTAGTGTAAAGATGCTCAAAATTATATCTCTTGAAGCAAGGCACCTCTTTCGTTCACAAACCACAAAGCTTACACTCACAAGGGCTGAAATTTGGACTCAATAATCTTAGCAAGGAGAGCTCCAACATTGGTTTAGGAAGTGTTTGGGTAAAGTTTGTGTGTTGCAAGATAGAGATAGAGAGAAAATTTCAAGAATTTAACCTTTTGGAATTTTTTTGTAACCTTAAATCAAGAAGGAAGGCTTGGTATATATAGAAAAATAGCCTCTTAGGTCAGAAATATCTGTATAGGAGCAGCTGTAGCTTTTGGGGGACAACTGGCAACAAATATCTGGGATTTACACAAGTGACCGGCAGGCCAAAAGTAGTGGTCGGCCTGCCACTAATAGTGGACGGCCGTCCACAAATAGTGGGTTGCTGGCCACAAAATTCTGCTTCTTGGCCCGACTTCAAACGGGCATATCTCCCTTACCCAAAGTCGATTTTAGGTCATTCTTGAGTCTAAATTGAATCCCTAAAAGTCTACTTTCGAATGGTGGTAGTCTAACATCTAAATTCTAAGTTTACAAAGAGATTTGCCTATTTTAGTGAAGGTTGGTCATTTCTATCTTAATTAGATTGATGCCTAACTTCGAATGGCCATATCTCCCTCATCCAGACTTGGCTTTAAGAGATTCTTGAGTGTAAATTGAAGCCCTGGAAGTCCAATTTCCAATGGTAGTGGCCTCACAACTAAATTCTAAGTGTACAAAATGATATGCCTATTTTAGTGAAGGCTGCTCAATTCTCTCTTAATGGTTTCATACTCAACCATTTTCCCAACTAATTTTCTTCCCTCTCCTCCAATTTTCTTCAACTCCAAACCTATAAATAAGAGGTTTTAAAGATTTTTCAAAGAGTTCACCTCCATTTCATTTATTTCCTCTTTGTCCTTACTCGGTTTACCAAAAAGTGCAATATTTTAAACAAAATGCGAGCCTCGGAACATCATAGAAACATTTAAAAAAATATTTTGAAAAAGAGGGTTTTAAGGTCTAAAATAGTTTCGGTCCAAAATGGGGTGTAAGGTTGGGATTTAGAAGCTCTTCTTGTTGAAGAAATCGAACGTTTGTTCAACATAACTTTTGATCATCGAGTGATCAATTTGAGGTGCCCAAGTCTTAAGGGCGGTAAAAAATGGGGTGTCTACTCCCATGCATGGCCAAAATTGGGTAAAGGCATAATCTCTTCATCATGCCGGGACTCCATTAATGCTTGAAATTCTTCGAGCTTAGGGCACATCTCTTGCACTCTGAAGCAAAACACATGTGTAACCAGGTTCCAACATTAGACCGCGGCGTGAAGGAATGGAAAACAAAGCGAAGTACGGGTCAATGAAAAAAGATCATTTTTACTGAAACCCCAGAAATTTACCTTTTTCGTGCCATCCAAAGTGGCTACCCATTCCTTGAGCCGCTCTGCAAAAAATATCTCCATTTTCAAAGAAAACAGTAGCAAAAATGAAGTTCTGTCAAAGAAACAACGAAGGAAGACCTTTTATGGAGGATAAGCTTATGCGAGTGGCTGACAGTTATTGCCAATTGTCCAGCCACAGAACTTGGCCGGCCGGCCACCTCTCCTGGCTAGTCGTCCCTTCAAGTGGCCGGCCGACCAACTATGTTGGCCAAACAACTAGCAACAGTGTTTTGTTCTGGTCTTTTTGCTCTGAGGTCTTGTTTTGTGTCTTTTGTTTCTAACAAGTGTGAATAGCTGTGTTTAGGTTGTTTTTAGTTTGTTTTTCATTTATCAAGTTGTATTTTGCATTTTAGGTCGGTTGTCAACTCAATATCAGGTTATGAACATCGTTCAAATACAAGCATTTTGCACATTCAATTCCAATTTTATGCAAATATGGTGCCATGCTTGAGATGCAAAATAAAACTCATTTTATAAAACTGCAGGGTTTTACTCTGATCATAGTTTTTACAAAAGAGGAAGTAACAAGTGTTTCAAAACAAAAAGGAAAGTCTTATCTGAAGCTGTATAAGTGCTAAACTACCAAAAATAAAAGAGAAAGAAAAAGGAACACAAAAATCAGTGTTTGTCACATCAAGCTCGATAGGCCCTCTTCGTCCTCTTCTGAGGAGGGGACCTAGGGGCACTATCACCGTCAGCACTGCTGTCATCAGAAGATCATGACGTGGAACTATCACCAACCTTTACGCTCCCTGAACCAGAGCTGTCATCCTCCTCTTTGCCCTCTGACCCTAACCCAACATCATCATCCTCGCTCTCAAACTCGGAGCGCCGGTTCACTCCCTCCTCAGTACTGCTGATCTCGACGTCGTTTCTGTTCAGAATCGACTTTGAGGAGGAGGAAGTCTGCTCTACCTCAGACTCTTTGCTCCAGCCCCGGGTGTCCCTGCCCCTACCTCAACCTCTGTTTTTAGCCTTGTCGCGTGCTGGGGCCTATATGCATCTCCTCTCCGCCGTTAGAGGAGGTGCCGCTAGCGCTGCTGGTGCTGCTAGTGCCACAGGTGCACGGAGAGGCTGAAAACAAGAAACAAGAAATCTGTACAGAACAGTGTATAATCAGTACAGAGTATCAGAATAGCATAATGCAGAATTTGTATGGGTACAAATCAGTGCAACTCAGAACATGGAAAAAAGGCAGAATACCTGGTAACCATAGAGAGTGAACAGTGTCTCCCTCTGCACCATTTGAACTAGAGAGTCGACTAATTCGAGGAGGCTTTCTACATACTCCAGAGGCACCTACAAGTGAGTTTGAACAATTAGTATCCAAAAGGGGAATTTGAAATGAAAACTATAAAAGCAAGGTCTATACCCGTTGCTCGTCAGGATCCCTGACATACCTGTGCTCCTCCTCTGGCGGCTCTATCAGGGCATGGGAGGATGATTTTTTTGGACGTGTCCAGAAGCTACCACCAAATGGCAATGTATGCTCTAGATGAAGAGAAGATGACATTCATCACCCCCAAAGGACTCTATTGTTATAGAGTAATACTTTTCGGGCTCAAGAATGCAAGAGTGACTTATCAGAGACTAGTTACCAAGATGTTCAAATAGATGATTGGGATGACAGTAGAAGTTTACATAGACGATATGGTTATGAAAACCAGGGAACCTGCTAACCATCTGGCCAACTTGAAGGCAGTCTTTGACATCCTGAGATCATATTGACTTCGACTCAATGCCTCAAAATAGGTATTTGGAGTTGGATTCGGTAAGTTCCTGGGATACTTGGTCACTAGGAGGGGCATTGAAGCAAGCCCAGATCAGATCAAGGCTATCCTTGACTTAAAGATCTCCACAACAGCCAAGCAAGTGCAGATGTTGATTAGAAGAGCAACGGCCTTGAATATGTTCATGAGCTGAAGTTCACATAAGTGCAAACCATTTTTTGGTTTGTTGAAGAAAGCCATAGATTTTCTGTGGGTAGAAGAATGCGAAGTCGTTTTGGTCAACTTAAAGAGATACTTGACAACCTTACCAATGGTGTCGAACCCGATACCAGGAGAGGAGTTGTACTTGTACTTGGCAGTTTCGGACCACGCCGTGAGTGCGTTGGTAATCCAAGAAGAGGAAGGAGAGCAGAAAGTAGTATATTACGTGAGCAAGACCCTGGCGAGTGTTGAAACTAGGTACTTGCCCCTGAAGAAATTGACACTAGCCTTGGTAATGGCTTCAAAAAAAATGAACCACTATTTTCAAGCCCACAAGATTGTGGAATTGATGGAACATCCCCCAAAGTCCCTGCCACAACATGGGGACTTCATAGGTAGGGTAGCCAAATGGGCAGCGGTGTTGGGCCAGTATAACCTAGAATTCAAGCCTAGAATAGCAATCAAGGGCCAGGTTTTGGACGACTTTGTGGCCGAGTTCACTTTAGGCGCGATCCCAAGGCGAGCTTTGGTAAGTTGCGGGTTGGGATATCTAGGAGAACAAGAAGAAACCCAATTGTTGCTAAAGAACCCCATACCAGCAGAGTAGAAAGAGAAAGAGAAACTATAACCCTGCGATATCTACATCGGAGACTCCTTCTGGCTCTTCATTGACGACAGCTTAAACTGGCAGGGAGCAGGGGTAGGAGTAGTGTTGATATCACCAGATAGGTGGATGATAGAGAAATCTATTCGTTTATTGTTCAAGGCCTCAAATAACGAAGCAGAGTACGTGGCACTAATTACTAGATTGAAACTAGCAGCAGCTATGGAAGCCGATGGGGTGGTAGTCTTTTGTGACTCCCAACTCATTGTGAATCAAGCGATAGGTGAATATGCAGCCCGAGATGAGATGATGAGAGCCTATGTCAAGGAGGTTGCCAAGTTGTTAACATGTTTCCAGAACTACCGGCTACAACAAGTTAGCCGAGACGATAACAGTCACGCCAACACATTTGCTAACACCTCTCATGCCTAAGCAATGAAGTTGGGTAAGGCAAGGACAACAATGGTAGATTATCTGTTAAGCCCAAGTACAGAGCTCCTAATAACAAAGTACGAAGCAATGTGCGTGGAGATGGGTCCAAGCTGGATGGATGCCATAGTTGTGTTTCTCAGGGATAACAGGCTCCCAGTAGACATGAAGGAGGCACACAAGATCAGATTGAAGTGTGCCAGGTTCTGCCTATCGGCGGAAGGCCATCTATATAGAAGATCCTTCATTGGGCCCCTTTTGAGATGCATGCATCCATCCTAGGTTGAGGACTTTCTGTACGAGATCCATGAGGGAGTATGTGGAAGCCATGCTGGGGGCAGATCACTTGCTCACAGGACCATGTCTTAGGGATACTAGTGGTCCTACATGCAGAAGGATGTTGAAGCCTATGTTAGGAAATGTGAGAAGTGTCAAAGGTTTACACCTTTGATATACTAGCCAGCTACAGACCTGAATCCAGTATCCAATCCCTGGCCATTTGTCTAGTGAGGCATGGATCTTGTTAGGCAATTGCCCCAGGCAACTGGACAGTGGAAGTTCCTACTAGTAGCAACTGACTACTTCACGAAGTGGGTGGAGGCTGAACCCCTTGCAAGGATTCAAGATATTTATGTGAAGAATTTCATCTGGAAGAACATAATTACCAGGTTTGGGATCCCAAGAGTCATTGTGGTAGATAATGGCACCTAGTTTGATAGTAAGCTGATCAAAAGCTTCTGTACAATGTACAAGGTTAAGAACTATTACTCTACTCCTAGCTTCCTCCAGAGTAATGGTCAAACTGAGGCATCCAACAAGACCATCCTGGATGGGATCAAGAAGAGGTTGGAAGCTGCCAAGGGCAAGTGGGTGGAGGAATTGCCCAATGTCCTGTGAGCATATCAAACTACGCCAAGAAGATCAATTGGGGAGTCCTCTTTTGCCATGGCATATGGCACTGAAGCTGTCATCCCATTGGAAATCGACATCCCTGGAATCAGAACCCAGGAGTGGAAGATGGAACAAATGAGGCATTCCTTGCCTGAGATCTTGATCTAATAAAATAAAAAAGAGAAAGAGTAGCAATTCAGCTGGGGGCATACCAGCAGCAGCTTGCTAGGGCGTACAACAAAAAGATCAATCCCAAAGAGTTTTAGATTGGGGACCTCGTCCTTAGAAAGGTTGTCGGCAATAAATCCTAGGAAGGGCAAGCTTGGTCCAAACTAAGAAGGACCATATCAAATCATCTCAGTCGCCGACAATGGCGTGTACCGGCTGGAGGACACTGATTGCAAGGAGTTGCCAAGACCCTGAAACACAAGAAACTTGAAGTTTTTCTACCATTAATTTCTGTTTTTTGAGATTTATGTAAAGATTTTTTAGGCAAAGTATTAATAAAATGCTAGCTCAATTTTTTCTTTTATGAAACATTGTTGAAACTTATGCGATAGGACTGAACAGTCTTATGACGATGTTCCCATGGTGAACATGACGAATAACTTAGACTTGCCATGATGGTAGAGTTGAACTAAGTTTGCAATGTTCCAATATGAAACATGACAAATAACTTAGACTTACCATGATGGTAGAGTTGAACTAAGTTTCCGATGTTTCGATGTGAAACATGACAAATAAATTAGACTTGCCATGATGGTAGAGTTGAACTAAGTTTGCGATGCTTCTGCATGAAACATGAAAAACTGACCACGACTTGGTCAGTTTGGAAACAAAGCCAAGTAGTAGGACACTCTTGGTATGCTAAGGTTTAGACTTGGGTACTTTGTTTGGGCAAGCAAAGAATGATGACCACTGTCAAGACTGGCTAAGAGAGACGTAGGCAATAACCATGAGATACGTCCTTAATGTGAACATAAGTGGTACTTAGGTTCACATTAGGGGGGCAGGAAGTGGGAGTGAGAATAACACTTGTGAAATTTTCTAAAATTTTACGTTGAAGTTATCCGAGATCATTAATAAGTGGAACTACCCGAGATAAGTCAAATCCGATATGAGAGTATTATACCGAACCCAAAGCATAATTATCTGAGATACCTAGTCAAGTTGTTTGACTTGGAAAGGTAAAGTCTTGACAGAAGGCAACAAGTACAAGTGAAGAAACAACACTTGTAAAAACTTAATGAAAAATTTCATAAGTATTGTTATCCGAGATGATTAATTTTCTCAACTCTGAGGTGCAGATGTATTCGAGATACTCATGTCCAAGATGAGAAACCAAACTTGGAAAGACAAGGAAAATTCTAAATATGGAAAATTTGCAAGGCCTGAAGCAAAGGTAATAAGCATACACAAAAAGCATTCAAGACTTAGAAGAAAAGAGAAGATTGGAATTTGTAAAAAGGAAACTTGTTCATACACAAAGGCATACCGGCCAAACAAAAGTAGACATTGTTCAAAAATAAAAAGTTATAAATGTTATAAAAAAAGAAATATGTCAGAAATGTCCTAAGTGTTAGAATCTTTGGAATTGATCTCAGACCGATCAACCTCGGTCATTGGCGTTGTGTCGGTCTCGGGTGCCAGTGTTGCACCCTTCTCTATCGCTATCTCGGTGTCTATCTCAAGCAGTGTTTGGTCCAAGCTCTTCTCCGCAGTCTTGCCCTCGGCCTCAGAACTAGCTTTGGAGGAGACACTTTTTGAGACCTCCTCCTCCTCATCCTAAGTCAAGTCCAGGACTTGATCATTCAAAGTGGGGGACATGGCCTTAGCAACAACATCAGCCTCCTTGTCGGCCTTATAATCCTTGGCTTCGTCATCCTCTTCAACCTCTTCTTTGGATTGGTCAGAAGAGGAGGGAAATGACAAGTTAAGTCGGCTAGTGTCACAAAGAGGTAGGTCATTAGGAATGGATAGTTCCTTGAGGGAAGCCATCCATCGGAGGTAATATCCCCTGTTGCAAGCTAGATTGACTTGCTTTTTGTATGCATCACGGACCTAGGCTTGCCTTCCGAGTATATCTTCTTGTCCACCGCCTTAATCTCGGCCTCCTTGGTCGCCAGAGACTCCTCGAGATCTGCCTCAACTTTGGCGGCTTTGACTTCGGCCTTGGCTACCTTGGCCTCAACCTTGGCTACCTTGGCCACAGCTTCCGCCGCCTCCGCTCTCTCCTCGGCCTCACCTTGTGCAGCTCTGGAAACCTTGGCCTGATCTAGTAGAGCCTTAATCTTGGCCTCGGCGTTGTTGAGGGAGGAGAGAAACCTTGCAGTGTCTTGAGTCTTTTTGACCAACTCATTCTTCATGGTCGCGACTTTCACTACGTAAGAGTGAGCATGTTGGATGGCCTAAAAAGAAAGAAAGAAACAAGTTAGTAAAATTTCGAAGTGTAAGAAATTAGGATAGAAAGTCAAATGAAAAAGTACAAGTATTGGAGACTTACCAAGAAGGAATGTTGCATCATCAGCGCGAAGTTCTCATACTCGTTGATCTCGACCATGTGGTTTAGGTCAGCTAGCAAGAGAATAGTGGTGGAGAGAGTGGCGCCGACCTCAATACTATCGATGGCGCTGTCACCAACTGTCATTGGTCGATCCCTAACCATGATCACAGGGGCCCAGGGCTCATCAGCTCGGAAAACATCTAGGCCCATTTCACCCTCAGACCTCGGCTTTTTCAACTGAGGTGTTTTGGAGGACTCAGCCTTGGCAGGCCTTTTCTTAAAGGCATGCCTTTTCTTAAAGGCAGGCTACCTCTTCTCAGCCTCAGCCAATTTCAAGATCGGCACTGTGTCCTCCGAGTTTGAGGGGACTTGAGTTATTATGGCCTTGGCCGTAGTTTTTTTTTTTTTTAACTCATTTGGGTTTTGGCTTAGGTTGGAGCAGAGAGGGGGAAGAATGGACAGCAACAACCTTGGCAGGTCGGCTAGTAAATCTTCAACCATTGCTTGACTTCAACCCATATCTTCAGATGTGCCAGCGACGGTAACCTTGGTACCGAAGTGGATGACAGGGAGAGCAATCAGAGGGTTTGATGCATTGGTGTAGACACCCCATTTTTGACCGCCCTTACGACTTGGACGTCATCGCTTACACACCTAATGATGAGTCTATATGCATGTTAAGTACTTGCAATCCTTAGTGGAATGCCACAGCTTTGAGCCTTTCAAACCCTACACCCTTGTTGCCTTGTTTTTGGACCAAAACCTTGGATTTTCAAGCCTGTAACCTCTGGTGGCCTACCGGCCACCAATGTGTTTTGCAGATATTTTGTGCTAGTTGTTTGCACAAATGCCTGCATCTGCTCGCACATGTATGGTTGGATGTCTCTGAGGGAGGTTCATGTTTCTCTATATATAGAGGACCTCCCCTCTTGCTTTTGGGGTTAGAAAAATTTTGGAGCAACATTTTTCCTCTCTCTCTACAATTTTCTCTCTTTCTCTTGCAAATTTCTTCACCTTTGCCTATACACTCTTAACCAAACCTCTCCATCTTTGAGTTGAGGTATCTTTAAGCCTTGTTTGAGCTCTTAAGGGTGTGTTTGCCTTATTTTATTGCTTGAAAGTGATCTCCTCTTCAAGTGGTATACAGCTTTGCCTCATTACTTGTTGTATTTACTCTTTTTCTTACTATTTTCCAACTATTTGTGGGCTGTAAAAACTCTATATTTTTGGGTTGAAATGTGGGCTTTAAGGTCAATAAAGATTGGAGGGTGGTTCACCCTTCTTTACACCTTACTCTCAAGGTCTTTAGCATTGTGTTTCCTACCCTTACACTATCTTTTTTTGAGCTTTAAACACTGATTTTCAGAGTTATTTTAGTGGCTAAAATCATGTTTTGAAGTCCAAAATTGGAGGGATTAGCCTCCCCTCCTTGTGTTTTGCTTACTAGCCTAGCATGATCCATGTTTTAGCTTATTATTCTAGCTATTTTTGTCTTAATTCCATCATGTTTTACGACTTATTTAGCACTATTTTAGGACTATTTTTAAGTGTTCATTGCATTTGAGCCTTATATTGCATGCTTGTAGTGCAATTGTCCTCATAAGTTTGGTGTTTTAGGCCTTAGACACCACCTTATTTGAGTTGATTGGATTTATTTATTGCTTTCCATACTTGTTCTCACCTTTAATCACCTCTGCAACCTCCCTCCTTTCTTGGCTTTTCCTTTGCTTTGAAAGTGGTTTCAAACTATTTGTTTGAGGTGTGATGCTTAATGGTTTAATCCCTTTGGGGGTGCATTACCAATAGTATGATATCTCTTTCATGCCCAAAGCAACACTTGGTTTGAGCTCTCTTTTCATTAGAGGACTTAAATTCATTTGTGGACTTAATTGATTAAAGAATGGATGGTAATTTAAAATGTAATAATAAAATTGGTGAATAAAAAAAGTACAAGATAATAACTTGTTTGGGTTCAATCAGACGTTAATTGAACCCTTGAGTCTTGAGTCGTTTTATACTCATAAGTGATGAAAACGGTTTAAGATTCATTGTCAACTACTTCCCTTGATCATTCATGATAGGGAGGTGGTTTTGAGAGTCTTGTTTTGTTGCAATCATTGAACTCGCACACTTTGGTTCATCAGCCATCATGCAATGAAATTGTATCCACTGGTAGTTTGTGAATCAAGTTTCACTTCTCCTTTGAGTTGCTCAAATGATAAGGAGGGTAAATTGTGCAAACAAACCCTTGAGAATACCCTGTCCCTGCTTTGTTTACTCTCTATTGTAGTAGGACAATCCAGTCATCAGTGGCCAATAGGTCATCATCAGTGGACGATAGGCCCTCTGTTGGCCACCAGTGCAAAATCTAGTAGTGTACTTTTGAAGCAAAATAGAGTTGGTCCTGAGGTGGAAATCAATGCAAATATTCTACTGTGCAATAGAGGCATTCAGCAATAGAAATAGTGACTTTTTTGGGTGGAAAGTCCATGCATGCATGAGCATCCCTCGTTTCTCGAGAAGGAATAATTAGTGTAGTTAATAATTTGGTTACTTTGTTTTGTAATTAATTAGTTAGCTAATTTTGTCTTGTAATAATTAGTTAGCTAGAATAGTTAATTAATTCGGTTTGTAATAATTAGTTAAGTAGTTTAGCTAATTTACTCATTTGGGTTTGTAATAGTTAGTTCATTTAGACCCTCTTTCGTGAGGGCGCAATGTTGTAATAACGTGTATGTCTTCCAACCCCACGTCTTTCTCTATTTTATTTAACTGCTTACGATGGTTAGATTAAGATATCATGTTTTATTTAGCATACTCCATGTTTGCATCCATTTGTATTGCATGCATTGAGACTCGGTTCATCATTCTAACTTGCATTGTTAGTTTAAATACTTTTTGAATACGTGCTTAGACAGGATGCTATTAAATTGATTCATATGCCATATTAGTAACCGAGCCTAGCAATTGCATATCGCATGTATTACATTAGTCATATTGCATAGTTAGAAATCATGCATTTTTCTAACTAGTTTCTCTTTTGGGCTTGGAGTACTAGGTGAGCCTTTACTCGCTTTAGCATATTGCATGAATGACGTTGCTACCATGTTTACCATGCTTGCCATGAGGCTAATTGCTAAGTGCTATAACTGTTTGAATGCTTGTGGATGAAGGCTGATTGCTTGAATTAGAATAATTTGAGTAATGTTCATATGCGATCACTTTTTCAAGTGGTACATATTCAAAACAATTTTGCAAACAAACATGAATCAAGCGTTCCAATTCTTGAAAAGTTAATCTATACTTGTGTGTGTGCACATCACATAGTAATGCTAGCCTAAAATCGGAACAAGAACATATAATGTAAATAAGATTCATATCATGATTAGTAGAGGTCGATCTTTGACCAAGCAAATGGGGGTGCTCAATTCATGACCTTCCCTCTCGTACCTAAGTTCCCGAGCCGAGCCAATCTTGGTGATGACGGACACGTGGCCTTGGCACGAGTCATGGGTTTCCTAAATTTCTCAAAAATTTTAGGTGGCGACTCTGTATCTGGCAAAGTAGTCTATTTTTGGCAATTTGATTCAAAATCGATTTTCTAAAAGATTTGTCGAATTGGGACTCTTTGGTGTTTATGTATTTCACATTGCACTTATGGAATCAAATTCAGAACCATGGGAGTCCGATACTGTAGGGCTTATTCGTTTTCCGAAAGGGGGTATGAAAAGTCGAGCTACAGTTTCTGGCAACTCTATTGGGGAAATTTGAGAGCTTGACTCGAAATTCATGATACGAAATTTTATCTACACTTATATGTTTCTTTACATTGCATTTGCATTGGTGTGTTTAAGTCACTATGTTTGCTATCTACTATTCCTAGACGATTTGCTGAAGGTTTTCCTAAAAGCTTGCCAAAAGGCTGACCGGTCACGGGCTCTGCCATGATGGGAACACAACCCTTGGATCTGGACTACCGCTATACCGTTTGATCCTTCTTTCACTTCTCGGTGTTAGGTGTGAGATGTATATTAGGTAGTCTTGCTGAGGTACTCTTCTGACCATTCGGCCTAGTTACATATCGAAAGCCATAGACACTGTTCCAAACTATGGCAGGATGCTCACCTGAAATACAAGATTGCATAAAAACCGCTTTGTTTGAATAGTGAACCCTAGTTCCTGACGAAACTAGGACAGGGTAACCTTACCCCCTCATAGGGGTGTTTTGGCTCTCACTTAACTGGTTGTGCTTTACAGTGAAACTGTGTAGGAATGTGCATATCAGTTATAAGTTTGGTATCCGTTTTTTTTTTGGGGGGGGCAGAATTCAATGTTGAGTACAGTTCTACAGCTTTGATTACATCTGTGTTGGTAACATCATCAGCTGAGGTGCTGTGTGGCTTCTGATTACTGCTTTGTTTTTGCTTTATTTCTTTTTGCTAGGTAGTTTATCACCATAGCTTCAGAAAGTTCGGATATCCCCCAAGTGCTCCGGACCTGTGTCAGAAGGCTTTTCAAAACCAGGGATCTTGTTAGAGGACAACCCATGTTTACTTCACTCCCACCGGTTGGGAGACGGAGGAGAGTCAGGTAGAGTTCACCGGTCTAGTTTTTACAGCAGTCACCCCTTAATTCACCTGCATCCAGTTAGGCTCAGGGACAGTCTTCTACTTCTAGTCCAGTACGATATTTCTCGCCTATTCTGATGGCATAGTATCCCTTAGTCAGTATGGAGGAATTAATACGTCACCTTCAGCAAACAGTTGAAACCCTACAGCAAGATGTTGCTCGTCAGGCCGAGGTCATAGCCTGTCAGGCTGAGGTAATAAACAGGTTACAACAACACCCACAGCCAGCAGTGGTTTCTGCATCCCATGCACCTTCTACTGGTATCCGAGCACCCGGAGCCATTACCTATACTGCTAATGTCCAAGAAAATCTGGGCAATCTGGCAGAGCCAATCCCAGCACAAGCCTCCAAAACACTTGTGTATCAAACTGAAGCTCCATTTGAGTTTGAGGTTGACCCAACTGTGCTTAAGGTCAACAAGTTGGAGAAGTTATTCAAGAGAGCACAAGGTGTTAATTCCATCCCGGACATAGAGGACGAGTACACTAATTTTGCAGTGACATTGCCAGATCGATTCAAAATGCCGCACATTGATCGATTTGACGACTCTGAAGATCCCATGGTTCATCTATGGCTGTTTTCAGACATCATCATGCGCGATGGGCACGACCAGACAAAAAGCTCTCTCTCTTTGGCGTACCATATGCGGTATAGCGACCATTTGGTATCTTGAAGTTAGGGATTACATTAGAATTGGGAGGAATTGGCCAAGGCCTCTATTCCTCAGTACTCGTATAGCACACAAATCAAGGTCACAACTCATGATCTTGAGGCACCGCACCAAGAGCTGAAGAAGGGCTTCTCAAAATTTGTGACGAGGTGGAGGGTTAAAGCTTCAATGATGACCACAAGGCGTTCCGAGAAAGATCAGATAAAGATGGTAGTCCGCAATCTGCACGGGAAGTTGTTGCCGAAACTGATCATCCTACCTTTGTTCACATTCACCGAGCTCCATGAGATGGGGGTGCAAATCTAAGACACCATGAAATAAGGGTTGATTACAGATGAGAAAGAGCAGGCAAAGAGACCTTTTGTGCGCAGTTCCAATACAACCACTAGTGGTAGCACAACTGCGAGGCCGTCATATGTGCGCGTTGTCACCACCACGACCAAGACTGCCAATCCCTTTGCCAACACAGCTCCATAAACTTCAACTAACCCTACTCGATCCCAGAGAACCTTTACCCAACTCTACATGACCCTATCTCAAGCCATGAAGGTGTTAGTTAAAAAAGGGCACCTCAAACCATTAGAGCCTCGCCCACTGTTTGATCCTCTTCCATCCAAACACAACCCAGCAAAATACTATCCATTTCACCAACATGGTCATGATATCGACCAATGCTTCTAGCTGCATCATGAGATTCAAGACCTCATTGACAACAAGGTGATTGCACCACCCCAGAAACCAAATGTGACTACAAACCCACTCCCGGCCCACAATCAAGTTTTCCCACCTCAAAATCTAAACCTAATCCATACATTGGCCATCCTCCTATGACCCCAGCGTATATATTACCCCTTCCCACCTACCAAAACTGACGTTGTTCATTCCTGAAAGCACAGATTTGTGCATGATGGACACGTCCGCACTTCAAGCTAAGCCTGTGGTGGTGACAGTTATAGTAGAAGGAAGGCAGACACTAGAGAAAGGTACAAGTCCATTGTCGGAGAGCTCTAAGGACTTGCCTTATGGGATGTACGATCCAAGATGCTACATTGTGATGATTGGTCAAATTAAGCCTAAATTGGTGTTGCCAACTTTGGTAAAGGTTAATGTGGTTAGGGCAGATGGCCCGAGCCAGGGGTTGGATGATTTGGCAGAACTCGAGCAGGATTTAGAAAACCTAGAGTTC
Organism: Camellia lanceoleosa; assembly: GCA_025200525.1. Lineage (NCBI taxonomy): Eukaryota > Viridiplantae > Streptophyta > Magnoliopsida > Ericales > Theaceae > Camellia > Camellia lanceoleosa. Next base: position 27,696,877 of record CM045769.1, on the reverse strand, counting down.
TTTGACGAGCAGGATCAAGGGGATGTGCAAATTGGTTGGTTCGACTTGAATGGATCAACGGACAACTCTAGATGGCTGAGTGATGAGCCGGACAAGGAGGAAGGAACTCAAATGACATCGGAAGAAAAGGAAGCAGGAATCGCTGTAGTGGCTAGAAAGGCGATGAAAAGGGAAAACTGCCGGAGAACGCCGACGTGGAAAATTCAGCTCAGGAACTGGGCGTTGGGAGTACTGTGGACACAAAATAGGAAGCTGCACTGAAGTAGTTTGAACAAGAGAGGGTTGAAGACAACGGATAGTAATCGCCCAACACCCCGTGGGATACTGTGATGTGAAAGTGATCTGACGTCGAACAACTGTTTGTCATTTCTTTGGCGTATGGTGGGATGATAACGATTTATATCTAGCCCACACCAATGAAGACTGGGTTGAGTCCCTTCCAGACAACACGTGATATGTAAAAGAAATAGATCACATGATGAGAAGTGGATGGTATTTTACGCCACCGCACTTAGATCAAGCTAAGGCATCTGGAAAAGACAGAGAGGTTAAGAGACAGAAAGAGAAGTAGCTGGAAGAAAAGGCAGTGTTATAGCAGCTTAAGAAAATCCAAGCTGACATCTTAATTTGGGGTCTTCTCATGGCCTCCCATGTACATTGACAGGCAGTACTGTCAGAAATGGACAAAGCTAAACTGTCCATTGACACTACCCCTGAATAGCTTGTGGGGTTGGTCTTCCCAGGTGGTGTCAGGCAACCCTAACCTTTTCTGACAAAGAACTACACCTAAAGGCTCAGCTTACAACAAACCATTGTACATATCTGTTGAGTGCAGGGAAAAATAGGTGCCAGTGGTGTTAATAGACATCGATTCGGCCATCAATGTCAGTCCTTCCCGCATAGCTTATGCAATCAGCCTTAGACCAACAGACTTTGTGCCCACAGCCCAAGTAATTTAGGTATATGATACTACGAGCAGGGAGGTAATGGGTACGGTGCAAATCAAGGTCCAAGTGGGCCTAGCTTAGCAAGATGTCGAGTTCCATGTCTTGGATGTGCCGGCCACCTTCAATTTACTACTAGGGAGGCTCTGGTTGCATCATGTGAAAGCTGTCTCCTCCACCCTCCACCAAATGTTGAAGTACCCTCACAAGAAAGGAGTAGTGATTATTTTCAGGAATTCATCTGTCCATCCCCTGCCAAAGGTAACTATGCCAGTGTTGGAGATCACTAATAGTGAGGAGGAAGTATTCCTCTTAGGGTTCACTCTGGCTAAAGCCCGGGTAGTGCAGACAATTCTAGCTGCTGATGAGGGCATGTATGTCAGCGCCCAGTCTATCTATTTCATGAACAAACTACAGCATGTGCCAGGAATGGGACTCAGAAGAAGCGGCTGGAAAGGCATCGTTGCATTAACAGACGTGCCGCATAATCCACATGCCTTTGGTCTGGGCTATGTATCCACCAAGAGGATTGGATCAGGAAAGAAGAAGAAATCAGAGGCAGAGCCAGGGCCAAGCAAATCCGAGAACACTATGAGCTCACCCACAGGCCTATCCAGGGAATGCTGAATGGCCACTTTGTTTGGGACGGAGAAAATTTTCCTTTTTGCGACTTTCCTGAGCCATGGATGAATTCCATGAAACAGTGTGTCCCCGGGTTTGAAATCTTCTTTGACCTACAGCTGCAAGATAGTGATACCGAGGAAAAGATTGAACCAAGTACTGAAGCTAAACAGAGCATGGAAATTGACTCAGACAACAGTGAACTTGGAGTAGGGGCAACACTGGCTTGTCTCCTTACAGATCCTACGGCTGTCTTAGAGAACTTTGGGGATAACCTTACCATCTCCATGATTGTGGAAGAACCAGGTGTGAACCCAACCAGCAGCATTTTGGATGCATCAGAGGCACCATCTCTTATCTAGCAGCTAGAGGAAGGCTATTTGTCTAGTTCTGAGTCGAGTGATGAGCTAGAATCTGATTCCACTGAGTCTGTGGAGTCGAGATCATATTCTGGTTCTTCTGAGTCTAGTATTCTCGGGGGTGGTAACCTGGATGCCAAGGTCTTGTTCGGGTCCTCTTTTTCTTTTTCTTTGAGTTGGTTGTAACTGCGGAGCCAGAACTTATGAATAAGAACGCTGCCGATTCTGAGTATTTCTCTATGCCGCTTATTTATTGTATTGACCAAGATTTTCATAATTTTAATGAAAATGAAGATGAAGGAATTCCTCTAGTTTTGAAAAACTTGATTAATCGAGAGGAGGAGAGGTTTGTTAAACCATATGCTGATTAAATCATTGCTATTAATGTGGGTACTGAGAAGGATCTGCGTTTGGTCTAGATCGGGTCCACGTTGTCTTCGGAGGAATGCGAGCGCTTAGTCATTTTGTTAAAAGATTTCAAAGATGTTTTCACGTGGTCCTACGAAGACATGCCTAGAATCGATCCTGAGATTGTACAGTATTGGATCTGTCATGACCCAAACCCGCCCCTAAAAGTTTGGTCCATGATCGGTCTGTACATAGGCCTCAAAACAAAATTTTAAAATAATATTTAACCATATACGGGGCCTTAGGCGGAAGCAATAACAATAAAAGACAACATCCATTGAGCTTGTGCATACATGATGGTTTAATTGGATTTAAGCATTTAAATACATTCCCAAAGTTATATATATAATCACAGAATTTGTATAGATCTCACACACTCTTACATAAGACTTAATAATTTATATGACTCCCAACACAAATTAAGCCCTCCACATGGAGACATACCTCGGTGACTTGGCAGACAGGCGAACCTTAGTACAACTCTAGTGTCAATCTCCGACGGCTCACCTACATAAATATTCATAAAAACGGAGTGAGCAAGGCTCAGTGAATAATAGCAATGTAAGGAGGTTAATTCATTGAGCATAGACTTAGAGAATGTAAATATGCATATCAAACTGTACACAGATTTATACATAATCATATTTTAGAACGGCCTCAGACCCACATGTAACACAGAATGGCCTCAGGCCCATATATATCTGAGCGTATCAGAAGCCCAGATATGATCAGATGGTCAGTAAGCCCGGAGATGAATCTGATTGGCTTTAAGCCCACAGATAATACATAACGGCTTTAAGCCCAGATATATCTGAATCGGCTATAAGCCCATATAATCTGAGAATGGTCAGAAGCCCAAATACAATATAGATCGGTATGGCCGGGTATATCTGGTCGACTATAAGCCGGATATATCTGAGAATGGCTATAAGCCCAGATACAATCTGGTCGGTGTAAGCCTAAGTATATCTGGTCGGCTATAAGCCCGGATATATCTGAGCGGCTTTAAGCCCAGATGTGATACAGAACGGCTTTAAGCCCAGACATGATACAGATTGGCTTTAAGCCCACAGATAATACAGAATGGCCTTAGGCCTAACATATTATGCAGAGCGGCCTCAGACCCAGATATCAACAGATTGGCTTCGGCCCATTATTAACAAAACAGAATGATTCCAGATACACAAAGATATCATTGTTCCATAATAAACATATGTTCCATTTGTTCATCATGAATTCAGATAGTTAACTTGCAGATAACAGAACGTCAGTATTAACTCTTAACAGTAAGCAAAACGTACTGCTACAGTACTATTACTCAATAGTGCACAAGGATTTCCCCATGGTTTATTACAAGTCGACATAGTTGTCTTGCGTATAACAGAACATTAATAATAACTATTAACAGAAGGCAAATGTATCACTGCATTAATAGGGACAGAACAATTCACATTATAACGGCCTCGGGCCCACGTCTGTCACTAGGGACAGAACGACCTTAGGTCCATATCAATGCCATTATTCAAGCATATCGATTAATTGAATCAAAGCATAACATCAATGGAATAGACCATTCATAAATAACAATACATAAATCATAATCTCAGCAAGTAAGTGAAACATATTGTTACACTACTATTACTCACAGTGATCGGCTCCCGGTAGTAATGGGACGATGTCCTCGTCTCGACCTACAAGTACAGTGCACAACACATGATATGAGATTATACTCGATCCTTTACTTATTCTCTTTGATCATTCAATCAATTAGCCATGGTGGTACCAAGCTCATTATTCCTTAATAAGTTATAATCCATGTCTCAGAAAACAGGAGAAATCGATGGGAAATGGTTTAGGTGAAGAAATGGTACAAAACTGGTTGACAGAAAGTGAATAGTCGTCACTAATTTGGGCATAACTATTTTTGTATTTAGAATTTGGGAGTGAGACTGTCACCATTGGAAACTAGACTTCTGGGGCTTGATTTTAGGCTCAAGAATCACTCAGAACAGAGCCCAGAGGCAAAAGATATGCTTATTCAAAGTTGGCTGAACAGAGCTGTCTCCCTTGCGTGCAGAAAGCGAGCCCTTTTATGAGGCGATTCTTGATCGAAAATGGCTGTAAAATTGGAACTTCTCATTTTCAAATTCAAACCTAAATTTCAAGTAAATCAAATCCCAAAACCCTTTAATACATGATAAATTTCACATTATTAATCTCCATCCAACATCATAACCTCAAAATATTACTCAATTCCCAAGCACAAGAAGACAAGAGCATAATATAGCCATGGTTGGGGTTCAAAGTTCACATCTTCCCTATCAATCCTTGATTTCATGGTAATTGATGCTTTAAACATAAGGATTCAAGATAGATGATCATACCTTAGTTCAATCTTTGTCTTTCTCTTAGCTTTCTTCAATTTCCCCCAAGTTTCCCATGGGTGATCTTTTTTTTCTTTCTTCAATTTCCTTCAAGCATCTTCAAAACCACCATGGATATTGAGGAGCTTGTCTCTCTTCTCTCTCTCCTTTTCACGGTTTCCCCTCTTCTTCCTTTAGATATTTTTAGGTTCCAAGAGATGAGTTCAACTCATGCCTCTCATATACATATACATTAAATATACACACATATAAGTTTAACACAATAGAAAGAGCCAAACGCGGCCTTACGAATCGCATTAAATCAAATTCCAATTAAACTTCCCAGATGACTCTCAAAATTGTACTGATCATAAATTTGTCCCCTGTTCTGGTTTCTAAAGCCTCTAAGGCCTTCAATTTGCAGTACCAAGTTAACCACGCAAACGTGCATTAACAAATCAGACAAATTAGATTTCCAATTAATTTTCCCAAATAGTTCTAAAAATTTTCATTAACACATCCAAGTACTCAATTGTGATTTCTGAACCCATAAAGGTCGGTAATTTCAATTTTAAAGCCGTGGCTCAACAGATAATTCCTCAATTTGAACAAATATCATTAAATTAAAATGCATTAACCCATAAGGCCATAAAGGTAATCTTAAAGGATTTTGGGGTCGTTACAGGATCCCTCTTGATCCTGAGACCCAACCCGTCAAGTAGAAGTTGCGTAGAATCCGTTCGGATTGGGTGTTGAAAATCAAGAAAGAGGTCACTAAGCAGATCGAGGCAAGTTTCTTGTTAGTATCTGAATATCCGACTTGGTTGGCCAATATCGTCCCAGTGCCAAAAAAGGATGGTAGAATCCGGGTATGTGTAGACTTTCGAGACTTGAACAAAGCTAGTCCGAAAGATGACTTTCATCTGTTGAATATTGATGAGTTAGTGGACTTCACTGCGGGCCACGCATTGCTATCCTTTATGGATGGGTTTTCTAGGTATAACCATATTCTGATGGCGCCCGAGGACAGAGAGAAGACCGCATTCACTACGCCGTGAGGTACCTACTACTACCAGGTTATGCCGTTTGGGTTGAAGAATGTCGGGGCTACTTATCAGAGGGCTGCAACCACTATTTTGCATGACATGATCCACAAAGAGGTCGAGGTGTATGTCGACGACATGATTGTCAAGTCCAAAGAAAGAGAGGGCCACTACACCGCCTTAAAGAAATTCTTTCAATAGATCAACGAATACAGATTGAGGTTAAACCTGCAAAAATGCACCCTCGGCGTAACAGCAAGGAAAATACTAGGCTTTTTGATCACACAAAGGGGCATCGAAGTAGATCCTTCAAAAATTAAGCCATCCTAGAAATGCCGCCACCAAGGACTGAAAAGGAAGTGCGAGACTTTCTGGGTAAAGTGCAATTCATAAGACGGTTTATTTCTAAATTAACCTTGACTTGTGAACCACTTTTTGGTCTCCTAAAGAAAGGGAATAAATTCCGATGGGATGATCAATGTCAATTTGCCTTTGAGCAGGTTAAGCAGTGCCTCCAGAATCCGCCTGTGTTGTCACCGCCAAAGATGGGAAGGCCTTTGATCCTGTATTTGTCAGTAACAGACACGACCATGGGATGTATGCTCACTCAGGAATCTAAAGATAGGGTGGAGAAAGCATTCTACTATTTGAGCAAGAAAATGCTAGATTATGAGACTCGCTATAATCCGCTGGAGAAAGCTTGCCTAACCTTGGTATGGGCTACCTGGAAATTGAGGCACTACTTGTTAGCTCACTTTGTAATCCTGGTTTCGAGATTAGACCCCATCAAGTATTTCTTTGAGAAACCAGCGCTTACGGGTAGGCTAGCCCGTTGGCTACTTCTCCTCTCCGAATTTGTTCTCAAATATGTCACCCGCAAGTCGGTCAAGGGAAGAGCTGTAGCGGAGTTCCTAGAAGACCACCCGGTAGAAGGAGATGAGGCGATGGAATACTTGTTCCCAAATGAAGCCATTTTGCAAGTTGAGGAGGAAACTTGGATAATTTAGCCTTCAAACTCCAGTTCAAGGTGTCCAATAATGAAGCAGAATATGAAGCGTGTATCACTAGTTTAGAAGCCGCCCTGGAACTAGGGGCAAAAAGATTGGATGTTATCGGGGACTTGAACTTAGTTGTTTCTCAAGCAAATGGAGACTGGAAAGTCAAAGAAGAAAATATAGTGACCCAGGTTTTTACCCCGACTTTCATTGTGTTCCGGACTCAGATTCTGTGATTGTATACTGTTGTCTATGTCTTGTTTCCTTCCTTTAACTCTTAGTATTTGAGTTTTGGATTATGTTGGGCGTGTTTGGAACAGGTTGGTTGTTTGTTGGTCTAGAATGTTGTTGCCCAGATTTTGGCTTCTATGCTCGAGTGAGGCTTCTTGTGCTTGAGTGAGCCTTGTGAAATTGTTTCTTCACTCGAGCGAGACTTCTTGCGCTCGAGCGTGCGTCTGCGTTGGTGGCAGACCTGAAGCTTTGCATTCTACGCTCAAACGACGCTTCGTGCGCTCGAATGAGGCGACCTTTTTGTGTCTGGTCGCTCGACCAAGAACACCTTCGCTCGAGTGAGCCTGGTGTATATCAATTAGCAGTAGTGCATTTTTAGGTCATTTTCAGTTGCCTCTTCACTCAAAAACCCTTGATCTAGAGCCTCTCTCTCTAGAAGTCACATTCTCTCTTTGATTTCTCAAAATCCATTGGGATTTAGGCCTAAGTTCTTCACCAAGGTTGGTTATCTCTTCGAGGGCTTCATTGTGTGCGGTGGAGATCGAGTTTCGGCACCGTAAATTTTGAGGTTCATCTCAAATTCTCTTCAACACTTGAGGTAGGGATTTTCTTTGAGTTATATATATTTTTGCAAGATCTAGATGATTTTTGAAATCATCCTTTGTTAAGCTTTGAAAAATTATTGTTGATTCAAGAAGATGAGTAATTTTTGAAAATGGGTTTATCTTCTAGTTCCTTTTAAAATAGAAATTTAGAGTTTTGACTATATTGATTGAAGAAAGACGATTTTGTTGAGGTTCCTTCAAATATTTTGGGGATGAGTAGTTTTGGTGAGAAAACCTAGAAATTTTGGGTTTCTATAAAAATATTGAAAATCTTTGGAAGATGTTGTTATATTTATTTTGTGTGCCAAAATAAATGATGTTAGAAAAATTATTTATTTATTTACATATAAATGACGTTTTCATGAAATATGGGAATTGTTGAGATTGCTTGAAATGTGGGAATTATGTTATCCCTTGAATGAATTGAAATAAGCGTATTTATTCATCTTGTGAAATTATATTGAAAGGAGAAATGGAAATTTTGATCACAATGGAAATATTGTGTGGAAGAATTGAAAATGGATAAAATGTTGCATCGCATTAATTGATACATTGGCATATCAAATCATTGATAATGAAGAGCTTTGAAATTTGATTTGAAAACTTGCATTGAGTAAGGAATGTTCAGAAACAAGTTTTCATGATTTGGTTTGGGGGTGAATACGATGGTAAGTCTTGAAAGGTAGTGTAAATGATAGGTGTCGAGCCTTCCAGTTAATACTGGTAAAAAAATGACAGATTATAGGTGTCGAGCCTTCCAGTCGATACTGGTAAAAATGACAGATTGGTAGTACTTATATAGTCTACTTGCAGACACAGACTTAGGGATTACCAGAGTTGTATTTACTGCCCCTTGAGTTAAATTGTTAAGCTTTGAACAATGAAAATTGCATGGCATCACTGAGCATGATGGTTTTCAAAAGATGAAAATGTGAATTATTTACAAAAAGGCATAGCATGGTAGATGCATTCATCTCTTGAGTTATGTATAAAATGTATATACTTTGTGAAGGATTTTCCTACTGGGCTTTATGCTCACCCTATGAAATTTTTGTGCAGAAAAAGACGTGGTGAATCCGCCTAACTGAGGGCTTGGAAATGTGTATGTTGAGAGCACAAGGTTCTCATTTGCTGTGATTCTATTTGTAAGCCAAGGGCTTTGTATGTTTGGGTTTGAATAACCGTTTTGTGTAACCGGGCTTAAGCCTTGGAAACTTGTAAACCCTTGGGGGTATTTATTTGCTTATTTACTTGTTGTCGGATTAATGTATTATCGCATGAGGAACTATTTACATTATGAAATGCAAGTGTGGAATTGTATGATTGGTTTTCCTTAAAAAGGGCCATGATTATTGTATTGTCATTTGGGTATGAAAATTGGGGCGTTACAGAAAAGATGAAGGTTTATCACCGGACCCTGGACGTTTTGATTCCTAGGTTTGAAAAGCTGACTTTCACGCATCTACTAAGAGAGAACAACAGGTTCACTGATACTTTAGCAACTCTATCTTCTATGGTAGACATCCCACTTGGATTCCGGATGCGTTTGATTATCATTGAGCAGAAATAAACGCTGGCTTATGAAACTATTGCCGCAATAGATGAAGCACAAGATAAAAACCCCTAGTACTACGATATTTGGAACTTCTTGGAAAAGGAGATTTATCCCCTAGGGGCAAATGCCAAGGACAAATGGGGAATACAGTGAATAACCGTCCAATTTATCATCTGCGAAGGTAAACTGTATAAAAGAGGTCATCTGGGAATGCACAAGTTGTGTGTGGAAGAAGAGGAATAAAAGCGCCTGATGGAGGCCATCTATCGAGGAGAGTGCGGAGCGCACATGAACAGAGTGATCCTAGCTCAGAAGATTCTCAATCAAGGTTACTACTGGTCCACCATGGAGGAGGATTGTATTGGTTTTGTTCGGCGATGCCACAAATGCCAAATTCATGCTAATCGCATGAATATCCCGCTGTCGAAACTGTACAACATGACTTCGCTATGGCCTTTCTCGGTCTGGGGAATTGACGTTATCAACGCAGTCCAAAAGGATTGAATGGGCATGAATATATCTTGGTGGCAATTGATTACTTTACAAAGTGGGTGGAAGCTCAGTCCTATGCAGTGTTGAAAGCATCGCATGTGGCCAAGTTCATCATAAACAATATCATTTGTCGGTACGGAGTCCCAAATGAGATCATATAAGATAATGGCTCCCACTTCAAGAAAGAGGTGATAGACTTGCTGGAAAAATACAATGTGGCTTTCCATAAGTCATCTACGTACATGCCGTAAACCAATGGAGCCATTGAAGCCACCAACAAGAACATCAAGAATATCTTGCAGAAGATGGTTGAGACCTACAGGGACTGGCCAGATAAATTACCATTCGCACTCTGGGGCTATAGAACTTCAATCCGGATGTCTACAAGGGCAACTCCTTATTCTCCCATCTACAGGATGGAAGCCATTTTGCCAATTGAAATAGAAGTCTCGTCGTTGCGAGTTATGGCTGAGTGTCAGATAGCACAAGCATACTAGCAACAGACCAGATTTGAGGAGTTGATGATGTTTGATGAGAGAAGACTGAAAGCATTGTATCATATTCAGGGCTATGAATGCAAAATTGCTAGGGCTTTTAACAAGAATGTTAAGTCCTGAAACCTTAAGGAGGGAGATATGGTGCTGAAAGACAACTGAGCTCCCATTCATGACCCTAAGGGCAAGTTCAGACCCAATTGGACTGGTCCCTACATCATCAAAGTTATCTGGTCAGGTGGAACTATTATTCTCATTGTCACGACCCAAACCCGCCCCCATGGGTTAAGGACATAACCAGCTAGTAATCCTGAGATTACCTACGGCCTTAATCCAAATCAAACATAACTCATCAGAGCAAAGGGGCCAAACAAAAGCAAAATTTAGAACTTTGTCCATAGAGCTGTGCTTACATGGCATGTCATAATAGACCATACATATACATATTAATAACTTACATCAGAAAATACAATAACATAAAGTTCTGTACAGACAAGATTACTCAAGTCTAGGTCAGCCAATCAAAACTATATGCAAACATATCCAAAGTCCTCGCCAACATGACAAAATAAAACAGGATAGCAAAGGGGCGAAGACGAGTCTCGTGCGTGAGATGTAAGGGCTGACTCTTTAAAACCTTGGTTGTTCCACACAAACTTCACTGAGGCTGGGTTTGGACCTCCCTTAGCTCACCTACAGACACATGAATGAGCGTGAGCAAAAGCCCAGTGAATAATATCAAATAAAGAAGTTACACAAACAGTATTTAAAACAACGTGCTTCAAACGGCCTTGGGCCCAATTCATGTTTCTATCTACATATATATAAATATAGGTTGAGTGATTGCGGTCCCAAACACATCATACGGCCTCAGGCCCAATTCATTCATATCATTCATGTCAAACTGGCCTTTGGCCCATTCATACTTTCGTTCATGTCAAACTGGCCTTTGGCCCATTCATTCATGTCAAACTGGCCTTTGGCCCATTCATTTATGTCGAACTGGCCTTTGGCCCATTCATTCATGTCAAACTGGCCTTTGGCTCATTCATTCATGTCGAACTGGCCTTTGGCCCATTCATTCATGTCAAACTGGCCTTTGGCCCATTCATACTTTCATTCATGTCAAACTAGCCTTTGGTCCATTCGTTCATATCAAACTGGCCTTCGGCCCATTCGTACTTTCATTCATGTCAAACTGGCCTTCGGCCCATTCACTTATAGCAAACGGCCTTAGGCCCAACCATATGGCATAGCAAACATTTGTCCACAATTCAAATCAACAAACTCATAAGCTTATAGAGAGATAAGTAATTGGACAAATGACATATTTCAAAATATCTTTATTAAGATATTACTCACAGTGATCGGCTAGTTGATTTTCCCTGGAGCTCGACCCTACACATCACATAACACATATGGATCACAAATAGTTCAATCTGTTCTTAATTCACACATTCCTTTTTAGGCATCATTCTTATCCTTTTAATTCCTTCATAATGCTCAATGCATGCCTAAGAGTGCTTAGAAGTGAAAGAGAACAGAAAACGAAACACAGAACGCATTTTCAAAATTTCAGAAACAGGGATCCCTACTCGAGCATGGACTTCCCCGCTTGAGCGGACCCATGAGGTCTGCAAAAGTACTAGTTACATCAAATTTACGCTCGAGCATGAAGTCAGGAGCCCGAGCTGAAGGTCAGTCTACATAGCTCCCCATTCGAGCGTGAACTTTCCCGCTCGAGCGGACATCATGTTTGCAAAATATACTGGGAGCGCGTATTTTACGCTCGTGCGGCGGTTTCTCCGCTTGAGCGGACATCAAAATTTCTAGATTTTCCAAAACTTGTTCTTGAGCTCAAACTTGATATTCAAAGACTCTAAACACATGATTTTGGCCCAAACTTCACATATACATGTATCAACATGATCCAACACCAAATTTATTACATTATGAAGCTCAATTTCACAAATTAATCAGATGCATGTCTCAATTTACACCAAACTCATTTCCAACATAACAAATTCATGCATTTAACACTCCTACACTTATGAATTGTACATGCATGTGATACATAACCCTCATTCTCAACTTAGATGATGAAGAGATGGTCACAAATATGAGCTTTAACTAAAATCTCACATGGATTATAGCTTTTGTGCTCAAATATGCAAATTCAAAGCAATTTCTCACATGCATGTGCATATTGACCTCCAATTCAACAAAGCCAACTCAATTTTACCATAACCATTTAATTTATGTTCTTGATCATTATACAACCTTGAATTCACAAAATTACAATTTAAAATCTATGAATTTACTTACCTAGAGGCTTTAATTCTCACAATTGTGGTCAAACCTTGCACCTAGCCTTCCCAATTCACAAATCTAGAGCCAAAATGCACAAAGATGGCTCATCTCTCTCTCAAAGTCGGTTCTCTCTTTTCTTAGAGTTGAAATCAGCCACATATGGAAATAAAGAGAGAAATTGAGTGAAAGTGGCCCACTTATAAATCTTACTCAAACACATTATTTTAATATTGAACAATTGAGAACCAACCCATTAATTTAATCTAATTACTTTGATCCAAATCAATTTTCAATTAAATTTCACCGTAGGCTCTAAAAATTACGCCAATCACAATGGCGCAGTCAATTTTGGGTTCTACGCCCGATAGGGCCTTCAATTCAAATTCCAAAGTAGATAATCAAATAGATATTCCTACGGTGAACAGATAGAAATTCAAAACCACATATTTTCACATAAATGGCACACATAATCATATCAAACACATAATCACATTCATAATAAGGACCAATTAGCACAATACGGAACAAGATTATCACAATCTTCCCCCCTTTAGGAAGTTTGGTCCTCCAAACTTATTTTACCTTCATTGGGAAACAAATGTGGATAGCGTAGTCGCATTTCCTCTTCTTTTTCCCACGTGGCATCCGTCCCATAGTGTTCTTTCTATTCCACTTTCACCATTGGGATGGACTTGCTTCTCAATTGTTTCACCTGCCGGTCAATGATTCATTCCGACTACTTAGCATATCCATATTTTCACCAACCTCATATTCGAGAGGTCTCCTTCGTACATCAGCATAATTCTTTTGTCAGTCCTGAGCTGTTTTGAGCCTTTGTTGAATAATTTTGATGTTCTCAGAAGTGTCTTGTACAATCTCAGGCCCAAGCAAAGCTCTATCCCCGACTTCTGTCCAACAAATCGGTGATCTACACCTTCTACCATACAAAGCCTCGTATAGTGCCATACTGATGCTGGAGTGGAAGCTGTTATTGTATGCAAACTCTGCTAGTGGCAAATAGTCTTCCCAACTCCCCTGAAAATCTAAAGCACACATTCGAAGCATATCTTCTAAAGTCTGTATTGTTCGTTCTGATTGCCCATCTGTCTGTGAATGGAATGCAGTACTGAACCTTAGTTCTGTCCCCATAGCTTCCTGCAAACTCTTCCACAATCTAGATAAGAATTTCGGACCTCTATCTGACACAATAGATACCGGAACTCCGTGTAAAAGGATAATCTCATCAACATATATTGTAGCCAATCTATAAGCATTAAATGTAGTTCTAACTGGTAGAAAATGTGCAGATTTAATCAGTCTATCAACTACAACCCAAATAGAATCCATGCCTCGAGAAATCCGAGGCTCGAGGTAGGCCAACAACAAAATCCATAGTCACATGCTCCCACTTCCATTCAGGAATAGGGAGAGGTTGAAGTAGACCGCCTGGTTTCTGATGTTCAGCTTTAACTTGCTGACATTGAAGATATTTGGACACATATTCTGCAATCTCTTTCTTCATTTTAGGCCACCAATAGCTTTGTTTCAAACCCCGACACATTTTATTGTTGCCCGGATGCATAGCAAACACTGATTTGTGGGCTTCATCTAAAACCCTTTTCTTTAGTTCCGGAATATCTGGGATGCACATTCGGTTCCGAAATCTCAACACTTTGCCTTCAAGGCTGAACTCTGCTTTCGAACTTGTCTCAAATTCATCAATGACTTTCTTGAGGAATTCATCATCTTTCTGTTTCTGTTTAATTTCATTAATGATTGCCGGTTTGGCTATAATAGCGGCTATCAATCCGCCCTGTTCACACATTACCACTTCAATTTCAAACTTCTCAAAATCTTGCAAGATCTCTTTCTTCTAAGTAAGCAAACAAGCCATACTCCCTGTTGATTTTCTGCTCAAGGCATCAGCAACTGTATTAGCTTTCCCGGGGTGATACTGAATCTCAAGATCATAGTCTTTTATCAGTTCAAGCCATCTCCTCTGTCGCATGTTCAACTCCTTCTACGTAAAGAAGTATTTTAGACTTTTGTGATTCGTGTAGACTCCACATTTTGCCCCATACAAACAATGCCGCTAGATTTTCAAAGCAAAAACAACTGCGGCTAATTCTAAATCATGTGTTGGGTAGTTCTTCTCGTGTGGTCTCAACTGTCGAGAGGCGTAAGTAATAACCTTTCTGTTCTGCATTAGCACACAATCCAAACCTTTATAAGATGCATCACTGTAAATTACAAAGTTTTCCATACCTGTGGGCAATGTCAATACTGGTGCAGTGGTCAGTCTTCTCTTTAGTTCATGAAAGGCAGATTCTCTTTCGTCATTCCATTCAACTCGTTGCCCTTTGCGTGTCAGTTGGGTAAGAGGTACAACTATTTTTGAGAAATCCTTCACAAATCTCCTGTAATACTCGGCTAAACCCATGAAACTGCGGACTGCTGTCACATTAGTCGGTGTAGGCCAATTCACAATTGCCTCTATTTTCTGTGGGTCCACTGAAATCCCCTCTTTGTTGATAACATGCCCTAAGAAAACAACTTCATCCAACCAAAACTCACATTTCTTCAGTTTAGCAAATAATTTCCTTTCCCTAAGTATTTGCAAGACAGTTCTCAAATGATGTTCATGTTCAAGTCTATTCTTGGAGTATATCAAAATGTCATCGATAAAATCCACAACAAATTCGTCAAGGTAGCTTTTAAAAATTCAGTTCATTAAGTCCATAAATGCTACCAGAGCATTAGTCACTCCAAATGGCATAACAAGAAATTCAAAATGACCATACCTCGTTCTGAATGAGGTTTTCTAAACATCTTCTGCCTTTACTTTCAACTGGTGGTACCCAGATCTCAAATCGATTTTGGAAAAGACTAGTGATCCTTGCAACAGGTCAAACAGGTCGTCACTATGAGGTAAGGGATATTTATTCTTTATTGTTACCTTCTTCAGTTCTCGATAGTCAATACACAAACGTAGGGTTCTATCTTTCTTTTTCACAAAAAACACAGGTGCACCCCATGGCGAAGTGCTAGGTCGGATAAACCCTTTGTTAAGTAGGTCTTGCAACTATTTTTTCAATTCTTTCATTTCGGCAGTAGCCATTATGTAGGGAGTTTTAGAAATAGGCTGGGTGTCTGGCATAATCTCAATTGTAAACTCTATCTCCCTGTCTACCAATTCCCCTAGTAATTCATTTGGAAACACATCTGGAAATTCTCTAGCAACGAGGATATTATTCAATTCAACATTTACAGATTGTTCAGACAATACATAACACAAATAACCCTGGCACCCTTTCCTGATCAGTTTACATTCCTTCACTGTAGATATTAAATAAGGTGGAGGTACTACCCCGTTACCCACAAACACAATTTCTTCCTGTTCTAGTGGTCTAAACACAACCCGTTTTGTCACACAATCAATGGTGGCATAATATTTGGTTAACCAATCCATGCCCAGAATTATATCAAAGTGCCTAAAGTTCAAGGGTAACAAGTCCACATATAGCATGGCATTCCCAACACACATGTCACAAAAATGATATACAGGTTCACACAATACAGATTCCCCGGACGGAGTAGATACACATAGTAGATATGGCAATAATTCTAGAGGTCTACTTAGTCTAGATGCAAATGCACATGTCACAAAAGAGTGTGTTAATCCGGAGTCAATTAACACAAAAGCATCCTGATTACATATAGAAATAGTACCTGAGACAACTACGTTGGCATTCCATGTATCGCCTGGAACAAGCGCAAAAACTCTTCCTTGTCTCACGGTATCTCCGGTGGTAGTAGGTTTCACAGTATTTTCCAGCTACGGGATCAATGCAGTGGAACTAGCAGCTAGCCTCCCACTATTCTGTTTACAATCTCGGGCCATGTGCCCTTGTTTACCACATTTGAAACAGGCTCCCGACACACGGTAACAAACCCCACGGTGCCTCTTGCTACAAATATTGCACATATGAGATGTATCTCGGGAAGAATTCAAAGTACTTGAGGAGCCCGTGTTTTGCTTTTTCAGAAATTTCTTCTTTGAAAAGAAGCCCTGCCTTTTGTTGCCTTTCCAGTCAATTGTTGACTTAGCCTGTCTAGCTATGTTAGCTTTAGATATTATGGCCCGATCTAGCACCCCAATATAGGTTTCCAGCTTCAAGACATTCACCCTTTCTAAAATGTCACTTCGAAACCCACCTTCAAAATGCCTCGCTTTCTTATAATCAGTATCAATCACATGTGGTGCAAACCTGGCCAATTCAGTGAATTTGGCCTCATACTCAGCTACATTCATACTGTCTTGACAGTGAATTTGGCCAATACTTTCCTATCCCGGACACATTGTGGAAAGTACTTATCATAGAAAATTTCCAAAAATTTGGTCCAGTCAACATCCTTGTGATTTTCACGCGTTAACATCTACCATCTTCTTGCTTCATCTTCTAGCATAAAGGTGGTTGGAAGCACTTTCTGTGTCTCCGAGCAAGGGAACACTTCAAATAGCTTTTCAATGTCGAGGACCCATCTTCGGCTTTCAACGGATCTAATCCCCCATGGAACTGTGGTGGTTTCATTTTCTTAAACTCTTTGGTGAGAGCTATTATCCGATCATCATTCTGATTATCTGGCACGGGTAGTGCCGGAGGTGGAGGTGGAGGATGTTGCTGCTGCTACTGTTGTTGCCACTCTTGTTGTTGCCTCAATGTTTCTACCATTTCCTGAATCAATCTTTCCATTCTGGTAGTAGAAGACTCCTCTATCTCATCACCTCTTGTTCTCACCATTTGATTAAACTTACATTATACTTTGTACAAAAGGTTCACAAGTATGCATATACTAGAAAGCATACATATTCAAATAATTTGTAATGCAAGCAAATCACAAACTTATAGCACATAATTGTTCAAATCAAAACATGTAGGCATATTCCCGATGCTTCCAAATTCATACTTATCAAATAAATGCATCCCAGATCTTTTCTAGACACTTATTGCTCTTTTGGACAAGTGTGTGAGTTATTAACTCGTTCTCTAATACCACTTTGTCACGATCCAAACCCACCCCCATGGGTGAAGGACATGACTGGCCAGTAATCCTGAGATTACCTACGGCCTCAATCCAAATCAGACATAACTCATCAGCGTAAAGGGGCCAAATGGAAGCAAAATTTAGAACTTTGTCCATAGAGCTGTGCTTACATGGCACGTCATAATAAACCATACATATACATATTAATAACTCACATCAAAAAATACAATAACATAAAGTTCTGTATAGACAGGATTACTCAAGTCTAGGTTAGCCAATCAAAACTATATACAAATGTATCCAAAGTCCTCGCCAACATGACAAAATAAAACAGGATAGCAAAAAGGCGAAGACGAGTCTCGTGCGTGAGACGTAAGGGCTGACTCTTTAAAACCTTGGTTGTTCCACACAAACTTCACTGAGGCTGGGTTTGGACCTCTCTTGGCTCACCTACAGACACATGAATGAGCGTGCGCGAAAGCCCAGTAAATAATATTAAATAAAGAAGTTACACAAACAGTATTTAGAACAACGTGCTTCAAAAGGCCTTGGGCCCAATTCGTATTTCTATCTACATATATATAAATATAGGTCGAGTGATTGCGGTCCCAAACACATCATATGGCCTCAGGCCCAATTCTTTCATATCATTCATGTCAAACTGGCCTTTGGCCCATTCATTCATGTCGAACTGGCCTTTGGCCCATTTATTCATGTCGAACTGGCTTTTGGTCCGTTCATTCATGTCAAACTGGCCTTTGGCGCATTCATACTTTCATTCATGTCAAACTGGCCTTTAGCCCATTCATTCATGTCGAACTGGCCTTTGGCCTATTCATTCATGTCGAACTGGCCTTTGACCCAATCATTCATGTTAAACTGGCCTTTGGCCCATTCATACTTTCATTCATGTCAAACTAGCCTTTGGCCTATTCGTTCATATCAAACTGGCCTTCGGCCCATTCGTACTTTCATTCGTGTCAAATTGGCCTTTGGCCCATTCATCCTTTCATGTCAAACTGGCATATTTCAAAATATCTTTATTAAGATATTACTCACAGTGATCAGCTGGTTGATTTGCCCTGGAGCTTGACCCTACACATAACATAACACATATGGGTCACAAACAGTTCAATCCGTTCTTAATTCGCATATTCCTCTTTAGGCTTCATTCTTATCCTTTTAATTCATTCATAATGCTCAATGCATGCCTAAGAGTGCTTAGAAGTGAAAGAGAACGGAAAACGAAACACAGAACACATTTTCAAAATTTCAAAAACAGGGGTCCCCTTTCGAGCGTGATTTCCCTGCTCGAACGGACCCACGAGGTCTGCAAAAGTACTAGTTACATCAAATTTACGCTTGAGCGTGAAGTCGGGCGCTCGAGTTGAAGGTCAGTCTACATAGTTCCCCGCTCGAGCCTGAACTTCTCCGTTCGAGCGGACATCATGTCTGCAAAATATACTGGGAACTCGTATTTTACGATCAAGCGGCGATTTCCCCGCTCGAGCAGACATCAAAATTTCTGGATTTTCCAGAACTTGTTCTTGAGCTCAAACTTGATATTCAAAGAGTCTAAACACATGATTTTGGCTCAAACTCCACATATACATGTATCAACATGATCTAATACCAAATTTATTACATTATGAAGCTCAATTTCACAAATTAATCACATGCACGTCCCAATTTACACCAAACTCATTTCCAACATAACAAATTTATGCATTCAACACTCCTACTCTTATGAATTGTACATGCATATGATACATAACCCTCATTCTCAACTTAGATGATGAAGAGATGGTCACAAATATGAGCTTTAACTAAAATCTCACATGGATTATACATTTTGTGCTCAAACATGCAAATTCAAAGCAATTTCTCACATGCATGTGCATATTGACCTCCAATTCAACAAACCAACTTAATTTTACCATAACCAATTTAATTCATGTTCTTGATCATTATACAACCTTGAATTCACAAAATTACAATTTAAAATCCATGAATTTACTTACCTAGAGGCTTTAATTCTCACAATTGTGGTCAAACCTTGCACCTAGCCTTCCCAATTCACAAATCTAGAGCCAAAATGCACAAAGATGGCTCCTCTCCCTCTCAAAGCCGGTTCTCTCTTTTCTTAGGGTTGAAATCAGCCAAATATTGAAATAAAGAGAGAAATTGAGTGAAAGTGGCCCACTTATAAATCTTACTCAAACACATTATTCTAATATTGATCAATTGAGCACCAATCCATTAATTTAATCTAATTACATTGATTCGAATCAATTTTTAATTGAATTTCACCGTAGGCTCTAAAAATTACGCCAATCACAATGGCGCAGTCAATTTCGGGTTCTGCGGCCGATAGGGCCTTCAATTCAAATTCCAAAGCAGATAATCAAACAGATATTCCTACAGTGAACAGATAGAAATTCAAAATCACATATTTTCACATAAATGGCACACAGAATCATATCAAACACATAATCACATTCATAATAAAGACCAATTAGCACAATATGGAATAGGGTTATCACACTCATGGACTTAGATGATCTGGAATTTTCACAACCGATCAATATGGACAAGTTAAAGAAATACTATCCCTGAGAGGCTCGCTAGATTGAAAATCCAGAAGGAAGACCTAGGCAAAAGTTAGAGCATGAAAAATTAGAAATAAAGAAAAACTGAGCTCACAAGGTTGAAAACCCTAAAGGGCGACTTTGGCAAAAGTTAGAGCGCAAAAAGAGAGAGTTAATACTCGAGTGAGCCTCAACCGAACTATGTAAGCCTAATTTCCATTTTTGGGATACGTAGGCAACTTCACCCTGAAGTTTGGCCGTAACTACCTCCAACTCAACTGTCTTGTCCATGTGTTTGATCAGGTTATCTTTGTCTGTTCTTTATTTGAGAGTTCGGTTGTGATCTTTATTCTGGAAAGAAGAGCTTGTTATAATGCAGAACAATGTATGCAATCAAGGGGCATTTATGATCTTTTGATTCAGGGTTGTACATCTTGAGGATTGATTCCGTGCGTGTCAGCTAGTGATCCTTTTCAAAAATGGTTTTGGAAAGTTTTAATAAAATTTGATTTTGTTCAAAATTTTACCTTTTACAACTTAGACCATCTTTGGACAAAAAGGAAAAATTTTAGTGCTCACAACTTTAATTCCATTGATTTCAATATAAAGTTCTCCAACTCTCTGATACAAATCAAAGTTGCTTTTATTACATCAAAAAAACTTGGAAAGAAAGGTCAAAGCAATAAACTAGGGGCACAGATGAGTCAGGTGCTTCTACGTCCTCTGCTCATGCTTGCAGAAGCTTTTGAAGCCAAAGTGGGCTCGGTTTGTGCCTCATCCTCGAGCCAAGCGAAACACTCACTAGAAAGGGCATAATTGAAACTAGTGGCAGGGGCCAGAAGCTCGCTCATCCTCCAAGCAATGAGGTACCTAGGCAACTGTGAACCACAAATAGGAAATGAAACTGGATATTCTACTCCCTCCTCTGGGCGGGTTTGATCATGCCCGAACTGACATCTTAACTGAAAAGGGATGTAAAACACACAATGCATGAGGCTAATTAACTGTATACCAGCTTATCGAGCCATGCTGTAACTCATCTCGGTCAGATTAAGCCAGGGGCAACACCAAGTTATGTCAGCAGCAGACTTACTACACATCCAGTTGCACCAACATCCCTCGTTGGGGAAATCCATTGGTTAGTGGCAGAAGAAATAACCTCAAGCTGAGTACTCAGGGCAAGAATCCACTACCTTCAGCTTATTCATAAGCCACACCTGGGAAGGGATGAAAGAAAAGAAAGATTAAAAAATAGAGAGATGTATGTTGAGAGAAAAGTAAGAAAAGGGCTTTGAGAGAAATAAAGAGCATGAGTGCCGAGTGATGTAAGAAACACATATGAGAAATGGTGGAAAACAATACCTAAAGAAGTAGCGGACTTCCCGTGAATCTGGTAGTCTCTCGCCGATGAAAGGCATCTAAACCCATCAAGGTCTCACCCAGCGCCAAACCAATGCAACTGTTGCCTTCTTTTAGGCCTTGGGCTACTTCAATCAACCGAATGCTGATCCGCCGAAACTAAAGGCAAGAAGGAAATATGCAAGCATACATAAGCAGAAGGCATGTTCCCGAAAACTCTGCCAAGGAATGTCGCCTCTGTCAGCTATATCGGAAAATCGATGAATCAAGCTGGGTATGTCTAGCTCTCCATTGTCGGCCAAAGATCGAGCCTCATGTAAAGTGAGCCCACACATACTTCCAAAAGCTTGGGCGTGTCCAAAACGGGGCTGAGGCATGATTTCCTCATCGCGCTGGGATTCCATTAGTGCCTGAAATTCTTCAAGTGTCGGACATATTTCTTGTCCCCCGAAGTGAAAGACATGTGTAATTAGATCCCAGCATTGGGCCGCAACATGGAGGAACGGAAAACAAAGTGAAGTACGGCTCAACGGAAAAAGTGCATTTATGTCGAAATCCCAGAAATTTACCTTCTCCATGCGGTCTAAAGCAGCTATCCAATTCGTGAGCTTCTTGGCAAGGAATATCTCCATTTGTGGAAGAAATTGCAGTTAAAGTGAGGTTCTGGATAAGAAATCACGAAGTAGAACCTTTTGTAAAAGATAATGCTATGAGTGGAAGCCAGCTGTCAACAATCTGGAGGTTACACACACTGGTGGCGGACAACTTCTCTTTGTGGTTGGCAGTCCCTCTTTCTGGCCTGTTGTCCACCTATGTACTGGGAAGTGTTGGCAGCATGTGTTTTGTCTCGATCTTTGAGTCTTGTTTTGAGTCTTTTTGGTTTTAGCAAGTTTGTTTATTTGTATTCAAATTGTTTTTTTTTTTTTTTTTGTTTATCGAGTTGTATTTTGTATTTTGGTGGTTAGTCGGCTCATTACTCAATTAAGAACATTATTTCAATCAAGCACTCTCTTGGCCAATTCAATTCCATGTCCATTTCCTGCAAATATGGTGCTCATGATGCAAAAATGGCAACACTTTTCATAAAAAATAAAAAAAAAAAAAAAAAAAAAACTGTGAAGTTTTATTCCAATCATGGTTTTTACAAAAGAGATGTACAAGTTTCAAAAGCGAAATAAACCTATCTGAAGCTATACATGTGCTAATGCTACCAACCAAAAAAAAAAAAAAGAAACTAAACAAAAAAAAGTACAAAAAAATAAATAACAATAAAATCAGCGCCAGTCTTCTTAGGATCGGGATGCCCTCTTCGTTCTCTTCCTCGTAGAGGAGGACTCGAGAGCACAATCTCCGTCGGCACCGCTATCAGAATCAGACTTTGAACCAGAGCCAGTATCATCTCCTCTCCCTACCTCAGAGTCCGCCTCAACATCACCTTCACTCTCGGATCCTGAGCCAGCATCATCATCTCCACTCTCAGATGACTCAGAATGCCGACTCACTACCTCCTTTGAGTCACTAGTCTCAGCATCATCATCGCTCAAAATGGGCTCTGAGGGACTGCTCTGACCTCGGTTGCCCCTATCTCTGCCTCAACCGCGAAACACATTTCGGCCATAAGCTAGGGCTTGTCTCTCTCTCCTTCCTACTGTTGGAGGAGGTGCTGCTGGTGCTGCTACCACTACTGGTGCCATCGATGCAGATGAAACCTGAAAAAAATAAAAAAAATAAAATAAAATTGCCAACATATCAGCTACAGTGTGTGTATCAAGATGCAAGCATAGTATGTATAATAAGTAGTATGAAGAAATCAGATACAATATGAGTACAGTGTGCCAATGTAGTGTATCAGTGCAGCTTGGGAAATACTATGGTTGAAATGCCAGTGTATCAATGGAAATATGATAGCATGAAGTGCAAATAGAGTTAGTAAGAAAATGCACGCTGAACTAAAGGAATTTACCTGGATACAATGGAGACCAAGCAACATCTCCCTCCTTTGCACCATACCTATCAGAGAAGCCACCAGCTCGAGGAGGCTCCCCGTATACCATATAAAAGCTTGCAAGTTCATTTAGGTGATCAATGTCTGGGATAAACATATCTGAAATGAAATGTGGGATGCAAATTGTAAAGTGTGGTCCATACTTGGGACGAGCCTCGAACTCCAACAAACTCGTGCCCTGCTGCCGGCTCGATCGGAATTTGGTAAGCAGTCCCAGTAAGCCGCCAGCATGTGAGCGCGGTGAGAAACTCTGGCCAACAGATAGTCTGCTCAACAGGGAGAGCCCCTCAAGTATGGGCCCTAGTCGCCTGAGTCGCCTCGCTCACCACAGGAGCCCCTGCTACCTCACCTGTATGAGCACTCGTCAAAGGAGGCATAAGGTGGGTCTGAATAAACGTCGTGCAATCGCCCTCTCCTTTGAAGAAGTCAATGTCTAGGCTTACCTTGAACTGAATGACTGCGTCAACAGATACGCTATTAGTTGTCCTCATAGACTCTAGGGATGGCATCGGAATGACTGGATCAAGCAAGCCCACAGTCTGGCGTATGAATCTCTCGCTCAAAAACAAAGCCCGATAGACTGGGCCCTCCAACAGAATCTGAAAGTGCGATGTACCCTAAGCTCCTACGTACTCGTCTCTCACCCCGGCCAGCATCATAGCCCAGGGTTGCCACGTGATCTGCAAACATGGGATGTATAGATTGTTAGTCACTGTTACTTGCCAAAGTGTGAATCAGAACAATTGTAAAGAAAAAATGACTGTGTTTCAGGTTACCTCGTGGGTGGCCACTATATCAAAGTAATGGCAAAAGAAGGCGAAAGTCTCATGACTCTGGCGTTGACATCGACCACCGTATCGTCTCGAGTAAGGAAGCACAAAAGGGATTTCCTTTATAGGCTCTAAAGCGAGGGCTGAAAAATACGCGTAAACCCACAACTACAAGGAAAAGACAGCGATGTGATCAACGACATGAATAAATACAGAAAATACAAAGTAGAAAGCACAAAGCATGAGCATATACAGAAAGTGCAAAGCAGAAAGCATAGGTGTTGAACAAATATAAAACAGAAAATGTGAAGCAGAAAATGGAAAGTGCAAAGAGGGAACTGAAATGCATACCTCCCAGGCTCGCCAGTAGCCTCCGATCCACTCTCCCCTTATGCGCGAGGTAGAGCTCATATAGCCGTATAGGGTGGCGAGACCAGCTTCGCCCCAGTCATAGAATAGCACCTGGGGAAAGGTTACCAGGGCGCTCAACAGATATAAACCCATGGTGTTCCACCTGTTCGAAAACAAGGTGGTACCGAGGACAAACATTAGGAAGCCCCGGGCATACTGCTCCATCTCCTCCAGCATCTCGAGCTCACTCCCATGGAACTGCTCGGCAAACCAACTGTATCTCACCATGGCTGGCCATACAAAGGTGGGCGCGCTCCCAACAGATCGATTCAAATAGCCTCCTACTCATCCATATCTGTGTCAAAGGGGATCGGTTCACCCCCTACTCCTAGCCATGTGATCATGGCGAAGCCATAAGGAGTCATCATCATCTCCCCGGCAATAGAGAGGTGGACACAGTTGGTGGTGTCCGACCACCTCTCTACTAGCGCTCCTAGAAGGGGGCAGCTTGCTATGACGAGTGTTAGTCCGAAGCAGAAAAGGCCAAAGCTAGTCTCATCAACGATGCTGCGAACTCCAGCAGGGAGCTCATCGTACCAATCCCTCGTCGTCGTCGCTTTGTAACGCCTATAGGCACGGGAGTCTGCTTATGGCAAAAAAAAAAAAGAAAAACAGGTGAATCAGATGAATCAGGCAGTGATGAAAGTACAGTTAGACGAAAGATAGTTGTAGACAGCCCATTTTTGACCGACCTTAAGACTCAAACATCATCGTTTGTGCACGCAGTGATTGCGCATGTTTGTGCTCGTTATGAGTTTCCGGGGGTTTCGGTTGAGCGCCTTGTCTCGGGGCCTCTTAACCCTTTGTGTTTTGGCTTGGCTGTTGGACCATGCCATGGTGCCTTTGCATGGAGGGAGAGAGAGGCCTGTAGGCCACTTTTTGTAGCTGTAGGCTACTTTTCTCTCTTGTAGGCCACTTGCGGTGGCCGGTAGGCTAGTTTCGGGAGCTTTCGACTGAGTACCTTGTCTTGGGATCTCTTGGATCCCTTCCGTTTGGTTTTTTTTTGTGCCATACCTTATAACCCCTTGCCTAGAGGGAGGGGAGGGCCTGTTGGCCACTTTTGGTGGTTGTAGGCCACTTTTGCCTCCTGTAGGCCACTTCAGGTGGCCGGTAGGCCAGTGGAAGTGGCTGGCCGGCCATTTTCTTGCTTTTGCAGATATTTTTATTGCCAGCTGTGCCAGCTATTAGGCACAGAAGCCATCTTCCATACACGTGTATGGAGGGATTGTAACAAGCTTCTAGCTTGTCAAACAAGCTTGAGGCTTGGAATTCTATATAAGGGAAGCTTCTTCCCTCTTGAGAAGGGTTCATATTTTTGAAGAGCAAAAAATCTCCCACGCTCTCTAGAATTCTCCTTCTCTCTCTCTATATTTATGCCTTAAAGTGTTGTTTCTTCATACTTTTGCACACAAACACCTACTCAAACACCTTCATCTTGTTGCTGAGGTACTTGGGAGCCTTATTTGAGTGGTTTTGACTTGGTTTTGCCTCAGAAGTTGCTGTTTTCAAAGTTGTGCTTCAAGGGTGAGTAATAGCCTCTTTAAAGCTTTATTTTCATTGCTTATTTAGCCATCCTTGCATGCTGTTTTAGGCCTAACTTGCAACGACAAAAACTTTTTTTTAAGTGTTTAAAATGGTTGTTTAAGGCTTTTGTTTGAGTTGGGGGTGGTTTACCCCCTTTTGTGCCTTATTTTGCTTTGCTTTGTACTATCTCTTAAGACCTTTGAGATCACCTTTGTTTGGCCTTTTCACCACTGAATTTCAGAGGAATTTCAGTGGTGGAAAGTGGGTTTTGAGACCCAAAATGGATGGGGGTGGTCCCCCCTTGTGTGCTTTGTTTGCATGTGTTGTTGGCTTAACACTTTGGCATGTTTTTCTACCTTCTTGAGGCTCCATCTTAGCATGTTTGAGGCCTTATTTTGACATGATATAACTCTATTTTGGGTTGGTTTGGTTGCCTCTTGCATGTTTCACACACTTGTAGTGCAATCTCGCATGCTAGCCTAGCTCACTTGATGTTTTGGCCTGTTGTTTTAGCATGTATTGGCTTCACTCCAGTAGGTTCTTATCCTTGTTTTGATTTGCTTAAACTCTGTTTGGAATGATCTTGGCCCTTTGAGGCATGCCTTGCATGGCCATAGTGTAGTGGCCTTTACTAGTCTTGTGTCTTGGGACCCCTAAGATGCCTCATTTGTGACATTTGTGTGATATAGCATCATTTGGTATGTAAATTCAGAGCATAAACTCCTGTCATACTCTCATGTTTATCACTCTTTCATTGTGTTTAAGAGTGGTGCTTTTATGCCTTGTGTTGATGGCCTAATACATGAGCATGTATTTCTCTCATTTTCTAGCTTAGTGCAAGCACGTTTTTGTGACTTTTTGGACCTTCCATAACTTTGTTTTTAGTTGGTTTGACCATTGGTTTCTTGCATCTTACACTTGTAGTGTAATCCTACTTGTTGGCCTAACATGCATCATGCTTTATACCTCTCATTCTAGCTTATGTTAGCTCTATCTCAGCATGTTTTTGCTACTGATTTGCCATGCCATAACTCTGTTTTTTATTGGTTTGGTTGCCTCTTGCATGCTTCTTGCACTTGTAGTGCAATTTTGTTCACTAGCCTAGTGTATTTGGTGTTTAGCCTATTGATCTAGCATGCGTATGATCTACTCCAGCACATTTTTGGCTATGTTTTAGCTTGCTTTAGGTCTGATTTGAGTGCTTTTGGTCATGTATGCTCGGCTTTGCATAGCTATAGTGTATTTGGCTTTGTTAGTCTTGTACTTTGAGATCACTAGCATGTCATATTTGAGCTTTTTGCATCGCATGGCATCATTTGGCATGTTATTTCAGACCATATACCTCTACCATATTCTTGCATTTATCGCCCTTTTGTTGTGTTTGAGGGTTGAGTCTTATGCTTCACCTGTAAGCCAACTTGCATGCATGTTTGTCTAAGCTTTTGGGCTATCATTTCAGCATGTTTTGGCCACTATTTTGGCACATTTAACCTCTGTCCGAGGGTGGTTTGGTCAGTTAGGCTTAGTATTGTATGCCTATAGTGTTCTGCTCTTTGCTAGCTCCAATGCCATTGACTTCAAGCATATCTTGCATGCATTGTTTGCATGATTTAATGTTGTTTAGCATGTCATTTCAGTGCTGAAATGTGTACCATTGCATGCCATCTTTCATTTGTTGTATCACTTTGAAAGAGGTCTTAAGCCATTAGTTGGTTTGAGCACGAAATTGAGGCGTTCATGCCCAATGGCATGATGCTTCTTTCATGCTCAAGAAGCTTGTGGCTTGGTTCGTCTTTCAAATTATAGGACTTCTCATTTTTGGACTTATCCGGTTAAATGGCTTATCAGTAATCTAAAACGAGTAAACAAAACGAATGAAAGTAAAACATGCCAAGGTAACATGTTTTTGTTGCATTGCATGTGTTTGGATCGGACGTTAATCCAAACACGAGAAACGAGGAATGTTTCATACTTGAAGTGATGAAACGTGCCTCATTTCTTAGTCGCCGTCCCCCTTGATTGTGCATGATAGGGTGGAGGCCTCTTAAGTCTTGTGTGTTACTTGTGCACTCCTTAACTTGTACAAACTCGGCTTCTTGGCCATCGTGCATTGCAATGCTCGGTTGGTAGCTCGAGAGTCGAGTACCGCACTCCTTTGAGTTTGAGAAATGATAAGGATGGTGGTTGTACACACATACCTTGCAAATGCCTTGTCTTGCCCCTTTTGTACTCTGTTTGCAGCAAAACTGGAGTATGCATAAGCAACTGGCCGACCGGCCACTTTAAGTGGCCTACAACCTCCTTAAGTGGCCGACAAGTGGCCTATGGCCTCCCCTGGTGGCCGACAGTCCACCAGCTCGAAGATGGTTCAAAGTGATTCTTCTTCTGGAGTAGAAGCAGTCTGGGAATTGGTTCATTGTTCAGGAATCAAAGCGAATGCAAACAGAGGCAACCGGTGGCAAGACGAGGGGATTTCGAAAGGAAGCTGACCGAACACGCATGCAACCCTCGTCCTCGAGGCCTTTTAACTGCTTTACTTAGCTAGTTAACTCGTTGGTTCTGTACTTAAATAGTTAATGCGCTTAGCTATTCATTTGTGTTTGTAATTAGTTAACTAGTTAGTTAATTAGTTGTGATTTGTAATAGTTAGCTTTCATTTCTTTCGGACCCTCCATCAAGAGGGCAAATGTTGTAATAAGTGTTCGTGTGTGTGTGACTGTCTTCCAACCCCACGTCTTTCTCTCTTTTATTTACCAGCTTTTCAGTAGTTACATTAGGGCATATTTCGATTAGCATACCTTATGCTTGCATGTTTGCATCATTCATTTGTCTTGCATGCACTGGGCTTGACGCATCATTCAAACTGCATCGTATTTCAATACGCTTTCTTGAATATGTGTTCAAAGCATGTTTCAAGTGTTGCATTCATATGCCATTTTAGATAGCCGAGCCTACTTAGTTGCATTTTGCATGCGTTGCATTAGGCATCTCAACATAGCTAGGATCATGCATTGATTTCTAACTAGTTTTTTTTTGGCTCGGAGTACACTATGAGTGTTTACGCTTTAGCATACTGCATGAGATGTGTAAGTGTTGCCATGACAGTATGCTGGCCAGGAGGCTATTTGCTTAACTGTTATAACGGCATGAATGCTTCTGGATGAAGGCTTGATTACTTGAATTGGAACAATTCATCAAAATGTGAGTTTTAAGCCCACTTGGAGTGGCAAATCATCATGTTTTAAGCTCAACTTGTTTGGTGGCAAATCTACGCTTTAGCCGACTTGAGGGTAGCAATTTCAAACTATTTTCGAAAAACAAACATGAGATGTTTTGTTCCAAATTGAGTGATTTAGTCTATACTTCTATGCTGTGCGCATCACATAGTAAGGTAAGCTAATAAACCAGAATAAGAACACATGTGTTTTCAAAATAACATATCACTTTTAGTAGAGACTGATCCTTTGATCGAGCGACCGGGGGTGCTCATTTCATGACCTTCCCCTCTCATACCCAAGTTCCCGAGCTGAGGCAAGTTTGGTGATGATGGACACGTGGCCTTAGGCACGAGTCAGGGTTTCCTAAATTTCCCAAAATAAAATATTTTGGTGGCGACTCTATATTTGGCAAAGCAGTCCATGTTTGGCACTTTAAGATTCAAAATTGATTTTTCAAAACCAATTGCCAGATTTGGACTCTTTGGTGATTTATCAGTCTTACATTACACTTTGTGAGATTAGATTAAGAACTGTAATAGGAGTCCGAACTGTAGTAGCTAGAATGCCAATTCGCGCCCTTTCCGAAAGGGGGGTGCGCGGAGAGAGTTTCGGGCGGTCTACAGTTTCTGGCGACTCCGTTGGGAATTTAGAGAACTTGACTCGAACTCATGATATGTTGTTTTGTCTATACTTATGTGTTTCTTTGCATTGCATTTGTATTGGTGCGCTTAAGTCACAGTGTTTGCCATCTGCTATTCCTAAACAGTTTGCCAGAGGCTTGCTTGGAAAAGTGTGCCATAAGGCTGACCGGTTACGGGCTCTTCCATGATGGGAACACAAACCTCAGTTTTGCCGAGGAACCCTTTTTGACCATTCGACCTAGTTGCATATCGGAAGCTTAGAGACTGTTCCAAACTAGGACAGGTTGCTTACCCGAATGTAGGCTGTTTGAAACCACATGTGTGCATAGTGAATCCCTAGCTCCTGACGAAATTAGAACAGGGAAACCCTACCCCACCATAGGGGTGTTTTGGCTCTCTTTAACTGCTATGTGCTTTACAGTGAAACTATACAGGGTGTGCATATCAATTATGAGTTTGGTATCTGATTTTGGGACAGAATTCAGTAAAGAGTACAGTCATTCCGCTATGCTCATGTCTATTCTGGTGAACTTAGGTTGAGATGCTGCCTATTTTCTCTTTTGCAAGTTAGTCTTGCAAGCATAGCTTCAAAAGGCTCCAATATCCCCCGGGTACACTGGACTTGTGTTGATAGACTCTGTCAAGTCAGAGATTTGGTTCAGAGACAACCGGTGTTTCTTTCACTGAGGCAAGGCAAGGCAAAGAAAGGCCAATCAGGGCACACCAGTTCAACTGATCCGACACTCACCAGTCACATCACTTTTGTTCAAACTTAGCTGACCGTGATGGCACAGAGTCCGGAAGAAGTTGTAGCCATGATAGCGGCATTAAACCAGGGAACTGCCATGCAGGACGAGACCAATGCCGAAATACAATGCCAATCTGGGGCACGTACCACACATCCAGTCTTGGAACCCCAATCATCTCAAACCCATGAACCCACTACTTCTGAGCTGATAAGAATGATTGAAGATCTTCAGAGAACAGTGGTAGATCTGGCCTTTGGGATATTCGCCCTGTCATCACCCACATCACATGCCAGAAGTTTCACGCCAAAAGGCTCCCCAATCGTGGGACGAGTTGCATTGGAAGAAGGCCAATCCCTTGGCAAAGTGGAGGTGAGTGGTAAGAACAAGGTAGGGGAAGGCATTGGTCCCCATAAACACCTTGAGTGGGCTGTTGAGGCTTTGAAAGTCGAGGAACTGAATAAACAGCAAGTGATTGCAGTTGTTGCAAAGACTGTGGATGATACTTTCGCCACTCAAGTTGGGGGCAGTTTGAATCGAGGGGCAAGCCGGGAGGAGGGCCGTCGTACCAGAAACGTTCCTTTCAGCTCTAATCCTGCACTCGGAAGAGATCAGCAAACCAAGTTAGCGCCTATCAATCCCTTTGCTAGTGCATCCAGCAAAAATCCACAAACCTTAAAGTACCAACCCCGAGGTCGGAGGGTCTTCCATGCCCTCTACATGCCTTTGTCCAAAGCTCTCCAAATCCACATTAGACAAGGCCATCTCAAACCCCTTGAGCCTCGGCCTCTCCCGAATCCCCTTCCGACTATGCATGATGTTGCCAAGTACTGTGCCTTCTGTCAACAAACTGGTCACGACACTGACCTTTGTGTTTGTCTTCACCACGAAATACAAGATCTGATTGATAACAAGGTCATTGTCGCACCAGGTCCTGCAAAGTCTATCAGCACTGAATTAGTGAACTTGGGGGATAATGTGACCATGTGATCGGGGAATGAACCAGCTGCCGATGGCACTCATTTTACTCTAGATATGGGGATGACACGCACTGTTTTAAGCATTTACGAATGCTGTTTACTTTATTTTCTGACTTAGGTATTGGGCTAGTCATGTTGTGTTGAGTCAGTCTTTTGTACTAAGTCAGTTGAGTCTGTCTTGTTATGTCGAGTCAGTCCTGTTGTGTTAGAGTCAAGTGATTTCGGGGGTGTTTCCTTGGACATCACTTTCTTGTTTTATGTTTGTCTTTTACACTCTTTCTTTTGAGTCTGTTCCTGCTTTGGAGCCAGTTGTGCCAGAAGATTTGAATGAAATGGCAGTACTTTTCACCTACTTTTCTGTGCCTTGAAATCATTGCATTGATCTAAGTTTTTCAAAACTTTTTGAACCCTGTGATGAAAACAAAGAGGGAGGAATTCCTCAGGATTTGCAAAATTTGATCAATTGAGAGAAAGAGAGGCATGCTAAGCCCTTAATGAATGAAATCATGTTTGTTAATGTGAGTACTGAGAAGGATCTTGGCTTGATCCAATTGGTTCTACATTGTCTTCGACTGGAGCGATTAGTCGCTTTCTTAAAAGATTTCAAAAAAAAAAAATATTGTTTTGCGTGGTTCTGCGAAAACCTATGTGGAATCGCTCTTGAGATTGTGCAGCATAGGATCGATCTCTGCCTCAAGGCTCGACCCCTTTTGCTTTCAAACCTTGAACTTGGATTCAGAATGTTCAATGATCAACCACAAAGTGAGACTTGTATGGCCAGATTTGAAACAGCTCATGAACTAGGGGCCATAAGGTCGTTTGACATCAAAGGAGGCCCGCTAGGCTAGATTCGAAGTAGCCCTCAAACTAGACGCAAGAAGGTCAGATATGATCAAAAGAAATCTTGCAAAGCTGGATGAGAAATAGCCCTTGAACTAGGGGCAAAAAATGTCAGATGTGCTCAAAGAGTAAAAAATTGGGACATTTTTCAAGCTAACGAAGATCGGCAAGAATGCCAAATCCCATAATGGAGAAAAGAAGAAAGTCTTGTTGAAGGACAATCGAGCTCCTATCCACAACACTAGAGGCAAATTCAGCCCCCAATTGGATGGACTCCTATATCATCAGCAAACAGCAGCCATTCTCCTGGATTCAGATAGCTTCGAGATCCTACGACCTGTCAACATGGACGAGTTACAACTTTTACCTTTGAGGGGCTCACTGGGCCAAAAACCCGGAAGGGCAACCCAGGCAAAAGTTAGAGCAAGAAAAAGAAAAGAATGAAAAGAAAAGAAAAACATAGCTCGCAAGGTTAAAAACCCGGAAGGGCTGCCTTGGCAAAAGTTAGAACGTAAAAGGAGATGTTAATACACGAGTGTACCCTAATCGGAACTACATCAGGCTTGATTCCCATCTTTGGGATACATAGGCAACTTCATTCCAAAGTCCAGCCATAAACACTTCCAAATCGACTGTGTCCATGTAATGGTTCTGATCATCTTTGTCTTCTCTGTATCCGAGAGTTTAGTGGTGATTGTCACTTTGAGGACTGATTATAGTGCGCTGTGGTGCCATTCAAACAAGTGGCAACTTTTCGTTGCCGTGCAGTGCCATTCAGGCAAGGGGCAATTTTCCATTGTTTTTAGATCTGAGGTTGTGCATCTTAAGAGTTAATTCCATGTTGGTCGAGCAGTGACCATTTGCAAAAACAGTTGTTGACAGTTTTTAATAAGGCTGACTAATTTTCTCAAAAATTATTCCATTTTTCCAAAACTGGACCACTTCTTGGACCCAAAAAAGGAAAATTTTCAGTGCTCACAACCTAACTTGCATGATTTCAAATCAGAAAATTGAACAAGTATGTGAATCTAACTCTCATATTGGTCAAAATTGTTTTAGCAGAAGCTCAAAAACCAAAAAAAATGGTCAAAATGATGAGCTAGGGGCACAGTCGAGTCAGGTTTTTGTCTTTTCCCCCTTGTCAACATGCTTGCCAGAAAGGGCACCTTGCTTGCCAGAAAAGGGCACAACTGAAGCTAACAGCAAAAGGGCAGAAAGCTCTCACATCCTCCAAGCAGCGAGGTATCAAGCCAAGTGCGAAGCATGAATTGAAGATAGAGCAGGGTATTCCACTCCCTCATTTAGACAGGTCTAATCACATCCAAACTAGCCAAGGACCTCATCAACCAATGTTAGTTGCAGATCTATTGCGCGTCCGGTCGCATCACAACCTCTCTATGGGGAAACTCACTGTTGTGAGCGGAAGAATGAGAATCTAGTTGAATACTAGGGCAGGAGCCCATGAATTCTTGCTTATCCATCAACCACCTAGGGGAGGGATAAAAAATAAGAGAGATTGAAGAATAGAGAGATGTGCGCTGAGAGAAAAGTGAGAAAAGGGCTTTTTTAGAGAAAAAGAGATTGAGTGCCAGAGTAATGTAAGAATCCCAAATAAGAAAGGGTAGAAGAGAATACCTGGAGAAACTGTGGGCTCCCTGTGAACCGAGAGGCCTCTTGCCTTTGTAACACATCTGAGTGTTGTGTGTGTGTTTTTGTTTGTCTCGATTCTTGTTTTGAGTCGTTTCGAGTGTCAATAGATGTATTTAGGTTGTTTTACCTTTGTTTTCCATTGTTGAGTCGTTTTTGCTGTGGTCAGTCACAAGCTGAATACCCGGTTAAGAACTCGTTTCTCAACTTCAATTTCAAAAATAAATCGTTTTGTGCTCAGAGTGGTGTGACATTCTCCACATATGTGCAAAACAAGATTCTTTCTTTCATAAAACAGCAGGGTTCAACCCAGGTCATGTGAGAACAGTAAAACTAGGACCTATCTGAAGCTATATGGGTTCCAGACTGCAAAGCAAAAGAAAAAAGGAAAAATGTTGGGCATCTAAGTTTGTTTCAACTTCAGCAAATTCCTTTTGATTCTCAACACGTACGAGGTGTATCCTTTTAATCCGTTGCAACCCGTCTGACAAGTAAATTGGAGGTCACAACTAAAGCGGTCTTGTCAAGACGTGCATTTCTTCATTGAGCATATTGCATCGAATATGCATTGATTACTGTGCACAAAATATGTATGTTGCGTCGCATTACATTGTTATGCACCTTTTCGCTTGCAGTGTTATGCACGTCCCACTTGCATTGTTATGCACCATTTTACCTGCATTGTTATGCACGTCTCACCTGCATTGTTATGCACCATTCTACTTGCATTGTTATGCACCATTTCACTTGCATTGTTATGTACCTTTTCACTTGCATCGTATATGCACGCGTTTATCTCGTATTGATATTATATCTTGATGTAACGTGAAACATG
This sequence comes from Camellia lanceoleosa, assembly GCA_025200525.1. Taxonomy (NCBI): domain Eukaryota; kingdom Viridiplantae; phylum Streptophyta; class Magnoliopsida; order Ericales; family Theaceae; genus Camellia; species Camellia lanceoleosa. The sequence continues at coordinate 27,661,847 of CM045769.1, read as the reverse complement.
TGTTTCTACTATATTGTATTTGTCAAAGTTTCTCTTTTGTGAAAGCACAATATTTTATGTACGGTTCATTCGAAGCTGAAGCAACCAGACAATATTGTATATACGGTTCATTCAGAGAAGTTCCAGTTCAGTTTGACTGCATAGCTATCGCACATATTCGCGTTTGACACGCGTTCGATTTCCTTTCTCCTCTTGCGTTTGACACTCGTTTGGATGTCTTTCTCCTTTTGTGTTTGACATGTGTTTGGATGCCTTTCTCCTCTCGCGTTTGACACGCGTTTGGACGCCTTTCACCTCTCGCATTTGACACGCATTTGGACGCCCTTCTCCTCTCGTGTTTGACATGCGTTTGGACACCCTTCTCCTCTCGCGTTTGACACGCATTTGGACGCCTTTCTCCTCTCGCATTTGACATGCATTTGGACGTCTTTTTCCTTTCGTGTTTGACACGCGTTTGGTTACCTTTCTCCTTTTGCGTTTGACATGCGTTTGGTTACCTTTCTCCTTTTGCATTTGACACGCATTTGGTTACATTTCTCCTTTTGCATTTGACACGTGTTTGGTTACATTTCACCTTTCGCGTTTGACACAAGTTTGGTTACCTTTTTCCTTTCGCGTTTGACATGTGTTTGGATACCTTTCTCCACTCACGTTTGACATGCGTTTGGATGCCTTTCTCCTCTCGCGCTTGACACGTGTTTGGATGCCTTTCTCCTCTCGCGTTTCACATGCGTTTCGATACCATTCTCCTCTCGCGTTTGACACTTTTGGATACCTTTCTCCTCTCGCATTTGACACGCGTTTGGATACCTTTCCCCTCTCTCGTTTGATACGTGTTTGGATTCTTTTCTCCTCTCGCGTATGACACGCGTTTGGATACCTTTCTCCTCTCACATTTGACACGCGTTTGGATACCTTTTCTCCCATGACGTTTGACACACATTTGGTTGCCCTTCTCCTCTCGCGTTTGATACGCGTTTGGTTGCCTTTCTTTTTTTGCATTTGATACGCTAGGAGGTGTTTCGTTTGAAACTTTGGGTGTTCTTGATAGTTGCTTTCAGTCTTTCCTGCGTGGGCCATAGTTAAGATTGCATATGATTTTCTTACATCCTTTCTGCATGAAATGTAGTTTGGTTTGTAGTTCCCACGCGTGGCGTGTTTACTTACTTGCTCATGTACGAGTTTGCTGTAGCATTTCTTTGCATAACATTTGCATCTAGATGTTTCATTGCAACCCTCTTTACATAATCGTAAGTTATGTTCTGCATTGTGCTTGTCATTTGCATTTTGCCCCTACCTGCAGGTGCATCCTTTTTGTTATCTTGTCTGTTTGTCTAAGTCTTCGGCCTTGTCAAAAATGGGTCATCTCTGGGCTTTGACATTCACTCCCGTCATTTCATAACTTCTGAGTTCTGTCAAAGAGGGGCAACTTTAGACACCCCATTTTTGACCGACCTTAAGACTCAGACGTCATCGTTTGTGCATGCGGTAATTGCGCATGTTTGTGCTCGTTATGAGTTTCCGGGGGTTTCGGCTGAGTGCCTTGTCTCGGGGCCTCTTAACCCTTTGTGTTTTGGCCTAGTTTTTGGACCATGCCTTGGTGCCTTTGCCATGAGGGAGAGAGAGGCCTGTAGGCCACTTTTTGTAGTTGTAGGCTACTTTTCTCTCTTGTAGGCCACTTGCGGTGGCCGGTAGGCTAGTTTCGGGAGCTTTCGGCTGGGTGCCTTGTCTTGGGGTCTCTTGGATCTCTTCCTTTTGGTTTGTTTTTGTGCCATACCTTGTTACCTCTTGCCTAGAGGGAGGGGAGGGATTGTTGGCCACTTTTGGTGGCTGTAGGCCACTTTCGCCTCCTGTAGGCCACTTTAGGTGGCCGGTAGGCCAGTGGAAGTGGCCGGTCAGCCACTTGCGGTGGCCGACGGGCATTTTCTTACTTTTGCAGATATTTTTATTGCCAGTTGTGCCAGCTGTTGGGCACAAAAGGCATCCTCCACACACGTGTATGGAGGGATTGTAACAAGCTTCTAGCTTGTCAAACAAGCTTGAGGCTTGGAATTCTATATAAGGGGAGCTTCCTCCCCCTTGAGAAGGGTTCAGATTTTTTAAGAGCAAAAAATCTCCCTCACTCTCTAGAATTCTCCCTCTCTCTCTATACTTGTGCCTTAAAGTGTTGTTTCTTCATACTTTTGCACACAAACACCTACTCAAACACCTTCAACTTCTTGCTGAGGTACTTGAGAGCCTTATTTGAGTGGTTTTGACTTGGTTTTGCCTTAGAAGTTGCTATTTTCGAAGTTGTGCTTCAAGGGTGAGTAATAGCCTCTTTAAAGCTTTATTTTCATTGCTTATTTGGACATCCTTGCATGCTGTTTTAGGCCTAACTTGCAACTACAAAAAAAAAAAATTTAAGTGTTTAAAATCGTTGTCTAAGGCCTTGTTTGAGTTGGGGGTGGTTTACCCCCTTTTGTGCCTTATTTTGCTTTGTTTTGTGCTATCTCTTAAGACCTTTGAGATCACCTTTGTTTAGCCTTTTCACCACTGAATTCCAGAGGAATTTCAGTGGTGGAAAGTGGGTTTTGAGACCCAAAATGGATGAGGGTGGTCCCCCCTTGTGTGCTTTGTTTGCATGTGTTGTTGGCTTAACACTTTGGCATGTTTTTCTACCTTCTTGAGGCTCTATCTTAGCATGTTTTAGGCCTTATTTTGACATGATATAACTCTATTTTTGGTTGGTTTGGTTGCCTCTTGCATGCTTCACACACTTGTAGTGCAATCTCGCATGCTAGCCTAGCTCACTTGATGTTTTGGCCTGTTGTTTTAGCATGTATTGGCTCCACTCCAGTAGGTTCTTAGCCTTGTTTTGACTTGCTTAAACTCTATTTGGAATGATCTTGGCCCTTTGAGGCTTGCCTTGTATGGCCATAGTGTAGTGGCCTTCGTTAGTCTGGTGTCTTGGGACCCCTAGCATGCCTCATTTGTGACATTTGTGTGATATAGCATCATTTGGTATGTAAATTCAAAGCATAAACTCCTGTCATACTCTCATGTTTATCCCTCTTTCATTGTGTTTAAGAGTGGTGCCTTTATCCCTTGTGTTGATGGCCTAATACATGAGCATGTATTTGTCTCATTTGCTAGCTTAGTCCAAGCATGTTTTTGTGACTTTTTGGACCTGCCATAACTCTGTTTTGGGTTGGTTTCATCATTGGTTTCTTGCATCTTACACTTGTAGTGTAATCCTACTTGTTGGCCTAACATGCATCATGCTTTGTACCTCTCATTCTAGCTTATGTTAGCTCTATCTCAGCATGTTTTTGTCACTGATTTGCCATGTCATAACTCTATTTTTGATTGGTTTGGTTTCCTCTTGCATGCTTCTTGCCCTTGTAGTGCAATTTTGTTCACTAGCCTAATAGATTTGGTGTTTTAGCCTATTGATTTAGCATGTGTATGCTCTACTCCAGCACATTTTTGGCTATGTTTTAGCATGCTTTAGGTTTGATTTGAGTGATTTTGGTCATGCATGCTCCGCTTTGCATAGCTATAGTGTATTTGGCTTTCCTAGTCTTGTACTTTGAGACCTCTAGCATGTCATATTTGAGCTTTTTGCATGGCATGGCATCATTTGGCATGTTCTTTCAGACCATATACCTCTACCATATTCTTGCATTTATCGCCCTTTTGTTGTATTTGAGGGTTGAGCCTTATGCTTCACTTGTAAGCCAACTTGCATGCGTGTTTGTCTAAACTTTTTAGCTATCATTTCAGCATGTTTTGGCCATTATTTTGGCACATTTAACCTCTGTCCGGGGGTGGTTTGCTCAGTTAGGTTTAGTATTGTATGCCTATAGTGTTATGTTCTTTGCTAGCTCCAATGCCTTTGACTTCAAGCATATCTTGCATGCATTGTTTGCATAATTTAATGTTGTTTAGCATGTCATTTCAATGCTGAAATGTGTACCATTGCATGCCATCTTTCATTCGTTGTATCACTTTGAAAGAGGTCTTAAGCCCTTGGTTGGTTTGAGCACGAAATTGAGGCATTCATGCCCAATGGCATGATGCTTCTTTCATGCTCAAGAAGCTTGTGGCTTGGTTCGTCTTTCAAATTAGAGGACTTCTCATTTTTGGACTTAACCGGTTAAAAGGCTTATCGGTAATCTAAAACGAGTAAACAAAACGAATGAAAGTAAAACATGCCAAGATAACATGTTTGTGTTCCATTGCATGTGTTTGGATCAGACGTTAATCCAAACACGAGAAACGAGGGATGTTTCATACGTGAAGTGATGAAACGTGCCTCATTTCTTAGCCATCGTCCCCCTTGATTGTGCATGATAGGGTGGAGGCCTCTTGAGTCCTGTGTGTTACTTGTGCATTCATTAACTTGTACAAACTCGGCTTCTCAGCCATCGTGCATTGCGATGCTCGGCTGGTGGCTCGAGAGTCGAGTACCGCACTCCTTTGAGTTTGAGAAATGATAAGGAGGGTGGTCGTACACACATACCCTGCAAATGCCTTGCCTTGCCCCTTTTGTACTCTGTTTGCAGCAAAACTGGAGTATGAGAAGCAACTGGCTTACTGGCCAAAGGAAGTGGCCTACAGCCTCCTTAAGTGGCCGACAAGTGGCCTACAGCCTCCCCTGGTGGCCGACAGTCCACCAGCTTGAAGATGGTTCAAAGTGATTCTGGTTCTGGCGCAGAAGCAGTCTGGGAATTGCTTCATTGTTCAGGAATCAAAGCGAATGCAAACAGAGGCAACCAGTGGCAAGATGACGGGATTTCGGGAGGAAGCCGACTGAGCATGCACGCATCCCTCGTCCTTGAGGCCTTTTAACTGCTTTACTTAGCTAGTTAACTCGTTGGTTCTGTACTTAAATAGTTAATGCACTTAGCTTTTTTTTTTTTTTTGTAATTAGTTAACTAGTTAGTTAATTAGTTGTGATTTGTAATAGTTAGCTTAATTAGCGTAGCTAGTTTGCTTTCATTTCTTTCGGACCCTCCGTCGAGAGGGAAAATGTTGTAATAAGTGTTCGTGTGTGTGTGACTGTCTTCCAACCCCACGTCTTTCTCTCTTTTATTTACCAGCTTTTCAGTAGTTACATTAGGGCATATTTCGATTAGCATACCTTATGATTGCATGGTTGCATCATTCATTTGTCTTGCATGCACTGGGCTTGACGCATCATTCAAACTGCATCGTATTTCAATACGCTTTCTTGAATATGTTTTCAAAGCATGTTATCAAGTGTTGCATTCATATGCCATTTTAGATAGCCGAGCCTACTTAGTTGCATTTTGCATGCGTTGCATTAGGCATCTTAACATAGCTAGGATCATGCATTGATTTCTAACTAGTTTTCTTTTTTGGCTCGGAGTACACTGTGAGTGTTTATGCTTTAGCATACTGCATGAGATGTGTATGTATTGCCATGACAGCATGCTTGCCATGAGGCTATTTGCTTAACTGTTATAACTGCGTGAATGCCTGTAGATGAAGGCTTGATTACTTGAATTGGAACAATTCATCAAAATGTGAGTTTTAAGCCCACCTTATTTGGTGGCAAATCCGCGCTTTAGCCTACTTGAGGGTAGCAATTTCAAACCATTTTTGAAAAACAAACATAAGATATTTTGTTCCAAATTGAGTGATTTAGTCTATACTTGTATGATGTGCGCATCACATAGTAAGGTTAGCTAATAAACCGAAATAAGAACACATGTGTTTTCAAAATAAGGTATCATGTTTAGTAGAGACCGATTCTTTGATCGGGCAAGCGAGGGTGCTCATTTCAGGACCTTCCCCTCTCCTACCCAAGTTCCTGAGTTGAGGCAACTTTGGTGATGACGGACATGTGGCCTTAGGCACGAGTCAGGGTTTCCTAAATTTCGCAAAAATAAAATATTTAGGTGGCGACTCTATATTTGGCAAAGCAGTCCATGTTTGGCGCTTTTCGATTCAAAATTGATTTTTCAGAACCAATTGCCAGATTTGGACTCTTTGGTGATTTATTAGTCTTACATTGCACTTTGTGAGATTAGATTCAGAACCATGACAGGAGTCCGAACTGTAGTAGCTAGAACGCCAATTCGCGCCCTCTCCGAAAGGGGGGCGCGCGGAGAGAGTTTCTGGCGGTCTACAACAGTGATGAAAGTACAGTCAGATGAAAGGTAGTGCAAGAAATGCAATTTAAGGAAAGACAGGAATGCATGAAAATAGAATTCATATCTCAGTGGCATTGGATGAAAGATAGGAGGCTGGCTCCCTCAGCAGAAGGTCCTCTAGTACGCCGCAAGCAAAACCGCTGAAACGCCTACTGCCTCCAGGTGGTAATATGTGTGTGTAGGGATGATATGTCACCGGATCGAAGGGCCGCACTCTCAATGGTAATGGCTCTGGCTCAAGCTCTGGTGCAAACTCCGCATCAAGGTCAGCCTCAATGCCCTCTGTTGCCTCGCTGGCCTCGGCAACTGATGGCTCCTCTACCTTGGCAACGGGTTGAAACATAGGTGGAACCTCTGGAGGAGCTCCGTTATGAGGAATCTCATCCGCCATCTGGAAAATGGGTGAAAAGTAGGTGGAAAGTAAAGAAAATTGGGGAAAATTAGGTAAACTTGGAAAAAGTCAACCCTAGGAGAGAGAAAATGGGAGAAAAAGTCAAAGTCTGAGAAAATTCACGAAACTCAAGAGAAACTCAAGGTGAACAAGCCTAAAGTGGTGAAAATCCAAGACAAAGCAACAAAATCAAAATCTAATCGATTAAAAATGTAGAGAACTAAGAGGGTTTTACGGGAAAAGTTTGCGTAGGCCATTGAAAAATGCATGTAAAGCATGGATCTAAAGAAAGAAAGTGCCTAGAGAGAGAGGGAGAGCTATTTCGGCCTTGTGGGTGTGAGGAAATGAAGCATTGATCCCTATATTTAAAGACTCGAAGAAAAAAGACCAAGTTGCCCCAAATCTACCATCTGTGGCCGACAGGCCAAATCTATGGCCGACAGGGTTTTTTGGTGGCTGGCAGGTGGCTGGCAGCTTCTCCTGGTGGTCGGTAGGTGGCCAGTGGCTCTCAAGTAGGTCCTGGTTATAACACCCTAATAATCCACACCATAATATATAATAATAACATGTTCATGAAACCCCAAAAAGGGTCATCTTTTTCATTGAACTAAGGGTAGAGTGATTACAATTCAATTAATACATTCTCACAATGTCCGAAGTCCTTTCTCAATTAAATAAACTAGATATCTTAACAAAACATAAGCCCCTAGGGCATACAACTTTACAAAATACATATGAAGGTTCCATTACAAAATCCTCAAAAATAAATACAGAATAACTAAATGCTCTAAACTTCAATTAATTCCCCAAAAGATACTAGAGCTAGTGCTTGAACCAATTCTTCATCGAGGCTGACCTTTCTCACTTCCTGAAAAATAAATTAGGGTTGAGTTGTATGCCCAGTAGGAATACATTTATCCAGGTATCGAATTCCTTGAACAAAATTATGGCATCCATGTGATAAAACAACACAATAAAATTCGTTTCGCAAATATATTCCACATTTCACAAAGAACTGTTATAATCTAATACAGATAAATTCAAATAATGTTATTCTGTTAAACAATTAAACATCCATAACTAAGAAATGAATTCACATACATTCCACCACATGAGTCCAATTGAGAACAACCATTTCTTTTACTTTGGAAAACAAACCCCCACATTTTACCAGCTATTATACGGCGAGAGGTGGGCACCCTAAGGAAAACCATCCATTTTTTCACTTTCGTCGGCTATTATATGGCAGGACTATGTGGATACCCAAAAATATTTTTCCACATTCGTCCAGAGATAAGCCTAGATAGGGCGTTTGGGCACCTTTTGAACTCCCCGCACGGGTACCAACACAACACCACATTTACTCACCCCCGACTCACACTTGGACTCATACATGTTCAACAATTATATCACATTTTAATCCCACAATTAAACATCACATATCATCACATTTAAATATCACATATTATTCAAAGAACAATAACATTCAAATCACCATTTCCTTAACTACATCAATATCCACATTTTCATCCCTCCAATTGTTCATCAAATTTCATGAATCAAGAGATGTTTCTATTATCTTGAGTATTTCCTAACCAATTGGGAACTTAGGGTTTCCCTAAATTTTGGGGGTTTCCACTCCTTGTCACAAATCTAGTTTTTAACCATTAGAGAGAGAAATTTAGGGATTTCAAGCAAAATATTAAGTAAAAGAGTAATTATGTGAAATGTGGCTTTTATTCAACAAAATCTTCAATTGGTTCAACTAAATCTTCCATTAATTCCCAATCACACACAATACCATGAAATTTCTTCAAGCATGAAGAGATACAAGAGTAAAAGTATCCCTACCTCAACTATCAAGTAGAAATTCGAGCTCTTTCACGAAGCTATCGCAAATCCCCAATCCAGTCAGAAGATAATGCTATTCTTCAAGTGTTCTTCGTTCCTAACCAACAAATTTGGATGGATTTTAATGGTATGAAAGGTATTTGATGATGGAGATCTAGGGTTTCATGGGAGGAGAAAGAGGAGATGAAGATAGAACCAAAGAAAATGGGAGAAAGATCTAGAATCACCAGGTTTAAAAAGCTGCTAATGCGTTCCCCGCTCGAGCGTGACTTCCCACGCTTGAGCGTCCAAACACGATCAAGAGGTCCCGCTCGAGCGACAACTTCCCCGCTCAAGTGGAGAAAGAAAAGTCTCGGAAGTTTTGCAGCGCTACAGTGTAATTACTGGATGCTAACATTTCACACTCGAGCGTGACATCCCACGCTCGAGCAGACACGCCTGAAATGTAACAAAGTGCTAGGAGCAACAATTCCATAGTCGAGTGGTGGGTTCCCCGCTCGAGCGAACCCAAAAAAAAATGCCACAATCTCTTCCCCTTAGGAAATTTCACCCCTGAAATTGTTTTCTACCTCCCACCTAATGCAACAAATGGCAATATCAACTAAAAGGATATAAGTGCCTTAGAAAAGTAAGGAAATTAATACATCACAGATTTGAGAACAATTCAGGATATTTTCACGAACTTCGGCTTCTCATTCCTATGTTGCTTCCTCCACACCATGATGATACCACAACACCTTAACTAGTGGAATTGTCTTACCTCTCAACACTTGTTCTCGTGTATCAAGAATTTGGATTGGCTTCTCCTCGTAAGATACATCATCGTTTACTTCAATTTTTGTCCAATTTAACACATGAGAGGGGTCAGGTTCATACTTACGGAGCATAGACACATGAAATACATTATGGACTCCTGAAAGCTGAGGAGGTAATGCAAGACAGTACGCCACTTTCCCAACCCGTTTGATGACGTCAAAGGGACCAATAAACCTTGGTGATAATTTTCCAATTTAGCCAAACCTCATCAACCCTTTTCTAGGGGATATCTTCATAAACACATGATCACCGATCTCGAAGGATAAGGGTCGTCTTCTCTTGTTTACATAATTCTTTTGCCGGCCTTGAGAAGTGACTAACCTTTTCCGAATGAGGGCTATTTTCTCGGTGGTTTCACGAACTAGATTTGGGCCCAACAAAGGTAAATCTCCCACCGCAGTCCAACATACTGGTGATCTACACAGACGCCCGTACAATGCCTCAAAGGGTGCCATTCCAATACTTGCTTGGAAGCTGTTATTATACACAAATTCAACCAGGGGTAAATGCTTCTCCCATGACCCTTTAAAATCTAATGCGTAAGTCCTCAACATATCTTCTAAAATCTAGATAACACGTTCCGATTGCCCATCAGTCTGCGGATGGTATGCTGTACTAAAGTTCAGTTGAGTTCCCAAAGCACTTTGAAGACTCTGCCACAACCTGGCTGTAAAATGAGGGTCTCTATCAAATACTATACTGATTGGTACTCCATGGAGGCAGACAATCTCACAAACACAGAGTTCGGCTAAAAATTCTACGAAGTCCTCCATACTCATGGCGAGGAAATGAGCCGACTTAGTAAGCCTATCAACAATCACCGACACTACATCTTGACTTCTCTGACTCCTAGGGAGACCAGAAACAAAATCCATGTTAACGTATTCTCACTTCTCTGAGTCCTAGGGAGCCCTAGGTGTGTTTTATCTCGGGACGCGCGAAACGCAAGCCTGAGCGATTTCTCTTTTATCTCAGGACACGTGAACCATGGCCCTAGGCATGTTTTATCTCGGGACACGTGAAGCGTGAGCCTGATCAATTTTTCTTGTTTCTTAGAATGCGTGAAACGTGACCCGAGCAATTTTTGTTCCTCTATTTCTCGAGACACGTGAACTGCGAGCTCGAGCAGTTTCTCTTTTATCTCAGGACACATGAAGCGTGGCCGTGAGCGTGTTTTATCTCGGGATGCGTTAAGCACAAACCCGAGCAGTTTTTCTTATTTCTTGAGACGCATGAAACGTGACCCCAAATGAATTTTGTTTCTCAGTTTCTCAGGATGAGTGAAGCGTGACCTTGAGCGGTTTTTATATCGAGACGTGTGAAACATGACCCCAAGCAATTTTTGTTTCTCAGTTTCTCAAGACGCGCGAGACATAACCCTGAGCTGTGTTTTCTTTCCTCGTCTAGTGTTTTGGCATGGTCAGAGTGTGTTTTATATCTTTTTGCAAGAAACCTGTGTTGGTTTTAAGCTTGAAGCAGTTCATTCAAATGTTGTTTTCTCATTATCTTGCTTATTACATCTGTTATTGCTTATTGCATCATCTTGCATGCTTATTGCATTTGTTATTGCTTATTGCATCATCTCGCACGATTATGAGTTTTCAAAATAGCTGGCTTCGCGAAGCGTGTGAGTCCAACTTTCAAAGTCTTTGTGCATTATCATTTGCATCTTGTCTCAAAACTAAACTAGTTTGATTCCTTGTAAAGGGATACGTAGGCAGCCTGTGGGCGCAACCATTTATTTCTGTCTTCATTGTTTGTCCAAATCTTACGACCTTGTCAAAATGGGTTGTCTTCGGGCTTTGACATTCACTCCTGTCATTTCATGACTCCGAGTTCTGTCAAAGAGAGGCAACTGTAGACACCCTATTTTTGACCGCCCTTACGACTTAGATGTCATCGCTTGCACATCCAATGATGAGTCTATATGCTTGTTAAGTGCTCGAAGTCCTCAGCAGAATGATACAGCTTTGAGCCTTTCAAACCCTACACTCCTGTTGCCTTGTTTTTGGACCAAAACCTTGGATTTTCAAGCCTGCAACCTCTAGTGGCCTGCCAGCCACTGCTATGGGCTGCCGGCCACTAATGTGGCCTATCGACCACCAATGTGTTTTGCAAATATTTTATGACAGTTGTGCCAGCTGTTTGCATAGATGATTGCATATGCTCCCACATGTATGGTTGGATGTTTTTGATGGAGGTTCATGTTACTCTATATATAGAGGACCTCCCCTCTTGCTTTTGGGGTTAGAAAAATTTTGGAGCAAAATTCTTCCTCTCTCTCTACAATTCTCTCTCTCTCTCTCTCTCTCTCTCTCTCTCTCTCTCTTGCAAATTTCTTCACCTTTGCCTATACACTCTTTACTTTTGCCTATACACTCTTAACCAAACCTCTCCATCATTGAGCTGAGGTATCTTTGAACCTTGTTTGAGCTCTTGAGGGTGTGTTTGCCTTGTTTTATTGCTTGAAAGTGATCTCCTCTTCAAGAGGTATAAAGCTTTGCCTCTTTACTTGTTGTATTTACTCTTTTTCTTACTATTTTCCAACTATTTTTTGGGCTGTAAAAACTCTGTGTTTTTGGGCTAAAACTTGGGTTTTAAGGTCAATAAAGATTGGAGGGTGGTTCACCCTTCTTTACACCTTGCTCTCAAGGCCTTTACCCTTGTGTTTCCCACCCTTACACTATCTTTTTTTGAGCTTTTACACACTAATTTTCAGAGTTATTTCAGTGGCTAAAATCATGTTTTGAAGTCCAAAATTGGAGGGGTTAGCCTTCCCTCCTTGTGTTTTGCTTACTAGCCTAGCATGATCCATGTTTTAGCTTATTATTCTAGCTATTTTTGTCATAATTCCAGCATGTTTTAGGACTTATTTAGCACTGTTTTAGGACTGTTTTTAAGTGTTCATTGCATTTGACCCTTATATTGCATGCTTATAGCGTAATTGTCCTCATAAGTTTGGTGTTTTAGGCCTTAGGCACCACCTTATTTGAGTTGATTGCATTTATTTATGGCTTTCCATACTTGTTCCCACCTTTAATCACCTCTGTAACCTCCCTCCTTTCTTGGCTTTTGCTTTTCTTTGAAAGTGGTTTCAAACTATATGCTTGTTCAAGCATGAGACTGAGGTGTCATGTTTAATGGTTTAATCCCTTTGAGGGTTTATTACCAATGATATGATATCTCTTTCATACCCAAAGCAACACTTGGTTTGAGCGCTTTTTTCATTAGAGGACTTAAATTCATTTGTGGACTTAATTGATTAAAGAATGGATGGTAATTTAAAATGAAGTAATAAAATTGGTGAATAAAAAAGGTACAAGGTAATAACTTGTTTGGGTTCAATCGGATGTTAATTGAACCCTTGAGTCTTGAGTCATTTCATACTCATAAGTGCTAGAAAAAGGTTCAAGATTCATTGTCAACTACTTTCGTTGATCATTCATGATAGGGAGGTGGTTTTGAGAGTCATGTTTTGTTGCATTCATTAAACATGCATACTTTGGTTTATAAGCCATCATGCAATGAAATAGCATCCATTGGTGGTTTGTGAATCAAGTTTCATTACTCCTTTGAGTTGTTCAAATGATAAGGAGGGGTAAATTGTGCAAACAAACCCTTGAGAATACCTTGTCCCTACTCTGTTTGCTCTCTATTGTAGCAGAACAATCTAGTCATTAGTGGCCAGCAGGCCATCATCAGTGGACGGCAGGCCCTCTACCGGCCACCAGTGTAAAATCCAACAATGTACTTTTGAAGCAAAACAGAGTTGGTCTTGAAATGGAAATTAGTGCAAATATTCTACTGTGCAACAGAGGCATTCAACAGCAGAAACAGTGGCTTTTTTGGATGGAAAGTCCATGCATGCATGAGTATCCCTCATTTCCCGAGGAGGAATAATTAGTGTAGTTAATAATTTGGTTACTTCGTTTTGTAATTAATTAGTTAGCTAGAATAGTTAATTAATTCGGTTTGTAATAATTAGTTAAGTAGTTTAGCTAATTAACTCATTTAGGTTTGTAATAGTTAGTTAATTCCTAGTAATTAGTTAGCTAGTTAGTTCATTCAGATCCTCCTTTGTGAGGGCACAATGTTGTAATAACGTGTATGTCTTCCAACTCCACGTCTTTCTCCATTTTATTTAACTGCTTAGATGGTTAGATTAAGATATCATGTTTTATTTAGCATACTCCATGTTTGCATCCATTTGTATTGCATGCACCGAGGCTCGATTCATCATTCTAACTTGCATTATTAGTTTAAATACTTCTTTGAATACGTGCTTAGACCACATGTTATTAAATTGATTCATATGCCATATTAGTAACCGAGCCTAGCAATTGCATATCGCATATATTGCATTAGTCATATTGCATAGTTAGGAATCATGCATTTTTCTAACTAGTTTCTCTTTTGGGCTTGGAGTACTAGGTGATTCTTTACTCGCTTTACCATATTGCATGAATATGGTTGCTACCATGTTTACCATGCTTGCCATGAGGCTAATTGCTTAAGTGCTATAACTGTTTGAATGCCTGTGGATGAAAGCTGATTGCTTGAATTGGAATAATTTGAGTAATGTTCATATGCGATCACTTTTTCAAGTGGTACATATTCGAAACAATTTTGCCGACAAACATGAATCAAGCATTCCAATTCTTGTAAAGTTAGTCTATACATGTGTGTGTCCGCATCACATAGTAATGCTAGCCTAAACTCAGAACAAAAACATATAATGTAAATAAGATTCATATCATGATTAGTAGAGGCCGATCTTTGATCGGGCGAGCAAGGATGCTCAATTCATGACCTTCCCCTCTTGTACCTAAGTTCCCAAGCTGAGACAATCTTGGTAATGACAGACATATGGCCTTTAGCACGAGTCATGAGTTTCCTAAATTTCTCAAAAATATTTAGGTGGCAACTCTGTATCTGGCAAAACAGTCCATTTTTGGCAATTTGATTCAAAATCGATTTTTCAAAAGATTTGCCGGATTGGGACTCTTTGGTGTTTATCTATTTCACATTGCACTTGTGGAATCAGATTCAGAACCACAGGAGTCCGATAACGTAGGGCTTATTCGTCTTCCGAAAGGGTGCATGAAAAGTCGAGCTACAGTCGGTCACCGAGACGTCAGAATCTTCGCATTTTCTGCTACAAGTTTTGCCAGTAGGAGCGTTCGGAAGAGCTCGGCGTCGGCGTCGGCGTCGGTGTCGGCGTCGGCGTCGGCGTCGGTGTCAAGATGGATGAATCAGTTGAGGGGCAGAAGTGGATGGCTAGTCTGTTGGGTCTGAAGTGGAGGCTTAGTCTGGCCTGGGAAAAGATGCAGCTAGTGGAGTGGACATGGAATGTGAAATCTGGCCTCTTCTTGGAATGTCGGAGAGAGGAGATTTGTAGGTTGGCACATAGTTAAGGAGGATGAGAGCTTTTTGTTTGTCAATGGGCAAGCCGAAAAGGCATACCAAGTCTTTGCTTGGCATGTATGACTGGCGAAAGCTTTTGGGTGACTCAAGAAGAGCTGCAAAGAAAAGTAGTAGATAATATAAGCACATGTGTGAGAAATAAGTTACCAAGTACATCTATGGGATGACTAAGCTCTTACCCTCGTCTTCCCTAAATACTTTTTGGCACAGAGTATTGAGATGAAGGTCGTCATCTGGTGCGAACTTCCAATTGCCCGAGACAATTAGGTAATCATCTCCAGTGCCTTTGTTAGAGTCAGGCAAGTCGGCTATAAGTTTGTATGCGGTGCATTTGGGCTTGAGATAGTAAGTTTAGCCATTCTTGGATTTGAGGCCACATATGGTATAACAATATTGAAGGTCGAACAAGGTTATTCTGGCATTTTCTCGGCATGCCAGCTCGGCAACACCATTAATGACCCTAAAGGTATTTACTGCGAGCTGCATGGGGTTAAGTTTGTAGTAGTGTAGGACTTCCCTAAAGAAGATGTCAAGAGGGAATCTGATTCCACCCTCGATAATAGATACAATAGGAAAAGGGTAGAAGGTCTCCCCCAGGCATCATGGAGTCCTCCTTCCCAGCCAACCTAAGTTGAACATCGGCTGGAATGAAGAACTCCTGACGGAAGTACTCTAGTTTGCTAGGGGTATCCACCCTCTACTTGAACATACCCATGATATCAGCTAAGCTGATGTTGGTAAGGTTTGATGTTGAAAAGTGTTTTATGTGGGTTTTAGGACCTCGGCTAAACCCTAACGAGCACTAGGGTGATGGTTCTAGAAATCTAAGTGGGAATTTAGTTTCAATTTCCCTAAGGCAACTGTTTCTAACAAATCCCAAACTTAATCTATGGAGGAACAAGATGCAAAGGTAAGAATCTGGAAAACAGTCACAGAAAACAAAAGACACAAAGATTCAAAATCACCATTTCAATGACTGAAATGTAGAGAGCACAGAGACAAGCAAGGATACATTTGTAAACATCTAAATGATGGAGTGCAAAGTAGTGGTACACAATGAAGAACACAATCGAAGCAAGAAATAGTAATTCAAGATCCAGACATAAATATAGATTCAATGGCAACACGTGAATAATTACATAAACACGCAGGCATGTGGCAAATTTGAAGAAGAAACATATTGAAGGGACAATAAAGACTGAAATTAAAAGGAAAAAATTAAGACTTACAGATTGGGGATGAGGAGATGGATGCTGAAGTTGAGTTTGCCGGAGTCGGATGATGCCTTTGATCGAAACAGAGTGGCAGAAAGCTTGCTGGAAATGAGGAATGAAGTAGTTGTAAAGAGCTTGAAGAAACGGCAATGGTGGAGTGCAAAATTGTAAAGAGAGAAAATTTGAGCAAAGAGAAGGAATGTCATAATGAAAAGTGAAGAGACGAAGAGAGAGAAGTCGGAGTTTTGTTAAAATTCGAAAAGGTGGCAAACCATAATGAATTAACTTTGGGTGACGTGTCTATCAAGAGGTGTGGTTAGAATCAACGTTACTTGATGGTGCGTGCTAGGTACGAGTCAATGAAAAAGGGACATGTGGAAGAAACGGATGAAATGACTATGCGTGACAACTCATGCGCAATTGAAACTCTAGCAATTCTTGAAATAATGAGGCAATAACCTTGGCCAGAGAAGCGATCTCGGATGGAATGCTTAGAGAATTTGGCTCTTGTTTCATGGTAAAGTGGGTAACTAAGCCCTGGTTACTTGAAAGCCAACAAGTCATGATCTCAGTCGGAGTAGTATCTAAGTTTTTAGCCGACATGTTGGTTGGACAAACGATGTAGGTTCTATCACCTCAGATTGCCAAGGTAATAGAACCTAGGGGGAAGTTGTGGGGAAGTATTTTGTGAGTGACAACACGTGGCTAAGGTGATGCCGAAATGTTAGCCTTGTCATGCTTGCTGAGATGATCTTGGCTAGGCAGAGGTTATCTGCAATAATACCAGAATCCCGAGATATTCGGATAAGAGACAAGAGTCCTAGACAAAGGAGGGTATTCAGTTTGGATAAGGATAAGATTCATGAGGAGTTTATCCTTATCTGGCTGAGAGTTCAAGATGTGCATCTAGGTGAACATGACACTGATCATTATAAAATAGAGGCACCCCCATGAGTCTGAGGTATGTGTGATATATTTTGAGCAGTGACTTGTGAGTTATACTCTAATTTGATATCTTTGAGAGATTACTGACTTGATCGTCGGAGTGCCCTCGAGTGGCGCACCACCGCGGTATTCTCATCTTCTTATTACAGGTTGTTGGGCTTAATCTATTTTGCCAGTGCTCTCCAGCTAAGTTCCTCAATTGGTTGTGTGGTCAAAAATCAACACCCACAATAAGATACATAAAACAATTATAAAAAACACACACACACACTCACACACACACACACACATATATATATATATATATAAGATAGATCTCATTTATTTGATGTGGAGTTGAATCTAAAATGAGAAAAGAATATGATGGAGAAAAGAAAAGATTAAACATAAATATGAAAAAGTAGATCCATTAGAAATGTCCCACCAAGATTTCCTAAATAGCACTTCCAACCAATTGTTTCCAATGCTCTCTTGATCTTCCTTAATTTTCTTGACAGATTTGTAAATAGAGGAATGGCAAAAGGCTACCTCAATCATCTCTAAAGTGAGTATATCCCCCAAACTAGATAGTATTTCCTTGAGATTTTTACATGATTCCAACGACAAATGTTGAAGGCTTGGAAAGTGACTAGAGCAGGTGATCCATTGCTCAACCTCAAGGTTCTTTAGTTTCAAGAATTTGAGTCAAGGAAACCCCCTATCAGTTGTTGTCCATTGATGTCCCCAGCTAGCATTATTCTCTAATTTGAGAAGCTCAAGGTTGGGTAACAACATCCCAAGGACTGACATCTCCTCCCACTTTATCCCTGTATATTTCAAGGTTAGCTTTTAATATTTGTAGGAAACTTGACCTCTCCAAAAGTAGTTTAGTATCTTGGTAAAATATTGTTGTGTAGCTTCAAAGTCTCAAGGTTTCTTAAAAATTCTAGATTAGGAAAGATCAAATTTCCCAAATTTGACAGAAAATTTTCGTAAAATCCTAGCTTTGTAAGATAAGGAGTCCTTGCCAATATATCCTAAACAGGTCCACAAGGGTTTACGTTTGCAATGGTTCGTAGGTTTTCTAATACAAGGGGATGGTTGTGATCCATTACTGATTCTTCAGAACATAAAGACACGAAAAATTTTGCTTCTCCTTTAACATATAGATGCCTCAAGCTTGGAATCTTCCAAACATTATGTGGCAGAATAATCTCAGGCCAATGTGTAAAAATAATGAGCGTTTCTAGGTTTGAGAGATTGGATATTGATGGCGGTAATTCATAGCAACCTTTCAAATTAATTGCCAAATACCTAAAATTAACAAGTTGTGTTATATTGCTTGAAAATAAGGCATCCTTGTATCATAAGTCCAACACTCTAAGAAGCTTGAAGGCCCAACAAATAAACGAGCACACATCACGAAACTGATTGTTGACAAAATCAATTTCTTCCTTTGAATTTTTTTCAAAACACAAGAATGATTGAACAACTGCTGGGGAATAAGACTTAAATGTAACATAATTGTTAGAACAATTCATCTTGAATTCTTCAATTGGTGGTCTCCAAGTCTTTAAAACTTGGTGATGATCTTGTCTATGTAGAACAGAAATTTGGTGCTTCAAGTCGCGTTACTTAATAGCTTTCCTAAAGACAATATTTGCACCTACCAAAAGGTGTGCAGGGGGTTACATCAAATTCACCTCTAAGATACAATGAAGCCTGCTCTAAGGATCAAGTCTACTGACGTCTGCACTGACAATAGTAGATCAGAATACTCTTGATATAATCAAGAAACCAAGACATTGATAATCAAGTCTGCAAAATGTGATTACCAATAAGAAAAGCAAAAACTTGTTTAGAAAACTCTTGATCAAAAATTCTAAATCAAGAAGGAGAAAGAGAATTGCAGGAATGCTTTTTGGATTTTTGGATGGATTAAAATGGTTGATTTGATAGCCTATTTGTAGGCCTTGATGCATCTGGTCGAATGGTCATGTCCCTTGATTGCATCTGATTAGATCTGACCGTTGGATCGATAATCTATGGTACTGATCATTCTCACATCGAATAGATGCTTTGACTGATCATTCTTGATCGCAATCGGGTGCCATCTCATCCATACAATTGCACGCATCTCCAATCAATGGCTATGATTAAATCACTCAAGATCAAACACACAACTGTTCGATCGATTGGTTGACTCATCGCCAACGAACACCGCATCAATGCCACACGAAGCTGATTGTATTCCACATCATCGCTCCAACCTGTCTGATGCAAATAGAAAAGCACCCTCATGGTACTGATACATCCGTGGGAAGTGCGCTATCAAATGCCACACTGCCCACGCCACTCCTACGCGTGTGCGGATGGTGGGTGTGTGAGTGCATGCACACTAGCATCCATTCCACAATTTCATATTCAAATGAATATTCCATATAACACTTTATTAATGCTCCACGTTTTCCTCTCTTTCCAATGTGGGACAAAGTCCCTAAGCTTATTTCAAGCTTTTCAAAGAAAAATAAGGAAGGTTTTCAAAACACCTAAAACTAAACTATAAATTTTGAAAATCATTTTAAAAATTTCCCAACAATAATCACATTTTTCTAAAAAGTGAGAAAGGACGCACAAGTTACATTGGTTATTCAAAAAGTCAAAACGGATGCAAAGGTGACATTGTTTTTTCAAAGTCAGAATGGATACATAGGCGACATTGGTTATTTGTTTTGTAATTACTTGAAGAAGAATGATAAGCATCTTTGTAATTGTGAATCCACTATAGAAAATTAATTTCCCTGGCTTTCTTCAAGCATATATCACAAAAAAGATCATGCATATGGGATGCTTAAATTTTACCATCAAACCTTTTTCAAACAACAATAACTAGACTTCTCTAAATTAGATCCATGAAGTAATCCTCTGCTACTTCCTCTAAGCTTCTCTGCCTAATGTTTTGTACAAGTCCCTCGGCTACCCATAACCAAATTAGCTTCTGCACCGAAATTTCTTGGTGTTCTAGAAATGCTCCTAAATAAAGAAAGCATGGTTTCAAGTGACAAGGCAAGTGATTGTAACTCAATCCTAGTGTGTCCAAGTATCTGTTTTGATCACTAACAATGTATGAGCTAACACTTTCGGCAACTTGTTTCCACCACTCTTTTGTCTTCTTGTTCTTTGCAGGAAGTCCTACTATAAAAACAATTGCAAGCCCTTCACACTTTTTCATTATTTGCTTTCCAATTTCAAACAGTTTTGGAGGGCAACTTTCATCCTTAAAACAACTTTTGTTGAAATAATTCCCAACTTTCTTCTTATAACATTTTCTTAGTTTAGTGACGTTTGAAAGTGCCACAAAACTATTCTTCTAATGACATTTTTTTAGTCTTGTGGCATTTTAAATAGGTGCCATTTATACTCGTGCCACGGCAAATACTAGTGGCACCTCAGTGACGCTTGCAAATGCCACTACACTATCATGGGTAAAGACTTTCAATGATACTTTGAAGTCATGATAGACACTATTTGTGACACTATCAAGCACCATTGAAAAAAGATTTAGTGGCACTTCAGTGACACTTGTAAGTGCCATTACACCATCAAAGCTAAAGACTTTCAGTGACACTTTAATGACATGGTAGACACTATATGTAATGCTGTCAGGTGCCATTAAAGAAGACTTACAATCTAAAAAATGTCACTCTATGGATTTTTAATGGCGCTTATTATGCCACAATTGATATTTTTAACTTCATAAATGCTACTAAATCCAATTCATTTGTGCCATTAAATGGATATAAGTGTCATTGGAACTTATTCTAGTGACACTTTGCAAAGCTACTACCACTACTACAAAATGTCACTTATATGTTTTTTTCATTGACACTTTTAGAAGCCACAATAAGGCATGCATAAATTCCTATAAAAATTGAATCAATTTTATAAAAAAAAATTGAATATTAATTGCCACATCCTATATTAATTTGACATCTATTGATCCTGTAATATTTTCATAATAATAAACAAATATTACCACCATAGAATCATCGCATCAACAAATAAATAAATTCAAACCACAATCATTTTTTATCTAAAAATATTAATCTATTTATATTGCAATACAAATCATAATCAGAATTATAAAATATTCTACCACACTAACAAAGTTAAAGCAAAAAAAAAAAAAAAATTAAAAGAAAATTATTCCAACCATAAGTTCTGAAAAGCCGTAGTGATATCCATCTTTTGGAGAGACAAATTATCCAAACAAAATCAGTTCCCAAATTCTCAACCTCACTTGTATAAATATTCTCGGCTAGCATCCATAACTTGCAAAATCTGCATCCAAAAGATAAACATATAAAGGTAATTGAAACTATATTAAGTTAATAGAAATTTGTTAATGAAATTAGTATTTACGAAAGAAATATACCATAAATGGAACAGGCCAAGCAATATGAGCTCCAATAGCTTGTCCAATTGTTTTGACAAGTCCATATGGTCAGATCAAGCTCTCATTAGATTTGACTGGCACTTGAACATGTACCTCCTAATAGTTAGGTCCTAGTTCTGTTGGGGTATATCTCCTTATTGGAGTTTGAGACCCAATTGGTTTGTTAAAAGAATTTTAATTTGGTTTGGTTTAGGTATAATATATTTTATATATTATATCTAATTTGTGGAGACCCAATTCAGTTTGGTAACAACTAGGGTTTTGATAAAACAAACCCAAAATTTAACAATATATAAATGTATTGTTTAGTTCTTCCAAAGAGGTGTAGTGGCTGATATAGAGTAGCTTGTCATCAATCAATTTGGTGGGATTTGCTTTGTGGAACAACTAATTGATTTATGGGACATAGTGCTTCTGGTATTTATATATATATTTGATGACTTTTGTAGGGGGGAGTTGTGGCATGACAATCTAAATTACAAAAATGTGTTGCTCTCTCAACTACCGAAGCTGAATTTATTGCCATTACAAAAGCTTGCAAAGAAGAGTTATGGTTGAAGAAATTTTTGCAAGAGTTGGGTTTGAAGCAACAAAGGTATGTGCTTTATTGTGATAGTCCAAGTACTATTCACTTGAGCAAAAATTCTACTTTTCATTCGAGATCGAAACACATTGATGTGAGATACCACTGGATTCGTGATGTGTTAGATTCGAAATTGTTGCAACTCAAAAAGGTTCACATAGATGATAATATTTCGGATATGTTGACTAAGACTTTGTCGAGAGACAAATATTTAAAGTGTCGAACTTTGGCGGGTATGGTTGATGTCGCCACCTAAGTCGATAGGAGGAGAATTGTTAGGGTATATCTCTTTATTGGAGTTTGAGACCCAATTGGTTTGTTAAAAGAATTTTAATTTGGTTTGGTTTAGGTATAATATATTTTATATATTATATCTAATTTGTGGAGACCCAATTCAGTTTGGTAACAACCCCTTTTACTTCTTTAGATGGGTCTGTGCTTTTAAGTACTCCGATTGTAACCGTTTCTGTTGGCCTAATGATACTTTTTAGAACAACTATATATCCCACCTGTAAATCAAGATTTAACTACTTAAGTAATTATATATTTACAATTAATAAATAATATTAAAAAAATAAACTAGTACAAAGTGCCAAAGTGAAGATGATCACAACTGAGAGTGATATGCATTTTTCTAGTACATAAGCAAGCCACATGATTTAATCACTTAATTGGGACTTTTAGAAAAAAAAAAAAAAAAAAAAAAAAAAAAAAAAAAAAAAAAACAACAACAACAACACGTAGATGGGGCTTTAGAATCTTTCTTGAAGTGATGGTGTGAAAAGAGATTAGCATTATTTTGTCATCTTGTTCATCCATACAAACAAAAAAGGGTTAAAAAAATAAAAATAAAAATAGAGCAAAATAATGCAAAATCTTAAACAAACACTTGCAATATATTATATAAAATCATAACATAAATACAGTAATAGTAAATCACAACTAACCTTTTATATTAAAAGATGAAAATTAATAAATTCATGAGTTAAAAGATTAAATTTTCCAAATTATATCAAGTTTTATGTCTAGAACAAGAAGATCATAAGTAAGTGACAAAGATAGAGGTATTGTGTGTGTTTGATGAGAGTGAGAAAAAGAGAAAGAATACCTAATGAACTCTGATCGTAGAAGATGAAAACATAGCAAATTTGTGGTGTAGATGGTAGATAAGGATGGCATGAAAGATAGAGAATGATAAACCCTTGCTTCATTATTTGGCTCCCGCCTCTTTGTCCTACCAAAATCAAATTTGCTTCACCAATTTGAGAATTGTTGGACTTCCTCCTCTGTCTCTATCTCGATCTACTTTGCGGATTTTGCCTCATCAAATTTGGTTTGTGTCACACCCCAAAATTTGGACAATTAAATATTAAATTAGAACTAAACCCCAATCAATATTCCATCATCCAAATCCTAGAGGTGAAACAAAAATCTAAATGTTTTTGTCCCAATTTGGTTTATGTAAATTTCAATACTCAAAAAAAATACAAGGGATAAAAATAAATAAATTAACAAACGTCAACCAAACCATCCATCATAAATTCATGACTATCCAATACCTATAACATTAAAGTAGCAACAAATAGTCAAAACAAATTAAATAATGTTAAAGTCAGAAAATAAATAAATAAATTAATTAATATCGACCCTAAACTCCAGAAAATAAAAGAAGTCTGACAGAAATTTCCTACAACCGTAGTCATTTTCCATCACCCCCGTAGTCCCAACTAATCCTGCAAAGGAAGCTCGGCAACGCTTAAACAGAACGCACCCGAGATGCCAAGAGACAAAACAGGCCAGTATACAAGTATACTGGTATGAGTATAAGATTTGACATCCACGTGTCCACCAGACACAAACAAAAGTACATTTAATTCTTATTACGGGACAAGACAAATAGTTGCACCCGCGCCGAGATGAAGGGGTAGTTTTCCGCGATACGGTGACATTTAGTTTCTTGCCTGTACACAACCAAATATAAATTGAGTATACAAAAAAATAAATAAATAAAAATAATATAGTGGCTCAGTCCTGCATAAAAAGTTAGTAAAACCCAGCATTTGCAAAAAATAAAATTGGTATAATTTAATCATAAGTAAATTACTAAAATAGTATAAAATACACTGTTTCATGCTTAAATCATTCGAATTGACCAAAATTCAAAGAACAAAAGTTGTACATAATCAAATTTCTTAAAAGAAAACGTGTACTGAATAGGTTGAAAGAAAAACTTGATAGAAGAACCTAGATGGAATTCAACAAAAAAATCTAAAGTTGAAAACGAAAAGAAACGACTCTAAGATGATTTTTTTCAGAAAAGTTCAAAACATAAAAAGTGTTCAGAATAATGTTTTACCTTAGTTTATGCAAAATCAATCAAAATGAGCTCGTTTCGTGGGTCAAAACAGCATCTAAAGTCTGCATTGCTAAAATAAATAAAAATTATTATAATCAAAATCATCTAATTACAAGTTCTAATTGATCTTTTTAGTCAAAAGTTAAAATACAAAAGCTGTCTAGAATTACATATACATGCCTCTGCCTAAATTTCGTAATTTATCAAGATCGTTTACTATTTTTTGAAATGTACAAATCAATACAATTAAACCATACTAATAAACTCATATTTAATTCTTTGTACCTTAACTCTACCACTTCGACCCTTCACTTCCGGCCTACACATATATCCCATGTGCCTCCCGTATACCTAACAATGCTCTGAAGCTAAACTTATACGGGGATATCGTCCCGAGTTTGACCCACACTCCCCGAACGATTAACATATACGTACTTGCATAAATCAAAGCACTCGTTTACTCTTGAGAACAAGGCAACAATATATATATACACAATCCCTCATCTACTCATGAGAACAAACATAATAATGCCGAGCCTAAGGCATTCAAATCAATCTCATAATTCTCACTTTTTTTATGCACTTTTTCTCACCAGCACTCAAATAAAACAACAATTCCTAGAGTCATGGTGGAGTATTCGAAATTTATCTATGGGTTCCTAATTTATTTTAATTTCATATATCCATGAGTGTGATTACAACCATAAAATAAATATATATAAAAACCCTAAACCTTGCATACACAACTAACCAAAATAATTGAAATCAATCCATCATCTTTATGCCAATACAATATCAAACCAACATCAAATAAATAAATAATAAAATAAATAAACACAACAAAATAAACATAAATTTTGCACTCAATTATTTTTTGTAAATCAAAGAAATAGTTGAAGAATTAATGAAGCCACCAAAATAAAACCCTAACCCCTTTTTTTACCTCTCTCTCTCTCTCTCTCTCTCTCTCTCTCTCTCGACAGCTGCTCTCTAATTTTGATTTTTTTTTTTCTTTTTCTTTTTCTTTTTCTTTTTCTTTTCCTTTTCCTTTTCCTTTTCCTAATGACAGTCCTATTACAACCTAATCACAATTATATAACCTAATAACTATCTATATAATAAGACAAAATGATTTTTGAAAATATATAAAAATGTATTAGAGATACATTTGCATTTAATGATTAAGATGATACCTAATCAATATCTAAGGCCCCATTTGTTTGGAGAGTTAGAGGGGGCGATTGGGATTGGGAGTGAGGTGGGACCCACTAACATTGTGTTTGTTTTGAGAGATGGGGAGGGGATTGATAGTGAGCTCTGAATTATGAATCCCCTTGGGGAGGGGGCCTCCAATACTTGGTATTAGAAAAATAGTCCATCGAACTAGAAATTTTTTTTTATTTTTTACACGTTGAGCATTTTATTTTCTTTTTTTGAATATTAATGTTTAATTTTTTGTATTTTTTGTTATGTAAAAATCATTATTTTATTTGTTTTATTTTTTTCTGGAAATTTTTTATTTTTAAATTTTTTTTTACATGTTGGGCATTTTTTTTTAAACATTAATGTTTAATGTTTTTGTATTTTTTATTTGTTTTATTATTTTATATAAAAATAATTTAACAATTCCTACACTAACAACTATCATCAAAACAAACACAATTTTACTTAATCCCCTCACTAACAATCCCCTCACTAAAAATTCCCTCCATTCTATCTCTGAAAACAAATGGGCCTAATGGTTGAGTCCATTTGTTTCCCGCCCAAACATTTCTCTCCCGCAGCCTTTCACCTATCCACGTCTCCTTCCCATTCCCTCTTTATCTCTCGCTCCCTCTCTGTTCTTCTTCTTTCCTACCTCCATCTTCGCTCTCTCCCAACGCTGCTCTCCAGCCCTCGATTTCTGCCTCTCGAACTCAGCTCACAAGGTAAGATTGCTAATTGTTTCACTCGATTTCTGCATCTCCCCTTCTCTCTCTATCAGGCT
The DNA here is from genome assembly GCA_025200525.1 of Camellia lanceoleosa. Classification (NCBI taxonomy): domain Eukaryota; kingdom Viridiplantae; phylum Streptophyta; class Magnoliopsida; order Ericales; family Theaceae; genus Camellia; species Camellia lanceoleosa. The sequence continues at coordinate 27,635,684 of CM045769.1, read as the reverse complement.
GTGTCTGTTTTTTAAGTGTTTCGGTGGCTTCAAGGTTCTGATAATCGAACTCGCAATCGCAACCCTCCCCCTCGCTACTCTTGAACTCAGCTCGCAAGGTAAGATTGCTAATTGTTTCAGTGCTTTGGTATATTGTCCCCTTCTCTCTGGGTCTGGTTGTGAATGTTTTCATTGTTTTAGGGTTGTTTTCAGTGTTTTAGGGTTTTGTTTACAGGTCATTTGGGTTGGGCTCCAATTTTTTAAATCAATCTAATACATTTTAGTTGAATTTCGTTCTCCCAACTATGACTGTTGTCCCCAGTTTTTTTTTAATGTTCTTGAATTTGCCAACAGTGGCTTCAAGACCCATCGCATCTTCAGTTATTCAGTTCTTTGAAACATGTTATTTTAGGGTTTTGTTTATGGGTCATTTTTCTTCAGTTCCATTCTCCCACAATTTTTTTGAATCAATCTAATACATTTTATTTGAATTCTATTATCCCAAACGCACAATTTTTTTAAGTGCTTTTGAATTTCCCAACAGTGGCTTCAAGACCCATTCTTCAACACCAAAACAGAGGTATTTTGCATTGACTCTTTACATGTAACTTTATAGAGATATGTCCAATTTTGGAGTTCACTTGGCTGGTTCTGTTTTTGATTAAATAGAATGATCATTTTATAGTGTTGCTTTGATAACCATCATTAAGTTTGGATGTGCTTTGATACATGTGAATAAAATGATGTTTGTGTGTGTGTATCAGAGATGTTCGTATTAGGAATATATCAACATTTTGAGATGTTTGTGTTCAAGCTTAATGATGTTTGTGTTGTTTTCTAGGATCTCAAATCTCTGTTGTATTTGCTTGCTTGAATTGGTTTCTCTGGGTTAAAGGTTCCCAGAATTTGAGATATTGTGCTATCCATTGTGGAAAATGGATGAAAACAACTTTGATGATTTCTTAATGGTGATTATCAAAATATAATTATCACTTGGCTGGTTCTATTTTTGATTAAATAGAATGATCATTTTATAGTGTTGCTTTTGAGCACCAAATCTGATTGTAGTGCTTCCTGTTGTAATTTTTTTTTCCAGTTAAATTTTTTTCGATTAGAGGCATTGTAGTTTCTTCCTTAATATAGCGATCCCGGTTTTCCCTCCACTGGTTATTGTATTACAGACTCAGTTCCGTGGATGTCTGTTGTTGTATATGTTTCTTTTCCGTCCTTTAATTCTTTGTATTTGAGTTTTGGGATGTGTTGGGAAGGTTTGTAACAAGTTGGGTGTGTTTAGAAACAAATTGTTGCTGCCTAGTTTTTGGTGTCTTCGCTTGAGCGAGGCTTTTGTCGCTTGAGCGAGCTCTGTGTCTTAATTCCTTCGCTCAAGCAAGGGTTCCTTCGCTTAAGCGAGCTTTGAGTGGTGTGTCTTTTGGCTCGAGTGAGAATTCTTGCGCTCGAGCGTGCGTCTGCGTCTAGTTTGGACCTGAAGGTTGTGTTTCTTGGCTCGAGCGAGCTTTCCTTCGCTCAAGCGAGCGAGGACTATCTTTTGGGTTTCTTCGCTCGAGCGAGCTTTCCTTCGCTTGAGCATGCTTCTGGGTTATATACCTAAAGCATCGTGTTATTGGCTCGAGCGAGGCTTTCTCCACTCGAGCGAGGTTTCTTTGTGTCTAGTTGCTCGAGCGACCACTCCTTCGCTCGAGCGAGGCTCGAATATATCAGTTCGCAGCAGCAGCTTCTTCTTCACTTTTTCTTCATCTCGTTTACTCAAACGCTAGAACGACTGCTCTCTCTCCCTCTAAATACCTTCTCTCTACAAATCCATCTAGTTCTAGTGGTCTCCTACCCTAGTTCCTTTGTAAAAAGTGTGGAGCTTGGCGTGGCCTTCGTTTTGATCCGAAAATCATTGGGTTTGGAGCATCTCGACTTGTCTCCATCTTCTCCATTGGGTCCCTTCTCTTGAGGTAGGAAGACCCAACTCCTTCTTATGGGGTTTGACATAAATTTTAGTTATTTTGATTAGATGGTGAACTATGGTAATTTTGAGAAAGTTAGGGTTTGATTTGTAATTTATGTAAGGGGGTTTTCCATGATTGAGTCAAATATGTATAACAGACTTGAAATTGGAGTTGTTTATGAAATATGAGTGAAATTTGGGCCTTGGGGGCAACATTGTGAATAAAGAAAAAATGCCCTAATTATGTTGAATAATTAACTTAAATAATTAATTTGGGGAAATGTGAAATTGAGTTGAAAATCATGAAATTGGGGAGTTGTGAGATTGAATGGTGTAGTTCGATAAATTAATCACTCACCTATGAAAATGTTGATAATTTATCTGTTTGATGAAATTATTATCTGTTTAGAGATAACTGCTTTGGGCTATCGGCGGAGGATAGTCTTGATTGTTGTAGACACTGTATGTTGATTAGGGAAAACTGAAACTAATCAAATGGTTAAGTCATTGAATATGACGGTTGAATTAACACATTGAACATGTGCCTGAATTGATCATTGTATATGATGAATTGTTTAAATGCATTGCATTTGTATCTTGTTTTGAAGGAGATAGGGGATGTACTCCATGGTTTGAGAGGAGATAGGGGATGTACTCTCAAACCTGTTTGGGAGGAGATAGGGGATGGACTCCATTGATAACTAAGTTGGCCAGAGTGTCCAGGGTGAAAGTCCCGAAATCCTAATTAGGTTTGCATGACATAGATAATTGAAGTATTGAAATGTTTTAATATGAGTTGTAGTCTCATTGAATTGTGGAAAAATGGAAGTGTTCTAATATGAGTTGTAGTCTCATTTAATTGATTGGCTAGATAATGAGCCATGTTTATGAATGTGAGTTGGATAAGTAAAGGAAAGTGGAATGGAATACAGACTTATTTGTCATGGCACTGGGATATGTTGTGATTGGTTTACGAGTGTTAACCATTTATCGAATGCTAATATTTTAGTTGTTTCTCATATTTGGTTTAGTATATTTCTACTGGGCTTTGGCTCACCCTTTATGGGACATCATTTTCAGGTACATATGGTATGCCACCTCCAAGGACGTAGCTTGGGAGGCTTAGAGGCTGAAAGACTCTTTTGTTGTTATCTTTTTGTATTACATGTAAATCAAGCCGAGGGCTTATTTTGTATAAAGAGGTAGAACTTTTCTTTTGTTGCACCCAAGTGTTGACTTGGAAAGTTGTAAGCCCGTAGGGCATTTACTTTTGATGTCAACATGTAATGCTTTTGTACTTAATACTCTGATAAATGGAAATATGCCTTACTCTCTTATGTCAATGCATGTCAAGAATGTTGGGTTTATATGTATTATTTTGAGGACATAACCCTCCGCAGTCCTAAGGTGCATTTGCGAGATCTACCTTTCCAATGCCGAGTTCAGGTTCTAGGAGAGGCAGTCACGGAGAATTTACTTGTTACAAATGTGGTCAGCTGGGCCACAAGTCACCAGCTTGCCCGCAGAGGGGAGGATGACGGAGAGCAACTTCATCTGCGGCTCTTCCTCAGAGCGAGAGTCAGGGCAGAGGCCAGCCACTCTCTTGTTACAAGTGTGGTCAGGAGGGACACCTGAAGAGGTTGTGCCCGCAGTTAAGTAGCACATCTGGTGCATCTGGTTCGAGGCAGACTCAAAGCCATCAACCAGTTCAGTCAGTTCAGGCCTCGAGGGCCTATTAGGGAGCCTCATCGTCTCAGTCTGTATAGTAGTGTTATGCTCCGAGAGGTGAGCAGGTAGATTAGAGACCTTCTAGGCGTGTGTATGTTGTTACTGCGCAGGATCTTGTACCGGCTCCATCTGTTGTGAGAGATACCTTCTTGTTTTTTAACTCGGTTGCTAATGTGTTAATTGATACGGGTGCATCCCATTCCTTTATATCTGCTGCATTTGCATCTGTTTTGGAGTTGGAGTTGGCGCAGTTAGCGTCTCCTATTTGTGTTGTATCACCTGTTGAGGGTGAGTTGATTTTGAAACAAGGGTGTCAGGGGTGTGATATAAAGGTTGCGGACCGTTGGCTTCCATTTTCGTTTGTAGTTATGGCGATGTCAGGTTTTGATGTGATTTTGGGTATGGACTGGTTATCGTCATACCGGGCTGTTATTGATTGCTACCGCCAGAGGGTTATTGTATGTACCTTGAGCGGGGATTGTTTTCATTTCTTGGGAGATCGGGTTGGTAGTGTTTTGCCACCAGTGTATGATCCACGAGGGTGGAGTGAGCTTAGTTGCCTCCTCGCTAGCTGTATGAGTAGTGAGTGCGATGAGAACTAGGCTGAGTTGCCGAGAGTCATTTGTGAGTACTCGGACATTTTTCTCGAGGATCTTGTTAGTTTACCACCTCATCGTGAGATCGAGTTCTCTATTGACTTAGTGCCTGGCACGACACCAATTTCTATGGCACCGTACCATTTTGCCCCAGCCGAGTTGAGTGAGTTGAAGATTCAACTCCAGGATTTGCTAGATAAGGGCTTTATCCGCCCTAGTACTTCGCCATGGGGAGCACCGGCCCTCTTTGCTAAAAAGAAAGATGGTGCCTTGAGACTTTGTATTGATTATCAAAAATTGAATCGGGCTACGGTTAAGAACAAGTACCCTATGCCTCGTACAGATGACCTGTTTGACTAGTTGAAAGGGTCCCGTTGTTTCTCTAAGATAGACTTGAGATCGGGTTACCATCAGTTGAGGATCAGGGAGGAAGATATCCCGAAGATGGCATTCCGTACGCGGTATGACCATTATGAGTTTCTGGTGATGCCTTTTGGGCTCACCAATGCACCGGCAGTGTTTATGGACTTGATGAACTAGATCTTCTAGGAATTTCTAGATCGTTTTGTGGTCGTCTTCGTAGACGACATTCTGATTTATTCACCTTCTGAGGAGGAGCACGAGGAATACTTGAGAGTGGTACTTGAGTTGCTTAGAGCCCATAAGCTGTTTGCTAAGTTTGGAAAATGTGAGTTCTGGCTAAGAGAGGTAAAATTCTTAGGCCATGTAGTCTCCGGAGAAGGGGTATCTGTTGATACATCCAAGATAGAGGCAGTGCAAGATTGGGCACAGCCTAAGAGTGTTTTTGAGATCCGCAATTTTCTGGGATTGGCCGGGTATTACCGTCAGTTTGTGAAAGATTTCTCCAGGCTAGCTTTGCCTCTGACTAGATTGAAGCGAAAAGGGGTCAAATTTGTATGAAGTGAGACTTGTGAAAAGTCATTCCAAGAACTTAAAATTAGACTTACTACCGCTCCAATTTGGATTATTCCGGAGAGGGGTTTGGGTTATGCAGTGTATTGTGATGCCTCACGAGAGGGTTTGGGTTGTGTGTTGATGCAAGAGGGGAAAGTGGTAGCCTATGGCTCACGGCAGCTGAAAGCACATGAGAGAAATTACCCTACACATGACCTAGAGTTAGCAGCTGTAATTTTTGCCTTGAAAATTTGGAGGCACTACCTTTATGGTGAGAGGTTCGAGGTGTTCTCAGATCATAAGAGTCTGAAGTATCTGTTTACACAGAAAGACTTGAACTTGAGACAAATGAGGTGGATGGAGTTTATTGAGGATTACAACTTTGAATTGCATTACCATCCGAGGAAGGCCAATGTTGTGGCCGATGCCCTTAGTAGGAAATCCATTAGTGATGTTGCTTGTATAGCCATCCGGGAGTGGGAAATGTTGGGTGCATTTGCCGAGTTTGATTTGCTTCTGGGTGAATCTGTTGAGCCACGGCCTTGTTTTATGTAGTTGCGCAGCCTACACTTGTGAATCAAGTGTTAGAGGCACAGAGAAGTGACCTCGAAGTAGAATCCCTCCGGGAGAAGATCTCCGATGAGAAGGTTGAGAAGGGTTGGACTATGTATCCTGACCTGAGTGTGAGGTACCGAGAACGTTTGTTTGTGCCGGAGTCTTGCCGAGAGGAAGTACTCCGAGAGTTTCACCATTCACGCCTTGCGGTGCATCCGGGAGGCACAAAGATGTATCGTGATTTGGCTCGCCAGTTTTGGTGGTAGGGTATGAAGAAGGATGTGGCGGTTTTTATGTCTAAGTGCCTTACTTCTCAGCAAGTGAAGGCCGAACATCAGAGGCCAGCGGATTTGTTACAACCCTTGCCTATTGCCAAATGGAAATGGGAGCATGTCACAATGGACTTCGTTGTAGGTCTTCCAAGGACTCAACGGGGTAGTGATGCTATTTGGGTGGTCGTAGACCGGTTGAATAAGTATGACAGATTCGGTAGATCATCTTGCCGACTAGTATATTCAGGACATAGTGAGGTTGCACGGGGTCCCAGTGTCGATCGTCTCAGATAGAGATTCATGTTTTACTGCTAGGTTATGGCAGAGATTGCAAAGTGCCTTGGGCACTAGGTTGACCTTTAGCACGGCTTATCCTCCTTAGATTGACGGGCAGTCCAAGCGTACTATTCAGTTCCTTGAGGATATGCTTCGAGGCTGTGTCCTTGACTTTAGTGGGTCGTGGGAGAGGCACTTGCCCTTAGTAGAGTTTGCCTACAACAACAGTTTCCAAGCGAGTATTGGTATGGCATCGTTTGAGGCCTTGTATGGCCGACCGTATAGGTCTCCAGTGTGTTGGGCCAAGGTGGGTGATACACCTTTGTTGGGCTCGGAGTTGGTGCAGGAAACGACGGAGAAAGTTGAGCTTATCCGTAGGAGGCTTGTCACCGCCCAGAGTCGCCAAAAGAGTTATGCCGACCGTAGAATGAGGCCTTTGTCATTTGAGGTGGGTGATCACGTCTTTTTGAAAATATCACCTAGGCAGGGTTTGATGAGGTTTGGGAAGAGTGGGAAGTTGTCCCCTCGGTTTATTGGTCCCTTTAAGATCCTTGAGCGGATTGGGGAGGTTGCATACCATTTAGCTTTGTCGCCGCAGTTGTCCGGAGTGCATGACGAGTTTCATGCTAGTATGCTTCGGAAATACGAGCCGGATCCATCACATGTATTGGATTGGACCGACTTAGAGGTTGATAAGGATGCCTCGTATGAGGAAAGACCGGTGAGAGTCTTGGATAGACGGGATCAAGTCTTGCGAGGCAAGACCATTCCCTTGGTAAAAGTTCTATGGAAACATAACAGGGTGGAGGAAGCCACTTGGAAACGTGAATTGGAGGTCCGAGAGAAGTATCCGGATCTATTCATGGATGTTTGAGCATATGTTGAATATTTTGTTGTATTAATAAACTTTAAGAACATTGAATATGTCTTAAGTTGTAAAATATTGTATATGTTTCGGTTTATGGAAGTTCAATCTAACATTGTATATGTTGAATGTGTTGTAGAAATGCAAATATATCATTAACATTGAATATGTTATGGAATGATGGAATATGGTATTGGAGTTTGTTGGATTTCAAAAGAAAGCATGTTGTTAATGCATATTGAATTATATTGTGAATTGCCTCTTGAAAAGAGATGGGATAACCGGTAATGGGTCAGGATATTGAATATTGAATTGTAATATTGTTGAGAATTGAAAAATCACAATTTTGAAACCTATAACTAATTTTGAGAACGAAATTCTTTAAGGGGGGAGGTTATAGCGATCTGGGTTTTCCCTCCATTTGTTATTGTATTCCGGACTCGGTTCCATGGATGTCTGTTGTTGTAATGTTTCTTTTCCGTCCTTTAATTCTTTGTATTTAAGTTTTGGGATATGTTAAGAAGGTTTATAACAGGTTGGGTGTGTTTTGAAACAAATTGTTGCTGCCAGTTTTTGGTGCCTTCACTCGAGCGAGGCTTTTGTTGCTCGAGCGAGCTCTGTGTCTTAGTTCCTTCGCTCGAGCGAGCTTTGAGTGGTGTGTCTTTTGGCTCGAGCGAGAATTCTTGCGCTCGAACGTGCGTCTGCGTCTAGTTTGGACCTGAAGGTTGTGTTTCTTGGCTCGAGCAAGCTTTCCTTCGCTCGAGCGAGCGAGGACTATGTTTTGGGTTTCTTCGCTCGAGCGAGCTTTCCTTCGCTCTAGCGTGCTTCTGGGTTGCAGACCTAAAGCTTTGTGTTGTTGGCTTGAGCGAGGCTTTCTGCACTCGAGCAAGGTTTCTTTGTGTCTGGTCACTCGAGCGATCACTCCTTCGTTCGAGCGAGGCTCGAATATATCAGTTCGCAGCAGCAGCTTCTTCTTCACTTTTTCTTCATCTCGTTTACTCAAACCCTAGAATGGCTGCTCTCTCTCCCTCTACATACCTTCTCTCTACAAATCTATCTAGTTCTAGTGGTCTCCTACCCTAGTTCCTTTGTAAAAAGTGTGGAGCTTGGCATGGCCTTCGTTTTGATTCGAAAATCATTGGGTTTGGAGTATCTCGAGTTTTCTCCATCTTCTCCATTGGGTCTCTTCTCTTTAGGTAGGGATACCCTACTCCTTCTTATGGATTTTGACATAAATTTTAGTTATTTTGATTAGATGGTGAACTATGGTAATTTTGGGAAAGTTAGGGTTTGATTTGTAATTTATATAAGGGGGTTTTCCATGATTGAGTCAAATATGTGTAATAGACTTGAAATTGGGGTTGTTTATGAAATATGAGTGAAATTTGGGCCTTGGGGGCAACATTGTGAATAAAGGAAAAATGCCCTAATTATGTTGAATAATTAACTTAAATAATTAATTTGGGGAAATGTGAAATTGAGTTGAAAATCATGAAATTGGGGAGTTGTGAGATTGAATGGTGTAGTTGGATAAATTAATCACTCACCTATAAAAATGTTGATAATTTATCTGTTTGATGAAATTATTATCTGTTTAGAGATAACTGCTTTGGGCTATCGGTGGAGGATAGTCTTGATTGTTGTAGACACTGTATGTTGATTAGGGAAAACTGAAACTAATCAAATGGTTAAGTCATTAAATATGACGGTTGAATTAACACATTGAACATGTGCCTGAATTGATCATTGTATATGATGAATTGTTTAAATGCATTGCATTTGTATCTTGTTTTGGAGGAGATAGGGGATGTACTCCATGGTTTGAGAGGAGATAGGGGATGTACTCTCAAACCTGTTTGGGAGGAGATAGGGGATGGACTCCATTGATAACTAAGTTGGCCGGAGTGTCCAGGGTGAAAGTCCCGAAATCCTAATTACGTTTGCATGACGTAGATAATTGAAGTATTGAAATGTTTTAATATGAGTTGTAGTCTTATTGAATTGTGGAAAAATGGAAGTGTTCTAATATGAGTTGTAGTCTCATTTAATTGATTGGCTAGATAATGAGCCATGTTTATGAATTTGAGTTAGATAAGTAAAGGAAAGTGGAATGGAATACGGACTTATTTGTCATGGCACTGGGATATGTTGTGATTGGTTTACGAGTGTTAACCATTTATCGAATGCTAATATTTTAGTTGTTTCTCATATTTGATTTAATATATTTCTACTGGGCTTTGGCTCACCTTTTATGGGACATCATTTTCAGGTACAGATGGTATGCCACCTCCAAGGACGTAGCTTGGGAGGCTTAGAGGCTGAAAGACTCTTTTGTTGTTATCTTTTTGTATTACATGTAAATCAAGCCGAAGGCTTATTTTGTATAAAGAGTTAGAACTCTTCTTTTGTTGCACCCAAGTGTTGACTTGGAAAGTTGTAAGCCCGTAGGGCATTTACTTTTGATGTCAACATGTAATGCTTTTGTACTTAATACTTTGATAAATAGAAATATGCCTTGCTCTCTTATGTCAATGCATGTCAAGAATGTTGGGTTTATATGTATTATTTTTAGGACGTGACGCTTAACCTTTTGGTATGATGATGTTGAGAGCAAGAGCCTAAATATAAAGGCATTGCAGTTTCTTCATCTTGAAGTTACTTTTTTTTGTTTTATTTATCTGTTTGCTAACATTGCAGTGCCTTTTTTTTCCCTTTCTGTTTCTCTCGCAAATTGTTATTATCCTTTTGTTAAAAAAAAAAAAAAAAAAATATGATTAAAGGCATTGCAGTTTCTTCCTTAACCTTTTGGTATGATGATGTTGAGAGCAAGAGCCTAATTATAAAGGCATTGTAGTTTCTTCAGTCTTTGAACTTGCAAGGTATTTTACTCGCAAGGTATTTTACATTCAGCTCTCATCATTAAGTGTATGAACTAGTTTGAAATGAACTGGTTCCGGTTTCCAATTTTCCCTTCCTCTGTCTTGATCGTTGTTTTAGGTTAATTTCCTTCAGCTCCCGACATTTCAAACTCCAAAACAAAGATATTTTTCATTGTCTCTTTATTTCTTCAGTTCTTTGAGAATCTAAAGGCTTCAGTTTTAGGGCAATTTTTTGAATCAATCATCCTTAACAATTAACTGGTTTTTTCCTTTCCCTGCTCTTTGTTGCTGTTGTTGGTTGATTATTCTCTGAGATCAAAATCGCAGACCTAATTGAACAAAAAGGGCAAGACTTGGTATATAGCCTAAGTCTAAAATAAAGGAAACAAATATTGGAACTGGAATACATATAATAACTCATGTTAATTGACATCTGTGAGTCCTTGGAAGCTATCTCCTATGATCAAGCGATCCTTATTCTTACCTTCATTAACATCTGTGAGTCCTTGATATTGGTTTGGAATTTTAGCAAAATTATATGAGCATCAATTTTTTGGTTATATAAACTATTTATTCAGTCCCTCTCCTCTATTATTGAGTCCCTTCGAACTCGCACTTGCACTCACAAGGTAATTTCATAATTTTTTTTTGGATTATCTTGATTACTCTTTGTTGTATTTTTTTTTTTAGTCAGATACATTGTGTTCTCTCCTCTGTTATTGAGTTTATTTATTCCTTTATTCCTTTAGTCAGATACATTATTGTGTTCCATTGTGAATAGCATTTAGATAGCCAAATTTTGTTTAATGCAGTTGGATTCCCATATAAATCTGTATATGATCTCATTTGACTGGGTTTGTTTTTGGCTCATGGCTATGTCCGTTTTTGTTTTTGGCTATGTTGGGTTAGCATTTTTAGGTTCAAACAATGCTGCTCCTCCTTTGGCTCCCTTTGGCTCCATTCGAACTCCCACTCGCAAGGTAAGACTTCGAACTCACTATTGTGTTTTTCCCTTTCTGAATTATGAATTTTGAATATTTTGAATTTTGAATCCTGAATGAGTTTTTGGGATTCCTAATTCTAAATTTTGAATTTGTTGTTTAAATTATTTGGATTTGTATGAGTTGTTTGGATTTGTAGTTTGAATTCTGAATCCTAAATGAATTTCTTAATTCTAAATTTTGAATTTGTAATTTTGAATTTTGAATTTGTTGTTTAAATTATTTGGATTTGTTGGTGATAGTTGCAAGTCTTATATTGCAATCAAGGACTCACAGATGAGTTGTTGTGCTGTTGTATTTTTTGTTAGGTTTATGTTCAAGCCTAATGATGTTTGTGTTGTTTTCTAGGGTCAATTACTCAAATCTCTGTTGTATTTGCTTGCTTGAACTAGTTTCTCTGGGTTAAGGGTTCCCAGAATTTGAGATATTGTGCTGTCTATTATGGAAAATGAATGAAAACAAAATACAACTTTGATGGGCTAAAGATATTTGAGTGACCTTTTAAGAATAGTTTGGATCTAATCATTCAAAAAGATGACATGGAAAATATTATTGGTGATTTCTTAATGGTGGTTATCAAAATATAATTATCACTTGCCTGGTTCTGTTTTTGAATTTGTAATTCTGAATTTTGAATGTGTTCTTTAAATTATTTGGATTTTTTGGTGCATGTTAATAGTGATAGTTGCAACCCTTATACTGTTCATGGTCATCACTTGCATTGCTTTTGCATGTTTTTCCAAGAACAGTGGCCCAAAATTTGCACAATTTTCATTTTTGTTTAAATCGATACTCAATTATATTTTGATCTCATTATTAATTATTTTGTGCCTTTAGGTACAAGCATACTAGTTATATTATAATATACAAATACAACATAAATACAACATACATAAATATGATATATATTTTGTCAATATATAAAACACCTTTTTTATATATATAAAACATATAAATATTCAGAGTAATTATATATAATTAAATATTAACATTAAATTAATTAAATACCATATTAAATTCTCATATATCCACCAATTAATAAAGTCAAAAAAATAAAGTAATAATAATAATAATAATAAATAATAATAATAATAATAAATAATGACTAGAGAAAAAATTAGGGTCACTGTAGTTTGTTTCCTTTGAGCTTCCTTATTTCCTTAGTTATATAATATTAAAAGGGGGGGGGGGGGTAGAGAATGAGACTAGATGCATCATTTGGATTAAGTTTGTTCATATTTTAAATAAAATAAATAAATATTAATTTTGGTCCTTATATTTTTAATTAAATCAATTGTAACCTGTAATTTTTAATTTTGTATCAATTTAGTCCAATTAATAATACCATTAATGTTTTTGATGAAAAATGATTATTGAATTTGTTGAGATTAACACGAGTTGAGCAAATTTATTATTTTACCTCTAAAAGAATGACATGCCACTTGTATGCATATTTGTCATTAAAAAATGCTAACAATTAGGGCTAATTACACTATTAGTCCCTCGATTTTGGCTATTATGTCATTTTAGTCTTTGTAATTTCAATTAAATCGATTTTAACCTTGAATTTTTTATTTTGTCTCAAATTGGTCCAATTGATAGCATTTTTTTATGACAAATGCAACCTGTCATTTTTTTAAGAGTAAAACAAAGTACTTGGTCAATTCAGTGACTTAATTAACCAATCCAATGAAAATTTTCTATCAAAGACCCTAAAGATGTTATCAATTTGACTAAATTGACGTAAAATATAAAATTAAGTATCAAAATTGAGTCAATTAAAACTATATGGAACAACAAAATGTAAGGATTATTTATGTAATTTACTCAACAATTATAAGCAATTGAAATAAATTGAGATAAATCTGTAAATTCAGAGTCAAAATCTAGTTAATTGAAACTACATGGACTAAAATTCAAGAAAATTTATCATTGTACAGGAGAGTAATTTGAAATTTTACTTTTCCTGTTAAGTCATATAAAATCGTTGATCAATTTTGTATATGGCAAGTACAGTTAAAAACACATGTTATGTTGAGTTTAATTAATTTGTTTTTATTTATTTTGTGCATTTTAAAAAATTTGAAAATATATTCGCACTTTTTGTTTTTTCAAAAAATGCCATTAGATACCTTGGAAAGTTTTTGGCTTAGTAGCATTTCTCAAAATGTTATAAAATATTTATTTATGATGCTTTTCACCTAATGCCATAAAAAGTAACTTGCATCTACTTAGTTTAGTGACATTTTTTTTTAAAATGCCATTGCTACTAAAGTTTAGTGGTATCTGTTGATAAATGTCACTAAAACAATTTCTTGTGTCTTTCTTTTATAAAATGCTATAAAATTTATATGACATTTCTTTATTGAAATGCCACTAGAGTCTTATATGTTTATGGTTCTGCGGCATTTTTCTAAAATGTGTCACCAAATATTATTTTTGTGGCATTTTCTAAAAACACGCCACTAATGTAGTGTCACTAAAGTGTGTTTTTGTTGTAGTGTCAGTTAGAAAATTCAGACAATGGGTATGGCTATCAGGTGACGCATGCATGGGCCAACTAGTAAACATAACCCTACTTCCATTTTTGTCATTTGGTAAATACATTTTAAGATCGACCTAGACACCAATATCCCATATGTCATCAATGATGATGAGATATCTCTTGCCCTTCAATTTTTTATGCAACATTTCGCTTAACATTTCATTGCTCATGTTTTTATCTTCATCAGTAAGGACATTAAAATGTAAAATGTCCAACAACGTTTCTCTCTTTTTGGGTACTTGAGAAACGTAGGTCCGTGCACGAATATGAAAGTGGTCAATAATATATACACTTTTTTGGCTAAATTTGTCTTACAGAGTCCTGGCATCGCAACAATTAACACAAAGTCTAGATACTTATTCCCTCCAGCAAGTTGCTCTTGTATAGCCAATGCCTCGCTGTCAAAGCCCACTATAATTTCTGCCTCAACCATGGCTCTATTTTCCATAGATGATGCCTCTCATTTGCAATCAAACTGTTCTCTCACTGTGTATTAGCTGCTTTAGTTTCTTCAAGACAGAATCCATAGCAGAATTGGTGATTGAGCAGAGAATCTTAAAATGGGCTGGTCGTGTCTGTCGATCCAGAAACAGAGAGAAAAAAAAAGAAGGCGGCAAATCTTTCAGAGTGTAGAAGCAGAAGGAGCAGCTGGCTTCTTAATTTTGGATCCAAAAGGAAGCATTGCAAGTAGAATTGTGAAAGCCAAAAGTAGAGAGAAAACAAAAGCGTTTTACTTTTACTATGCTGAGAAACTCAGACTTCGAAAACTAAAAGCAGCTGAATGAAACCACCTTCTAATCAATCCGACTTTGGAGTGATCTATTTGGCCCTCGGAATGAATTTTTGTTATTTTCGTAAATTATATACTGTGCCATGTCATTGAAAGAGAAATTATAGGGTTATTTACATTAATAGTCCTTGAATTTTATTTCTTGTGTCATTCAATACATGTACTTTTAATTGACTCGATTTTGATTCTTAATTTTAATTGTGTTAATTTGGTATTTGACAAAACCATTGGAGTTTTTATACAAAAAATGATCGTTGAGTTGATTGATATTAACTAACCAAATTGATCAAGTTTACAATTTGTCCCTAAAAACATGACACCTACCACACAATTTTTATATAATAATGCTAACAACTGCAATCAATTGGACCAAATTAAAATAAAGATGGTGTTTGGGAAGTGAGTTTTTATGTAGATTTTATTAGATGTAAGTTTTTATGAGATAAAAAAATTTTGGTGTTTGGGAAGATAGTTGGGTTTTTATGTGGTTGGATGTGATGCTTGTGAGAGAAAAAGTGAAATGATTATGGGATTGGATGTGATATTTTGTTTGGATGTGTTTTTTTTTTTGTTTTGCAAAACTTTTGTCTTTTAGTAAAAAAAAATGAGAAAAAAATTTGGAAACTTACTTCCCAAACACCACCAAAGTCAAAAATTCATAATCAAAATATATCCAATTGAAGTTAAAGAAACCAAAATAATATAAATATCAAAATATAGACAGTATCGATTTGCCTAAAATTATAATATAAATTTGTCCGTGGCACCAACCTCTACCATATGCCCGACTTTGGAATTAACTAGGCTATATTGACATATTTGTTGTAATCTATTGGGAATATTTTTTTATTTTATTTCTGACAACCACTATCAATGTTTGGCTCCATTTGGATCATGAGATAAGACAATAAAATAAATTATTGGAGTATCTTTTCTAAGTTAAAAAAATAAATAAAGAGTATCACTATTTAAATTCAAAAATTAAATTCACTTTTTAAATTTAATGATGTGTCAATCAATTAGAATATATAAAGTAACTCTCTCTTTCCTATCTTCTCTAATTATCAACCAATCATATCACTTACATATCATTGACACCTAGGCACTAGGCCAACGCCCCAACCCCTTGGGGTTCAGTAGCTCTTTTTATGGCCTCAAAAGTTAACTGTGCTAGAATATTTTCAATCTTCCACTTTTTCTTTCATAAAAAAATTGATAAAAATATGTTAAAAATTTATTTCCAATCGTTTCATCAAATCAAGTAAGAGTTTTTTTTTTTTTCCTTTTTATCAAATTAATAAGTCGTCAAATTGTTCACTAATTTGAATTAGATGAAAAATTAAAAAGATAAAAGCATTATACTTGAATTTGAAAAATCTAGAAATCTCCTAAATATTGATTTGTGATTATGTATCAATTTTAAGCACTAAATAACAATCTCAATCAAATAATTAAGACAAATCGACACAACGATTTTATGTGAAAAAACCACAATTGGAGCGCCTCCAATTGCGATAAAAAAAAATCACGGGCAAAAGTCACAAAACAATTCACTAAGAAGATATAAATGAATTACACAAGTGTACTCTCAATTAACCAGTGAATCCACGCCCAAATCGAACCGACCCTGTGATAACCCTGTCCCGTGTTATGTTAATTAATCTTAATTAAGGTTGTAATTATGTGCTTGATATGATCTTGAGTGCCATTTATATGATTATATGTGTTTTCAAATTTCTATCTGTTCACTGTAGGAAAATCTGTTTGATTTTTTGCTATAAAATTTAATTAATGACTGTAGAGGTTTCAAAAACTGAAACTGACCGTATTATTGTGATTGGCATAATTTTCAGAGCCTATGATGAAATTTAATTAGAAATTGATTTGGATCAAAATAATTAGATTAAATTGATTAATTTAGGCTCAACTAATTAGCCCTAATCAAGAATTGATTAGGCAAATATATATAGGTGGCCTATTTACACTTATACTCACTTTTGGAGCTCATTTATCTCTATTTGGCTGAAATCACACGCTAGAGAGAGAGAGAGAGAGAGAGAGAGAGAGAGAGGGGCTGGTTCTAGAGAGAGAGAAAAAGGAAAAATTGTAGAATTGTCTCAAACCTTGAAGATTTGGAACGTTAGGCCCAAGAGCTAGCTAGAATTTGGAAGATTTGAACTCCTAGGTGAATAATTGAGCTCAACACATAAGTTTTAGTTTGCAATTGAGTGAATTCAAACAAGATATGTATTGAAGAAGAAGAATCGGGTTGATGATAATGAATTTGAAGATATTAAGTACATGCATGTGAGAGTTAGCCATAAATTTGCATATTTAAATGTGAAGCATGTTGATCATGATGAAATTGAGATCAATATGTGCATGCATGTAACAATTTGCTATGAGTCTTTATGTTTGTGTATAAAACATGCTAAATGAGTTGATTTGGGAGTCATTTAAGACATGCATCCATGAATAATGAGGTTATGAGACTCAATTAAATGTCTTGAAGATGATGAACCCATGTAAGATCATACATGCATGAGTCTCAAAGTTATGAACATGGAATTGAATGATTTGAACTTGATTTTGGACATTGGCCCATGATTTTGGGTAATTGGTTCCAAACTAAAAGTGTTTCCATGTCATGTAATGATTTTCCATTTTTTGTACCAAAAATTCAAGCTTTGGGCCTTTGAATACTAAGTTTGAGCTTCAAATGCAGATCTAGAAATTCTAGAATTTAGCATGTCTGCTCGAGCGGGGAAAGCACCGCTCGAGCGTAAAATGTTAGTGCCCAGAAGTTTTGCAGACATTGATGTCCACTCAAGCGAGAAGAGTTACACTCGAGCGCCCAGTCACATGTTTGACTCTCAGCTCGAGTGCTCAAAGTCACACTCGAGAGCTCGAAGTCATGCTCGAGCGCAAAAATAACGTAACCAGTACTTTTGTAGACCAAAGGAGTCCGCTCGAGCGGTGAAAGCTGCGCTCGAGCGGAGAGCCTTGTTTCAGAAATTTTGAAAAGATAATTATATGTTTTGCTTTCCGTTCTCTTTCATTTCTAAGCACTCGTAGGCATACATTGAGCATTGTAAATGGACTAAGAAGGTAAGAAAGAGGCCTAAGAGGAATATATAAGTTAAGAACGGATTAAATCGCATGTGACCCATTATGTTCATGAAATGTGTAGGGTCAAGCACAAGGGCAAATCATCTGGCAGATCACTGTGAGTAATATCTTAGTAAAGATATATTCAAGTATGTTATTTTCCAAACGTTACTTCTGTATGAGCCTTATGGATTTGTATTTTGAAATGAGGATGAAAATATCTGTCCTTTGTATAATACTAATTGATTACGAATGTGATCGTGATTATGAGTATGAGACACACATAAATGATTGGGCCAAATGCCGTTTGACATGAATGATTGGGCCAAAGGCCGTTTCATATGAATGAATTGGGCTTGAGGCCATTTGATATGTTTGGGCCTAAGGCCGTTTGATGTAATAGATAGAAATATAAATGGACCTATGGCTGTTTGATATACCTGTTACAAGTTTCATTCATGTAATTTCTTTATTTTGATATTATTCACTGGGCTATCGCTCACTCTCATTTATATGTATGTAGGTAAGAAAAGAGATACCCAAACCCAGCCCCAATGAAAGATGTGAGAGAATTCAAGTTTTGTGGAGTCAGCCTGAAGGTCGTACGCATGAGACCATGTTTTCTTTTGTTCTTTGTTTACTATTTTGTTACCTTGGTGAATATGTTGGATCACCATGTACATAAGCTTTATGTTTGGTTGACTATATGTTTGAAAGTTCCTGGACATGTAAGATGTAAATTCTGTCTACATGTGTGAGTTATTATGGACTGTTTATGGAATATTTTGCTTTACCATGTAAGCACAGCTCATTGGACAAATTTTTAGTCTGCTCCCATTTTGGCCCCTTATTCTATTGACAATATGCTTAATCAGGTTTGAGGCCATAAGTAATCCCTTGATTACTAGCCGGTTATGATCTTAATCCATAGGGGCCGGGTTCGGGTCATGACAGACACCTATATGCCTTTTCCAGTCCCACGTCTTCACCTCAGAATTGTCTTGTACAACGTTGAATCCACAACACCAATGCCAAATCCATGATGATGAGCCACTCTAGAATCCACTAAAGCTTCAGACCTAAATTCCACAGAATCCACCGAAGAACAACTCTCTCTTTTGTATTGAACGAAACAAACAATCCTTTGATGTATACTTTTCAAACCATGAGTTAAACTCAAATAAACATCAAAGAAACTAGCAAAGAAGCTCCAGATATAAACCCTAATATCCAAGAAGAAGATCTGGAAGTCATAACCCTAAAAATTGATGAAACCACATATTTATAGAAAACTGATCCGCGATCTCTGCTCAAGCGCAAGAATGGCTGCTCGAGCGGACCTTGCTCGAGCACAAGAAAGTTCGCTCAAGCATAAAATCCCAACTTCCAGTACTTTTGCAAACAGGTCAAATTTCTGGAACCAAACATTCTTCGCTCTAGCGCACAAACGGCCGCTTGAGCGGACAAACAACTTCGAATGCAAATTTGCATTTTGCTTCGGGGGCATTACCCCTCGACCCCGACATAGTCAGGGAAGTGGCAAACATGAAAGAATTAACTTTTGAAATATCTCTACAAGGCACAATTCGGGTTGGATTCGCATCTAAAAACTCATAGTCTCACTGAAATAAAAGAACAAATAAAATTACAACTGAAAGGAGTTTTATCAAACAAGATTGCCAAGATTAAAAACCTAACAATCTCCCCATTTGGCAATGCCAAGACAAAACACACCTAACAAATAAAATCATAAACACCCCAACCCATTACAACCAACAAAAGCAAACTTCTTTCACAAGGTCATGATCTGCAAAACAGCTATTAGTGCCACAATCTCCAAAACAACTATTAGTGCCACAAGAGTATATGAAAAAGCAATAGACATATGGCAAGATTATCTTGAAGCATGAGATGGAAATATGCATAGATATAAATTGGAGATTTAAGAACATATAGCATGATAACATGAAAACTAAGACACATGCACCCGACAGATGCACCCGACACATGGCATGAATGCATGAAATCCTAAGACACAAGCACCTAACAACATTTCTCTCCCTTTTTGTCACAAATTGAGAAAGGAAGCTCAAACAACGAAAGCAAGATCAAAAACCACACAAGCAGAGACAAGATGATGGAAAAAATTAATAATCTGCGAGAAGTCAGCAATAAACAAGCAGAGGATAGCAACACACAAACCAACTAATGCCAAACTCCCTTACCAAACCAATCCAAGATGAACCAAACTCCCCCTCACTAAAAGCAACCACAAACACTGAAAACAGTGAACAAGAAGCAAAAGACAAAAACAAAATATGGTGAAGCAAGCAAGGAATTTCATATTTGTATCTTAAAAACACACAAAATTATCCAAGAAACACAATTACTTGAAAACATAATGTGCACAGCATGTAGAAGATTCCTCATGAAAGAAAGTGGTGCATTGTGTGACAAGCATAGATCCCATGATAAAAGTGTGTATGTGACTCTTGAAGTTTAACAAACACTAGATTCAAATCCTAGTAGTGATTTGAAAGTTGGAACTCCGGCAAGAGATTCTAAGCACAACTAAGGAAAGTCAAACCACTAGGAATCAATGGGTATTTGTTAAGCAGAGGTTCCCCCTCAATCAATGAATTATTTTTCTTTTCTTTTCTTTTTTTCCTTTTTCTTTTGCACATTTTTTTTTCTTTTCTTTCTTTTGCACATTTTTTTTTTCTTTTGCACACTCATTGGCGGCTGACATGCTCAAGAGTATGGAAACCAAACCAGAGAAGCATGGAAACAATAAGGATAGCCTGGTTGGTGACTGTGAGGTAGCCTTTTCCCCATGCCTTAACTACAAAGAACTGAGGGGAAAGCTGTAGATATGCAAAAAGATGGAAAGTGCTTAAGAGACTCAACATCACCCATGATATGCTAGTATAGGTCAATTACTCTAGAAAAGCAAAAGATACAATGCCAAAAGTCCATAGAGCAAAATGATCACTAAGGCGAACGACTCTGATATTTGCTAATCCAAGAGTGTGTATAGAAAGAGACATACTAATCAAAGAACACACACTCCAAAATGAGTAATGACCACAAAAAGCACACATATTGACATGTAATGGATATTCTCATTAATTCCAATATGCCAAGGACTTCTTAAAAATTTCAAGCTTGCAAAACCATACTAAAAAAAAAAATTTTGGATTTTTTTTTAAAAACAAAGCAAGACAGAAAACAAACAGGCACTCATTAAATGACTCGAAAAGAAAAAAAAAAAAAAAAAAAAACACACACACACACACACACACACACAGAAACCCAAAAACTAAAACGAATAAACAAATTAACACAAGTCAAGTTTTCTCACCCAAACTGCCTTAGTATGAACAAAGTTGTGAGAATTGCGGTTCTTGGGTGGTGTCTTGACATTGTGGTTCCCTTCAACTTCATTGGAAACTTGTCTCAACTTGGTGTCCAACTTCCTATTCCTAGGCCTAGATAAACAAAACCTTTGTTCATGTTTGGTCTCAAGCAAATCAAAATAACGAGGTCTAATATGACCATTTACCTCATTACCACCAACGAAGTGTCTCCTACCCCACGAGATGTTGGAATTTCTTCTATCTCTATGAGGCACTCTCCCATGCAACTCATAACAATAAGGGCGAATATAACCATATATACCACAATGATGACAAATAAATACAAAGTGTACCTTCTTTTCATTGGCCTTACCAACTCTAAGAAGTTTGAGAAGTTCATCCTCATGTTGAATATTTTGTTTTCCCTTTCCGTGAGTTCTTGTATCATAAGATGTAGATGCACTCGATTTTTGCTCTTTGTTATCACCAAAGCCAATGCCACTCTTGTCAGAACACATTGTTGAGACCCAATAATATTGTCCAAAGTCTTTGATCCTTTGTTCCAAAGACCAATCGTAGCCATAGCACACTTGAGCTTTTCTTCTTTCTTGATCTTTAGTTCTTCCAAAGCAACTTGAGACATCTCAATAGATTCAATCTTTTCTTCATACGTTGCATAGATTTGTTGTAGCCCATTCCTCTCTATCTCACAAGTCAAGAGTTTTGCACAAAGAGCTTGTCGATCACTAGAAATCTTAATGGCATCATTCCTAGCCTTAGAAATCTGTTTCTTTAATTTGACACTCTCACTTTCATAGGCTTTGAGTTTGATAGTGAGTTTGTCATTCAATTTAGATAAGTTAAGAGATTCCTTATGCAAATTTTCATAAGCTTACTCAAGCTCTTCATCATCACTCCCCAAGGATTCATCATCAGTGATATTCTCGACCGAGCTCTTCGAATACTGTATTTGTCCATCAGTTTCGGAAGCCACCATGAAAGCAAGGAATTGTTCATGACCCTCTTCGGCTTGTGCTTCGTTGTCACTTTCATCATTATCAAACTTTGATTCATCATCCCACGTGATAGTGAAAGCTTTCTTCTTCCTTAAACGAGTAGGGCATTCTTGAGCAAAGTGGCCAAATCCTTGGCATTCATAGCATTGGACCTTTTCAGAGTTCCTTTGTATTTTTCCTTTTTTCGTCTGGGTTATAGAATTAATTTTGAATTTATCTTTGCCTTTGGATTAATGAGTCGATTCCAAAAGAGTACGATTCTTTTTTAGAAATACTTTTTTAATTCTTTTACAAAAACATCCGTAATCTTAGAATCAATCTCACAATCCTCATCAGAATCCTTTCCAACTGTATGAGCACTACTAAAAGCAATATCATCTTTTTGTTTCTTTTTGAAATTTCTATGTGCCTCATACATTTGGAGATTTCCAACCAAGTGATCCAACTTGAGGTTGTCAATATCTTGAGCCCTCTCAATAGCCATAACTTTTGGTTGGAACCGATCGGGCAAGGATCTCAAAAATTTTCCCACAACCTTGGATTCTGGTATTTTTTTTCACCTAAATTGAAGCTGGAATTTAGAATGTCACTCAATTGCGCATAACTAGACGTGAGCCTTTGAAGTTTTGAGCGTTTAACCGAATGAGTGGCCTCATGAATAGTTTGTAAGATATCTCAAGCCTCTTTTGCAACTTCACAATTGCAAATTCAACTAAACTCTTCAGGTGTGACGGTGCAAAAGAGAGAATTAATAGCTTTACTATTGCAGCTGCTATTTTGGTAATCAGTTGGCTCCCACTTATCAATTGGTTTAGGGAAAGTTACTTCATCAACGGTAATCGTTGGTTCAGTCCACCCATACATGACAGATTTCCAAGCTTTTTAATCAATAGATTTTAAAAACGATCTCATCCGAGCTTTCGAAAAAGAATAATTAGATTCGTCAAGTAGGGGTGGTTGAACCATAGAATTTCCCTAACGAATTGAATCCATTATCACAAATCAAACAAGATCTCACTCTAAAAGATTTTTTTTTTTAAATGGAGCGACCTGTTCTGATACCAATTGAAAAATCTAGAAATCCCTTGGATATTGATTTGTGATTATGTATCAATTTTAAACAGTAAATAACAATCTCAATCAAACAATCAAGATAAATAGACACAACGATTTTATATGAAAAAACCACAATTGGAGCGCCTCCAATTGTGATAAAAAAAAAAAAAACCATGGGCAAAAGCCACAAAACAATCCACTAAGAAGACATAAAGTAATTACACAAGTCTACTCTCAATTACCTAGCGAATCCACACCCAAATCGAATCGACCCCTATGTGCCTCTTCCAGCACCGTCTTCACCTCGAAATTTCCTTTTACAATGTTCAATTTACAACACCAATGTCGAATCCACGATGATGAGCCACTCCAAAATCCACCAAAGCTTCAGGTCCAAATTCCAGGGAATCCACCGAAGAACAACTCTCTATGTTGTATTGAACGAAACAAACAATCCTTTGATATATACTTTTTAAACAATGAGTTAAACTCAAATAAACATCAAAGAAACTAGCAAAGAAGCTCCAGATATAAACCCTAATATCCAAGAAGATGGTCTGGAAGCCGTAACCCTAAAAATGGATGAAACCACATATTTATAGAAAACTAATCTGCGATCTCCACTCGAGCGCAAGAATGGCCGCAATAGCGACCCTGGTTTTTACCCTTCCCTTGTGGTGTTCCGGACTTAGGTTTGTATGGGTTGGATGGTGGTTCATGTCTTGCATCCCTTGTCTTCTCCTTAATGTTGGTTATTGGGTTGTAGTTGTGTGTTTGGAACATGTTGGTTGCTTATTTTTCCAAGCCTTTGTTGCCTAGAATTTGGCTCTTCCGCTCGAGCGAGCATTCTTGCGCTCGACTGGGCTTCATTCTATCCACGCTCAAGCAGGAATTCGGGCACTCGAGCGAGGACTGTGTCTGCAAAAATACTGGGAGAGCGCATTTTACACTCGAGTGCAAGTTATCATGCTCAAGCCGGAGTCTGTGTCTGACGCTCGACCGGGGCTTTCCACGCTCGAGCGGACCGCCTTTTATCAGCACGCAAAAGTGACATTTCATATCACTTTTTGCAATCCTCTCTCTCTAAAAGTCTCCAAGATCCAGATCTAGAGCCTTTCTCTCTAGAAATCATCTTCTCTCTTTGATTTCTTCAATTCCATTGGGATTTTGGCCATAGTTCCTTCGTCAAAGTTGTGTTCTGACATTCACATTGGGACAGGTGAAGCCACCTAATTTATATTCCTTTTGATTTTCAAATTTGAAACCAAACACACCAATTAACCGCCGTCAATGGGGAGTTTGTGGGGCAATTGTAGGAGCCGAATAAATAGCAGAATCAAAAGCGTACGCTCTAGAAGATAGATATTACTCGGCTCTAACCTGCATGATCAGGAGGCTGAATACAATAAAAGGGCTGAGTAACTATTGAACTATGGGGCCAAATAAATAAGCGGATAGTGAGCAAAAAGTAGACCAGGCCCCGAGGCCCTGGAAACAAGTATAAATAAAGGAACAACAATCTAAGAAAGGTATGTGAGAACCATTTCACTTAACTTAAAATATAAATAATCTTGAGTGCAGAGACTAACTAGTCCGTCGGAGTGCTAATTCTGGCACCCCCGACCGGAGTGTTTATTTCTTTTCAGGTGACTAGCTGAGGATCATGAGCATCCCCCAGGATCAGAAGAGTATTTCCAAACCACTTCCCCACAATTGGCTCCGTCTGTGGGAATACTTAAATATATCCATGGCAGGCGTAACAAAAGACCCTCTAATAGTTCACTGATGAAACCACACAAAGAGACGACCTCACTCCAACAAACATGCTTGGCTTGGAGACTATCGCCGCAAGACGTGCCTTGAACTTTGCCTCGTCCTTGACTTCGGAGCATGAGACAATGCAGGCAATCATGGAACAAGAAAAGCAAAATGAATAAAGGTTGGAGAACATGATCGCTGAGAACGAACGTCTCCGTCAAGATTTGGCCTTGGAAGTGGCGAAGTCCAAACAAGCTGTACGCCTAGATCCGGAACGACCTCCGAGAGCAGGTGGTCGACAACCTCGAGCCCGTCAAGACAACACTAATAGCGACCAGAAACTACTAGTTCTTCTGAAGAGAGTCCCCGTATAAGGCATAAGCAAAGAAGAGACAGTTCAGATGAAGAAGACCAGCACGATCCCATTGTACGACGGATTGCAAAGGCAGTGCTACCCAAGAAATTCAAAGCACCGTCATTCACCTTGTACGACGGTAAATCAGACCCCACCGATCACATCTGCCATTACAAGCAAGCCATGACGCTGCATGCAGATGACGAGGCTCTCATGTGCAGAATATTTCCAAGTAGTTTGGGACCACTAGTTGTCAAGTGGTATTATAAACTGGAGCCGGCTTCGATTAAAAGCTTCCACCAACTCCAAAAATCTTTCAAGACAAGGTTTATCACTAATGAGGTCCAGCCAAAGCAGGTCGATTCCCTCTGGGCGATGCAGATTCAACCAGGGAAAAACCTTCATGCATATTCGATACGGTATTGGGAATGTTTCAATCAGGTAGACGATGCTTACAATGACTCCATGGTCATCACCGCCTTCAAGATGGGGCTACATCCCTACATCCCGACAGTGTTCTCCTCGCTAACCCATCTGCCTGCCAAAGAGTTGAACTCTATCACCAGTCCCTGGCCGTTCGCTCAGTGGGGGCTTAATATCATAGGACCATTGCCGAGGGCCCTAAGGAACAAGCGATACTTGATTGTCACGACAGATTACTTCACAAAACGGGTCGAAGCGAAGCCATTAACACATATTCGAGATACTGATATTAAGAGCTTTGTATGGAGAAACATTGTAACACGATTTGGCATTCCAAGAGCTGTTATCTCAGACAACGGCACCCAGTTTGATTATGGCGTCTACCGAGAACTGTGTAGCAAGTATGGTATCCGGCCTTACTTTTCTACGCCGGCTTACCCCCAGAGCAATGATCAAGCTGAAGCCTCTAACAAGTCTATCCTGGACGGCATCAAAAAGAGGCTGGAGAAAACTAAAGGCAAATGGGTCGAAGAATTGCCGAGTGTATTGTGGGTTCATCGAACTACGCCGAGGAGATCCACTGGAGAAAAGCTGTTTGCCTTGTGCTTTGGAACCCAGGCGATCTTACCTCTGGAAATTGGCCATCCAACTCTGAAATCGCAAGTTTTTGATACGGGCCGAAACGACATGATGCTGGCTTTGGATTTGATTCTGATCGAAGAACGAAGAGACCGTGCCCTTGCGTCCATGGCACGATACCAGCAGCAGCTTGCTAAGTCGTATAATCAACGCGTTCAGCTGTGCTGCTACACACCAAGAGAGTTAGTCCTGAAGAAGGTTCTTCCAGCTGACAAGAAACCGGCTGATGGAAAATTGGGTCCTAACTGGGACAGCCCCTATCAGATAGATTCCACCGCGGGAGTAGGGGCATATCGGCTCAAAGACATGTCAGGAAGGAGTCTGCCACGGCCTTGGAACTCAACACACTTGCGAAAATTCTATCATTAAACCCGACTTGTGGGGAATGATTCCAGTTTTAAATGGTTCTCCATGTACACATTCCACTTTTTTAATGCAAGGATTCTTGTTGAAAAGTTGTAATTCCATTTACTGTGAAATCTAGTTGAAAAGTGCTCTGACGAAAAGCCTCCGGATTCGGAGCGCCCTTCGTGGATATCACGATTGGCCGATTAAAGCCTCTGGATTCGGAGTGCCCTTCATGGATATCATGATTGGCCGATTAAAGCCTCTAGATTCGAAACACCCTTCGTGGATATCACGATTGGCCAAATAAAGTTTCTAGATTCGAAGCCCCATCGGCACGTGACGTCTTTGGGCCGATAAAGCCTCCAGATTCGGAGCGCCCTTCGTGGATATCACGATTGGCCGATTAAAGCCTCCAGATTCGGAGCGCCCTTCGTGGATATCACGATTGGCCAAGTCTCTGGATTCGGAGTCCCCGCTGGTGCATGACACCTTTGGGCCAATTAAGTCTCTGGATTCGGAGCGCCCTTCATGGATCTCACGATTGGCCGATTAAGCCTCCGAATTCGGAGCGCCCTTCCTGGATATCACGATTGGCCAAGTCTCCAGATTCAGAGCCCCACTGGTGCATGACACCTTTGGACCAATTAAGTCTCCGGATTCGGAGAGCCCTTTGTGGATCTCATGATTGGCCGACTAAGTCTCCGGATTCAGAGCGCCCTTTGTGGATCTCACGATTGGCCGATTAAGCCTCCGAATTCAGAGCCCTTTTTGTGGATATCACGATTGGCCAAGTCTCCGGACTCGGAGTGCCCACTGGTGCATGACACCTTCGGACCAATTAAGCCTCAAGATTCAGAGCGCCCTTTGTGGATCTCACGATTGGCCGATTAAGCCTCAGAATTCGGAGCGCCCTTCGTGGATATCACGATTGGCCAAGTCTCCAGATTCGGAGTCCCCGCTGGTGCATGACACCTTTGGGCCGATTAAGCCTCCAGATTTGGAACCCCATCGGCGCGCGACGCCTTTGAGCCGATTAAGCCGATTAAGTACACTAGAAATTGGAATAGCTCCGAATTAAGTACACTACAAATTGAAACGTGCAAATATTCAAAGTAAAATCTATTCAAAATGGAATAGCTCAGGCCACACAAACATAATCTAAAACGTGCGAATATTCAAAGTAAAATATGTCCTTAGATAAATCGATTGGCATCAAATATACTAACACAAATAAAAAGTACACTATAAATTGAAACTTAAGCGTTTTATTAAAATCAGCCAATAAATACATAATTTCTACATAACTACTACACAGTTTTCCTCTCTTCGGCGGCTCCCTCATCATCACTCTTCTCAATTTCAAAAGTAGAGAAGGGGAAATCATTTTGTTGGTACAATGGCCACGCCGAATTCATGCCTGCTGCCTGAAGTGCCTTGATCTAGGCATGCCTAAACCCACGATTTTCACATCGGCAAACTTCTTCGGCGAGATTCTCCTTAGTCTTCTGAATTCCAACCTTTCGGCCGTCATGAAAGCCTTTTTCATAGGCCGTAGCCCTCGCAGTCTCAATCGTGAACATGCTAGTCGTGTTTCGATCGGCAATAACATCCCTTATCAGCCTCTGAGTCACCCTATCTTCCACAACCGGGTTGGGATGGCTTGTTGATTGTGACTCGGCAGACTTGATTTTCCTTAGCTCAGGGTCGGCCTTCTCCACGCGAGCTTCTAACTTCCGAATGCGTTCATCTCTCTGCTCTATATCGCGCCGAGCAGCGCGGAGGCGCATGCCGATTTCGTAAGAGGTGTACAGCCCCTTCACCGCCCCGTGAACACCTTCACGAAAAACTTCAAAGTCCTGCCGACCTACCATCAACTGCTGGACCTCGAATGGAAAAATCTGTCAAGCAAACTCGACAGCCACATTTTGATCTCGAACGATCGAATCCGCCTCTGTCATGGGTCTATTCCCCATAAAGACCGCAAAACACAGTGGGAGTGGATTCGCATCGGATTCACTTCCAGAACGAGGTTGAGGAGCTTTGCCCTTATGGCTGCTTGTCCCTCCTGGGCGACCTACTTCAATGACAAGGAGATTGGTGTCTCTCTCGACCCCTCAAAGTCCTACTTCTCGTGCGTGAAGGTTTACCACTTCGACTCATATCTCCTTCCAGTTCAGCTAGCGTCCTCACTTCCCCTTTGCTGTTAAAAAAAAGTCTATTCGACATTCGCACTTGTTTAATCCTCATCAAAGAGCTGGACTGAGTTGCTGACTGAGCACATAAATAGGACCTTCGTTCACGAAGTACACGCCTATTTATTCCCTACGAGGGCAGCACCTCTGAGGCAATCTCATTAATATTGAAACATCAATAGCCCGGTGCCGACTGAGTCATATGCCCGAATCGCCCCATCAACTACTGTTATTCGGCGTTATACGATCAAGAACCAGATGGTGCAAGGGCAGATTCATCAATCTAGTCGGCTTGAGTGCCCCAGCCATTCCACGAATCGATGCATCAATACAATATTCATAAGCTCATGTTATTCAGCGTTATACGATCATGAACCAACTGGGGCAAGGGTAGATTCATCAATCTAGTCAGCTTGAGTGCCCTAGCCGCTCCACGACTCAATGCATCAATACAATATTCATAAGCTCATGTTATTCAGCGTTATACGATCATGAACCAGCTAGGGCAAGGGCAGATTCATCAATCTAGTCAGCTTGAGTGAACCAGCTGGGGCAAGGGCAGATTCATCAATCTAGTCGGCTTGAGTGCCCCAGCCGCTCCACGAATCAATGCATTAATACAATATTCATAAGCTCGTGTTATTCGGCATTATATGATCATGAACCAGCTGGGGCAAGGGTAGATTCATCAATCTAGTCGGCTTGAGTGCCTTAGCTGCTCCACGACTCGATGCATCAATACAATATTCATAAGCTCATGTTATTCAGCATTATACGATCATGAACCAGCTGGGGCAAGGACAAATTCATCAATCTAGTCGGCTTGAGTACCCCAGCCGCTCCACGAATCGATGCATCAATACAATATTCATAAGCTCATTTTATTTAGCGTAGTACGATCATGAACTAGCTGGGGCAAGGGTAGATTCATCAAACTAGTCGGCTTGAGTGCCCCAGCCGTTCCACGAATCCATTCAGCACAATACTCATAAGTTCGTTTTATTCAGCACCTCATGAATTCATTTTGTTTATGAAAAAGATCCATTAATTTAATCAGCTATTGAGTTTGCCGTCTCACGTAATCATGACATTTTGTTCTAACTGCCGATACTCCTAATTATGTACTCATACAGCAAACAATACAAGCAATAACTTGAGAGCAAAAAAAAATTTCAATCATAAATTGGGCGCTAACAGTGAACATTTTACATATGGAAATCCAAAAAAGATGAAAAGCAACTAACAAAAAACATACATTGAAATTAAAAATAGATAACAAAAATAATTTGATCCCCAAAATCAATCCTCGGGATCAGACTCTAGCAGCTCAACGTCCACTTGCTCATATGGAATCGACATGTCCAATGTCACTCCAGCGGCAGCAAGGGCTTTAAGCCAGCCATGTTTGAATTCCCGATTCTCAAACTTGGAGACCTCTTCTACATAGTGGTTTAGAGCGGCGCTCTTCCCAGCCTCGAATGCTTCAGAAGCCTTAGAGACTGTTTTTCCTTCGCCACTTTCAACTCTGTAAATTCAGCCTTCAACTTGGTAAGCGACTCCTTGGCTAACTTAAGCGATTCCTCACTCACGTTTGCCCTCTCTTCGGCGTCCGATCTGAGCTGGTCAGCAGTCCGTGCCCTTTCTTTCTCAGCTTCGGCCTGCGCACTCTCCATTGCGGCTCTCATCGCCTCAAACTCGGCCCTGCTCCTCTGACCGTCCACTTCCGACTGCAAACGGCCAATCCTTTCCATGGCATCATGCTGGCGGCGGCCTAATTCGGCGATCATGCCGACCTTCTGCAAAACAAGTTGGGATCGTCAGATACCAAGAGATACCGTATGCAAAAAAAATCAAAAGGAGGAGTTAGGATGAAGTCACCTACCAGAAGGGCCGACTGTACAGCTAAGGCTACGGCCACCAAATCCGGCCAACATGAAGGTCGCTTTGTCACCAAGAATGAGATGGCAGCAATAAGCTTCGCCATGGCTGGATCTTTCAAAGTCGATGCTTCAGAGGACATCAACATATTCTTTATTTTTGGTTCAACAACAAAAGGAGCGACCACACTCAACTCCTCCAAGCGTGGTTGTGAACGTCCCCGAACGCCCCGGGAGGATGAGTCCCGTTCTGTTCGTTTGTGGGTCTACTACAGTTCGGACTCAAATTGTCACGGTTCTTAATCTGAACCAAAGAGTCCAAATCTGGCAAATCGTTTTGAGAAAATAGATTTTTGAAAGAAGAGCCAAACATGGACTGCTTTGCCAGATACAGAGTCGCCACCTAAATATTTTATTTTGAAAAATTTAGGAAACCCTGACTCGGTGCCAAAGGTCACGTGTTCGTCATCACCAAAGTTTCCTCGGCTCAGGAACTTGGGTACGATTGGGGAAGGTCAGCTATGAGCACCCCCTCTCGCCCGATCAAAGATCGACCTCTACTAACCGTGATATCTTGTTTTGAAAACATTATATGCTCTTATTCCGGTTATTAGCCTAGAATTACTATGTTATATGCACAGCAAACAAGTGTAGACCAAATCGCCTAAATTGGAACAAAACATTTCATGTTTGTTTTGAAAATGGTTTGCTACTAGCAAGTAGGCTAAAATGCAGATTTTGCCACCCTCAAGTGGGCTTTTAGAGAAGATGGTTTTGCCACTATCTAGTGGGCTTAAAACTCACAGTTTTAATGCATTATTCCAATTTAGGTAATTCAACCTCCATCCACAAGCATTCAAGCAGTTATATCACATAAGCAGCTAGCCTCATGGTAATCATGCAATTATGGCAACACTCACACGCATGCGGTATGCTAAAGCATAAAAGCTTACCTAGTACTCCAAGCCAAAACAGAAACTGGTTAGTAATCATATGCATGATCCTAGTTCATGTTAAGATGGCTAATGCAACACATGCAAGGTGCAACTACAATAGGCTCGGCTATCCTAAAGATGGCATGTGAAATGTTGCAACTAACAAGTACTCAACATGGAATTGAAATACAATGCAGTTAGCATGATGCACCGAGCCCGGTGCATGCAAGACAAATGTATGAATGCACGCATGCATAACATAAGGTATGCTAATTTAAATATGGCCTAAAATTTTGATATGCAGGAAAATTGGGTTTCTACCCTAAAATTTTAGGGCATATTTAAATTTTAGGGCATATTCAAATTTTGAAAATTTTGATATGCAGGAAATGATATGCAGGAAAATTTTGAAAATTGGACTTATACGCTACGCGAAGCCGGTTTGAAAATTGAGGATTTATGCAATGCACTGCAATGTAAAAATGCAATGTAATAGCTAGAAAGTGAAGGTACCTTACAGGGGCAATTGGCAATGACCTACCTCATGCTGCTGGGAACCTTCCCCTTCTTCTTGGTTGAACCGCAGGTAATACTATTCTCCCTGGCCATGGTCGCAGCTTTCCCTATTCTCCAACAGGGTGATAGACTAGGTTGATTCGGTATCCAGAATTGAGGCGCATACACATGCTATCTCAATCTATGGGGCTGCCATACAAATTTCAAGCCGAGGATATACCCCTGGGTATTTAAACCAGACTTTAGTCTCGGAAGTCCCGAACCTTTGCGTTCTAGGCATGAGCCATTCGAACTCTAGTTTCCACCATCTCAGTTGGTCTCCCAGGAACTCACCGCAAACATAGGCAGGTGGCCATACCAGACCACCGGAAGTCGTTCGGGCACGACAAACACTAAAGGAATTGCACCTTTAGAGGATTTAAGGTCTCCTAGACCAGAGAGTGCACAAGACAGTTTGAGCAATGCAATGCACTAACAAGTGCAGGTAAGATGCGCAAGAAAACGCGAACAATGCAATGCACCAACAGGTGCAGGTAAGGTGCGTAAGAAAGCGCGATGCAAGTTCAAAGCGAAAGATACAAGCATTTTCCTTTATGCAAGATGAGAGTATGTAATGAAATGCACAAGATAGTGCGATGTGCAAGAAAGCGCGAGTGCACAAGACAGTGCGGTGCGCAAGAAAGCGCGAGTGCACAAGATAGTGCGATGCGCTAAACAGCGCAATGCGTTAAACAACACAAGTGCACAAGACAGTGCGATGCGCTAAACAGTGCGATGCATTAAACAACAAGAGTGCACAAGACAGTGCGATGTGCTAAACAGCGCGATGCGTTAAACAACGCGAGTGCACAAGACAGTGCGATGCGCTAAACAGCGCAATGCATTAAACAACGCGAGTGCACAAGATAGTGCGAATGCACAAGACAGTGTGATGAGCTAAACAGCGCGATGCGTTAGACAACGCGAGTGCACAAGACAATGCGATGCGCTAAACAGCGCGAGTGTAATGGAATTCACAAGATAGTGCGAGTGAGATATAACATGTAAGTGCACAAGATAGTGCGATGCGCAAGAAAGCGCGAGTGCACAAGACAGTGCGAATGCACAAGATAGTGTTATGAAATGCAGGATCTATGCAAATATGGAAGATGTGCATGTTCTATGCAAAAGATACGAGCATTT
The DNA here is from genome assembly GCA_025200525.1 of Camellia lanceoleosa. Classification (NCBI taxonomy): domain Eukaryota; kingdom Viridiplantae; phylum Streptophyta; class Magnoliopsida; order Ericales; family Theaceae; genus Camellia; species Camellia lanceoleosa. Next base: position 27,602,568 of record CM045769.1, on the reverse strand, counting down.
TCTATGCAACACGGAAACCATATTCTATGCACAAGACAAGAGCATATTCTATGCAATAGTGAAAGCATATTGAGGGAAACGAGCAACGCTCAGCGTAATGCGCCATGTACATTTTGAGATGAGTAAAGGGCATTCTGCCACAACCTATTGAAATGTACTACAGAGGATGCAACTCAGCAAAACTCTGTTAAGCACAAAACAAAGCCAATAGCAAGTGTAGCTAATTACGCTGTTCAAAGCAACCCATATGTATGAACATGTAGGCATAACACGCATGCATTAATCAGAAGGAATATGGCAATCCCCAAGAGAGTTTCGGAATGGTTGGAGATAGTTTTCAAAAGTTGAACCATATCAGAATCATCATGGGGGTAAACCCACCCTAATCCAGGGAAAAAGTGCCCAACAGATGGCTTTGGAAAATTGAGAGATAGGTTGGATCTAAGCTCCTTGTTCAATTGATGACCCGATCAACTGCACTGAAAGTTGCCCCTGGTGTCCAGCCATTGGGCGCCGATTGGGTTTCTGCCCCTTGTTCAATTGTTGACCCGATCAAATGCAATGAAAATTGCCCCTAGTGTCCAGCCATTGGGCACCGTCTTAAACATTATGCAGGCACAAGAAATGGGGATTATCGGATCCGTTGTCAACCCATCAGACTCATGTTTCTCTTCTGACATATTAAGAACCCACTAATCATAAATATGTTGCCCCTTGCATGGGCACTCTCAGCTTGTTTATGAATTCCACACATGGACTTGTTTCCGAGTTAGAATGAACATTTGTGTATGAAATTTTGGCCATGCCACTCAGTTGAACTTCTTTTTCGAGCGACAAACTCGCTACTGGTGACTCGATGGAGAGCGCTTTTTGACAACACATCAGACGCATTACGGTGACTCGAATAACGACATGCTATGGTGACTTGATACAGAAAGCAGACTGAGACAAATATTAGGCACAACACAATAGAACCCACAACTGACCCAAAAGCAGAAAAAGATTCAAGGTAATTAATCACTTATAGTGCCCCTAGTTTTACTTATGCTCCCTTTTAAAAATCAATTTTAATCCCTGTTTTGCTCAAGAAAGAGATTCTACTGATAAGTTCAAGTATTGAAAATTGCTCCTCTTGCTGATTCAAGTTAGTTCTTTCTTACCCAGCGCAAGTATATGATATGCGCAGCAGTCGGTGTAGCTCATGGATTGTTGTGAAGTTGACGACAGGACTCAGGCAAGGTGATTGAGTTGAGACAGAATGAAATGGATATGATTGAGACCGAACTTCAGGATGAAGCTGCCTACGTATCCCAAGAATGGGAATCAGGTCAACGTAGTTCAAGGTTAAGGTTCCCTCAGGTATTTAACCTCTCCTTTTGCGCTCTAACTTTTGCCAAGGCCACTCTTCTGGGTTTTCAGCCTTGCGAACTCTATTTATTTGATTTCTCATTTTTCATGCTCTAACTTTTGCCTAGGTCGCCTTTTCGGGTTTTCGGCCTAGCGAGCCTCTCAAGGATAATGTTACAACATCTGCGGTGAATGTGGTGAGTGTGGTGAATGTGATCAATGGTCATCCTTGCCCTAATCACTGGAACTGACTTCGCCTTGATTTGAGTCGGGTTCTCCAGCATGTCTTCTTTTTTTCTCTTGCTCCATTTTGAAGGTTGGCTCTTCTGGCACTGTGGTACTTCCGCACACTGGCTTTCCTGAATTCATACAGAAGTTCCTTTCCAGATAGTTGATTAGATCTCATTCCAATGGATGCCCTTGGCTTAATGATTGACTTCTTTCCTTTTTCTTTTTTTTTTCTTTTCTTTTCTTCTCTTTTTCTTTCAATTTTCTTTTTTTGTTTGTTGTTATTGTTTACTTCTTTTTTTTTTATTTCTTTTCTCTTTGAAATAATAAAAGCACCACGGGGAGAGATTCTATAACTTGTGAAATCTGAAAGTTACTTTGTGCTTGTAGGTCTGAAAGCTGCCTTGTGCTTATCAAAATGATTACCTGACGGCGGAGAGAATCCCCAGGATAAAATAAGATATCACACACAATTCTGAAACTAACTTCGCAAGCTTTGCAAAAGAAGCAGTTGAAAATTCTTGAAATTGTGAATGACTTTGCGCAGGCAAGTCAGAATTCACTCAAACTATTCAAGGGATCCTCCTCAATACTCGAGCTTATTAGCAGAATTTTATTCAGAAAACAATTTCAAAACAAATTCAAAATCTTTTTCTATTTGCCAAAGGTCACACATGCATCACTATAGGCACAATAAAATGATCAAAAACTTGAATCCCATTTTCTTAAAAAGATGAAGACCTGAGGGTACATGAAAGTGACTCAAAGGAAAAGACTCAACTGATGCTACAACGCAAGAAATGGAAGAAAATAGCAGTCACAAACAAAACTATTTACAAGACACACAACTCAAAACAAAATAAAGCATTTCTGAAACAAAAAGGGGAGTACCCTTCTCCAAGTCCATCCGCAGAATTCAAAAACAACTTAAAGTGGCTCACAGACGGGTTCAGATCCGCCTTCAATACACATCCATGCCCAAAAAGGTTGGTTTCAGACTTTTATCTTAGTTGAGACTGAGGTTTCTCATTCCAACCACCAGTGTTGGCAGCATTGTTTCATAAATCTTCCACATATCGAGATCGAGTGAACCTTCTATCTCTTCAACGATGTCGGTCAGACAAGAAGATTTTGGGATAAACTCAAAGGGTTCGGGCTCATTAGCGGGTAGGACATGTTGGCCAGGGGAATGGTTGGCCATTGGCAAGCTATTGTGGTCAAGGAGGAGGTTATTGACAGCTTTGGGATCTTCAGGTGGAGCGATGACTTTCTTATCAAACAGGTCTTGAATTGCATGGCGAAGGCGAAAACAACTGTTAGTGCCATGACCGACTTGCTGATGAAAGGCACAGTACTTGGCCGGATCATAGGAGGAGGGAAGATTCTTCGAGAGAGGCCGAGGCTCAAGGGGTTTGAGATGGCCTTTTTCGATCAGCACACTCATGGCTTTGGATAAGGACATATAAAGCGATGCGAAGAACCTTTTTTCTCGGGCCAGGTACTTCGCGGTTTGAAAGGTTGTGTTGGATGTACCGGCGAAAGGGTCAGCAGGTGTTGACTGGGTTTGTCGATCTCTTTTGAGTGTAGGAATGGAACTGAAAGGAGTCTTTCTGGTACAACTTCCCTTGCCCCGGCTTGCCCCTTGACTCAGAATGCCCTCATCCCGAGTAGCAAAAGTGTCATCTACCGTTTTTGCCACAACTGTAAGCACTTGCTGCCTACTTAGCCCTTTGACCTTCAATGCCTTGATAACCCACTGAAGTTGTACATGAAGATCAATATTTGCCCCGGCTTTGTCTCTGCCACTTGCTTCTGCTTGGCCAAGGGATTGAATTGCTATGTCAGAGCGAAGCCCAGTTGTTGTTACCACATCACCACCTAGACTTGGAATAGTTTCGGATTGGCTTTTTTCACTTACAATTCACCCCAGGGTTGAGGACCTTGGTGATGGGATCGAAACGCCAAATGTCAAATCTGCCACCGTTTCCTGCAAGTTTTCAATCATTCCCAACATCTCAGCAATAATGGGTTCACTCATGTTGCGCTCTCGGTGTTCCTGAACCGGATTGGGTGCATCCATCATACACAAATCAGTACTTTCTGGAATGAACACCTCAAGCTTGGGTAAATGGGCCGAGGTGATGTATATGCTGGGGTTAAAGGCGCCGGTAGTGTATGGATGAGGTTAAGGTAGGCAGGAGATGTTTGGTCATTGGGATCTGGAGGTGGAGCTATCGTCTGGTTGTCGATGAGATTCTGGATCTCATAACGAAGGCGGTAGCAACAATCGGTGCCATGACCACGCTGCTGATGGTACACACAGCACTTGGCGGGGTTATGTCTGGCTGGGAGTGGGTCAGGAAGAGGTTGAGGATCGAGGGGTTTGAGATGCCCTCTTTCCATCACGACTTTTAGTGCGCTAGTCAGGCTTATATAGAGGGGGGTGAAAGTTCTGCCCTGAGCTCGGGCTGGGCTGGTTGTTTGTGGATTTGGATTGGCAAAGGGGTCGGCTGTGGCAACTGTGTTGATCTCAATGGGTTTGGGAATGGTGCTACTACCAGCATTGGTACTCCTGGCAATCACCTTCCTTATCGGTTTGCTTGTTTTGGGAATGATCCCACTGTTGAGTGCACTCTCGATCTAAACCCCCAATTCGTGCAAACTTTTGAAAGTGGATAGTGGGACGACCATCAACTTTTGAAACATATCATATTCAAGATTCTGCACCACCATTCGTACCTGATCCTTCTCGGAAAGGCGAGCTGTCATCAGTGCTGCCTTTGCTCTCCACCTTGCAATAAATTCTGCAAAAGACTGTAGGATTCTGATGGATTGCTTCAAGCTCTTGGATGGTCACTTCAAGTTGCGTATTGTAAGAGTACTGATTGACAAACGCCTTAGCCAACTCTTCCCAGTTCTGCTTCACTATATCCTCCAACTTGGCATACCAAGTGGCTTCTATACCCGACAGGATTCTCCCATACAGAGAGAGCTTTTGAGGCTTAGTCAGACCTATCGGTTTCAGGATGTCCAAGAAAAGCCGGATGTGTACCATAGGATCTCCAAACCCGTCGAAACGGTCAATATATGGCATTTTGAGTATGTCTAGGAGCAGTACGGCAGCCTCAGTGTACCCATCTTCAATGTCGGGAATGGAATCAAGTCCCTATGCCTTTTAAATTGCTTCTCAAGATTGGCAATCTTTACCGAGATCAGGCTAAGATCATTAACATCACGGGAATAAAGCCTCTCATTAGGCTGTACCAGGGGTCTGAAAACTTGGGCTGGAGCCAACCCTTCTAGGGGATCTGAGCCATGCAGATCTTCAGCTGGCGGAAGTGGGTAAAAATTCGGTTGGGGTCCCAAAGCTGGATGTGAGGCAGATGCCCCAGACAGGCGTTGCGTTTCAGCATTGGTCTCACTTGTATAGCAATTCCCTGGTTTAGGGCCGTTCTCATGGCCACAACTTCTTCTGGACTCTGAGCCATCACGGGTCTACTGAGTTGGATAGGGGTAACCTAAATGCTGACCAACAAGGATTTCGACCTGGCTATAGCTAATGTATCTAAATTGAATCAATTTAGACAAGTTTAACTGGATTGGGCTTTTTCAGAATGGGCTTTTTCAGAATAGGCCTTTTCTGGGATTGAATAGACTGTGATGGGTTAAGGTAGGCACTGCTCTTTCTCTGGCTCAAACAAACCCCTCCTAGCATTGAAAACAAATGCTCCCTTAGATCGGGACACTGAATATGCTGGTCAAAACAAAGCAAGATACAATTTTCCCCGGGTTCTAGTTCTGGTATATTTCCACCAAATCGAACACAAACCCCTGGATTTTGACCCAAATCTGATTCTGATATGATCCTCAAGGTTTGAGGAGGTCCTCTTCCATATTAAGACTCTCAAAGGATTGTGTCACAGATTCCCAACGAGTTCACATTTTGCACAAAAGCACGCAAAACACCCCTACGAGAGGTTAGGGTTTCCATGTCCTATTTTGTCAGGAGCTAGGGTTTCACTACGTACGCAGCGGTTTCAAACAACCTATGATCGGGTAAGCAACCTGTCCTAGTTTGGAATGGTCACTATAGATTTCGAATATGCACTAGGTCAAATGGTCAAAAGGGTGCCCCGGTAAGACCGGGGTTTGTGTTCCCATACTGTCAGAGCCCACAACCGGTCAGCCTTATGGTCATGTCTTGACAAGACAAGCCTCCGGCAAACCGTTCAGGAATGGCAGATGGCAAACACGGTGTCCTAGGCGCACCAATGCACATGAAATGCAAAGAAACACACAAATGAAATCAAAACAGGATATCATGAGTTCGAGTCAAGTTCTCTAATTCCCTAGCAGAGTCGCCAAAAACTGTAGACGTCTCCGAACGCCCCGGGAGGATGAGTCTCGTTCTGTTCGTTTGTGGGTCTACTACAGTTCGGACTCAAATTGTCACGGTTCTTAATCTGAACCAAAGAGTCAAAATCCGGCAAATCGTTTTGAGAAAACAGATTTTTGAAAGAAGTGCCAAACATGGACTGCTTTGCCAGATACAGAGTCGCCACCTAAATATTTTATTTTGGAAAATTTAGGAAACCCTGACTCGGTGCCAAAGGCCACGTGTCCGTCATCACCAAAGTTGCCTCGGCTCGGGAACTCGGGTACAATTGGGGAAGGTCAGCTATGAGCACCCCCTCTCGCCCGATCAAAGATCGACCTCTACTAACCGTGATATCTTGTTTTGAAAACATTATATGCTCTTATTCCGGTTATTAGCCTAGAATTACTATGTTATACGCACAGTAAACAAGTATAGACCAAATCGCCTAAATTGGAACAAAACATTTCATGTTTGTTTTGAAAATGGTTTGCTACTAGCAAGTAGGCTAAAATGCAGATTTTGCCACCCTCAAGTGGGCTTTTAGAGAAGATGGTTTTGCCACTATCTAGTGGGCTTAAAACTCACAGTTTTAATGCATTATTCCAATTTAGGTAATTCAACCTCCATCCACAAGCATTCAAGCAGTTATATCACATAAGCAGCTAGCCTCATGGTAATCATGCAATTATGGCAACACTCACACGCATGCGGTATGCTAAAGCATAAAAGGTTACCTAGTATTCCAAGCCAAAACAGAAACTGGTTAGTAATCATATGCATGATCCTAGTTCATGTTAAGATGGCTAATGCAACACATGCAAGGTGCAACTACAATAGGCTCGGCTATCCTAAAGATGGCGTGTGAAATACTACAACTAACAAGTACTCAACTTGGAATTGAAATACAATGCAGTTAGCATGATGCGCCGAGCCCAGTGCATGCAAGACAAATGTATGAATGCACGCATGCATAAAATAAGGTATGCTAATTTAAATATGCCCTAAACTAACCATCGAAAGCTAGTAAATAAAAGGGAAGAAAGATGTGGGGTTGGAAGACATACACACACTCACGCACACTTATTACACAATTGCCCTCACTCGGAGGGTCCAAATAAATATTACACGACCGAATGAATAACTAACTACTTAATTAATTATTACAGAATTCCTATTTAATTAACAAATTAAATACAGAATTAAAATGGCCACAACCCCGCCTCGGGATGCGTGAATGATGCATGCTCGACTCGTACTGCCCAGAAACTCGCTGCCATAGCACTACTACCTTTGTTTTCACTGCCTTGCTTCTCTGAAGACTACCAAAGTCCCAGGGTATACTCTCTGAATGTTGGCGAATACCACCGGCCAAAAAGAATGGTCACCGGCCACGGGGAATGATCACTGGCCGCCTTTTAATCTATTAGCCACAGATTACTGGCCGGTCGGCACTGCATTTGGCCGACCGGCCAAAGCTTCCTGCAGAACCTACAATTGACAGCAGCAGAGGGCAAGCAGTGTATGGCATGGAATTTTCAGGCAAATGTACACACGGACACACTCCCTATCATGTAATGGACTCAAGGGAGTGTGGCCTTCGACCCTCGGGCCATCAATCACACATTTCAATGCATGATGGCCCAAAAGCCAAGTGTGCAACTTCGATATCAAATGAAATGCAAGCACAAAACACATCAAAGGGCCCCAACCCCTATCATGTTTGATCAAGAGGCAAGGGATGCATGCTCAATGAAATGCAACCTAGGCATGGGGGCTAAGTATGCAATATGAATATGCGAATGAGCAATGTATACTAGGCGCGCAACCTAAACATGTAAGCAAACATGGCATGCAACAACATGCGATGATGGACTTAAACTAACATGGATAGCTCGCAAGCATGCCAAAATCAGTGGCCATTAGATGAAAATGAGACAATCGAAATGCGTGTGCACCTGCACGCAAATCGAGGACCAAACCTAAGGCATCAAATGCCACTCTACCAAGGCATGGCAAGGGATGCAAGGTGGCATACAAACATGTAATTTCAGCACTACAACATGATGCTAAATGGTCCCGAAACATGGAAATATGGCACCCGATGCATGAGATGAGCCCCGAAACTCAAAATTAGGCACATGTATTGAATTGTAACTACGCAAAACATGCATTATTTGACTATGAAGTACAAAGAAAGAGCCAACGAAGTCTCAAAACATGCACATTTTTAGTTTAAAGCATGGCCAAAAGATGCTAGCATGATGAACTAAAATAGCATGCAACTTTGACTAGCAAACATGGTTTACATGGCAAGTGTATGAAGCAGGTGAGAAATCGTCAAACCAGAAAAAATCAGTGAATAAAACATGCCAAAATATGCCCAAATAACCACTGAAATGCAACCATGGCATGCAAAAATGATGAGCTCCTTTAGACGGCCATGCAAGGGATTGTTAAGCACATACAAGATAGATACTTAGCATGGAAAAACCAACTCTGGAAATGACTCAAGAGGGTCCTAGAACCCACTTAAAATGCCCTGGAATGTGACTTAGAAGCTTGCAAATAGGGGGTCCTTTGAAAGGCCAAAAGGGCCACCAAACAAGACAAGGAGAGAGGGGGTCACCCCCCTCTGATTTTGACCTTCAAGAACACACCTAAGCTACTTAAAATCCACTGGATTTCAGTGGCTAAGAGGCCAAACCATGGCCAATGCAAATGCTCTAATGCATAGCCCTAATCATGGAGAGATGAAGCATGCACAGGGGGAAGATGACCCCAAACAGAAATGACACCTTAAGAAGACTTGAAGACGATGTCAAAAAAAGACTTTTTTCAGTTTATATCAAGTCTCGAAAATAATCACAAGTAGAGCTAAAACATGATGCAAAAATAGCCCAAAAAGAGAGATTGAAGACGAGGGGTAGTAGATGGCCTCAAATAGTAAAGATCCCTTCAACAAAGTTGAAGAAGGGATCAAAATAAGGCACTTTACAATTTGGATTGAAGCTCAGAAGTATTCACAAATGAGGCTAATATATCATGCAAAATAGGCCCTAAATGAGAGATAAAGCACAAAGGGGAAGTATAAGGCCCCAAACAGAAAAAAATTTCTTAATCAAACATGAAGATGAGCTCAAAATATGACCTTTTTCAGTTTAGCTCGAAGCCCGAAAATACTTTCAAATAAGGCTAACCAATCATGCAAAATAAGGCAAGAAAAGGGGAAATAGGGACTCACCCTTGAAGAGCAGCTTTCCAGCAGCTTCTGGACCAAGAATATAGGCTCTCAACCTTTGCAAATCAGCTTCAAGGGGCTGGAATGGATAGTGGAGGTGGTAGGCTATGGGTTGTAGTGTAAAATGGCCAAGAACCTCACACTTTGAGCCCTCTAATACACCCAAATGAGGAGAGAGAGAGAGAGAGAGAGAGAGAGAGAGAGAGGGTGTATATATCAGATATATATGTATATCTCTGGTTTTTTTTTTTTTTTGCTCAACCAAAACAAAGGAGGAGAGGGTTCTCTTATATAGGCAAAGGGAAGACTCCAAGCTTCTTAGAGAAGCTATTGTAGAAGGGTCAAGGGGGTCAAGCTTCCAATGGAAGCTAACCCAAGGGTGCAAGCTTCTTGAGGAAGCCAAGACAAGGGGTCAAAGCTTCCTCAAGAAGCCTTGAGCAAAGGGTGCAAAAAGAGGGGCCAAAGGTGGTCAAAGGTGCAAAACAACCACACAAGTGCATGGGGGGTCGCGTCTATGCATCCCAGCTGGCACAACTGGCATGCACCATGCCTGGAAGGTGCAAAAAGGTCAAACCAGCCAATAAAGGAGGTCATCGGCCAAATACATGGCCGGTTGGCACAATATTTGGTCGGTCGGCTATTTTTACTGGCCGGTGGGCTAAATAGATGGCCGATAGGTGGCTGAAAGGTCAAAAAGTGGCCGGTGGGTGTCTAGATTGAAGCCCCAGAAGTTATCTTTCCAATGACGCAAACCTTACATTAAAATTCCTCCTGTGCAAAAAGTTATGCCCATTTTGGTGAAGCCGCGCAGATTCGATCCAACCGGGATGATGGCCAACTTCAACCAATCATATCTCCCCCACCCGGACTTGGCTTTAGGAGATTCTTGAGTGCCAAATGAAGCCCTGGAAGTAAGCTTTCCAATGGTGGTGGCCTCATAGATAAAATCCAAGTATGCAGATGAATAAGCCCGATTCAGCAAGGGCTGCTAGACTCTCTTCTACCCAGATTTATGTCGAACTTCTCCCAAACTAGTTTTCTTCTCTCCTTTCCTCTTTTCTTCAACTCCAAACCCCTAAACAAAGTGTTTTGAAAGATTTTTCAAAGATTTCATCTCTTTTTCATTCATCCTCCACTTTGTCCTTGCTCGGTTTACCGAAAAGCGCAACATTTAACGAAATGCGAGCGTCGGAACATCGTAGGAACTTTATTTTCAAAACATTTTGAAAGAGAGGGTTTTAAGATCTAAAAACCATTCAAAATAGCTTTGGTCCAAAATGGGGTATGAAGTTGGGATTTGACCCTCTCATTGCCGAAGAAATTGAACCTTTGCCCTGCACACCTTTCATCATCGAGCAAACCATCAGTAGCGCCCAAGTCTTAAGGGCGGTCAAAAATGAGGTGTCTACAGTGGTCTTTTATCGGCAGGGCCCTCCTCAGAGACGGCTTCACTCTCGGCTAAACGCTTTTCTCCCCGATCTTCCGAAATCAACTGTCCCTTTGTAACTGGCCGCTCGACAACCTTTTCCACCTCGGCCTCTTAAACTTGAGCCGTTTCCTCGACAATAATGGATGCGGGAGATTCAGTCAGGGAAGGTCCAGAACGGCTGGCCATGGCTTTCCGTCGGGTGGCCATCCGTTCGACATTTCTCTTTTGCGCCATCTGCGTGAGATTTTCCCCAGCCATACCCTCAGAATAAGCACCTGGTAGGTCTCCCAAATTTGTAAAAATATCTCCGAAGGAAAATTCCGCTTGACCCGAAGTGAACGGTAAGTCAGGCTGGTTAAGACCGGCTGCCTCAAATGCTAAGTTTAGAGCCTCGTCAACCTCTTCGGCCTCCGCAGCAAACTCTTTCGTTGGTTCGGCAATTACCTCGACCACCGGCACTACATCTTGTTCCGAATCAGAAGCTTTGAAACCAATTTGCCTAAGGGTCTTAAAGCTATGGAAGATAAGGGCCGTAAGGTGTTGTTCGTCGGATGGGATCGGAATATTGTCCGCGGCCGAGAATGTAGTATAAGTAGGCTCGTACCGCAAGAGTATATAGGCGGCTCTCCTTTGCTTCTGTACATTTGGACAACCAAAATACTCGAGTGCGGTCTTAATTTCTGCAAGGACTGCGTCGTCAGGCGAGATCAGAATCTTCTTCAACTTATTGCCTGCAAAAACAAAGGATTAGACTTGAAGAAAAAGCCGAATAAAGGAAAGATCAATAAACACAAGGAGTTACACGGCAACCTGTTTCACCCCTCTTTGTAGGAATAGGGTATAGGCGATCTTCGCCCTCGCCGAATTCCCAATTGCCTTGGACATTGAACATTACATCGTCAACTCGTTCGCCAGAGCTGGCAATCATGGTTACCAAGTGATGGTCGGTGTCCGTGGCCCTAAGAAAGTAGCGCCCGAGCCAACCAAAGGATTTGGCTAAAGCGTAGCAGTGCCGAATCGGCGGAATGCCAAGGTTGATCCTAAGGCGCCGGTTCAATTCTACGATTCCCATAATGATTCGAAAGAAATTCACATTGGGTTGAGAAGGAATCAAACCCCAATGGCTGAGGACGGCCCTAAGAAATGGGTGTAGGGGAAAGCAAACCCCGCCCTCCGCAATGGATAGGAGAGGAAAGACGATGGTATTTTTGTCATCCCTCTCCATATCAAGAGTATTGTCTGTCACTAGAGACATATGGACATCACCAGGGATAGAAAAATGTCGCCAGAACCCAGAAATACGACCCTCGGAAAGGAGGTCTTTCAAATGCTTAGCCATTCTAGTAAGGACTCAAGGATATTCTAAATCAAAAATGAACACAAAAAATAGGATTACAAAGAGAATAAAAGAAAACTTACGAGAGGCAAAGAAGAGAAGGAGAGACGGAAAAACAGAAGACGCGAGACAGAGAAGGGATTTCGGCTGGCAATCCAGGAGGCTCGTATATTCAAAAAGTATGCATTCAAAGAGACTAGAGTTTCAAATCATAATAAATGCAAAACATGCATGAATGAGACATGAACGTCTAATGATGACCGAAAGGCGTGTGTGTTCTGACATTCACATTGGGACAGGTGAAGCCGTCTAATTTATGTTCCTCTTGACTTTTCGAATTCGAAACCAAACACACCAATTAACTGCCGTCAATAGGGAGTTTGGGGGGCAATTGTGGGAGCCGAATAAATGGAAAAATCAAAAGCGTACGCTCTAGAAGATAGATATTACTCGACTCTAACCTGGACGATCAGGAGGCTGAATACAACAAAAGGGCTGAGTAACTATTGAACTATGGGGAAAATAAATAAGCAGATAGTGAGCAAAAAGTGGACCAGGCCCCGAGGCCCTAGAAACGAGTATAAATAAAGGAACAACAGTCTAAGAAAGGTATGTGAGAACCATTTCGCTTAACTTAAAATATAAATAATCTTGACTGCAGAGACTGACTAGTCCGTCGAAGTGCTAATTCCGGCACCCCCGACCCGAGTGTTTATTCCTTTTCAGGTGACTAGCTGAGGATCACGAGCGTCCCCCAAGATCAGAAGAGTATTTCCAAACCACTTCCTCACAAGTTTCATCGTCGTTGATTTTGGAGGTTTCAACTCTTTTCTTCTTCAAACTTGAGGTAGGGATTTTCTTTGAGTTATATATATGTTTTTGCAAAGATCAAGATGATTTTCGAAATCATTCTTTGATTTGCTTTGAATATTAATTGTTGATTCAAGAAAAAGAGTGATTTTCAAAGTGGGTTTACTATTTAATCTTTTGAAATACAAATTGGGGGTTTTGAACTATGTTGATTGAAGAAAGAAGATTTTGGTGAAATTTTCTCAAATGTTTGAAGATTGATGGTTTTGGTGAGAAAACCTAAAAGTTGGGAATTTTTAAAAGAGAAGTTGAAAATCCATGGTTGATATTGATATACTTATTTTGAATGTCGATAGAAGTGATGTTTGGAAAATTTCTTATTTATATTGTATAAATGATAAATTTTGAGAAGTATGAGAGTTGTTGCTCATTTTGGAAATCTTTATTTAAAAGTGTTGATATAGTCTTGAAATGACTAAGTGTTGGAAATGTTTGAAATGTGGGAATTATGTTATTCCTTGGATGAATTGAAATAAGAGTATCTATTTAGCTTATGAAATTGCATTGAAATGAGAGATGGGAATTTTGATCACAATGGTAGTATTGTGTGGAAGAATTGGAAATGGAAGAATTGTTGTATTGTATTGATTATTGTTGCATTGACATATCAATTCATTTGATTACATTTGAACTTTGAAAGTTGATTTGAAAACTTGCATTGAGAAAAGAATGTTGAGAAATGATTTTTTATGAAATGGTTTTGGGGTAAATACAGTGATAAGTCTTGACAGGTAGTGTAGAGAATAGGTGTCAAGCCTTCCAGTTGTTACTAGTAAAAATGACAGATTATAGGTGTCGAGCCTTCCAGTTGTTACTAGAAAAAATGACAGATTGTGGGTGTCGAGCCCTCCAGTTGATACTGGTAAAAATGACAAATTGGTAGTACTTGTATAGTCTAATTGCAGACACTAACCTAGGGATTACCAGAGTTGTATTTACCGCCCCTCGAATAAAATTTGATAAATGTTGAGCAGTTGAAATGGCATGACATCATTGAGCATGTTGGTTTTCAAAAGATGAATGTGTGTTTTACTTTAAAAAAGGCATGGCATGGCATAAGCATCCCATATCTTGAGACTTGTGTAAAATGTATATACTTTGTTAAGAATTCTCTACTGGGCTTTGGGCTCACCCTATGGGATTTTTGTGCAAGAAAGGATGTGGTGATTCTGCCTAACTAAAGGCGTGGAAGTGTGCGTAGAGAGCTTAATGTGCTCGTTTGCTGTGACTTTGATTTCAAGCCAAGGGCTTTATATGTGTGGGTGGGTTTGAATAACCGTTTTGCGTAACCAGGCTCAAGTCTTAGAAATTTGTAAACCCTTGGGGGTATTGTTGTTTAATTAATTGTTGTTGAATTAATTATTCTTACATGAAGACTATTTACATCATGTAATGCAAGTATGAGGATTTATGATAAGTTTTACTTTAAAGAGCCATGATCATTGTATTACTAGTTGGGCATGAAAATGGGAGGCGTTACAGCCGCTCGAGCGGACCTTGCTCGAGCGCAGGAAAGTTCACTCGAGCATAAAATCCCAACTTCCAATACTTTTGCAGATAGGTCAAACTTCTTGAACCAAATGTTCTCCACTCGAGCGCACAAACGGCCACTCGAGAGGACAAGCAACTTCGAATGTAGATTTGCATTTTGCTTTGGAGGGCGGTGTCCCTCAACCTTGACATAGTCAGCGAAGTAGCAAACATAAAAGAATTAACTTATGAAACATCTCTGCAAGGCACAATTCGGGTTGGATTCGCATCTAAAAACTAATAGCCTCGCTGAAATAAAAGAATGAATAAAATTACAACTGAAAGAAGTTTTGTCAAACGGGATTTAAAAGAATAAAAACCTAACAGAATTCATTAAACACCTTGTAGCCAACAACCGCAACCCTCATCACACCTCCACTGCCAACCCATTCTCCTATCTCAATCCACAAAGTCAAAAATCAAACCCAACCAAACAAACAAATAACAAAGAAATAAATAAACTAAGCCAAATACCATAAATCAATGATGTTACGCCCCCAAAATAATACAATAAAGATATAACAACATACTTTCATATATCAGAGTTCATTATTTAACAACTAGTTAAATGCCATGTAGGCTTTCATGTTTCCAAGTCATTGCTTGGTTACACAAATTGAGTCTCGCTCATTACATCTTAAGCCCTTAGCTTTACAAATAACAAACATACACACATAAGGCATAATTAAGAAGCTCTTGCTTCCCAAAACTCCATCCACGCTATTGCCTTCGAGGAAGCATCTCACCTGTACCTGAAAATGGTATTCCCATATAGGGCGAGCCAACAGCCAGTAGAAATAATCTAACACAATTTATAAGGTTTAGCAAAGGTATAAATACCACGTACATAAACAATACCGATCCTGAAACATCCACAAGACCTGCATATCCATATGCCACTAAGACCAACCTTATTCCATTTTCTTTTAATTTCATTTCCAGTTCATATATGCTACTCAATTCATGAGTTAAATTCATTATCTTTCAACAATCAAAATAAGACTATAACTCAATGATTTTCCAATTATGCAAAACTCACATAAACACTTCAAACCTATCATTTTACGGATATTTCGTCCGAAGGAATCAGCACCCATTTATATATAAAATTTCAGGTCTTTCACCCAGGACACTCCGGCCAACTTGCTTTAAATGGAGTCCATCCCCTTTCTCCTCCCAAACAAATATACATATGCAATGTATTTATATACATAATCACATACGGAGTACATCCCCTTTCTCTTCCCAATAAACATACATATACAATGTATCTATAACATGGTCATGTTCAATGACACCAACAATGGATTAGCATTAAATCGCCTAATCCTCGTGTAATTTCTACAACAATCATATCTATCCTCCACCGAGAGCCCAATGCAATTATTTCTGAAGAGATGTTCAATATCAAAATAAATACCTTATTCAAAACTTCCATAGGTTAATACATATCCAATATCACCATTTATAATCACAACCTTCCAATTTCACGTTTTCAATGTTAATCCCAATTATTTATGCAAAATAATAATTTAATCAAAATTATGGCAAAATCCCCCTTTCACCAAATATCAACCCAAACACCAAAATCAACTATTTTGGCACAACATGATCTTATATTCAAGCCTCATACTCGTTTACCTCATATTCATCAAAACCCCTCTTTTCATTTCACACCCAAATCCTAGATTTGTCCAAACCACAACCAAATCTCCTCATCTATACACAATAGCAAATAACTAAACTAAAAACCATATTAGAGTGCAGAAAATCCCTACCTCAAGTTTGAAGAATAAACGAATTGAAACCCCAAAATCAACGATGCCTAAATTCGATCTCCACCGCACACAACATAGCCCTCGCCTAGATAACCAACTTTGATGAAGGATTTGGATCCAAATCCATTGGGATTTGGAGAAATCAAAGATCTTGTGAGATTTTTGATAGGAAATGTAGAGAGAACGGAAAGGAAATATTTTTTTTAGAGAGAGAGAGATATACAAAAAGTAACATTCAATTAGCCCAAAGAGAGAAGAAAATGAAAAATTCCGGATCTACCTAACTTCCCGCACCTCTAGCCGCACCTACCTTTTTAGTAGTGTGCTTCAGCCCCCTGCCCTGTATTCCGCACGTGCGGCCTCATTCCCCGCACGTGCAGCCCTCTCCTGCACTCCAAACCGATCGAGCAGACAAGCAACTTCGAATGCGTTATGCATTTTTGTTTTGAGGGGCGCTGCCCCCTAGACCCCCGCGAGACCAGGGCGTTGCCCTTGGACCCGCCAAGGGGCGCTGCCCCCTGGACCCCCGCAAGCTAACCGGGCAGCTCGACCCCCGACCGGCCCAGTAAAAGTGGCAAAACATGAAAGAATGATCGAAACTGGGATCGCTACAAATGAATAGGTTGCAGTGCTGGGAGTTTGTTGCGACAATTCCTCAAACACCTTGCAGCCAATTTACCATAGCTGCTCTTGAGAATTGGAGAGACATGAGTCCCAAACATCAAGAACCAGATATTGAGCATTGAAAAGGAAAATTTTGAAAGAAACAACTGGTTTCCAGGAAAAGAAGGTGAGTTCTTTGGGGTCAGAAGCCAACAAACTGGGATTTTTTGTGGGACAACTGGTGATGACAAAGAACCTTGACTTGAAATGGGTTAATGATGTTGAAACCCAAAAAATAAATAAATAAATAAAAATAAAAATGGAAAAACTGATCTTTCCGAGTGAAGAAGCAAAATGAGCAACTGGCTTCTTGAACATTGAAAGCAGAATTGCAAGGCCAAAAGTAAAGAGAAACGAAAGTGAGAGATCCCAAATACACCCCAATAACGTGGTAAGGATGTAGAGTGGCACATAAAGTAAAATTTTACACTTACATTTTACATTTTTGTGAATGCAATTGTGGAGATTTTAAATATTTTCCTTCCTCTTGTGTTCAAATGTGTTTAAGGGAACTTCTAAGCGACTTTTTTTTTTTTTTTTTTTTTTTTTTTTTTTTTTTTTTTGGTGTCTTATTTTTTAAAATCATGTCAAAATTTTTTATTTTTTAATCCATCCTATCGAGACGAATCTAAAAGGATAAAAAATATATTCAAAAAACATTTAAAAAGGCAAAATAGTTTTCATATAAAAGGTGAGAAAAAAATTAAGTATTTTTGCTATTAAGTATTTTCCACAGAAGTGTTGGTCCCATATATTTTTGGGTCAATGATACAACTGAATGCTAACTTCAGTTTTATAGGCTGAAATCTCGAGATATTCATTTCATCATTCAATATCATTTCTCAAATCTCTGTATAAAATGTTTATCTCAAAACATATGTGATCTCAATTTTTACTCACACGATTTTCAACCTACTATCAATGTCCTATTGAAATTAATCTAGGGGATAAGCTAGCTAAAATTATTAGAAGAGATAGTAGACTACTCAAAATTTTAGGCCCAATTAGTCTCCTCAGGGTGGACTTAATATAATTTGAGACTTAAAACAATAATTTTAAATAAGGTATATTTTTAAAACAAATTTTTTTTTATAGAATTTTAAAATTTTAAAATTTCAAAATTTTATAGAATTTTAAAATTTATTTTTTCAATTTTTTAGGTGAAAATTATTATTAAATATTTAAATTTAATTTTTATATTTTTTTTTTGATGACCGGATGTTCAGACCAGTTTACACTCATCTCGACTAATCCCGAGACTCACACAAAGCGTCCCCTCCTCATGGATCTAGCAAATCTCGGGCAGAGTCAGCGGGCGTAGCCCCAAGGAGCGGATTGCTTCTAATGGGAGTTGAACATGAACCTAGAAGGAGCACACCTTAGTCCCCAAGTTGCACCCAATAGACCAACCTCTTAGGGTTAATTTTTATACATATTTAGAGATCTAATTGATATTTTAAGGATAGTTGACAGAGTGAAATGAAATTTCAAATAAAGTTTCGGCTTCATCAACAACTTATGTTTAATTATAGACAACAGTTGGTAGTAGGCATTTTACCTATCTAAATATTACTATAAAGTATGCATTTTATTTTGCCTGTCAATTGTTTCATGTTTTTACTCCAACCATGCTCTTTATTTTACCTATTCATCCAAATAATATTAACTTCATAGAATGCCACGTCAGTAACAAAGATTGAGAGAAATAATCCTAATGATTAAATACATTTTGCCTAGCCTTGAAGGCTAGCTACATGTAGCTAGTGAATGTGAATTGAGCCAAAATATCTAATCATATGCCTAGTGCATTGGAATTGAAAAAAGTGAGTAACATTAGGCATTTTAACTAACAAGTATCATATGCCTAGTGGGTTGGAGATGCTCAAGATAACATTGATCCCAAATCAAATAGTTTGGGTGTGAAATATTAAAAGACTATGAATTAAATTGATTTTTAAATAATAGTTTGAAGGAAAAATAAAAAAAATTTGATTTAATTTTACTTCTCAATCGACTTAAACTTGGTATCATTTTTATTATTTTTGTAAATTGTTAAACTTTGTCATGTACTTTTAGTATTAAAAAAATTAAAAATAGAGAATTTAAAGCAAAATGTTATGCATCATAAAAATTATTTTAAATTTTACTTCGAAAGTGTGTGTGGTATAAATTTAAAGTTAATGGGATGTAGGCCACCGTCACAATAAATGTAAATTATTGATTCCCTTTTTAAAAAAATAATAATAATTTTCTACGTATTTTTTTTCTAAATTTCGAACATTGCTGAAATTAAATTATAAATGTGGTCATGGCGATACCTATGGAGTATTATTGTTTTGAGTATGACTTACGAGTTGCATTTTTTGCTTATAATGAAAAGACGTAAAGAAAAATAAAGAGATGATGTGACCCAGATAAGCCAATAAGTAGCTTATTTATTAAGCAGGATCTTAGCTTTTTCTTCTTTGTATTGTCACTTCTTATTCGTATATACTAGCAATAAACCCGTGCTACGCACAAAGTAAAAATTTTGTATTTTTTTAAATATAAAATATTATAAAATTAAAATAATTCATTTTATTTATTTGAATGTTATAAAAAATTTCTATTAAAACAAAAATAGTTCAATAATTTTAAACTAACTATTAAAGTTTAATTGTTAAAAGAATGTCAAATTTCATTGAGGATCTATATTGATTAGATGAATTGTAACATTAACTAACTTTTGTATGGTGTGAAAAAAAAAAAAAAAAAAAAAAAAAAAAATAGATTAAAAGTGTGGCGGTGATTTATTGTATGAAATAATATCTTGAGCAATAAACAAGTTTTGTATGGTGTGAAAAAAAAAATATATATTTTTGACTGTACCAATTAGGGTTTTAGATCGGAGAAAAAAGAAAATGAAGAAAAAAAAATTAATCTCTCCTTTTGAATTTTTATAAGAGATAATAGATTTGGGCAAATTAAGAAAGTTTCTTTAACTTTCCTTTTGAAAAGCGCAAATCATAGGATATTATTAATTTTTATAATTATTTATTTAATGTGTTAACCAATAATATTTTTTAAAATTATTTTTTAATTCAAAAATTCACAAATTTAAGTGGAAGTATTGGAACTCTCACAATTCTCATGAAAAGTCCTTTTTTCTTTATATATAGTACAGATTTGTTTGGTTTTAAATTTTCAAAAACAATTTTTCAATTTATATTTTTTTATTTTTAGTTAAAGTTTTTGATATTTTAATTAATTATTTTTATTTTTAGATTAATTTAATTTAAATATACTTAAAAAAATAAAATAATTGTGAAGAAATATTTAAAAATTCAATAACCACAAAAAAAAAAAATGAAAATATACTAAATTTTAAGTGCAAAAGTTCTTCAACCCATTTACATCTTTGCAGGCTCACTTCATACCTATCTCTATAATTCAAATCATTTATCACATACGAGTCATTGAAAAAATTATTCACGTAAAAAATCAAATTGATTAGATATCAATATATTTATATATTTTGATTAAAAACAATGAAAAAAACTAAACGATTTCTTTTCAAAATCATATTTGCTATATATTTTTTGACATGATTTTTTGATCCTATCATATGAATACCAATGTCCGGTTGACTTAATTTTTTAAGTAGATATTCTTTTCCATTGACCCTCTCTAGCCACCATCCACCAGCACCAGCGGCGACCACTCATGTTTGCCTCTCCCAGTTTCTCATCACCTCCGGCAGCCCATCCCCCACCTCTTTGCCACTTCTTAACCCCTTTCGACGACCTTTATGTCCTCCTGTCACTCGTGTCCAGGGCCGGCCCTGGGGTATAGGCCACAAGGCCATGGCCTAGAGCCCCTCAAAATAGACTTAAAAAAAGAGCCCCCTACTATTATAATTTAGTGTAATATATTAGGTATATTTTAAGTCTAAAAAAATTTAAAAAGACCCAAACTAACTTTAAAAAAATTGACCCATTAAAAAATTGAAAGGTCATTCAAAAAATTTTGCATTGTTATCAATTGAAAATAGGCCCAAAAAAGGGGTCTCTCTTATTATAGTTTAGTCTAATATATTAAGTATATTTTAAGTCCAAAAAAAATTAAGGAATGCCCAAATTAACTTAAAATAAATTAATTCATTAAAAAATTAAAAGGCCCATTTAAAATAATTAACATTGTTATTCATTGAAAATAATTTTGCATAAAAATTAGATTATTCAAGTAGAATTGATTTATTTGCTCCTAAAAATACAAGAGTGAGGATCAAGCGATACTTATTAGTTATTGTATTGTAATGCTAAGTATTTTTTGTGATTTTGACACAAATCTTTTGTCCTTTACTTTCAAAAAAAAAAAATTTCATTCAATGAAAAAAAAAATATGAAAGACCCCAAAATTTATCAATTGATTATTGGCTTTGGACCCCGAAAATCTCAGGGCCGGGCCTGCTCGTGTCAACCCCTTCACAGAGAGAGACATCGATCATTGTCTTTGCATGCCAATCACTACCTTCCAACTCAGTAGTTCTCTCCTACTGATGTAGATTGAATTTAAAAATCATATAATTTATTTGTATTATTTTACTTTTGATTAGGATTATTATTTAGAAAAAAATTACTAAAAGATTCCTCTCAATTTTGGGTTAAATATATATTTTTTCATATTAGTTGGGTGGATTATTGACTTTGGGTTGAAAGATTCCTTTCGGTTCAATTTCTTCAAAATTTTACGATAAGGTTGCTTTTTATACGTGTTCTATGTTTGTATGTCACTCAAATGCTGTATTAATTTGCATAATTTTGTTGACATTTGGGTTTCTTTTTTTCCACATTGGTTCTGTTATTGCTGTTTGGTTTTATGTTTATGGATCTTGTGATGCCAGAGAAATTCTATATATCAAGAGTATAGAAGTATGAATTTCACTGCCTTTCGAGTCAGTAAAGGAGGCCGCTGAAATTCTCAAGTCTCCTCTCTCTCTCTCTCTCTCTCTCTCTCTCTCTCAACGTGGCTTTTTAATGGTTTAGGTGATCGAAGTATGAATTTCATATTCATTTCATTTGTAAATTTGATTGTCTTTTTTAATTTATGTGAGGGTTTAAGCTACATTTGTATCCAAGCAATTTTATTTTTAATTTTTTCTGATTTTTTAGCTCCCCAAAAAAATTATGTTTTGTTTTAATTTTTTTTTAAACATCTTTTATATATATATATTTTTAGTTAATTCTCAAGTACATTGTTAAAGAAAGTGTGAATTTTTACTAGTTTGGTTTTTTGTTTTTTCAATTTTTCAGAGATAATTTCTCTGTGATCATATTAGAAAAATTTCTCATTCACTTTGAATTTTCTCTATAAAGAGTTGAAATTTCTCTATGAAATTTCTTTGAATCTCTTTTCACAAAATTTTTCTGTGTCGAAATTTCTCTGTGAAAAAGATGAGAGACCCCAATTACTATAAAAATGTTTCATATTTTTTATCTTATAAAATTTTAATATCAGAGATTTTAAACTAAAAACCCCTATTATTTAAGGTTAAGATATTTAATTTCGCATTTATTTAGTTTTTTTGTTTTGTTTATTTTCTTATTTCACAAGAATGGAATTGTTTGCTTTACAATATTTATTTTTATTTCTTAATATTTTATTTTCTTTTTACTGGTAGTTGATTTAGGAATTATTTTTTTATTATAAATAAGGTTTTAAGTGAATTGACTTTTGATATATTATATACAAATTGTTGAATAGAATTCTATTTTTGTTCCTATATTTTTGGTAACTTCGAATGCAAACAGATTGTAAAAGAGTTATAGATTTTTTTTGTTGTGCGATATACTGTAGAGGTGTTCATGGGTTGGTTTGGTTCGATTTGACACTAAATTTGGAATTAACCCAATCATAATCAATTCTAATTTTTTGGACTCAGAATCAAACTAATTATGCACTAGAACCAACCTAACCCAACCCAATGTAGCTCGGATTGGTTCGGGGTTGGAATCATGATTCCACCATTTTAAAAATAAGCAAATCAATCAATGATAAATAATTAAGGGTAAATTACACTTACCCCTGAGGTTTGGTTTAATATATATAACCCCTATGTTTGGAAAATTACACTAAACCCCTATCATTGTAATTATGTAAACAGAATGAAGACATTAAACTTATGCACTCTCTCTTTTCTTGCTTTGCTTTACTTGCTCTGTTTTTTTTTTCCTTTCTTTCGCTGCTACTTTTTTTTTTCAATGTAATTTCCTCTGTTTTTCTACCAGGAGTAGTTGCCTTTTATACAAATAGAGGGGATTTGTGAAATGAGACTATTAACCACAAGGGTGGAAATGTAATTTTCAGAACGTCAAGGGGTGAGATGTAATCGAACCAAACCTCAGGGGGTGTTAGTGTAACTTACCAAATAATTAAAATAAAAAATCTTTAACATTTAAACATAACACACACAAAGAACAAAATATTGTTTAATACAAATCAATATAAATTAAATCCAACTCAAGCTTAAATATAATTAGTAAATTAAACTCATTAATACAGCCAACACAAATTAAATCAACTGCGAAATTTGACTCAAGATTCTAATAATTTCTTTACTTGCCCAATAATTCTTATATATGAAAAAATATTAAGTTTATTCAAGTCTATTGTAATAGAGCAATAAAGTGAAAATATATCAATATAAATAAAATTTAAATATATACATATAAATAGGTTCGATTCTCGAGTTGATTCGATTTAGGTTAGACCAAAATCAAGAACCAATCCAATTCTATCATTTGATGATTTAAAAACCTAAAACCAAACTAATACACTAAAAAATCAAATCAAACCAACTTAAAAAGGTCAATTCAGTTCGAATCTTCAGTTCACTGGCTAATTTTCTGTTCGAAAATTTGTAAAGGCAATGGTGAATTGAAATAGACTCCATTTGAATGAAAGGGTACAACCTTTCATGATGTCTCTTTGTTAAGGGAAATTATAGAATGTTCCTAAAGTACCACGTGTCTGTATTAACAAATTATCATTCAATTGCCCCCTCATGTTCCCCAATCACTCAACACAACACTCCACATATCCACCTTCTCCACTAATGATAATGCTATGGAATACCATATGTCTATACTCCAAGATTACTGAATAATTACTCATGTTTTAAAGGAAGGGTCAACTATCCATTTGAACGAAAAGGTGTAACCCTTTCATGGTGTCTCTTTATTTTAAAGGAATGGTTATGTCCCTTATTCATGCATTTTCTATTCAAACTGAATAGGTGCCAACAAAACCTATTTAAAGGCAGCCCCCACCCCAATTTTATTAATTCCAAATTCCTCAAATTCAAGCATTCATTTTATATTCTTCATATTAGTTCATAGAGATTTCAGGGAGTTGCAGAACATAGGTTTGTTTCGCCTGGCAGATTATTTGTAGTGTTGCTATAATCTGCATTTTCTGATCATTGTATCCTAGGAGATAGACGCCGATAACCCGTAAGCACCTGTTCGGCGACGAATCTGCCTTGAAGACATAGTGTCACACACTCAACTTGATCAAAAGTTTATGTTTCAGTACAAGAATATTACCATAAGTATTTTATTTTTGTTATTTCGGTTTCATTTCTCTGCACAGAAGATTATTCCAACAATCTTAAGACATATTTGAATTATTCTATTTATACATAATTTTTTGTTTATTTCCTTTTCTCCGTTCTTTACATAATTTATTTTCTGTGTGGATTTTTTCAGAATTCAAATTCTTATTTTTCTGAAAATAAAATTCTGGGTTTGTTCAATAATTAAAATTCTGATTTTCAATTTTCTAAATTATTGACATTGGATTCGGTTTTACATAATTTATATTCTACAGTAATATTCTGGTTGGAAAATACAAATAGTAGTAATATACTGTTTACCTGTCACGCCCCGAACCCGCCCCTAAAAGTTTTGGGCATGACCTACTCAGAAACAAACGCTTAACCTGACGTATATATTATATGGGGCCTGAACGGAAGCATTTAAGACAGTAAAGTAACATGCATCACATCCATTGAGCTATGTCTACTATGCCAGGATCACACACAATGCGTTACATGAACAACATACAAGGAACGTATATTTGAGAATTTGTTACATACATACGCATATACAGATCTAGCCTCAAGGGCATATAATAAAAGAATTACATACGAGTCAACCACAGGTTGACATTGACATACAAGCCAAAAGTCTAATGGACTTCGCAAAATGCCCCAACCTACCAAAATGCTTGGGCATCTTGGAATTGACAAAAGAAGGGTGGACATCGGATTGGAGCTGACCTCCAAACTGGTTACCTACAGACACAGACAAAATACAGAGTGAGTGAAACTCAGTGAATAATAGTACTTAAATAATGTAAGGTTTAGCTTAAATAATAAAACAGAAACTGCAGAGACACAAGATTGATTACATCCCGTAGTTATTTCCAGATAGTCATAGGTCCAATTTTCTTAACAAAGTGATTTTAAGCCCAATGTGTATAGCATGGCCATAGGCCCAGAAATAACAGAAATACACAGAAATGTGTATGGACTCAAGAGGTGGCTCCCACCAAGGTGTAGCACTTTGTTCCATACCAAAAATCATCAGATTAAGTGAACTTCATAACCATACAAAAGGTACATACATTCTTTCCGTTATTCACATGAACTAACGTAGTTGATATAAGCTTAACAGAATGTTACTGATAAGTGTTAACAAAAGGTACATACATTTTACCGATTGAACGGCCCCGGAGATATGTAATTACCATAGTTCCATAATACACGTTCGTTCCGTTAGTCGTTGTAAATCAACATAGCTATCTTGTAGACAGTAGAATGTTAGTATTCCTCATCAATCATAAACAAAATATACTGTTCAATAATGCCCCTAGATTTCCCATGGTTTGTCATAACATTAATGATAGTTATTTACAGAAAGCATATGTATTATTTCAGTACCATTTATGAAGACGGAACAATTCACATTCATTCTAACATGAATCACACATTGATATTAGACTGTAATATCATGAATGCATAACTTAAATCCTTAGTTTCACAAGTTGGCCCTTGGCCTCATAACTTCATATTCACAAGTTGGCTTTCAGCCTCATAACTTCATATTTCACAAGTTGGCTTTTAGCCTCATAATTTCATATTTCACAATTTCACAAGTAGGCCCTTGGCCTCTTGGTTTCATATTTCACAAATGGCCCTCGGCCACAGAGGTTCACACTTCATACTTCACAGATGGCCTTCGGCCGCATCATTTAATAATTTCACAACTTGGGAATTTATACTTCACAAATTGGGAATTCTTACTTCACAAATGGCCTTCGGCCACATAGTTTCACAAATTCACAATTTTCACAAGTAGGCCCTTCGCCTCATAATTTCTTAATTCACAAATGGCCCTTGGCCACAGAAGTTCACAACTTCACAATTTCTTTGATACGTTCCATAGTTCACAAGGTTTCACACAAAGTGTACATAATTGCATAACCTCTTCAATGTTTCCATAGTTTCATAGTGTTCCTCATATAACATATATAACTTCATACCAACATGATTTTTACCACAAGAATCATAACGTCAATACATAACTTCATATCAATGTAACATTTACAACAAAGATCCGAACGATAATAATGATAATTGTTAATGGTTAGAGGTACATTGAAGTACTATTACTCACAGTGATTAGATGCTTGGTCCGCCTCTGTAACTGACCCTACACAATTCATAATACACATAGAAATCGGGTCACATATAATTATTCCATTCTTAACTTGTTTAATTTTCTTTATCCCATTTACACTTCACTTTGCAATTCAACATAAATCAAATTAAATCCTTGAATCTCATTTCAACATTCCACACCCGAGTTCATGTCACCCATATCTTTAATAAATTATTTCCTTAATTTTCCTTTACATTATAGCATGAATTCCAATGTTTATCACATAGTTCATTCACAAATTGTAAACATAATTTTCAAACATTTCTAAATTCCAATTAAACTTGAACACGTATAATTCAATATCTCAATTTCATTACTCTACTTTCAATTTGGGCCAAATCAATGCTTATCATCAAGAAGCAACCTAGGGTTTCTAAGAAATCTAGAAATTTCAAATAAAATTCAACCTTATTAACCCATTACTTTTTATTCCAATTTTCCCTTTGATTATACACCTAGGACCCATAATTCACCATTTTAGCCCATCAATTTAATTCCCAACATCACAAATCCTAAAACCCCCAATTCTCATATTAAACACTACATGCTCCAAAAATGAAAATCTTTATATTTAGATAATAAAATACCACAATCTATTTATCAATGCAAGTATTGAAAGAGAACAAGCACCCCTACCTCAAGAATCAAACAAAGGAGCAAGCTTTGGTGAAATCCCTCCACAATTTCGAAATTCCAATCGGTTTAAAGTGTTGATCTTCATGCCTTCTTCATTCCTTGGTAAAAGATCTTGATCAAATCTAAGGGAAATGGTGAGGATTTGGGATCAAAACCCTAGGGTTTTCGGACCTAAGGAGAGGGGAGAGAAGAGAGAAAAGAAAAATATCCAGAATGATTTAGAAATCCCGTTTTTTAAGCTGCTGGTCCGCTATTCCCGCTCGAGCGTCCCTATTCCCGCTCGAGCGGACCTGTTTCCAGCACAGATTTCAAAACTTCAAACAGGTATAACTCTCTCATTCGGACTCCGTTTTAGGTCGTTCTTGTGTTCAAATTGAAGCCCCGGAAATAATCTTTCCAATGGTTTTAACCTCACATCCAAATTCCAAGTGTGGAAAAAGAAAAAGGCAAAAGAGTGATGGCTGATCGTAGGCGAATTATTCGAATTAAAGTTTTTGGTTCAATCTTACTTTACCATTATATTACCACCACAATCAATACCCCAAAAATAAAATAAGGAGGTTCCAAATACACTAATAAAAATGCCACAGACGAACCCACGTGCCTCAAAAATTCAAACTCAACCAGGCGACACTCGCCGAAGCGCCCACCTTGCGCTCGGCGCCGGATCAACAAAGCCGTCGCTCGGCGACCACTTCTCGCCGGCGGGAATTTCCTACTCCCAGAATCTCGAGTAGCCTGCAAAAATACTGGGAGCCTCACAAGTCCGCTCGAGCGTCAACTCCTCCGCTCGAGCGGAAGAAAGAAAAAATTCTAATTCGTTACACAAACATTTTAATTGTGTTAAATAAGCTTCCTTATTACACAGATGTGAATCTATCTTCATGAGGTTTCACTTAATTCAGCCTAATTCCACATGGAATTTCACAATAAACATATAAATTCGCATAATGGGGAACTGAAATTATACCAGAAACACATGCGAGGGTTGGGCTATTACATTACCATTGATTTTTTCTGAATATTAATTTGTGATCATAATTGTCTTTGTGGAATTAATTTGTTTAAGTAAAAGTTATTTTCAAATTAATTTGAAATAAAAGTTACAATTATGTTTCTTTTATTTTTGACAGAATTAAATTCTGTGTTTTATGGTTTAATTTACTGTGTAGTATAAAAATTCTAATTCTAATTTTGTTTTATAATTTAGAATTCCTGGCTACTAAAACTGCTCAAACCTCTAATCCGACCGGTGTTGCAACTGCCCCTATCCCTCATACTGTTGTGATAGTCCTAGTAAATTACGGGAAAAAGCCAAAAAAGTTCCTCATAACTGACTTTAAAAGATGGTAGCAGAAAATGGTGTTCTATCTTACTACATTAAATTTGGCACATTTCCTTCGAGAGGATGCTCATGTGCTAAAACAGGATGAAACTGATCGACAAGTGCTTGCTAAGGTCGATGCTTGGAAACATGTGTGGATTTCCTTTGCCGAAACTATATCTTGAATGGGCTTGATAAGACACTATACAATGTTATAGCCCTATCAAAACGGCATTGGAATTATGGGATTCGTTGGAGAAAAAGTACAAAACAGAATATGCAAGCTCAAAGAAATTCGTGGTGGGCAAATTTCTGGACTTTATGATGGTTGATTCAAAGACTGTGATCAGCCAAGTTCAGGATCTCTGACTCATTCTGCATGATTCATGCAGAAGATATGCCTCTTAGTGAATCCTTCCAAGTTGCTACCTTAATTGAAAAATTACCACAAGGCTAGAAGGAATTCAAAAACTGCCTCAAACACAAGTGCAAAGAAATGACTTTGAAGGAATTGATTGTGCATTTAAGGATTGAGGAGGACAACCGCATTTCTAAGAAACGAACTGGTAAGCATCCTATGGAGTCTAAGGCAAATGTGGTGGAACATGCACCAAAATATAAAAAAAAAAATGAAATTTTTCTGGAGAAAGTTCATCATACAACTCTAAGGGAGGGGACACAAAGAAATTCAAGTTTAATGCCAAATGCTACATTTGTGACAAAGAAGTACACCGGGCCAAAGATTGTCATAGCAAGCGCAAAGGTAAAGGAAAGTCAAGTAAGAAACCTGCTCAAGCAAAGTTACCGAAATGGACATAATCTTCAATGGTGTAGAAACCTTTCAATCGTTGTCTCTGAAGTCAACCTTGTCGGAAATCTCAAAGAATGGTGGGTGGATACTGGAGAGTCACTCGTCACATCTATGCCGACAAAAAGATGTTCTCCTCCTATTTAGTGGTGGACACTGGAGAACAACTATTCATGGACAACTCCTCGACTTCTAAAGTCGAAGGACAAGGAAAGGTAATTATGAAGATGACATCTGGAGATGAACTCACCCTCAACAATGTGCTGCATGTACCGGAAATTCGCAAGAATTTTGTTTCCAAATCTCTGTTGAGCAAGAATGGGTTTAGGCTAGTTTTTGAAAGTGACAAATTTGTACTTACCAAAAACGGGATGTATGTAGGAAAATGTTACATGAATGATGGCATTTTTCAAAATGAATGTAATGACAATTTTTACTCCTATGATTAATAAAAATACATCTTCTTCTTACTTGCCTGAGTCTTCTAATTTATGGCATGGTAGATTAGGGCATGTTAATTATGTATCTTTGCATAAATTAATTAATACGGAATGTTAACCTAAATTTGAAATTGATCTAAATCATAAATGTGAAATTTGTGTTTAAAACTCCTTTTCATTTAATTGAAAGAAGTACGAAACCACTTGAATTAATTCATAGTGATATTTGTGATTTTAAATCAATTCAAATTAGAGGTGAAAAAATATTTTATCACTTTCATAGATGACTATATTAGATATAGTTATGTTTATTTAATTCGAACCAAGGATGAAGCTTCTAGAACTTTCATTCAATATAAGAATGAAGTTGAAAATTAACTTGGTAAGAAAATTAAAATTTTAAGAAGTGATAGGGGTGGTGAATATAAATCACTTTTTGATGAATTTTGCAAAGAACATAGAATAATTCATCAAACCACCGCTCCTTACTCACCTCAGCAAAATGGAATTGCTTAAAGGAAAAATTGGACTTTAAAAGAAATGATGAATGCCATGTTAATAAGTTATGGATTACCTCAGAACTTGTAGGGGGAAGCAATACTTTCTACTAATTATATTCTTAATAAAATACCCTGAAAGAAAACGAATCAAACACCTTATAAAATGTGGCATGAGAGAGTATCATCCTACAAATACTTAAAAGTGTGAGGGGTGTTTGGCTAAAGTGGCTATTCTTGGTCCTAAAGAGACTAAAATATGTCTTAAAACTGCTGATTGCATATGCATTGATTATGCTAAGAATAGTAGTGCACATCAGTTTTTGATTCATAAGTCAGAACATTCAAAAATGCATGTAAATACTATTATTGAATCTAGGAATGCATCATTCTTTGAACATGTGTTTCATAATAAAATTGGACAAGAGACTAATACTAACAAAAGATTTTATGATGCTATTACTAGTCATGATCAAGAACAAGAGCAAAAGTTAGATCAAAATGAGAAAGAAGAACCTAGGCATAGCAAATGTGCTAGAACCTCAAAATCTTTTGGTTCAGATTTTCTAACTTTTTTGTTAGAAAATGAGCATTTAACTTTAAAAAAGCTATGTCTACTCCTGAGGCTCTTTTATGGAAAGAGACTGTAAATAGTGAAGTTGAATCCATCTTACAAAATCACACATGGGAATTGGTGGATTAGCCACCAGGTTGTAAACCTCTTGGATATAAGTGGATTTTCAAGAGGAAAATGAAAGCAAATGGATCAATTGACAAATACAAGGCTAGACTTGTGGTCAAAGGATATAGACAAAAAGAAGGTCTTGATTACTTTGACACATACTCACCAGTTAGTATAATAACATTTATTAGAATGCTAATTGTCATTGCATGTTTGTACAATCTAGAAATTCATCAAATGGATGTGAAAACAGTTTTCTTAAATGGTGAGTTAAATGAAGAAATTTACATGGAACAACCAGAAGGATTTTCTGTTCTAGGGAAAGAAAAAAAAGTGCGTAAATTGGTTAAATCATTATATGGTTTAAAACAAGCGCCAAAGCAATAGCATGAGAAATTTGACAAGGCAATGATGTCAAATAGATTCAAAATTAATGAATGTAACAAATGTGTTTATATTAAAAAAAAAAAAAAAAAAGGATATGTTATAGTATGTCTTTATATGGATGATATGCTCATCATAGGTAGTAATAATGACATGATTAAAATTACTAAGAAAATGTTAAATAAACATTTTGACATGAAGGACATGGGGATTACTGATGTAATTTTTGGAATGAAAATTACCAAAACATCAGAAGGACATGCTTTGTCACAATTACATTACATTGAGAAAATACTTGAAATTTAGCAAAGATGATGATCATCTTGCTAGAACACCTATGAATGTTAATTTGTTTCTTTCTAAGAATGTACAGGAAAATATTTCACAATTAGAGTATGCCCAGATTATTGGAAGCTTAATATACTTGATGAACTGCACTCGCCTAAATATAGCCTATGCAGTAAGTAAATTAAGTAGATATACAAGTAATCCATGAGTAGAACACTTGAAGGCTATTATAATGGTTATAGGATACCTTAGATTTACTTGTAACATTGGGCTATACTATACAAGATATCCAGCGGTACTTTAAAGGTACTATGATGCAAACTAGATGTCGGATACTAGAGACTCTAAATCCACCAGTGCGTATGTCCTTACTCTTAGTAGTGCGGCTATATCTTGAAAATCTTTCAAACAGACTTGCATTGTTAGGTCTACTATGGAATCAAAGTTTATAGCTTTAGATAAAGCTAGGGAAGAAGCAGAATGGCTTCAGCATTTCCTTAAAGATATTTCAATATGGCCAAAACTGGTGTTTGCTATATGCATATATTGTGATAGTCAATTAGCAATTGGTAGAGCACAGAGTCATATGTATAATGGCAAGTCACGATAATTTCGTCGTCGACATAACACCGTGAGACAACTACTCTCTAATAGAATTATTTTCATTGAATATGTGAAGTCTAAACACAACATAACGGATCCACTAACCAAAGGGTTAGCAAGAGAGTTACTTGAGAATTCATCAAGGAGAATGAGACTTACGCCTATTAAATAAAAGTTACCACAACGGCAACCCAATCTAGTTGACTGGAGATCCCAAGATCTAGGTTCAAAGGGACAACCGAGTTGTGTATGACTCATAAGGATCACTGGGGAGTCAATCTTCTACTCATTTTTATGATAAAATAGTGATGTCAGTAGCGTTTTAGGTTAAGTAATACTTTTAATGATTTTTATATCTAGGAATATCTAGTGGAGTATGGCAGGATACTCTTTCTATGTGAGTGTGAACTAGGTCAGTTCTATGAGATTTGTGAAGGGCTACAATTCTCTAGAGTACGTATGAAAAACCAAGTTGTTCAAGGTCAAAATGAACACAATAGTGAGAACCAAACTGTGTCTGGAAATATGTTGTGTGAGTTCTATTGTCTTGGTTTACACAAATGGTTGAACAATTCAAGGCATCATGTTCAATGATTAGCTAGTAAATCCGATAGTGTCTGTAACAACCCTCGTACCGATTACCGATAAATTACCGATTAATTACTGATTTTTGTTAACTGAGACGGATTATGACTAATAACTGGACTGGATAAAATACTGAACTGACTGACTGAAATTAAACCTGAATTGATGGTGTACATCTATTGTATTGCATATTCTACCTGTTTGATTGCTTACTTATCTGTACGTGTTTTATGTTTAGACTACTAATTAAAGGCCTTATCAGCGGCCGAACCGTAAATAGATTGATGTTTTAGGATCACCATAATTTATGTGATTTAATGATATAATTATCTGAAAATTGATTAAGTGTGATTAAATTAGATTAAAGTGAGTTAAACTACATTGTTACACTTATTTACTAATTTGCCACACATAGTGGCCCACTATGCCAATACTCTAATCCTATCTTACACTTAGAGACACCACTTCTTCAACTTTGCTTCTTGAGGCCACCGAATTATAGAGTGAGAGAGAGTTTAGAGAGACTTGAGCTCATCTTGCCATTGTTGTGGAATTGCTTGAAGACTTGAAGGTTGATTGTTAAATTGTGCTTCCAAACCTAGTAAATCAAGACCTAGGTAAGAAATTCATATCTTTATTGTTGTCTTAAGCTCCATCTTGCACGGTCCGTGATAGTTGTAGAGCTAAGTCTTGGTTTAAGCCCAAATGTGTTGAATTAGACCTTAATCGTTACATGCATGGCCATATTGTTGCATTTTGAGGTTGATTACATGGAAATTGGCACATGCATGTTCATGACATTGTTGTAGTCCATGTTTTCAACTTGTTTTGAAAAGAATGAGCTCATTAGAGCATGTTTTTGAAGCTTGTAAGTTGCTTAAAGTTCATGCATGGCATGGTTGAGTATTGTTCATGAAATTGGTTTCAAATTGGGCTTAAAATTAAACACCCTTGGGCCTTGATTTCTTAAATTGACCTTTGAAACATGATGTTCTATGAGTTTGCAAGTGTTTTCCAGAAAATGGGCCCAAGAGGATCGAATTTGGAGCATCAAAACTTGATTTTGAGCTTGGGACTCAAATCTGGAATTTCCAGATTTTGGTCGTCCGCTCGAGCGGGGGAAGTGCCGCTCGAGCGGGTAAATCAAGCTCCCAGCAATTTTGACCTGTTTTACAGTCCGCTCGAGCGGAGTGTCTAGCACTCGAGCGGAGAAATCGAGCATCGAGCATCTTGCACTATTCATCAGTCCACTCGAGCGGAGGAATGTACGCTCGAGCGGAAGATTGTGTCACACGCTCGAGCGGGGAAGTTGACGCTCGAGCGGGGACCTTTGTTTGCTTTTCCGCTCGAGCGGGGAAACCTGCGCTCGAGCGGAGGCCCTGTTTCACTGAAAATTCTGAAACTGATTTCTGTGCACATCTTTGCATCCTCATTCCATCCTAGGCATTCTTAGGCCTAGTTTAAGACATCTTAATGAGGATATAGATGTAGAACACACCGAAGCATAATAGGGAGTAATTATTCCACTTCCTAACTGTGAAACTTAGAGTGTGTTCAATCTGTTAAATGTATAGGGCTGGCATTTCAGGGAGACGCTCTAGCTACTAATAGCCTAGAACACTGTGAGTAACGATTGTGTAAAGATATGTTTAAACTGTTTATCTTTTGGATACTGAATTGAACTGTTTACTGAACTGATATTGTTTACTGAATGAATGTATGTCCTATATTCTGAACTGTACTGTGGCATCCTTAGCACCTACTGTTTACTGTTACTGTTACAAAGATCTTTGTCGGTTCCCCCGTGGAACCACTACTGTCTACTGAATGATTGGCCATCATTACTGTTCGGTCTTTAAGACCCACTGTTTACTGTTATGCTAATGGATGTACCACATATGGTGAATAAGCATTACATGAAAAGATCAAAATACTGTTTAATAAGTTGTTTTCATTACTGTAAGGACATTTCATTCTTAACCTCTTTATGCATTATGTTATTCATTGGGTTTTAGCTCACTGTTTATATATATATGTAGGTGCTCAGCCACCAGATCGGAGCTAGGAGCATGGGTTAGACTCCAGTTTTGTCAAGCCAGCCTTTGTGCCTCACTGCGAGGTTCCGAGTCGCTATGTTATGGCTTTGGGGTGTTTTATCTTCCCCCGCCTGCCTCCATACTGTTTTGGTTTACTGTATAGACTGTTATCCACTTTACCGTACTGTTGTCAAGGGATTAGGTCCTGTCATCGTATTTGTAAATATTTGTATAAACTGTACTGTTTTGAATGTGTGAATGCATGAAAAATCTTTTTGGCATATAGACTGTCACAGCTCAATGGACATTATTCATTTACTGTATTGGCTTCCGCCAGCTCGAACTCTGTTTTCTTGTATCTTTATTAGCGGGCCTTGGTAATCTCGGATTCTTGGCGATTCTGATGCTAAACCCATAGGGCCGGGTTTGGGTCGTGACAGAGTGGTATCAGAGCGATACTTAACCACGAGTTATACCGCACACACGTGTCCAAATGAGCTATAGGGTGTCCTAGAAAAGCAATTAGGGCATCACATGAACATGAAAAGTGTGTGATTTGACATGACTGAATACGTGCCACTGTGTTAAACCGTTTAAACAAGTGACTGCTTATATGATAAACTGTTTAAGTATGTAACTGGTTATGCTTAAAACTGTTATAACTGCTTATAGTGAAATGGATAATGCAAATGCTGCTACTGAACCTAAATCATCTGAGGCCAGAATGGCCAGACTAGAAAGAATGTTGGAACGAATAACTGAAAGACTAGATCAACAACAGAACCAACAGCCCCCACCTCCTCCGTGCAGTATGGGACGAATGTGAATGTTAATGATGGGGACATAATTGCTCTTACCCAGAAGTTCAGCAAACTAAAACCGCCATCCTTTCAGGGAGGCCTTGAACCATTAAAGGCTGAAGCATGGGTTCTGGAGACTGAGAAACTGTTTGAGGTGTTTCCGTACTCGGAGGCACATAAAGTACTGTTGGCCACTTTCACCTTGCAAGAGGAAGCAAGAAGGTGGTGGATGCTTACTCGGGATGACAACACTGTTATGACTTGGGCTCAATTTAAAGTAGCCTTCTTTGAAAAGTACTTCCCTCAGGGTGTCAGGGATAGGAAGGTCACGGAATTTGAACAGTTAAAACAGGGCACAATGTCTGTTGGGGAGTATGAAACAAAGTTTACTGGACTTACCAGATATGCACCACATATGGTGGATACCGACTACAAAAAGGCCAGAAGATTTGACGGCGGCCTGAATGTTGCAATATTGGACAGGATAAGTGTTTTAAAGCTACCGACTTATGTGGGTGTTCTTGACCGAGCATTGATGGCCGAGTCGAACATCGAAGCTGTGAAACAATCTGAAACACCAGTGTCTGACTGGCGTGGTAAAAGACAGAATTTCAAATTCAAGAAAGGCAAGCATAATCAATTGAACAAGAAACAGAATACGGGGTCAACAAATAGCCCCAGTCAAGGGAGTGCCTCTATACCGCCGTGTCCCGAATGTGGTAAGAACCATAAGGGAGTTTGTTATAAAATTTCTGGTGCTTGTTACAGGTGTGGCAAGGTGGGCCACATGGTGAAAGATTGCCCCTCCACTGCTCCGAGTAATAGTAAAGCTGACAAAGATCAACCGTGACACAAAAACTGAACCCTAAAGCTACCGGGAAAGAGCCTATGAGGCAGGGCCGAGTCTTCGCCCTAGTACCGGGAGACGTGCAAAATACTGAGACCGTAGTGTCAGGTATTCTTTCTATTTGTGCTCAAAATGCATATGTATTGATTGATTCGGGGTCTACACATTCTTATGTGTCGCATGCTTTTTCACGGAAATTGAATAGACCCTTAGAGTCCATGAATTACTTGCTAGTTGTATCATCACCCGTAGGGGGATCCATGACATGTGCATATATGTATCCTGCTTGTGAGATTGTTGTAGGAGACATGCATCTGTTTATTGATTTACTGCCCTTAAACATTGATCACTTTGACGTAATATTGGGCATGGATTGGTTACAAAAATATTATGCCACTATAGACTGTGTAACAAAACAAGTAGTTTTCCGTCCACCTGGTTTGCCTGAATTTGTGTTTAATGGGAGTGGAGTAGTACCTCCTCCATATCTGATTTCTTCCGTAAAAGCTGTTAAACTGATTAGAAAGGGATGTAAAGGATATCTGTGTTCTGTGCTGACTGTGTCTACTGATGATAGTGTAAAAACTGACGTGAATTGTATTCCTATAGTCAGAGAATTCCTAGATGTATTTCCAGATGATCTGCCAGGGGATTTAATTGACAGGGAAATTGAATTTACTGTAGATGTGGTTCCGGGTGCACAGCCAATATCTAAAGCTCCTTACAGAATGGCCCCAACTGAACTGAAGGAGTTAAAAGTGCAATTGCAGGAATTGTTAGTCAAGAAGTTTATCAAGCCCAGTACTTCACCGTGGGGTGCACCTGTTTTGTTTGTGAAAAAGAAAGATGGCTCACTGAGACTGTGCATTGATTACCGTGAATTGAACAAGGTAACTGTGAAAAATAAATACCCATT
This sequence comes from Camellia lanceoleosa, assembly GCA_025200525.1. Classification (NCBI taxonomy): domain Eukaryota; kingdom Viridiplantae; phylum Streptophyta; class Magnoliopsida; order Ericales; family Theaceae; genus Camellia; species Camellia lanceoleosa. The sequence continues at coordinate 27,565,164 of CM045769.1, read as the reverse complement.
GCCACATATTGATGATTTATTTGATCAGTTACAGGGTGCACAAGTATTTTCCAAGATTGATCTTAGATCGGGGTATCATCAACTGAAGGTCAAACCGGAAGACATTGATAAAACTGCTTTCAGAACGAGGTATGGACATTATGAATTTTTAGTTATGCCTTTTGGAGTTACCAATGCACCTGCTGCTTTTATGGACCTTATGAACAGAATTTTTAAACCATACCTTGATGATTTTATTGTGGTATTCATTGATGACTTTATTGTGGTATTCATTGATGACATACTGATTTATTCAAAAAGTAGAGAAGAACATGAACACCATCTGAGACTTGCCTTGCAAACTTTAAGAGAGCATAAATTGTATGCTAAACTGTCTAAATGTGAATTCTGGCTTGATCATGTTATGTTTTTGGGGCATGTTGTTAGCAAAGATGGGATTTCTGTTGACATGAAAATTGAAGTCAGTGAATCGCCTAGACCAACAAATGTGACTGAAGTCTGAAGCTTTTTGGGATTGGCTGGATATTACAGAAGATTTGTTAAAGACTTCTCCAAAATTGCCTTACCATTGACTCAGTTGACTCAGAAGGGAACATCATTTGACTGGACTAACCACAGGGAATCAGCATTCCAAGAGTTGAAAACTAGACTCGTGACTGCACCGGTTCTTACCCTACCTTCAGGTACGGATGGTTATACCGTATTTAGTGATGCTTCTCATAAGGGTTTGGGGTGTGTTTTAATGCAGAATGGGAGAGTTATTGCTTATGCTTCCCGACAATTGAGACCACATGAAAAGAACTACCCGACCCATGATTTGGAACTTGCTGCGGTGGTGTTTGCACTGAAAATTTGGCGTCACTATCTGTATGGGGCGACATGTGAAGTATACACCGACCACAAGAGTTTGAAATATTTCTTCACACAGAAAGAACTGAACATGAGATAGCGGAGATGGCTTGAACTGATTAAAGACTACGACCTACAGATATTGTACCATCCGGGAAAGGCCAACACCGTTGCCGATGCACTGAGCCGGAAGTCGATTGCAAAATTAGCTTGTTTGCTTACTAGACAGAAAGAGCTGCTTTGTGACCTTGAAAAATCTGGAATTGAAATTGTGTTACGAGAACAAGGTGGAACGATAGCTGCTATTACTGCTCAACCAGCATTGATTGAAGAAGTTAAGGAGAAACAGCAACTGGATGACTTCTTGAAGAAGATCATTGAAGAGAGAGAGTCTAAACCGAGACTGGGATTCAAATTTGAGAACAATGAACTGAAATTTCAAGAAAGACTGTGTGTACCAAATGACACTGAACTGAAAAGAAGAGTTCTGCCAGAGGGTCACAGTTCAAAATTGTCTATCCACCCGGGGAATACGAAAATGTACCAAGATCTAAAACAGAATTTCTGGTGGCCGGGAATGAAGAAAGAAATTGCCGACTTTGTGTCCAAATGTCTTCATTGCCAACAAGTCAAAGCTGAACATCAACGACCCGCAGGCTTATTGTAACACTTGCCCATACCGGAGTGGAAATGGGAGCATATCACGATGGATTTTATCGTCGGGTTACCTCGCTCTAGAAAAGGTATGGATTCAATTTGGGTTATTGTTGATAGACTAACCAAATCTGCTCACTTCTTACCTATCAAGACAATCTATAATGCGGACAAATTGGCTGTTATTTATATTGATGAAATTGTGAGACTGCATGGAGTGCCTGTGTCCATTGTTTCTGACAGGGATTCGAAGTTTACATCGAGGTTTTGGCAAAGCCTACAGATTGCATTGGGCACTGAATTGAGGCTGAGTAGTGCCTATCATCCTCAGACAGATGGACAGTCAGAAAGGACCATCCAGACTTTGGAGGACCTATTGAGAATGTGTGTCCTTGATTTTCAGGGAAACTGGGAAAGTCATTTACCATTGGCTGAATTCTCCTACAACAACAGCTACCATTCGAGTATTGGTATGGCGCCTTTCGAGGCATTGTATGGCCGGAAATGTTGATCTCCGATTTGCTGGCAGAAGTTGGAGATGGGCCTTTGCTTGGGCCCGAGATTGTATATGAAACGACTGAAAAGATAAAACTGATACAGCAAAGACTGAAAACTGCACAAAGTAGACATAAGAGTTATGCGGATGTCAGAAGACGGGACAGAGAATATGAAGTGGGTGATCACGTCTTTGTGAAAGTGACACCAATGAAAGGCCAGACTCGTTTTGGAGTCAAGGGCAAGTTAGCGCCGAGGTATGTCGGACCGTATGAGATTGTTGAGAAAATCAATCCGGTGGCGTATCAAGTTGCGCTCCCTCCTGAAATGGAGCATATGCATAATGTTTTCCATATTTCGATGTTGAGAGATTACCTTCGAGATCTGTTTCATGTAATTGAGCCTACTCGGATAGTGTTGAGTGATAACTACACTTACGAGGAACGGCCTATACAGATTGTAAACAGACGGATCAATAAACTGAGGAACAAAGAGATTCCACTAGTGAAAGTTGACTGGCAGAACCATGGTGGTGTGTATGCCACTTGGGAAAGGAAAGATGACATGGCTAAAAGATATCCAGAACTGTTCCCACTGAACCCTGTTTTCTTCCAGACTGAAGGTAATTCGAGTTTAGAGGACTAAACTCTTTTTAAGGAGGGGAGACTGTAACAACCCTCGCATCGACAATGATAAATTACCGATTAATTCTTGATTTACATTAATCGAGACGGATTATGACTAATAAGCGAATTTGGATAAAATCTTGAATCGATCGATGAAATTAAACCTGAATTGATGGTGTACATCTATTGTATTGCATATTCTACCTGTTTGATTGCTTACTTATCTGTACGTGTTTTATGTTTAGACTACTAATTGAAGGCCTTATCAGCGGCCGAACCGTAAATAGATTGATGTTTTAGGATCACCATAATTTATGTGATTTAATGATATAATTATCTGAAAATTGATTAAGTGTGATTAAATTAGATTAAAGTGAGTTAAACTACATTGTTACACTTATTTACTAATTTGCCACACGTAGTGGCCCACTATGCCAATACTCTAATCCTATCTTACACTTAGAGACACCACTTCTTCAACTTTGCTTCTTGAGGCCACCGAATTATAGAGTGAGAGAGAGTTTAGAGAGACTCGAGCTCATCTTGCCATTGTTGTGGAATTGCTTGAAGACTTGAAGGTTGATTGTTAAATTGTGCTTCCAAACCTAGTAAATCAAGACCTAGGTAAGAAATTCATCTCTTTATTGTTGTCTTAAGCTCCATCTTGCACGGTACATAATAGTTGTAGAGCTAAGTCTTGGTTTAAGCCCAAATGTGTTGAATTAGACCTTAATCGTTACATGCATGGCCATATTGTTGCATTTTGAGGTTGATTACATGGAAATTGGCACATGCATGTTCATGACATTGTTGTAGTCCATGTTTTCAACTTGTTTTGAAAAGAATGAACTCATTAGAGCATGTTTTTGAAGCTTATAAGTTGCTTAAAGTTCATGCATGGCATGGTTGAGTATTGTTCATGAAATTGGTTTCAAATTGGGCTTAAAATTAAACACCCTTGGGCCTTGATTTCTTAAATTGACCTTTGAAACATGATGTTCTATGAGTTTGCAAGTGTTTTCCAGAAAATGGGCCCAAGAGGATCGAATTTGGAGGATAAAACTTGATTTTGAGCTTGGGACTCAAATCTGGAATTTCCAGATTTTGGTCGTCCGCTCGAGCGGGGGAAGTGCCGCTCGAGCGGGTAAATCAAGCTCCCAGCAATTTTGACCTGTTTTACAATCCGCTCGAGCGGAGTATCTAGCGCTCGAGCGGAGAAATCGAGCATCCAGCATCTTGCACTATTCATCAGTCCGCTCGAGCGGAGGAATGTACGCTCGAGCGGAAGATTAGTCACACGCCGAGCGAAGTTGACGCCGAAGGGAACCTTTGTTTTTTCCGCCGAAAGGGAAACTGCGCCGAGCGGAGGCCCTGTTTTATTGAAAATTCTAAAACTGATTTCTGTGCACATCTTTGCATCCTCATTCCATCCTAGGCATTCTTAGGCCTAGTTTAAGACATCTTAATGAGGATATAGATGTAGAACACACCGAAGCATAATAGGGAGTAATTATTCCACTTCCTAACTGTGAAACTTAGAGTGTGTTCAATCTGTTAAATGTATAGGGCTGGCATTTCAGGGAGACGCTCTAGCTACTGATAGCCCAGAACACTATGAGTAACGATTGTGTAAAGATATGTTTAAACTGTTTATCTTTTGGATACTGAATTGAACTGTTTACTGAACTGATATTGTTTACTGAATGAATGTATGTCCTATATTCTGAACTGTACTGTGGCATCCTTAGCACCTACGCCATCGTTATTCTTATAAAGATCTCTGCTTGCCTCTGCGGGAACCACTCATCGCTCATGAATGATTGGCCATCATTCGCTCGTCTTTAAGACCCACTGCCATCGTTATTATGCTAATGGATGTACCACATATAATCAATAACTATTCGATCAAATATCGAAATCTTGCTTTAATGAACTGTTTATTATCAGAAGGACATTTCATTCTTAACCTCTTTATGCATTATGTTATTCACCGGGTTTTAGCTCAGCTTATATATATATGTAGGTGCTCAGCCACCAGATCGGAGCTAGGAGCGTAGGTTAGACTCCAGTTTTGTCAAGCCAGCCTTTGTGCCTCACTGCGAGGTTCCGAGTCGCTATGTTATGGCTTTGGGGTGTTTTATCTTCCCCTTTGCCTCCATCTTGTTTTTGGTTCTTGTATAGATATTATCCACTTTACCGCATCTTGTTGTCAAGGGATTAGGTCCTGCATCAATCGATCAGAAATATTTGTATAAATCAGATCGCTTTTGAATGTGTGAATGCATGAAAAATCTTTTGGGCATACAGACTGTCACAGCTCAATGGATATTATTTATTTATCAGATTTCCGCCAGCCCTCAACTCGCTTTTATCAGAATATCTTGTTAGCCTTCGTAATCTCGGACATCGGCGATTCTGATGCTAAACCCATAGGGCCGGGTTTGGGTCGTGACAGTGTCTCACAAGAGAAGGTTCAAAGCCAAAAGCTACCTATCATTTGCAGAATATCTCTAATTTCTGTACTCTCTATAAAACATTATGTTGTTGCATTTCTCATTTCGTCAATTTCATTCATGTGGGGGATTATTGGAAAATTTGTAAAAGTAGTGGTGAATTGAAATAGAGTCCATTTGAATGAAAGGGTGCAACCTTTCATGGTGTCTCTTTGTTTTAAAGGAAGAGTCAACCCTCCATTTGAATGAAAGGGTGCAACCCTTTCATGGTGTCTCTTTATTTTAAAGGAAGGGTCATGTCCCTTCTTTATGCCTTTTTTATTCAAATTGAATAAGTGCCAACAAAACCTATTTAAAGGCAGCCCCCATTCCAATTTTATTAATTCCAAATTCCTCAAATTCAAGCATTCTTTTTGTGTTCTTTAGAGTACATAGAGATTTCAGGGAGTTACAGAATATAGGTTTGATTCGCCTGGCAGATTATTTGTAGTGCTGCTATAATCTGCGTTTTTCGATCATTGTATCCTAGGAGATAGACGCCGATAACCGTAAGCACCTGAGCGGTGGCGAATCTGTCATAAAGACAGAGTGTCACACACTCGATTTGATCAAAAGTTTATGTTCTAACTTTTCAATACAAGAATATTATTGTAAGTATTTTATTTTTGTTATGTCAGTTTCATTTCTCTACACAAAAGATTATTCCAACATTTTCAACACCCCTAATACGTTGTGTCACCCACCATCGTAACCAAGAAGAAGAAGGCTAGAAGTTTCAGGAATGGCAAACTTGGCCCGTGATTGGGTAAGTGACCCCACCAAGTACTAGCCAAAAGCCAAACATAATTGCAAAAACAAGAACACCAAAGAAAGAGCTTGACATTGAGAATTGAGATGTAATACCCAGATCAAGGAATGCATATAAAATAGAGAGTAGTATTCCAACGATATTTCTAGGGTTTCTAGAGTGAGAAAAAGAAGTTGAGAGACAACAATTTCTTTTTAAGGAAAATGAAAAATAGTTATATTAAAATAAAATAAATAACATACAGATTAAAATAAAAATAACAAGATCTTAAAAGACCAAACAAACAATCAAATAATCAAAAAAAAAAAAATCAAAAAGTCAGTTACAATCCAGGAAAAATCATTGATTTTCTCATAGATGTGATTTGGAAAGTAAGATCTGTATCAACCCAAGTAAGATCTGCATCAACACTCACCTTCGCTGTCGACTTCGTTCTTATCACCGCTATCCAACTTTGCCACTGTCACTGCCATACTTCAGACACTACCAAAAGGAAGAGTTAAAAAGAGAGAACACCCACAATGGTATATGAGAAGGCTTGAGAGAAGAGAGAACTATTGTGGGTATCGAAAAGAAAAAAAAATCGGGGTAGAAATACTTAAAACCCCTATTCCAGACAAAATCTATACTCTAGGAGTATAAATCTACATTTTAGAAATGAGGTCACCGAAGTGTCATCGGAGCTTCATCGGAAATCTCTAGAGAGAGGCTTTCACTGCGCTCTCTTTCTCTACGAGCTTTTAAGAGAGAACAATTTCTAGTTATAGAATTGGTTCAAAATAATTGAAAGGGGATAGAGAAGGGAGAGGGACAAGAGGGGGTAAGGAGAGGCGTGGATGGGCTGCTAAAGGTGGCGATAGCGGCAGTTAGAGGTGGAGATGAGAGCTAGGGTTAAGCTTCAAATGTTAAAGATGAGAGTAAATCCGGGCTTATATATGTACATATTATTTTATTTTATTTTAATTTTGAAAACTTTGTGTTTTTTTTTTTTTTTTTTGGGGCCAAAATTTTGAAAACTTATGACAAGGTGTTTGATATACTTTTTATTTACAATTTGTGAGACAAAAATGACTTAAATAGTAAGAAAAGAAAAAACTAATAATTGACATATTATAGTAGAAATGATTTTAACTTTTATTGTTTGATTGTTAACTTTTAATCTACAAGAACGTATATTAAACAGGCCCATAATTTTAGCAAACTCAAATTTGTTTTTGAGTAAACTCTCAAATTTGTTAGGCAGAAATTTGTGAGTAATTTTGAAATGATTCTAAATTATTAGGAAGTTGATCTAGTGCTCCTTAAGAGGGGAAGTTATTGGGTACTTTTAAAGTACGGCCACATGTTGTCTCAGTGTATTATGATTAGTGAAGAAGGTGGGGTTTATGATTTTGTATTAAGTGATTGAGGAACATGAGAGGACATGGTGAATGATGATTAGTGAAAGAGTATGGACATGTACTGCTCTAGAAATACCCAGTAATTTTCCTTTATACAGAGAATAACACAAGTAATGAGTTAGCTTGACCCACTGTGATTACTCAGAAGTGAGACAAGGTCGCTACAACCATCTTTGTTTGTGCATTCTCCATGGTATGAATATCATATGTCATTTCTAATAGGGTCTGTATAGCATATCTAAAGAATTATAAATACCTGCAATGGGTCATTATTGCTTTGAGAAAAATAGAGAAATTATTTGGTGATCTCAAAGTATTACTACATATCATTTATTGTCGAACACTTGTCATATTGGCCCTGTTTGGTAGAGCTGTGGGAAAGTGCTTATAGCTTATGCCTTAACAGTTTATAGCTTATAACTATGAACATAAGCTGATTTCTGATTTATAAATTAAGCATTTCCTGCCCCACTTAAAGAATAAGCTGATTTCTGACTTACAAAAAGCTTTAAGCTGCATTGTTAAGCTAAACCAAACATATCAAAATAGCTTAAATTAAGCTGAAAGCTGAAATAAGCAGCTTTTAAGCTGCACCAATCAGGCACATTGATTCTTAAAAAGCAACATATATATATATGATGAGACCCACGTTAAACCAATAACAATTAAGTTGGTACACTATATCAAGAGCACCAAATAAATTTTCTAGATTAGAGGACTCTATAATGATTTTTCTTTTCTTGTGTTCATTTATTTATTTTTTTATTTGCTAGTACATTTAAGGTATAATAGCCATCTTTTAAATGAAAATGGCAAAGGGCTTTGATCTTAAAGTATTACTACATATCATTTATTGTTGAACACTTGTCATATTGATTCTTAGAAAGCAACATATATATGATAAGACCCACATTAAACCAATAACAATCAAGTTGGTACACTATATCAAGAGCACTATATAAATTTTCTAAATTAGAGGACTCTATAATGATTTTTCTTTTTTGTGTTCATTTATTTATTTGCTAGTACATTTAAGATATAATAGCCATCTTTTAAATGAAAATGGCAAAGGGCTTTGATCCTCACAATAAAACTAAGACCATTTTTTCAAAGTGAGGCAGACTAATTATTAAGATGCTTTGCTATAAACCTAAACAGAAGGATCGAAGAAAATAAAAAAGACAAATTTTGTAATATATAACCACACAAGCCCATTTTATCTCCACGTTTTTTTTTTTTTCCAGTTGAATTCATGTTCATAAGGATTTAATTGGGACTTTTACATATTAACTGTCAAACTAGCTAACACAACTCTTCTTATTTGGACTTGAAACCAACAGTATAATAGATGAAACACTAAACACAACATGGACTGAGTTATTTTCAATTAGCCAAGCATGTAGCCATTAACATAGAAAAAAAGTTATTATTATAGTTTATCCTACTTAAATAGGAAACAAGAGTTTGTTTAATTTGATTTGATTTGGTATAGTTATTTTCAGTCGAAGCAATTCTCTTTTTGCATTCCCACCAAACCTAATTATACAAGAAGATATCTCAATCATCTCAAAATTTCATGACCCTCTTATTTGTTAGAACAATTCGTCTTGAATTCTTCAGTTGGTGATCTTCGAATTTTCAAAACTTGGTGATAATCTTGTCTATGTAGAACAAAAAATTGATGCTTCAAGTCGCATTACTTAGTCGCTTTCCTAAAGACAAAATTTGCACCCATCAAAAGGTGTGCAGGCGGTTACAGCAAATTCACCTCTAGGATACAATGAAGTGTGATCTAAGGATCAAGTCTACCGGCGTCTGCACTGATGACAATAGATCAAAATACTCTTGATATAATGAAGAAAACCAAGATACAGATAATCAAGTCTACAGAATTTGATTACCAGTAAGAAAAGTAGAAACTTGCTTAAGAAACTTTTGATCTAAAACTCTAAATCAAGAGGGGGGAGAGAGAGAGAGAGAGAGAATTACATAAATGCTCTAAGGATTTTTTTTTTTTTTTTTTTGGAATCATTGACATGGCTAATTTTGCAGCCTATTTGTAGACCTTGACGCACCTCTTGATCGAATGGTCATGTCCCTTAATCGCATCCGATCAGATTTGACCGTTGGATCGACGATCTATGGTATAGATCCATTTCACACCAAATAGATGCCTTGACTGATCACACCTAATCATGATCGAGTGGTATCTTAATTGTACGATCGTGTGCATCTCCAATAAACGATTATGACCAAACTGCTTCAGATCGGACACTCAAGCGTTCGATCAGTTGGTTGACCTATCACCAACGGACGTCATATCACTACCATGTGGAGCTGACTGTATTCCACGTTACCCACGCCATGTCGGATCCATATCATCACTCTAACCTATACGATGCAAATAGAAAAGTGCCCTCATAACCGTGGTTAGAGTGTTCTTTTCAGGTTGCCTTGTGTACATACCTGGGCAGTTGTTTTTAGGCCTCTTCTCATGATTTCAGCGTGGTTAGAGTGTTCTTTTCCTCACACGATTTCAGCGTGTTTGGAATTCATCTCAGGTTGCGTCGTGTACGCACCTGAGCGGTTTGTTATCGGACCTCCTCTCACGATTTCAGCGTGCTTTGAGTGTCTCTTTCCTCACACAATTTCAACGTGTTTGGAATTCATCTCAAGTTGCGTCGTGTACACACCTGAGCGGTTTGTTTTCGGACCTCCTCTCACGATTTCAACATGGTTTGAGTGTTCCTTTCCTCACACGATTTCAGCGTGTTTGGAATTCATCTCAGGCTGCGTCGTGTACGCACCTGAGCGGTTTGTTTTCGGACCTCCTCTCACGATTTCAGCGTGGTTTGAGTGTCCCTTTCCTCACACGATTTCAGCGTGTTTGGAATTCATCTCAGGTTGCATCGTGTATGCACCTGAGCGGTTTGTTTTCGGACCTCCTCTCACAATTTCCGCGTGGTTTGACTGTCTGTTTCCTCACACGATTTCAGTGTGTTTGGAATTTATCTTAGGTTGCGTCGTGTATGCACCTGGGCGATTTGTTTTGGACCTCCTCTCACGATTTCAGCGCTGTTTGAGTGTCCCTTTCCTCGCACGATTTCAACGTGTTTGGAATTTATCTCAGGTTACGTCGTGTACGCACCTAGGCAGTTTGTTTCGGACCTCCTCTCCCTATTTCAGCATGGTTTGAGTGTCCCTTTCCTCAAACGATTTCGGCGTGTTTGGAATTTATCTCAGGTTGCGTCGTGTACGCACCTGGGTGGTTTGTTTTGGACCTCCTCTCACGATTTCAGCATGGTTTGAGTGTCCCTTTCCTCACACGATTTCAGCATATTTGGAATTTATCTCAGGTTGCGTTGTGTACACGCTTGGGCATTTTGTTTTCGACCTCCTCTCATGATTTTAGCGTGGTTTGAGTGTCTCTTTCCTCACACAATTTTAGCGTGTTTGGAATTTATCTCAGGTTGCGTTGTGTACGCGCTTGGGCATTTTGTTTTCGACCTTCTCTCACGATTTCAGCGTGGTTTGAGTGTCCCTTTCCTCACACAATTTCAGCGTGTTTGGAATTTATCTCAGGTTGCGTTGTGTACGCGCTTGGGCATTTTGTTTTCGACCTCCTCTCACTATTTCAGCGTGGTTTGAGTGTCCCTTTCCTCACACAATTTCAGCGTGTTTGGAATTTATCTCAGGTTGCGTTGTGTACGCGCTTGGGCATTTTGTTTTCGACCTCCTCTCATGATTTCAGCGTGGTTTGAGTGTCCCTTTCCATACACGATTTCAGCACGTTTGGAATTTATCCCATGTTGCGTTGTGTATGCGCCTGATGGGTTGTTTTTCCTCCTCTCATGTTTCCAACATTGTTGGAATATATCACCCTTTGCATTTCATTCGCGTTATTTTGCGCATCGCACTGTTTTGTACACCTTACTTGCATTGTGCATGCATTTTATCGCGCTATCTTGCGCACCTTACCTGCACTTGTTAGTGCATTGCATTTCATTCGTGCTATTTTGCGCATCGCACTGTTTTGTGCACCTTACTTGCATTGTGCATGCATTTTATCACGCTATCTTGTGCACCTTACCTGCACTTATTAGTGCATTGCATTGTTCGCGCTTTCTTGCGTACCTTACCTGCACTTATTAGTGCATTGCATTGTTCGCGCTTTCTTGCTCATCTTACCTCGCGCTACCTTGCGCACCTCACCTGCACTTGTTAGTGCATTGCTCGCGCTTTCTTGCGCACCTCACTTGCACTTGTTAGTGCATGGCATCACACTGTCTTGTGCACTCTCCGGTCTAGGAGACCTTAAATCCTCTAAAGGTGCAATTCTTTTAGTGTTTTTCATGCCCGAACAACTTCCGGCGGTTTGGTATAGCCACCTGCCTGTGTTTGCGGTGAGTTTCTAGGAGACCAACTGAGACGGTGGAAACTAGAGTTCGAATGGCTCATGCCTAGAACGCAAAGGTTCGGAATTTTCGAGACTAAAGTCTAGTTTGAATACCCAGGGGTATATCCTCGGCTTAAAATCTGTATGGCAACCCCATAGATTGAGATAGCATGTGTATGCGCCTCAATTTTAGATACTGAACCAACCTAGTCTATCACCCTGTTGGAGAATAGGGAAAGCTGCGACCATAGTTAGGGAGAAAAGAAGTACCTGTGGTTCAACCGAGAAGAAGGGGAAGATTCCCACATCAGCACGAGGTAGGACATTGCCGAGGTAAGTCATTGCCAATTGCCCCTATAAGGTACCTTCACTTCCTAGCTATTACATTACATTGCATTGCATAAATCCTGAATTTTTAAATCGGCTTCGCGTAGCGTATAAGTCCAATTTTCAAACCGGCTTCGCGCAGCGTATAAGTCCAATTTTCAAACCGGCTTCGCATAGCGTATAAGTCCAATTATCAAACCGACTTCGCGTAGCGTATAAGTCCAATTTTCAAACCGGCTTCGCGTAGCGTATAAGTCCAATTATCAAAATCTTCCCACATAACATTTTGCATCATGCCCCTGAACTATGCTGGTTTGATTCCTTGCAAAAGGATACGTAGGCAACCTGAAGGCGCAACCATTTATTTACCTGTACTTTGTTTGTTTGTCCAAGTCTTCGGCCTTGTCAAAAATGGGTTGTCCCTGAGCTTTGACATTCACTCCCGTCACTTATGACTTTTGAGTTCTGTCAAAGAGGGGCAACTATAGACACCCCATTTTTGACCAACCTAAAGACTCAGACGTCATCGATTGAGCGCTCGGCGATTGTGCATGTTGTGCTCGTTTCGAGGCTTCGGAGTTCTCGGCTGAGAGCCTCGCCTTCGGACCTCAGGACTCTTTGTAATTTGACTCGATCCACGGAACAAGTCTTGTTTTCTCTTCTCCGAGGGAGGGATAGGTCTTGTAGAGCATCTCTCAGTGGTCGTAGGCTACTTTTTGTGGTCGTAGGCCACTGTTCCCATTTGGAGACTAGTTTTCGATTTTTGGAGCCGTCGGTCGTGCGCCTCGGCTCGGGACCTCTTAACATTCTCTATTCGGCACGATTTTTGGAACACGTATTGTTTTCTCTGTCTAGGGGGACACTGTGGTCTGGGAGACCACTTTTGTGGTCGTACGCCACTTTTGGTGCTTAACAACCAGTTTTCAGGGCTCCCGGCTACGCGCTTTACCTCTCAAACTCTCGTTTTGCATCTGTGTTGGTTCGTTCTAGGCACGAACCTTATTTTCCTTGTTTGGAAGGTGGTACGAGGGTGGGAGACCAGATTTCTCCTTGGAGACCACTTTTCTCCCCGCCAGCCGATTTTCTTGTCGAGAAACTGGTTTTCTTGGTCTTTGGGCCACATTTACTGGTCTCTCACCCCACCAATAGCTTGATTTCAGTGTGGAGACCACCAATATCCATTGCCGACCACTTTCTTGTTTGGGAGACCACTTGCCATGGTCGGCCGACCAGGGAAAGTGGTCGGCCGACCACCTTTTCTGGTCGACAGGTTTCTGCCTATTTTGTCTGACTGTGTAGATGCCAGCTGTGCCAGCTGGAGGGCACAGATTGTATCCTCCATACACGTGTATGGAGGATTTGCATCCATATTTTAGCTTCTTGAGGAAGTTTTAACTTTGCTTTTTCTATAAAAGAGGGCCTCCTTCTCCTTTGAAGAGGTTCAGAAATTTCCCTAAGGCAATATATATATCGCTATATCTCTATATTTTAAGCCAAAAAAGTGTGTTGTTCTTCCCTTTAGCATCACAACTCTTAACCACACACCTCCACCATTGATCTGAGGTTCTTGGAAGGTATTTTTGGAGGTTAAGGATTTGGTTCTTGGCTGAAGAACCTACTGGTTTTGCTGAGCTTCAAGGGTAACCTCATTTCCCCCATTTTAAGCTTTATTTTGGTTGCTCTCTTGATCTCATTTTGCATGCTTATTTGAGCTTTGTTGTCAACTGAAAAAAGCTCCATATTTAAGTGTTTTTCATGTTTGTTTAAGTCCCTTTTGGTGTTGAGGGTCATCTTCCCTCTTGCATGCCCTATTTGGCCTTGTTTTGTGCCATGCCATAAGGCCTTTGAGTTAATCCTTGCATGGCCTTTTAGCCATTGAAATCTAGTGAATTTTTAGTGGTTGGTGTGTGGTTTTGAGGCCCTAAATCAGAGAGGGGTGACCCTCTCTCTTTTGGTCTTGTTTGCTTGCATTTTTGGCCTATCAAAGGAGCATATGTTTTCATACTTTCAAGGCTCGGTTCAGGCACTTTTTGGTGACTTTTAGGGCCTTCCTAGACTCTGTCTATGGCTGGTTTGGTCACCTTGGGTTTGCCTCTTGCATGTGTAGAGTAATCCTTTTTATGGCTTATCAAAGTAGCATGTCATTCTTGCATGTATTGGTCATATTTCAGTGGGTTTTTGGTTAGCATGCCATGACTCTATTTTTGGCTAGTTTGGTAGCCTCTCACATGCTTCATATGCTTGTAGTGTAAATCATGTTTACTAGCTTAGAATACATGATGTTTTGGCTCTCTATTCTAGCATATTTTGGCCATGATCCAACCTGATTTTGTTCATATTTTGGGCTTCCTTAGCTCTGTTTCGAGGCCTCTTGGTCGAATGATGCTTGCCATGCATGCTTGTAGTGTAATAGCCTTGACTAGCTTTGAGTTTTGAAGTCCCTTGCATACTTAACTTGTGGTATTTTCATGTTTTGGCATCATTGAGCATGATATTTCAGACCATATAGGGCTGTCATACCTCCATGTTTTCCACTCTTTAAGTGCCCTTGAGAGTTGTGCTTTTATACCCTATTTGTGAGCCATTGCATGAGCTTCATTTTTGTGCCTTTCAAGCCATCATCCCAACTCATTTTGCTACTGTTTTGGGCCTGCATAGGGTCTGTTTGGAGTTGGTTTGGCCATTTGAGCATTGCCTTGCACGCCTATAGTATAATACACTTCACTAGTTCCGATACTTGAGCCATTCAACATGCATTACATGAGTTTGTTTTCATGATTCGAAGTCATTTTCTATGCCATTTCAAAGTTGAAACATGTGTCATTACACCCCATATTTCATCCTTTCAATGCATTTGGAAAGTTGTGTTTTGTGCCTTAGGCTTGCGGCCATTGCATTGTGCATGATCGTATGTGTTTTGATGCCTTATTTCCATCATCTATTGGCCATTGATTTGGGTGTGGCTGAGGCCCATCCATGTTGGTTTAAGTCTATTTTGCATTGAGTATGCCATTGTAGTTCATAGCATTGAGTATGCCATGTTGTCGCATGATTGATCATTGCATTGTGCGTGCCTTGTTCACCTCATTGTGTATGTTAGTTTCTACGTTCATTGTGTATGCTAAGTGCCATGTGCATTGAGTATGCCATTGTTAGTTCATAGCATTGTGTATGCTAGTTATATGTTTGCATGTTATCCCTTGCATGTTTGCATGACTTAGTTGCATTGAATTGAGATTGCATGCTAGAGTTGCATTGGTGCATGCCTTGTTTGTTGCATTGTGTTTGGAATAGGGGTTAGTCCAAACACGGGAAACGAGGGACATTTCATGCTCGAAGTGATGAAACGTGCCTCGATTCCCGGTCGCCGACACTCTTGACTACCCATGACAGAGTTGTTGGCTTTAGTTGCTTGTATGTGCATTCATTTCACATTGAGTCATGCAATTCAACTCATCGGCCATCATGCATTGAGATGCATCATTGGTGGCCTGAGGGTCAAGGACTACACTCCATTGAGCTTATGCAATGATGGGGAGAGTGGTCATGTACACATGTGTTGCGAATACTTCGCCATCTCTCTCTCTTGCCTTCTGTTGTAGAAAACTAGAAACCAGGGGTAGAAACTGGTCGGCTGACCAAATTTAGTGGCTGGCCTACTACTTTTTCTAGTTTTTCATCACAAAAGTGGTTGGCAGGTGGTCTCCAAGGCCAATAGCTGGCCGGCAGCCTTCCCACAGATTCCCAAGGTGGAGTTTCAGCCTTCTGGAGCTTTGTGCAGTGTTCTGAGGTCAATTGCAAACAGAGGCAAGTCGGGGCGTCGCGAGAGATTTTCGAACAAGGCAATTCAAGCATGCATGCATCCTTTGTCATTCAAAGCAGAGTTGGGGCAGTCCACATTCATTTAGTTTGCATGCTCATTTAGATTGCTTACTTAGTTAATGTTGTGTAATAAGTAGTTGTAACTTATTATTCATTTCGTCGTGTAATAATTAGTTTAATTAGATTAGCTAGCTGGTTCTGTATTATTTATTCGGACCCTCCGTCGAGAGGGAAAATTTTGTAATAAGTGTGCGTGCGTGTGATGCATGTCTTCCAACCCCCACTTCTTTCTCCCTTTTATTTACCAGCTTATGATGGTTAGTTTTAGGGCATGTTTCAATTAGCATCCTTATGCTCACATGTTTGCATCCATTCATCTGTCTTGCATGCACCGAGCTCGGCGCGTCATACTAACTGCATTGTATTTTAATTCCAAGTTGAATACATGTTATCTGTAGCATCTCATATGCCATCTTAGAATAGCCGAGCTTATCTTGGTTGCATTTTGCATGTGTTGCATTAGCCATTTTAACATGAACTAGGATCATGCATTGATTACTAACTAGTTTCTGTTTTGGCTTGGAGTACTCGGTAAGTGTTTATGCTTTAACATCCTTGCATGTGTGTGAGTGACTGCCATGATAGCATGTTTACCATGAGGCTAGCTGCTTATGTGATATAACTACCTGAATGCCCATGGGTGAAGGTTAGATTACTTGAATTGGAACAATTCATTGATTGCAAGTATTAAGCCCACTTGAGAGTGACAAATCACCATGTTTTCTAAGCTCACTTGAGGGTGGCAAAATCTGCATTTTAGCCTACTTGCGAGTAGCAAACCGTTTTCAAAAATAAATATGAGATGTTTTGTTCCAATTTAGGTGATCCAGTCTATACTTGTATGCTGTGCACATCACATAGTAATTCTAGGCTAATAAACCGGAATAAGAACGCATGTGTTTTCAAAGACAAGATATCATGCTTAGTAGTGACCGATCTTTGATTAGGCGAGCAGGGGTGCTTATGAAATGACCTTCCCCAATCGCACCCAAGTTCCCGAGCCGAGGCAACTTTGGTGATGACAGACACGTGGCCTTAGGCACGAGTTAGGGTTTCCTAAATTTCCCAAAACAAAACATTTAGGTGGTGACTCTGTATCTGGCAAAGCAATCTATGTTTAGCACTTCTTTCTAAAAATCAGTTGTTTCAAAAATGATTTGCCGGATTTGGACTCTTTGGTGATTTATCAATCTCGCATTGCACTTTGTGAGAACAGATTAAGAACCGTGACATTTGAGTCCGAACTGTAGTGAGCCCAATGAACAAAACGGGATTTTCCCGGGACGTTCGGGCGCGTCCACAGGGTAATGAATAATGTCCATTACAGTAATTAAAATAATTTAGTTCATCAGTGATTCTTGGATCAGAACTTTACAACGTTGCTTATCAGTGCTTGTAAACAGTTATATCAATACATCCCTTAGCATAACAAAATCGCAGTTCCAATTGGAATAGTCAG
Organism: Camellia lanceoleosa; assembly: GCA_025200525.1. NCBI lineage: Eukaryota > Viridiplantae > Streptophyta > Magnoliopsida > Ericales > Theaceae > Camellia > Camellia lanceoleosa. The sequence continues at coordinate 27,547,815 of CM045769.1, read as the reverse complement.
ACATCTCTGTGCACAGATATCCATGGTATTATTACCACCATGCAAGGGCCACATGAACATAGACCGTGGTATTGTTACCCCCGGGCAAGGGCCACATGAACATATGCGGTGATATTGTTACCCCCGGGCGAGGCCACATGAACATAGGTTGTGGTATTGTTACCCCGAGCAAGGGTCACATGAATAAATGAACATAAACCACGGTATTGTTACCTTTGGGTAAGGGCCACGTGAGCATATGGATACCACATTGCATTTCAGAAGAATAGACAATCATTCATACTTCACAAACGGCATATCAGAAATCAGAGGACAGATGGCATCATATCATTCAAAAAGTAGTTATATGTAAAGTTGTTACACAGTGGGCTTCTACGACGGTTGTGCAATCCTCGACTCTTGACCTACAATCACAAATGCACATAGCACAACACATGTCATATCATTATATATATTCAATTGGCCAACATGGCTTGGCTTGCTTACATGAACTTCTTATCCATTTCTATCACATAACTTGTGCACATTGGATCACATACTCGGATCATTGACTCATGTTCATTTAATACTTGTTCGTTAAATCATTTATATTTGTTCTTTCATTTCTTTCATGTTCATGCTATGCATATGCATTTAAAATACACCTGAAAACCATGCAACGGGAAGTCCAGAAGTCAGAAAAATGGAAATAAAACAGAATTGGGACTACCTTGAAAATGGCACATGCTAGAGCACTGGTTGCATGTGCAGAACTACTATCGTACGTATGCCTGCATGTGCAATTTAAGTAGAATATTCAACTTGATGTGCTCTGTTTTCTTCACGTGTGAGGCTTCAAGCCGCACATGTGGTTCTGGGTAAAATCCTGTTTGAAAATTTGCTTGGAATGGGAAACTCAACCTTTTCAAAAATAAACTCCAAATTCATGCATATCAAGGCTCAAAACCCTCAAAAACATCTTGAATTTCCCATCTCTAACTGGAAATAAAAATCATGACTTCAAAACAAAATCCAAAATCCATGTAAAAGCTCACAAGCTAACCAATTTCCTCAATTCTTGCCATGTATGCTCATATCCGATTTCTAGGTTAAAGTACAACACGACACTCTCAATTAGACATGATTTCCTCTTAATTCAACTTAACTTCCATGAGATCATGAGTGTATCAACCCTCTTTCAAGAAATTTGAGGAAGATTTTTACCTTAGATATTTGGTTTATGGAGATCTTGCTTGTCTTCCTTCTCTTTTCTTTTTCTTTTCTTTCTTCTCTTGAGCTCTCTAGAGCTCTCCCTTCCTCTCTCTCTCTCTCTCTCTCTCTCTCTCTCTCTCAGATATTTGATCTCAAATGATAAGGATGAGCTCATATAGAAGGCTCAAGTATATAATATATATATATATATGTAGCTTATTACATGTGAGGCCACTCAAACACCACTTAACGAATCAGACTAAATCAATTTTTCTTTAAACTTCCCAAATGATACCAAATATTCCAATGAGCCCATCCATGTACATAATTTTAGTTTCTGAACCTATTTAGGTCGTCACTTTTAGTTTCAAAGCTGTAAGCACAATAGATAGTTTCCCAATTTGGACAGATATACACAAATTAAACCATATAATCACTAATTAACACATATAATCATGATCTGCATTTTGGGGCCATTACAGTCTCCCCACCTTAAGAAGTTTGGTCCTATAAACTTTCATTACTACGGATCAAGTCTCCAGATATCATATTTCTCTCTTTTTCATTCAATTTGTCACAAAAATTCACTTCAGTTCTCAGTCAGTCAATAGTTCATACAATTCACTTTGGTATTCGATTCAGTGATCTATCACAGTCAAGGTCATTCACAAAATGATAGGTGGATCGAGATAGGAATCCCATGATAACAAGAGTAATACTGGAGCACTTAATCACATGTCGCTCATAATTCATATATTCCCATAGCAGAATTCACAAGCAGTCAAGGTCTATCATAATACATATGTTCCCGCTTAGTCTAAGGTACATGTATAATTACTATTCATAAGCAATACAATCTATCGCTGACAATCTCTATAGTATCAGTGGTTAAATACGGTATCACAAAAGCAGCTATTTTGAAACAATCAATAATTAATCACAATTCAGTTCATCTGTGAAACATGTATTCCTCCATAATTGCAGGTTGGTTCTCACATGTGCTCATTACCCAAATAGTCTACTATGAGCAGTGTACTTAAAGTATTCACAATAGGTCAAGTATTTAGATAGATTAACGTTCTGGGTCTATCAATTCCCTTAGCAATCATAATCTGGTCATTCGTTCATAAACAATTCACAATTTTCCTCATAAACCAAAATCAAGTCAAATAGAGGTTCTATCAAATCAAAGCAGATATAGATCTTATTAGATCACATTACACAAGCTTCTACCCCATCATTCTCATCAACATGCAGTTTTATCATTTACAATCTTTTCACTTAGGTACAAGGTTAATAAGTTCACAATTTGTTCTATGTTCCCCAGTTCTCAAAATTATATCAAAGGCATAGTAATAGGGATCATGTTAGTAACACATCATAATATTCTCAGAAGTCATGGTTCAAGTAGGTACGTAATAATTCCACGCTACAAACAAATATATAACCATTCTTAAAATCACAAGTCCAAACATTTCCACAGCAAGGGCAATTTGTCAATGTCATAGAGTTTCAACGCACCTCATATATATTTCATGTAGTTAGTAAGTTTCGGGAGTATTCAACAATGTGAGTTCAATCTTTCCATATAAGAAGATACGAGTAAATACATTCATGTTATCACAGATTCCCTTAGGCAATCATCAGTCAAACAGTAACAATACACACCATATGATAACGAAGCACTTCCACTCCCATCTATTTAGCAGATTTAATTCGATAAGTTCTCAACGTTTAGAAGCTCATCCATAATTCTCAAGAATATTCAAAAACCAAAGTCAATTCTTTCATGTTCAATACATTCACAAGTCTATTATTAGCCCTCTAGCAATGCTCAACAACAAAAGTTCATTCGCCATCCCATTTCCAAAAGTTCTATATATTGAGTATTCTACAATACACAGTTCAAGTTCATAGTTCTAATAAGCCTCTAAGTTCAGTCAACATGTTCACAAGTTTAATCGAATCAAGGAGTGTTCAATTTCCATACTCATTGCCACATAACCATTTTGCACATAATCTGCGTCAATTGTTTCATTATTTCATTTAAAACTCACACCGTTCATTCTTTAGGAATAACTCTTACAGTTCTCAAATTCATGTTCGTGTCATATCATAATCATATCAATAGGTATCATAGCAAATTGCCAGATATAGTGTGAGGACTAATCAAAAAATTCTTCATATCCACAAGGTCAAACATTTCCATAGTATAGGTAAGTTGTCAATCAGTAGAGGTTCAAGATTATGCAATATGTAGGGTTCTATTTCATCAATTCTAATAACATTTCACATCAGTAATATCAGAGTGTAAAGCACAGATTCATGATTCAGTCAACGTATTAACAATTCATTTCATGCCAAAGGTTATACGAATTTTCCCCAAATCGATTTTCACACATATATTTCGCATAGAAATAACATAGTACATGCGTCAGTTGTCTGAGCATTTTTTGCCACTAGGGTATAGACCTTTCCTTGTCTCATATTATTCATCTCGGAAGTAGCAGTTGCGTTGGTTCTTAGTACAGGAATAGAATTGGTCCCACTGGCATTAGGTCTAACCTTACTCGGATGAGCTTGTGGGCAAGATTTAGCTAAATGTCCTTTCTTCCCACATCTAAAACAAGCTTCAAATAGGTGGCAACAGATGCCCCAATGTTGTTTCCCACACTCTTTATAGTTAGGTATGATAGCATTGTTTCTCCGACTTGTTATGCCAAACGTTCTTGCCATTTCCATTTTTTGTTTATTCTGTCTATGGGTAATTACATCATCATTCCTTAGCTCATTTTCAACCGGAGGCAGTGGAGGAGATAGGGGTCGTTGTCTTTGTTCTTGTAGTTGCTTTACTATTTCGGTTACAACTTCCACCTTTTTTTTCTAACCGTTCTATTCTAGCTTCAACAGATTCAGTCCCATCTAGATTTCTTGTTCTCTCCATTTTGCTATATATATAAACATATATCAAGATATAAACAAACAAAGTTGCACATTTAGTTTCACGTTGTAGACACCCCATTTTTTACCGTTCTCAAGACTTGGACGTCATCATTTGAACACTCGATGATCATCCATGCTCGTGTTCGTTTTGAGTTCCTGAAGGTCTCGGTTGCGCGCCTTGCCTTAGACCCTCTCAACTTGTCTATTTTGTGCTTGGTTGTGGACCAAGGACTTGTGGTTTTGTTTCTGAGGGAGGAGGGTGGCTTATTGGCTGGCCCTACAACCCATCGGCCAAGCCTTGTGCTTATCAGCTATGTTTTCTTGTCATCGGCCATCAGTGATGATCGATCGACACTCTTTTTGGCCGATCGGCACTCTTTTTGGACTATCGGTCGTATCTTTTGGCCGAGGCCTTTTTATTTTCTTTTGCAAATATTTTTGTGCCAATTATGACAGCTGGTGAGCACAAATTTCATCATCCATACACGTGTATGGAGGGATTGAATCAAACCCTTAGCTTGTCCAACAAGCTTAGGATTTGATTTTCTATAAGAAGGGAGACCCCTCTCCCTTTCTAGAGGTTCTGAAAATTTGATATACAAAACATATATCTCTCTATATTTCTTCTTCTCTCTCTATATTTGTGCTTGTTTGTGCTCAAAAGTGCATTTTCTTCACACTTTTGCACACAAATACCTAGTGAAAAACCACACTCTTGTTGCTGAGGCACTTTGAAGTTGATTTTTGGTGTTTTTGGATTGGTTTTGATCAAAAGAGGCTGCTAGAGTTGTTGCTCTAAAGTTGTTCTACAAGGGTGAGCTTCTAACTTCTCAAACCCTTATTTTTTATTAAGCTTTTGGCCCTATTTGCATGTTGTTTTAGGCCTAACTTTCTACTAAAAAAAGTTCTAATTTTTAGTACTTAACATGTTTTCTTAAGGCTTCTTTGGTGTTGGGGGTGATCTACTCCTTTGCATGCCTTGTTTGGCTTTGTTTTGCACCATCACTTTAAGCCTTTGAGATCACTTTCTCTTGGCCTTTTAACCACTAAAATCCAATGGATTTTCAGTGGTAAAACTTGTGTTTTAAGGTCCTAAATAGGAGAGAGTCATCCCCTCTCCTTGTGTCTTGTATGCTTGCCTTATTGGCCTCATGTTTGAGCATGTTTGTTAAGCTTGTGTTGGCTTGTTCTTAGCATGTTTTTGGCCTTATTTCAGCATGGCATACCTCTGTTTTGGTTTGGTTTAGTCACCCTTTGCATGCTATTTACACTTGAAGTGTAATTCTCACAAACTAGCTTTGTATGCCTCATGTTTGAGCATGTATTTTTAGCATGATTTGGCCATATCTCAGCATGTTTTTGGTAATTTTTTGCCATGTTATACCTCTGTCCAAGGTTGGTTTGATAGCCTTTTGCATGTTCCATGCACTTGTAGTGCAATTCCATTCATTGGCCTAATGTGTATCATGCTTTGGACCATCATTCTAGTATGATTTTGGCTTAACTCCAACAATCTTTTGTCCATGTTTTAGCGTGCTCTAGCTCTGTTTTAAGTGTTTTGGGCCATACATGCATTGCTTTGTATAGCCATGGTTCAATCTAGCTCACTAGCTTTGAGTTTCCAAGCCACTAGCATGCATTGCTTGGGCTACTTTCATGATTTGGCATCATTTCATATGTGATTTTAGTGCATGTTTCATGTTCATGTACTCACATCTTTCACTCTTTCCATGCTTTGAAAGGTTGGTTCTTTATGCCTTAAACATGAGTCGTTGTGTATGCCACCATGCCTAAGCTTGCGAGCTATCATTTTAGTGTGTTTTTGGTGTTATTTTGCCATGATATAACTCTGATTTTTGTTGGCAAAGTCATCTCATGCTTGGTCTTGGTAAGTGTAGTGTAACCTTCCTTATTGGCTTTGCATATTCCATGCTTCATGCCCTTCATGCTAGCTTGTTTTGGCTACACTCCATGCATGTTTTAGCCTCACTTTGGCATGTTCTAGGGTTGTTTTGGGTTGCCTTGGCTATATGCTTCATGTATTGCATAGCTATAGTGCAAGTGCCTATGTTAGTTTCAAGCTTTGAGCCTCCTAACATGCCATGCTTGTATTGTTTGGATGATTTGGCATCATTTCACATGATATGTCAGTGCATATAATGTTGTCACATCTCCATATTTGTCACTTTTTGATCATGTTTGAGAGTTGTCCTCTTATGCTTAGTCGATGAGCCATTGCATGCGCATGCATTATCTTGCATTTCATGTCGTCATTTCAACATTTTGGCCACTGTTTTGGGCATGATTGAGGTCTGTCCATATTTGGTTTAAGTCCATTGAGCATGTTGTTTGAATGTTGTTGCATTACATTGAGTTTACATGCTTGTTGCATTACTTCATGTTTGCATGCTTATGTTGCATTGCATGGTAGTTGCATGCCATTAGCATTAATAGGTTGCATATGTTGCATTGCATTGCATTGTGTGTGCATATGTTGCATTGTGTTTAGAATCTTGTGCATGCATTGCATTGTGTTTGGATAGGGTATTAATCCAAACACGGAAAACGAGGGACGTTTCATACTTGAAGTGATGAAACGTGCCTCATTTCCCGGTCACCGACACCTTTGATCATGCATGATAAGGTGGAGGTTCATCGAGTCTTATGTGGTATTTGTGTGCATTCATTGACATTGATTTGTGCAACTCGGCCTCTTTGGCCATCATGCATTGAGATGCGTGATTGATGGCTCGAGAGTTGAGCACTACACTCTTTTGAGCTTTAAACATGATAAGAAGTGTAGTTGCACGCACATTTTCTTGTAGATACACTAGCATGCCTCTGTTAGTGTTCTGTTGCAGCAAAAGGAGAATTTGCAGAAAGCATTGGCCGACCAGCCATCAGAGCTGTTGATCGACCACTTAGTCTACCGATCGGCTATCACAATTGGTCGATAGCCATAAACACTGACCGATGGCCATTCCTCTTGGCCGACCACCTCTCAGCATGGTCCTAAGGTGGATCAGAATCATCTTGGAAGTTGGCACAATTTTCAGAAGTCCAAAACAGTGCAAACATAGGCAATATGAGGCACGGTAATGGATTTCCGAGCGAAGCCGACCGAGCATGCATACACCCCTCCCCGCGAGGCCATATTTACTGTTTTATTAGCTAGTTGTAGTTGATTACTTGTCTTGTAATTAATTAGTTTAATCCGTGTTGTAATATTCTAATTAGCTTAGTATGGCTAGTTTCAATTCGGTTTGTAATTAATTAGCTTAGCATAGCTAGTTAGTTGATTCATTTGGACCCTCCGTCGAGAGGGCACAATTGTTGTAATAAGTGTGCATATGTGTGTGAATGTCTTCCAACCCCATGTCTTTCTCCCTTTTACTTAACCGCTTTCGATGGTTAGTTTTAGGGCATATCTCAATTAGCATCCTTATGCTTGCATGCGTGCATTCATTCATCTATCTTGCATGCATCAGGCACGGCGCATCATACTAACTGTATTGTATTTCAATACCAATTTGAATACATGTTATCAAGTTGCACTCATATGCCATCTTAGAATAGCCGAGCCTATCTTAGTTGCATTTTGCATGTGTTGCATTAGGCATTCTTGATATAGCTAGGATCATGCATTGATTACTAACTAGCTTCTTTTTTGGCTAGGAATACACTGTGAGTGTTTTCGCTTTAGCATCCTTGCATGAGTGTGATTGCATATTGCCATGATAGCATGCTTGCCATGAGGCTAACTGCTTGAGTGATTAACTGCATGAATGCCTGTCGATGAAGGCTTCATTGCTTGAATTGGAACAATTCATCAAAATGCGAGTTTTTAAGCCCACTTGAGGTGGCAAAATCATGTTTTCTAAGCCCACTTGAGAGTGGCAAATCCGTGTCTTAGCCTACTAGTGAGTAGCACCTTCAAACCATTTTCAAACAAACAAACATGAGATGTTTTGTTCCAACTTGAGTGATCTAGTCTATACTTGTATGCTGTGCGCATCACATAGTAATTCTAGGTTAATAACTGGAATAAGAACACATGTGTTTTCAAAAACAACATATCATATTAAGTAGAGGCCGATCTTTGATCGGGCGAGCGGGGGTGCTCATTTCATGACCTTTCCCTCTCGTACCCAAGTTCTCGAGCCAAGGCAACTTTGGTGATGACGGACACGTGGCCTTAGGCACAAGTTAGGATTTCCTAAATTTTCCCAAAACAAAACATTTAGATGGCGACTCTGAAATTTGGCAAAGCAGTCCATGTTTGGCACTTCTTGATTAAAATCGATTTTCCAAAATAATTTGCCGGATTTAGACTCTTTGGTGATTTATCGGTCTTACATTGCACTTTGTGAGATTAGATTCAGAACCGTGATAGGAGTCTGAATTGTAGTAGCTAGAACAACATTTCGTGCCCTCGCACGCGGAGCGAAGTTTCAGGCAGTCTACACACGTAGATCACGTAACTTTCGCTTTCATATATTCACATTCAGTATCATTATCTTACTATACATTAATTCTCATAACTTCTTTGTTCACATTCATATCTCATATTCGCATAAATGATAAAATCAGAATCATACATGTGGTTACTTAACCTTTGTATTCATGCTGAAACAATGATCATACTTCTACATGCATTCCACATAGTTCATATTCAATATCAGAATTAGCATAACACAAGTGCATATAACTTTCATTCTTATAGTCATATAAGATCATGGATCCACATCTTATCTCACATCTTTGTATTTTATATACTTGAAACATAAATGCACATATTCCTAACTCTTTTCTAAACTTCCTATAGCTCAACTGGACACGGGTATAGGTAAATTAACTCGTACTCTGATACTGTGAAGCCCCCGAAATATGCATTTACTTTTAAGACCCTAATGATGAATTATTTTCTTAAAGCCCTCGATTACTTGAATTATTTCGAATCTTGTCGGTTAGCAATTTTATTTTCTTTTTTTCAAAAACAGGAATTTTCCTAGCCGGATTAGGTTCCCTAACCTAATTTAATTCTACATAAATTACATGTATTTAACCCCAAGCCCTTACTTCTTTATTAAATTCAAAATAAACTACAAAACTAGTACATGTACCCTAATATTATTAGTACCATCAATCTTGTAATATATATATATATATACATATATACACCTAGAGGAGTGTGCCTAGACATAAAATAATAAAGAAATTTCCCTTCACCCTTCCCTATGCCTAGCCTTCCTAGAAGAAAGTGAGAAATCAATTTCCAAGAAACATCATCATGAACTTCTAGGAAAAACCACCAACCTATGACCTAGACCTAGGGTGCAAGTTTCAAAACTAGTTCTCTTATAACTAAGTGTTGCCTAAATCATTGACCAAGTCTCCCAAATCCCTTCATTTTCCTTAGAATCCAAACAAAACCCACCATTTCCATCCATTTCCAACTAAGGGGCTTTTAGGACTTTTTGCCTCAAAAGTTTGCCTATAAATATCAACACACCTCCCTAGCTTCCAAACACACATAACACTCTCATCCACACACACATTTGGCTAGAGAGAGGGATGAGAGAAAGAGAGAGAAGTCTAGAGAAGGAGAGGGAGGAAGAAGAGAGCCTTCTTATGCAAACTTAGTAGGTAAGCCACAACACAACCTTCTCTTTCATTTCCTTTTTCAAATACATGTTTCTAAGGGTTCTAAATAATGTTTTCAGATCTGTTGTTGATGAGTTCTTATGTTAAAAATACTAAGATTTGAGTATTGATTCCATCTCTTTTGTATTTTCCCCATTTTGGCACAAACCATCTTCTTTTTGTACAAATCTCTCAACTTTTCAAGGGCACTCTTTCAAACAAATTTTATGAGTTAAACATGTGATAGTTCGCCTATTTTCTTCACAAAAGAAATGAAACTTTCCCATGGTGGAACCCCCTTTTTATAAATTTTCTTGTTTTGGGCATTCTACCTTAAAACCTGTTTTTGCAGTCAACTTTAAAAAATTCCAGACAAATGTACAAAAATATTCTAGACCTCTATTTTATGTCAAAACCTTCCTTTAGAAGTTAGCTTTCAACTAAAATTGGTTTCATCGAAAAACATTAAGCGGTTGGAAAGAAAATCAAGTTTTCGTAACGGTCGACGGATCTGGACAGATTCTGGACAGCGCTGGACTATTTTCTAAATAACTTAAAATCTGGAAAAGCAAACCCATTTCCGAAAAATGTTCTAGAAACTAGATCAAATTCTCTACAAATCATAAGAAGACCGAGTTCGGTGGATGATCTAAAGTAGTCCTTTCGTATTAATCTTCACGTGATGTTAAATCTGGAAATTTGTTATGTATGGATGTTTTGTGCCCTTGTATTCATGAAAATGTTTAATGGCTTATGATCATATCTTGACAAGATGTTGTATGTGCATGTTATGTTATTTATCTTTCTTATCTTGAGGATGCATGCTTGTGTGGATATTATTATATTGTTTAGTTGGACTAACCTTGACTTAAAACACTTAATTCAACGGGAAATCTAATTGGGTGGGTATTGGGTTTTCGAACACTTGAGTAATGAAAAGATGAGAAAATGTGATATATGGTTGTTGGGATGCGTTCCCTATTTGAAAGTTAGAAGTCTTGCGCAAATGGTTTTCGGAACCCTTGAACGGAGCGGTTGTATTCGGACCCTAGGTAGCTTGGTGTAAGGAGGGATTCGGGCAAAGCCCTATTTTACCGTCTCTTTTGAGGCCCTGCGGTTGGCGCTACGCGGTATATAACCGTTTGTAGGCATCCGAGGTTAGTTCTGCAACAAAGCAGCAAAAGAGGGGCATACCGAATAATCCGCGTCCGATTCTTGTGGTTGGGAGGACGAAATCTCTTTGGGGGATTTCTAGTTTACTAACATCTAACTTGACCCTTTATTTATTTATTTGAGTATCATGCTTTATTACTTGATGTTATAATTGTGATTGTGTATTGGACTGGGAAAAAGGGGTAGGGTGTGTGTGTGTTTACTGGGCATTCAAAGCTCACGGCGTATCATGCCAGGTGACGACGCGGAACTTATAGCGGGAGACGACGAGCTCAAAACCTTCGAGGACTTTTGGCTATCTTAGGAATAATAGAAATTTCCTTTTTGTTATTTTGTAAGAACTCATGTAGAGTTTAAACTTTCTATTGGGATGTAATGTAATGAAATAATCTTTTGAATTAAGTATAAATGTGGTTGTTATGTATTTATATTTTATGTATGAACCTTATCGTTGCTTATGAGACCTTGTGTCAATGCCTGGTAAGATCTGTCAAAAAGGTAGTGCGCTGCCTAAGAAAGCTGGACTTAGAAGGGAGGCTATTTTAACTCCTCCGGCGATCTAGGATCTTACTTGGTTATTGACCATAGGACTCACTAGTGACTCTCCCTTGACTGCAACCTATAATGTAGAAT